>OV277863.1:71907789-72558567 GCA_922989275.2 Gari tellinella
TTTTTGCCCGAACTATTTTTTTTCTATTACCTCCCTTTAATTTGAATATGCCATACAAGATTATTTCCCTTGTAAAGGGGTGTCTGCTTCAAATTGTTGTTCAATAAGCTTTGATTTGTTCTTTTAAATGTTACTAATTCAAGCAAAATCAGAGCAAAATGGATATTAATGCAATACATTGACTTTTCATGGTTTTGTAAGATGTTGGAAATGAAAATAAAACAGTTTGCAAAATTGGGTAATAAATCCAAAACAGCAATGTTCAACATAACAGATAGTCATATTTTTTGGATAAAAAGGAAAACAAGATCGTGTCTTAGATACATGAATGCCCCCTTTGGCACAAGGATGGGAATCCAGACTATCTTCGTGGAGGGCACAATAAATGTGCAATTTTGAGGAATTCAAGGGCCATAACTCCAAAGGCCCTAGTGTGAATTGGCACCACTGGTTATCTAACTTGGTCTCCATTTTGTGTCATCGAGCATTTTCAGAAAGTTGGGTAAAGATCAGATGAAAACCAATGTGTTTGTGAAACACAAATGCCCCCCTAGCAAGCATCATGCTATGCAAAAGTTATAGTGAAGGTATTTTTGGGTTAAAGTTTGATTAAATAGGTCAAAGGTTAAGATCAAGACCACACGGTCAAACACATTGATATAGTTGGATAGGTCTTGACACAAGAAATATACAGACCAAATATGAAAGCCCCAAATATTACAGGCATTTGATTTTTTTTTTACAAAAGTAGGTCAAAGGTCAAGGTCACAAGGTCAGAGAGGATTGTATGGTTGGAAAGGTCTTGACACAGGGAAGACATATGCCAAGTATAAATAGGTACATGTGCCATAATGCAAGAGTCATAGCCAAGGTTAATATTTTGGTAATTTTTTTTATAAAATAGGTCAAAGGCCAAGGACAGAAGGTCAAAAACATGGATATAGTTGTAAAGGTCTTGACACAAGAAATATACATACAAAATATGAAAGCATTGGGTTTACTTGTTCAAATGTTATAGACATTTAAAGATTTTTACAAAAGTTAGTGAAATGTCAAGATCAAGGTCAAAACAGGTTGTATGGTTAGAAAGGTCTTTACACAGGGAAGACACATGCAAATTTTAAAAGGCCCAGGTGCAATAATGCAAGAATTATAGCGAAGGTTAATGTTTTTTTATTAAAGTTTGATTAAATAGGTATAAGGTCATGGTCACATGGTCATAAAGGGTTCTAAGTTTGGAAAAGTCTTGACACAAGAAATATACATACAAAATATAAAATCCATAGGCCTACTTGTTCAAATGTTATAGACTGTGAGACATTTTAAGATTTTTACAAAAGAAGGCCAAAGGTCAAGGTCACAAGGTCTAAAAGGTTTGTATGGTTGGAAAGGTCTTGACACAGGGAAGACACATGCCAAGTATAAAAAGCCCAGGTGCAATAATGCAAAAGTTATAGCCAAGGTTAAGGTTTTTGGCACAGACAGACGGACGGAGAGACGGACAAACAGACAGGACAAAAACTATATGCCCCCGAATTAGTAGATTCTGGGGACATAAAAGTGTGAAATGGTTATTGCCATCACACTGTTCAAGATGTCCTTTTTATCTTCTCTGTGATGTGATGAAGAATCTGGTATCATATCATGCATTGTCAGATCTGTCTAGTGTAGTTTACAGACAGTTTACTGACAATACCATTTTGAGAATGTTCATAATATGATAACAAAACAATGTCTGGACAGCAGCTTTAAGTTTCCTTTGTCTCAATCCCTTTACTTTATCCTCCTTGATCCACTTGTATCATTGTTATTTGTTAAACTGCTGTCATCAGTTTCATCCATTTTTGTCATTCATCCAATTATTTTTTCCTTTGCGGGTGTTGTTGAATTAATTTCGCTTTGGGTTGAACCATCCAAGCAGAAACACACAGCAAAGAACTCATCATAGTGATATTTACATACATGTAATGAGTTACTAAATGCATGCTTCTGAAAGGATAGGCTATCTCTCTTGTCCAATTACACAAAAAACATCAGGTTGATGTGTTTATTTAATGTATTATATAGGTCTCTACATAGCAGCAATTCTCCTGATTTGAAGTTGTGATGACTGTAGAGTAAGTCAGTGCTGTTGTCAATTTCAAATCCTGGCATTTTATATAGATTGGTGCAAAAACTGACAGATTAGGACATCCCGGCTAACCAGATAATACAGAAATGTGTTCAATCAATGTATTGCCATAATCAATCACCAAAGTCAGCAAATTGCATATAATTATTTTGTCTCGAGCTTCAAATTCAAATTCCCTACCTCTGTCAACTGCAACAAAACAGAGCAGCAGTAGATGCTAATATTCCAACTTAACTGTCCAACTCCAAGCATTCCATCAGATTTTCTTCCCAAAACTAGGTATAGCTTGAGAAGAAGTGCAGACAGGCTCTCCAAAAGTGTTGAAAATTGTCAGGTATTTCCAAGTTGTCACACAATACTGAATTGTCAACTTTTAATTTTTCCAGGTCACATTGTACATGAACTGAATTTTCACATATTTTTCAGTTTTTCACTTTTTTTTAAGTATGTCCTAAACTACACTTTCTTGTTATGTATCCTGAGGTCTAAACACTGGTGGTACCAAAATATAATCAAGATAAATAAACTGCTAACTTCAACTACCATCTGCTAGGATATTGGAACTTATGCACATGAAATAACATTACTGAATAAAATGTAACTATTTTCTCCAGTGGAGATATGAAGTAAATGTGTAAATAAGCATATTGATGGAGTAAAAGGGTTAAAACACAACCTTTACCAAAATACTTCAATAAAGTTGAATAAACATACCTGTTGGCCATCTGCTTTACCTTTGTCCTGTATTTAGCTATAACAGTGTATCAAAAACTGCTACTAAAACACTTTTGAGTGGCCGGCTAACTCAATATTGGCTGTTTAATGCAGAATTTTCAAAATTGCAAGGCTTGTCATGTGTTTCTTTATTTATAATAATTATATCCTCATAAAAGGGTTTCATAAACAATTGATGTTCATTATTGATCATCAGATATAATCAGAAAGACCACTTGGATTAATCATTGATTATACAATCGAAAAGAGAAATTTAATAATTTTGAGTATAAATTTAGTAACTAAAATCTTAAAGAATGACAATAAAAAAATCAGATTATATTTTTTGATTTCAATTGCATATGATATCTGACGATTAATATATACATTATTAATGTAGTAATTTGTAAAGTGTTTTCATACATTTAAATTTTATATAATAGTAGAAGCAATATAGCTATTTTACTTACTAAGTTAGAATAGAATAAAAAACATTATTTCAATAAATCAATTATTTGATTTTATAATTGATTATCTAAAGACAATCTAATGATCGCTTTTGATCAATCATTATTTCTAACCAAACTTTAAAATATATAGGCTGGGTCTCACACAAGAAGTTTCAATGGTTCTTTGCTACCAACATGTCCATAAGATACATGATTTTTGCAAGGAAATTGTCTGGCAAGGCATTATGGTCGAAAGGTCGTCGGGAGATGTCTTTAAGCCAGTCCATTCATTGATTACCCCCCACATTGTCATACCAGTATTTAGCATGAGAAAATTGTTCAAGCAACTGCTCAGCTTTGAACAGAGGCCCTTACATAATAGATGATATCTCAATAGGTTTTTCAATGGGTTTTACTAATCAAGCTATCAAATATTAGGTGCGGGCCTCACATGAGACGCCTGAATGATTATTTGCCAAGACGCTAGCCGAGAAAGTGCACGGGCTGCATGCTTTGACTCAAAGTTTCTACGGTGATAGGTGTATAGTGACCGGGCCCGGGAATCGAACCCGGGACCTCCCAATTGCAAGGCGAGCGTTATATCCATTGAGCAAAAGGTCCGGACGTTAGGCTCATGGGCCTAACACTGCCTATATTCACTACAGGTGTTACCACCCAAACTTGGTCATGTAATGTCTTTAAGAGTGGATTGGGAGCGGTCAACTTCTAGTCTGCTCATCAAATGTTTTTACTTTTAACTTTGCACCCCTGTTCTTTTACTTGTGTATACAATCTTTTATCTCATTCTTTTATTATTTTATTTTGCACTTAAATATGCAAATTCCCCTGGTCAGTTCGGAGTGTTAGGACATCCAGTGTATATAATATAGCTGGTGGTGAAGCAATTCTATTGAGTTGTTTAGCTACCAGTCTGTATTTGTGCAATGTGTGTCTTAGCTAGGCGCTGCTGCCGTATCCGATTGATCAGGGAATGGACTATATAAGAGTGGTTTACTGCATACATATGAGTTATATGATTTACCTCCCTTTAAATGTATGTCTATAGCATATGTTAGGTAAAATCCCATAACAGGGAGCCTACATAATGACTATAATTGGTGGGATGCAAATTCCCCTGGTCAGTTCGGAGTGTTAGGACATCCAGTGTATATAATATAGCTGGTGGTGAAGCAATTCTATTGAGTTGTTTAGCTACCAGTCTGTATTTGTGCAATGTGTGTCTTAGCTAGGCGCTGCTGCCGTATCCGATTGATCAGGGAATGGACTGTATAAGAGTGGTTTACTGCATACATATGAGTTATATGATTTACCTCCCTTTAAATGTATGTCTATAGCATATGTTAGGTAAAATCCCATAACAGGGAGCCTACATAATGACTATAATTGGTAAGATGCAAATTCCCCTGGTCAGTTCGGAGTGTTAGGACATCCAGTGTATATAATATAGCTGGTGGTGAAGCAATTCTATTGAGTTGTTTAGCTACCAGTCTGTATTTGTGCAATGTGTGTCTTAGCTAGGCGCTGCTGCCGTATCCGATTGATCAGGGAATGGACTGTATAAGAGTGGTTTACTGCATACATATGAGTTATATGATTTACCTCCCTTTAATTCACAAAATGCCATTCACTGCGTATCCTATAGATACATCAACTCTCGTATGTAAATGTATGTCTATAGCATATGTTAGGTAAAATCCCATAACAGGGAGCCTACATAATGACTATAATTGGTAAGATGCAAATTCCCCTGGTCAGTTCGGAGTGTTAGGACATCCAGTGTATATAATATAGCTGGTGGTGGAGCAATTCTATTGAGTTGTTTACGTTGTCCTATACCTAAGTTAGTACATTTGCAAGGTCCATAAGAATTTTTCTCCTAAAGCCCCGCATGCGTGCATCACGTTACTAAGAATATTATGAGACCTATCAGAGAAAAGGAACGAGTCCACCTCTGTCGCCCAAAACGGAAATGACGTCATGCTCGCTGCGAACGATCAGCCCAATGACGTGCGGTCAAGATATGTTCAACAAAGGGTCCCCTAGCCCGGATGGCTGTCCGATTTTGCCGGAGACAACACAATACGGTTTGTCAGCTGATACCGTACTGTCTTGCAGAATAAGACGCCGTTTGAAACTGACGTCGAAGTAACGTGAACGTTACACATTCGTTTGTTGAACGGCTGTCCTATGTATCTGCACACTATGTGCGGCGATCTACCACTCTACTTATGTGTTGAAAACGTTTGAGCAATCGAATGAGTGTGTTTCTTTGATATTCTAACGTCCTACTCACGTTCGTGACGTTGTAGTTATAAATAAGCATTGCAAAGACTCTAATCAGCCTATTTTGATTCAATCTCAGCAAGTTAGTTGAGTACCGATGTGAAGTAAAATGTGTTTTATTCTTTGTATAAGGCATACAAATTACACCAATGCCCGTTTTCGGTGGCATGTACATTTTCCTTAAGCTGCACGTGCAAAACATGCAAAATGAAGTATTTCCCAATATACTAAACTCTCTTAATACTAAGTTATAGATTTTGTTATTGGTTGATGGCAAATATACATAAGATATTGTGTGCGAAATCTTAAATCGATACGTCTTCTAGATATTAAAATATTTGAAAATAAAAAGTGCACAGTTTCTTTTGGAATTGAGTATATATCTGATAAAACATACACAATAGTTCAGAACAATGTAAGAATTAACTTGTACATGTTTATTCATTCGCAAATTGCGGGAGTATTTTTTAACTTGTAATGCAAGTTTCCGGGTAAAACATATTTAACTTCTTGCCTTTTTCGGTCTGGTTTAAACCACGCCCATAACTTTATTTTAAGTTGTCAAAACACAAGAATTTGTGGAGGCATATGAGAATATTAGTACTGTCAAACCTCGATATCTAACCCGTTACCAAATAGCCTGCTGTTTTTTTTAGTTTTGAAGACAGGTAGCCACTTAAAGCAGGTTGAAAGTAAAGCAGAATGTGCCATAAGGCCCATTCTGCTTTACTTTCAGCCTGCTTTAAGCTATTATCGGATAGAATATAGAAAATATTTCTTATGATTTTTATTTGTGACAGTGTAAATTGGAAATATTTTCTTCAGTAGAGGAATTAATTAAAGGCTTAAAAAGGCTTTTTTATGGGGTAATGGGTTAACCTTAATTAAGTCTTAACTATATCTTTTAGTTACAGCATAAGTAAGCAAGGTTAATAAATCAATTTGATTTGAAGTTTGTTCAGTTTTCAGACTCCTTCAAAGCTTGCCCCGAGTACAAAGATTACTTTAAATAGTTTGGATTAACGCAGCACCCGGTCACTTTCCAAACTATCAGCTAAATCGCACAATAATGCTGTACAAAATTCACCTAGAATTTAAATGTTAAAAATGAAAGCAGACGACCATTGTAGAATACTCAAGAGGAAGCTTAGACTGTCTGTAAGAAAACGATACAATGTCATGATTCTACAATGTCACTGTGACAAAGACAACGTCATGTGGATGAAACAAAACCATACATTGTAAAATACCCTAGAAGAAACTCAGACTTTCGTAAGAAGGCGGTACAATGCAATGACTCTACAATCACTGGTATACATCGTACACCGGATATTGGCCCAAACTGATTCGGAATCCATGGTGAATTGTGGAAACAATGTCGGACCAGGTAAGAAATACGTCTATTACACAATTATTGCAACACATAAGTAGCCTATCAAACATTCAATAGTACCGAATCCGAACTAATTTCTGCCTGTCGCAAAAAAGTCTCTTCCGTGAATTATGAGCGTTTAGTCTGCCCGATCACCACCAACGTTTCACGAGTTTGCACAAATTGGCTGAATATGTGCATCATATACAGTTAAAATGTAATAATTATTGTTTTCCACTGGATCGATGGCAAATTACTCTTTCTTGATATTTGAAGAGCGTTATGAAAATGTCATGCAGGTTGCTGTTTAACCCTTATCATGCTGAATTGCCGTCTGCTGCAAATACAGTATCTGCGGAAAACACATAATCAATTTGATACTTTCAAAACTTAAGAAAAGTAAAATATGAATGGTTGATACAGATCATACGCCGCGTCTCGCGGCATCCTATCTGGATCAAAACTGTTTGCAAACAGTTAGCAATTTTTAACCAAGTCGCGCTTAGCATAATATTAGTGTTGACGCAGGCTGACAATAAGAAGGAAAACTTCTAATTGGAGAATTTTACATTTTCTTTTCAGCATGCTTTAACCAGTTACTTATATTAAAAAAGAAACGAATCTATGAAAATAAGTCGTTCAGAAAAAAAGATCGCACGCTGTGTGGTTTGAACCTGCTACCCACGACGTACTAGTCCGATTCGTTCACTACTGAGCCACGGAGACTTCGATGAACTATGGCTCGTCAGTTTGATATAAATGTGTTAAGAAGAAACAATAAGCCACAAGTAGAAACAATAAGCCTCAAGAAGAAATATAAAGCCACGAGAAGGGAAAATAAGCCAAAGAAGAAAAAAAAGCGACAAGAAAAACAAAAGCCACAAGAAGGGAAATTAGCCACAATCATAAATAAGAAGCGACAAGAAAAACAAAAAGCGACAAGAACGGAAATTAGCCACAGGAAGCAAAAAAGTGACAAGAAAAACAAAAAGCCGCAAGAAGGGAAATAAGCAACAAGAAGAATTAAAAGCGACAAGAAAAAAAAAGCCACAGAAGGGAAAAAGCCAGAAGAAGAAGTAAAAAGCGACAAGAAAGACAATAAGCCACAAGAAGAATAAAAAGCGACAAAACAAACAAAACAAACAAAAAGCCACAAAAAGGGAAATAAGCCACAAGAAGAATAAAAAGCGACAAGAAAAACAAAAAGCATCAAGAAGGGAAATTAGACACAAGAAGAAAAAAAAAGCGACAAGAAAAACAAAAAGCCACAAGAAGGGAAATAGGCGACAAGAAGAAATAAAAAGCCACAAGAAAGACAATAAGCCACAAGAAGAATAATAAGCGGTAAGAAAAACAAAAAGCCACAAGAAGGGAAATAAGCGACAAGAAGAAATATAAAGCAACAAGAAAGACAATAAGCCACAATAAGAATAAAAAGCGATAAGAAAAACAATAAGCCACAAGAAGGGAAATAAGCCTTTATTGGTGCGATTTCAACCATAATAAAACTCATCCGATACCTAATGGTAACATGCAATCTGAGCAAGTTTGTAAAAGATTCGATAACATTTGTGAGCTCTAGAGTGTAAATACTAAAATTGTTGAGGATGGACGACGCACAACAGACGACGAACATTCAAGTATTACCGAATCTATAGTTGAGTAATAAATGGTCACTTATTGTACTAAAACATGCGTAATTACAGAATAATGTTCCACAATTATAAAAACTAATGAGCCAAAGTTCAAAGAAGTCGCCGTGGCTCAGTAAGGAACGAGTCGGACTAGCATACTGTGGGTATCAGGTTCAAAACACACAGTGCCAGTTTTTTCATGTAATTTATTTTCATAGATTCGTATCTTTTTAATACAAGTAACTGCTAAAAGCATGCTGAAAAGAATAAATTCATAGAATAAATCATTTATAGACCTATAGATACGTTTTGCAGAGGTGCCGGCGTTTGTGTTTGAGTGGCTTCTTGAAATTGGGTCAACTTCAGGGTGGGGTAACGTCATTACAAACGACTGAGACTACTATTTAAGACATTATTACCTACAGTTTTCATCGCAAAAAACGTGAAAAAGATCGATATATATTCAAAATCTATATTTGAGTAATAAATGACCACTTTATGTACCAAAATTAGCGTAATTACACAATTCGTTCCATAATTATAACTAACTAACGAACTGAATTTCAATAGGGAACGAGTCGGACTAGCATGTCGTGGGTAGCAGGTTCGAACCACACAGAGTACGATTTTTTTTCTTAACGCCTCTTTTTAAATAATCAACATTATTTTCATATATTCGTTACAAATTACTGCTTAACCCTTTCACTTCCACATTTTTCGTGGGATTTTACTCCTTCGTCGTTTAATTGTCGTCTGCTTCAATTTTGTTGTCTGCAATATCGTTTCAAAGTTACCGTAATTAACGCAGTATGACTGACACAATTTCTAAACGAGTGCCCAACAGTTTGGAACCTGATCAGACGCCGCGTCAAACAGTTTGGATCCTAATTAAACGCCGCGTGAGACGGCGTCTGATCAGGATCCAAACTGTTTGCATGTTTATATCATGATTTAGACGGTAAGCAAGGTTTAGTGTTGATCCGGGGGGTAACTATTAATCAATACGCTTTTAAAATATGAATTTACAGTCATTTACTAAGTTTTGCAGACGACCTCACTCATCAAAGAAAGTGAATAACAGCTGAAACGGAACGAGCAAGTGGAAATGACTTTAAAGTCTATTGATCATCTTTGCAATAATTAAAGATAAAAAGTATCCTTTTTACTCCTAAACCAAATTCAAGCACTGCAGCGATATATAGCAGAATGGTTATAACAAATACAATTTTTCTGTTCTTCTCAAACACAGCGCTAGAGTGAATATTTGTGTTTGCAACAGCTAGTTTTTCAAGGAGTTATACTGTATTGAATTTCTTTCCTTTTGCAAAACCATTCAATTTTAAGCTGTAATGTCCAGATTAGACTCCAGTTGGCTTGGCTCCTCATCTGGATATTTACAACAATTAAACCAAATGAGTTTTGCTTGTCAAGCATTGAAATTATTTATTTATTTATTGTACCAGATGTATATTTGTATCCGCGTTAGTACTGCTATAGTTAGACGGAGATAAATCGACGTTGTTTACATTAATTTTAATTGTCGGGCCAGAGTTTGAGGCCAAACATAGTATTTTACAATACCGCATCTATATGTCAGTCCAACAATACCATTGCCTAGCATGTTGGATCCCTGCAGTTACATTTGTGGCTTAAGGCCGGGCAGTGAGGAAATAGCCATTCAGAAATGCATTTGAAAATATCCAGGGACAGGAATCCCTGGACGGTTTATTCACATAATGTCATTCTAGATCACTGCCGGCCTGAGCAAACAAAATTGGCACATAAACACAGGCAAAATAGATGGCCAATCAAAGAAACTATAAACATATACAAACAAAGGGAAATAGACAAATAAATAAGTTTACAGTAAATCCTGAATAAGGAAAATCCTTTCTGAACCCCGTCGTGTTTGTTTAACTTTAATTTATAAATAAGCTCTCCAAGAATTATACCACAACCCCGCGGCCAGCTGGTTTTAAAGATATCAGAGTCGTATCTCCATCATCAAGATTCACCAGACAGACAACGGATCAACGATGTAACTCAGGAACTCCCATTCAGGCCTACAACATCCACAGAAAGAACACAATATAGCGGCAGCAGTCATCTATTTCCTACTTTGTTCTAATAACAAATATTAAATAAATGTGTTTTCAGACGTTTTAAGGCTGCAAGTGAGCTCGCATCTCTGATGTCTGATGGTGGTAGAGTGTTGCAGAGCGTCTACCTCAATACTTCACCAAGGGACTCCTCGGCACAACCAGCGATACTGATTTGATACTGATTTACTCCCAGGCCTCAATTCTCTTCGAGATCTATACACGCCAAGCATTCTGACAATGTACTTTTGAGAATCGTTGCACACGACTTTGTATATAAGTGTCAGAATTTTGAACTCAATTCTGTGTTAAACAGGAATCCAGTGAAGCTCCTTCAAGACTTGGGTGTACCAAGGAGTCGTGGTAATGACGCCGGCTGATGAATTTTGCACATGCTGTAGCTTTCGTAGTGTTTTTTTAGGGAATCACATACAGCATGGATGAATGTTTAATTTTCAAATTTAAATCTGATGCACATGATCAGATCATACTTTAGAAAAAGTTATTGGAAAAGTGCTAAACAGAACAATAGAACACTATACACATATAACATTGGTTTTGAATGTTTCTAAAGCAAATGTAACATACTATTTTATTATAAAAAAGTAATTAGTAAGAAAATACTTAAAAATGTTTATTAAGTATCAACCCTCACTGTCTTACCCCGAGTAGAGTGGGTATTAACAAATAGTTGGGATCCTGCTAAGGATCAAAACTGTTTGACATTCATCTATATGCTTCTTCAGTCAAAATACATCATATTTAAATTCGAAAAATAAAAAGACGACAATTGATTAAGGTAGATAACGTTATGGTAATGAAAGGGTTCAGCTAGACGTATACATCAAAAGAAATGTCAAGGGGACCCCATTCCTCATCTATGGAGAATATAATTGGTCTGCTACAGACTCAATTGTTTCCGTATATTGGTATAAATGACATTCCTTAACATCAAATAGTGTAAAACCGGTTTTATTCGCGAGAATATAATTTTCGCATAAATTCGCGAATGTCTCTAGTTTTGAAAATAGGTGACATTTTAAAGCAGGTTGAAAGTAAAGCAGAATGTGCCTTAAGGCACATACTGCTTTACTTTCAACCTGCTTTAAACTACCACCTGCTAGAACTATTGCATGGTGTCGCGGATTAATACAAAATCGCATTACGCGAAATATTCATGACGCAAAAAATACCTGTTTTCCGGTATATATGGTATTATGTTTTCTTTCATTCAAATATAAACCATTTATCTTCTTCATGCCGGTTTATAACTGCACAAAATACAAACTCAAAAGGAGGAATCGGAGTCGACAAGGTCACTGTACTTAATCAATCTCACATACATAACAGTGGAACCACATGCACAAAAATACAGCCACAAAAGTACTAGTGGCTAAATAAATGTCACTAACATCATGAAGCTAATCACTGCATGAAATATACTCTTTTCTGATAAAAAAAGAGTCAGTGTTCACTGTTCCAAACACAACACTCATCTCACTATAGAAATATACTCATTCACTACGGCAACCAAACATAAACCAGTATGCAAAATAAAACACTATATTAAGGTAATCCAACATTGAAGGTAGGTTAATTGTAATGTGAAAATGATATTATGAATGGATACTACATGTAATTCCCGTGTCTTGTGTGAAAAATGAAGGCTTTTTGCCCTCATTTCTCGAAAATATTTGAAACATTGTATATAGCCTTACAGGTAGGAAAATATGCCAGAAAATTAAAAGACAAATATTCCTGAAAGGTGATTTTTTACCTATTCTAACCTAAAATACTGATATCTTTTAAGTCATGCCTATGCCAGAAGACGTGAACATCACAAATTAAAGTTATTGTCCCAATATTTGCTTCATATGGTGTGAAAAATTAAAAAAATCTGAACCGTCCTCTTGAAAATATGCAATATTTTCCATACGAGTTTACATTATATAACTTAAAAGGTTGTATATTTGTACAATAATGATAACTTGGGCAATAAAAACCACTTGCTTATTTTTTCATACAATACTTACGCAATCTAAATCCAAAATATGAAGACATTTGGCCGCACCTAACTGGAAAAAAATTAAGCTTGCTTTCGAAAAACTGTTGGAGACTCTAAATACTTTAGAAAGACTGAACAATGAATTTGGCTTATGATTAAATATTTTTGCAAATTAATGTCAGGCGCATTTATAGACATCTAATCATTGGTTTAGGAAAAGGTTTTGTATAAAAAAGATAGATATTTCAAAGAAAAAATATATTGAGCTCGGTCGGGATTCGAACCCGTGCGGGGAATTTACAAGACGAGATTTGCAACATTTCGGACTACGTTCGGATAATTTCTAACATTATTGTCCAGTTTTTATATTGGAGTGTTCGGTATATTCCGCTAAACGCGATAAATGCCGAGATAACACGGAAAAAGGCGATCTTCAGTCTTGGAAAACCTTAACAAAGAAATAACATAGGGAGGGTGGGTGGTAAAATGTCAATCACGAAGTTTATGTAACCTTGTCGGACCGTCGAATGAGCTTATACGAGCCGTACCTGTACTCGTACATAGAGGCATGAGGAAATACCCCAATCAAACGCCCGACTGAAGAAAAATGGTTCAGTTCAATACATTGAGCGACATATAAACATAGAACACGAAGATAAATTTATATAATTATACATGTATATGACAAACGTTTCCATAAATGTAAATATATCTGCAATTGATATGCAACATGTTCTATCTACTATTCTAACACACCTCGCCCACACCCCTATATAAGCGAAGAAGGACCGTCTCAGTGTACGAATTTTCAGTAGAACACCCACGCGCTAAACGTTCGAACGTGACGTCATTTGGCTTCGAAAATGCGTACGCCAAGAAATGTAGCGCCGTTGCTTCGGTGCAAATTTCGGTTAAATTATGTGTTAGAATCGAAATAAAAAATTCATACCAGTGTTCTATCTAACAATCGAACACTGGTAGTCGTTGATATGCTTGTAATTAAATCACTCGGCCTAAAGGCATCGTGATTAAATTACTACGCATATCAACCCCTACCAGTGTTCGATTGCACGATAGAACACTGGTATGAATTTTTTATTTCTTAATTGCATTTAACTGAACATTACTGCATATGTTTAAAAAAAAATCTAGACCTGATAATTTATGTTGCAAAAGTTTTAGAATATAACAATTTTACCTCCATAGTCTTTACAGTAAACTTAAAAACTAAAAGGATCAAGATCAGTATCCAATTAAATTGGGTTCAGTAAGATTTCAAACTACCTAACACCACTCGTTTCAAATTTTCGAAATTGATACTGCTATAAAAGTCTGCTTGCCGGAGTCTTATAATCGTTAAAAAACTGCAATTGATTTAACAGTGGTATAATTTTTGGTCGAAAACACCGTTTGATCAATGTCAAACGTAATGACGTTCGTATTTATGTTCAGAGTTCCAAGTAACTTGAATTGAAATATATCAACATGTTTGAGCGGAACTTTTTATATGGCCATGAAAAGGTAGGAAGTGTGAACGTATCTGTTATTTGTCGAAACCGAACGTTTCTTGACATTAGCGCATCTGAGAACCAAATGTTGGGAGAACAAGGTGAAGGCAGGGGTAAGATGGGCAATTCTTTGACATACTTTAGAACAAAGGGAAATAAAAATGTCAACCCCGATTTCGTCTTGCAAAAGTGTAGGCCAGTCTCCTGTTTATAGAAACTCATGTCTGTCAAAGGGAGACATATTAACCCGTTCACTCCCAATGACGCTTTAAAGCGCGTTTGCAAACAGTTTGGGTCCTGATCAGACGCCGTGTAACGCGGCGTCTGATCAGGACCCAAGCTGTTTGACACTTGTATCAATATGTTTTATGTCATACTATATTGAATCTAACTTGGAAACGATTTTGTAAACAACACAAATGAAGCAGACGACAATGAAACGGTGAAGGAGTAAAAATCTCACGAATAATTTGATTATGAAAGGGTTAAGACGCATTTACTTAATAAGCCGCAATAGTAACTTAGTTTTGAAAGAGTTAAAATACATTTAAATCAACACATCAAAATGTTGCCGACAACACATTTTGCAGACGACAATTTGTTCATAGCTAGCTGAAAGTTTATACAATAGCGAATCTCTTAATTTTGTGTCACCTGTTGTAGGCACAGATGACACGTAAATATCACTTTTCCGTCGTCTGTCTGTCTGCCCGACCGACCGCCCGCCCGCCCGCCCGTCCGTCCGTCAGCCTCTCTGTCTGTCTTGTCTGTAATGATTTTCCGTCGTGTACTTTTAGTTTTGACTATAACCCCTGTTAAACCATTACCTCATAAATACATCTTTTTACGCCTTTAATTTATGCATAGTTCCAATTTATACAGTCATGACTATGTATCATTAGAAATATTTTCTTTATTCTATCAGATGGTAGCTTAAATCAGGTTGAAAGTAAAGCAGAATGCGCCATAAGGCGCAATCTGCTTTACTTTCAACCTGCTTTAAGTGGTCACCTATTTTCAAAACTAGAATAAGGCTATGGGGTAATGGGTTAAACTGAAGCGTTTTAGATGAAGTTCCTTTTTTGGAAATAGCTTGAAAAAGGTGAAGTCTCTTTCACAAGGTACAACACTCTTGCATCAATACTTTAGTAGTTATTCCCCTTTTCCACATTTTCTTTTCCTGCAAATTACTTCTGTTACAACTGGCTGAAACTTTTTAAACGGAATTTCATTTATACAAAGATACTGATGAGTGAAAGTGGCTTGCAAAAGGTTCATAACTATGATAGTAATTCCTCTTTCCCACATATTTCTATTTGTCTGCCTATTTTATGAGTGCTGTTCTACTCATGCTTTTCAGATAAAAATCCATTTATGGCAACAGTTTGTTGAGTGGGAGTGTCTTGCGCATGTTTCATAATTTTATCATCAAAGCCATTTTATTTCCGGCGATAATCCCTGCTATACTGAAGCTTTTCATTTCAGCTAGAACGTTTGTTCGACTGATGCTTGCTGGCATGGGACACATGTGTTTCTAGAAACTTCCAAATGTAGATAACAATTCAATTAACGTAACAGATTTGTTCAAGGTCACACGTTGAACTCATTAAACATCTCAGATACAGTAAAACCTGCTCATTACGCAATAAATGCGTCCTTTTACGCTTTTAAATTATTCATCCACTAAAGCAAATAGTTCCCTTTAAAACAGTCATGAATATGTATCATAAGATAGATGTTTTACATCCTCGAAAATGGTAGTTTGAAGCAGGCTGAAAGAAAAACATAATGCATCCTGAGACGTTTTTCTACTTTACCTTTAACCTGCTTTAACCCTTTCATGATCAAATTATTCGGGAGATTTTAACCATTTCACCGCTTTTGTGTCCTCTGCTTCAGTATTGTTGTTTGCAAGACAGGTTTCAAAGTTAGATTTAAGGTTGTCTGACTTAATAAATATCGTCAAGAGTGTCAAACAGTTTGGGTCCTGATCAGGGCCCAAACTGTTTGAAAACGCGCTTTAAGGCGTCATTGAGAGTGAAAAGGTTAAGTGGTGACCTGTCTTCAAAACTTAAGCTCGGCTATTTGGTAACGGGTTAACTCTTTGAACCCTAGTCACGCATATATGCGTCATTTGCAAACAGCGTACCTATGAGGAGTACACGTGTCCTGTAGATGCATAGATGAAAACTGTTTGCAAACGTTTGTGTTGTTGGCCTTGGAAGTGAAAGGTTGCAATAATTTCTAAAACCAACATGAGCTTCAACAAATAAAAGGACAAATTGTCCATTTGTAAACAATCAGGATTGAAAGTGTTAATTAATTTTAAGGCAAGTCACGAATGTGACAGCGACAACAGAAACTAATCATTGCAGCACAGGACCAGCAAATGAATCTCATCCCAGCTCCGTACTGTGTTGGTTTCCCTTGTGGCGTCTGTAGTTTAGTGCCTCGAATCTATAATGGGACTGTATCATGACCAAATCATGAAATAATTATTGCAACTTGACCTTATGCCGGCTTCAAACGCATGCTAAATCTGCACATCATTTTAACTCTTTCATTGCCAACGACACCAAAAGGTGACATTTCTTCAGTCAAAACAGTCCTAAAGCTGACTTTAAAAATATTGCAGACGAAACTACCAATGCAAACGATATTTTGGCAGTTAGATGTTTAAAGCAAACGATAAAATTTGCCCGAGACAAAGTTAAACGTATGCTAAATCTGCACACCATTTTAAAACATTAAACGCGAAAGCAGTTAGGACATATTCTTGCATACAATTGCGCACAGTACATGAGTTATTTCTAAACGGTTTGTTAAATGATAACAGAACGAGAAGTTTCGATAGCCGGTGCCGTTGGTCTTTTTCGGCGAAGCTGACTGTTTTCTATTTAGACACACTTTATATTTGGCCACACATTTCAACCAATAATATTTGATCAAAAATTTAGAATTAAGAGCACCTGTTGAAACTGAATAGTCTGATTGGATAGTAGCCAGGGCTCCAGATAAGGGAATTGTTTCAAAACTTAAAATCTTTATTTGTGCATTAAACCCTGTGATGTCACTATACATATGAATTGTCTCTTCAAGACAATCAAAATGAGTGGTAATACCATAGGGTTTGGTGCTAAAAGAGGTGAAAAAATGTGATTTGTTTAGTTTACTCACTCTTATCTGGAGCCCTGTAGGCTGGTTTATGTCCCATTACAGTTTTACATGATGTGGACTGTGGGTGTAAAATTTAGAGATACAGGCTGGCTGTTTACTACACTGGTCTGATGAATTTCCACTGTTGACAAAATTATGCTTCTATTTTAAGATATGATCTGAAATCTATTTATAGATATACAGAGGAAGCTAGGTGTTTCGTAATTGTTTACAACCAATTTGTTTTAATTGTTAACTATTTGTACACATTTGCCATACATTAAAAGCAATATTTTATATATGAATAGCCTCAAGTGAGTTAAACACAATTGTGTTGTTTCATCATTATTTACAAGAGTGAAGTACAGTAGATTGTTGTATCTGTACATTTGTGTATGCTATAGTTTGTTTCAAGAAACTCTATGAATGGAACAATAGATTAATGTGAGGATCTCCTACCAGTAGCTAGGATATGAGTTAAATTATTGTTTTGTTTTGCATTTCTGTACATGATAGTTTCGCATTTTAAATAAAAGTTACTGTTTCAATTGAATACTTGTATTTTTTGCTTTTCAATCCAAGATATTTATTCTTTGAAAACCTCAATTTAGTTCAATTTTGCACACCCATCTATATAGCCTTAGTTCAACCACTCATTCCGCCGAATATCTTTTTTAAAGATATTTCTTGTTATAATAATAACCTGTCGATTAAAGGATATAATTACCAATGTCGCGAGAAATTACCCCGAAATCCCAGTTCACGTGACAATGCGCATGCTGCAGTGAGACAGATGCTTAAATCAATTAAACAGGTTTGTAATCATGCAAGTGCATGACTTGTATCAAACGAATTAGATGGTCCAAAAATAGGTTTAATCAAACTTGTAGCAGGCTAAGGACAAAGCTGAACCCTTTAGACCAAGCTGAGATGCCGAATATCTAGTACAGCACTCCGTGTCTACAACAACATCTAATGGGAGACAAGTTTGTTGTTTGGAGGGAGTTGTTATAGGGAGGGGAAATTAAGACTTGGCTTACGTTTGCAAACAGTCATTATATTTCTTCTGTCAAAAGGTCGACTTATATGATACTTTGAGAAAAAACAGCAGACGACAAGTTTAAGCAGACGATACATGTATTGTAGCAGTGAAAGTGTAAGACACAATTGCCTTGTTTGGGAAACAGCGACAATCGATGTTGTAAGGAGGGAATCGTTGTTAGGAGGGCCGATGTAGGGAGGGAGCATTGCACATGTAGTGTCGTTTGGATCAAACCTGTTCTAGCACCCTAAAATCCCAAAATTTTGAGCTGCTTTTATCACATAATGATTTGTCCAAAAGATGCAAAATTAATGGCAAACACGGTAGATCCTGATTAAAATGTTTCCTCCCTGGTCTACACTGTTTGTTCAGGCCTGTTTGTCCCCAAACAAAGGGTAGTTACGGTATATAAACGGAATATTACTATACTTTGCATATCTTATGCACCGGATCACTCGAGTTGTGTGTGTAAAGGCTATATCCAACGAGACCGAAGGTCGAGTTGGATATAGCCTTTACACACACAACGAGAGTGATCCGGTACATAAGATATGCAAAGTTTAGTAATGTTCCTTTTATTATATACCTCTTATAATAAAAATAAAATGAAAAACGATAGAAATGTTTCGAGCGTTACTATAAATAAACGGGATTTCCCATACGTCACACTTCGGGGAATGGCGCGTGAAAGTAAATACTCGCTATTACGACCACTAAAACGAATGCTTATTGATTAAATAATAGAGAGGTGACAGCTTAAAGCAAGGTGACAGTGAAACAGAAAGCTTCTAAAGGAGCTTTCTGTTTCACTGCCACCTTGCTTTAAGCTGTCACCTACCGTAAACACCCTAATACTTAACATAATTTAGTGGTCGTAATAGAGAGGTTTTACTGTAGTTCCGAACTTCCGACTACACAGTAAACGTTCTTTTCCCATTACACAAGGTACATGGGTAATACGGAATTTTCAATCCGTCAAGGTGTATTTGTTCGATAAAATACAGCAATATTTCGGGCAGAACATTGGTAGGTATATAATAAATAGTCTTACCTTGATAACTCAAAGTCCAAAAGATGCAGTATGAATGATAAACACTGGAGAACCTGATCAGACTGCTCCATCAGGATCAATATGATCAAGGTCTACACTGTTTTCTCAGGCCTTTTTCTTCAACATAGAGTCGTTACGGTTTATATAGTCTTACCTCGATAACTCAAGGTCAATTCAGTTAAAATTAGAAAATTCGACTGAAGCGAGTTAGAGTTATGGTTACACTGTGTGAGCATTTCGAAACTTTACAAGTGAAAGTACATTTTATCAGAATCAATTTGCACAACGACTGCATAAAGTAAGCCATGCTTTTCCAAAGTTTTACTTTGCAATATGACAGTTACAGCGTTCAACTTAGCTATGCAATCGTGAGCAAGAGATCAGAAATAATCCTTTCACTTCAATGACGTGATCTCCTTTTAACAATTTTAGCCTGCTTTCATATATCTCAAATTTATATAATAGGTAACTTGAAAGTATATCAAGTCAAAGAGTTTGAATCCTGATTAGACGTCGCGTCATGCGGTGTCTCAGGATGCAAGTCGTTTGCAATTGTCAAATAACTATTATACTCGGGGTAAGGCAGTGAAGGTGAAACATTGTTTACAGTTGTAGAGTAGCAAATTTCATCAGAGCTTCGGCATTTCCCGGGAAAAATCTTCGGACTTTGGTCTAGCGGTTCAAATTTACGTGAATTCGATCTCCTTACCATATCTTAAAATATATTTCTATCCGTCAACCAATGGGGGCTTAGCACTAGTTGCCCGATCTAGTCTATTTGAAGATTTGAATCGGGAAATGTACAAGTAAGTTTCAACTGCCGGTGTCGTTGTAAACATTTATATATATCTAAGTCCGTGAAGGTTGCACAGCAGCACAGCACGACATTCCAGCAGAACATTGATAAACATAGATGATAAACTTAGCATTGAATAATCTAAAATCTATATTTAAGAGACAAAATCAGTCGAATTTTCAAGGCAGATGACGACATGGCAGTGAAGTAGTTAACTCCGAAGGGAATGTAATATCGCAAAAATAACAATTACCATACCTCGGTCTTTAACCTTTAAAACGAAAACATAGTGGGTGTCTTCATGCAATAACAGAAATGATTGCATTGCATGTAGACAGATACTTTCTAGTCGTCAATAGGATAAATTGATTTGTCTACAAAGGCGAGTATATGAACGAAATCCTGAAATAGAGTACAGTAAAACTCTTAATACGACTACATTATGATATCTTGCTTTAAACTGCCACTTGCCTTATTCAGTATATTATCCTTTTTTGAATTTCACATACAATAGAGAGTGAAAACCTTACCGTGGGAGCTTTCGCCTGTATACTTTAAGTACACAAGCGTAAGCTCCCAAGTAAAATCTTTCAATCTTTAGTGTGTGTAAAATTTTAAAATTGAGAAATTAATCATTAGACTAAGTATCGAAACATCTACTCCGCGAATGATCAGAAATTGGATTTTGTTTTTGGAAAGGTTGCTTTTAGTGGTTTACTATATTGTTGATTAGTATCGAAAGGCCCTCCGCCCATTCTCTGACACAGTCATATTTGCAAACAGTGCAGACCAGACGCCGATATCGACCTTATATCTAATTTCAATCTAGTTGAATCTCATAAAGATATTTCTGCAAAAGGCTGTTTGAAATATGTTGTAAATATGATAAGCTATTGAAACAAAAGGTGAAAAAAACGGTGTCATTTAATTTAAAAAATGACAGAACTGACGCCTTTTTCTCTTTTTATGGAATGTTTTCAAATTACTGTCTAGCACCTGCCCTTAAACAGTGCGATGGGTTGTGCTCATCTCATCCTAAATTTATAGCAGATATGTATATAGAGTCGACGTTAAACGAAAAATAAACGCAAAAAATACTATAAAAGTAGAAACGCTTGAAATTTCTTATTATTTATTTTAATATAAATGACAAACAGTTGAGAGTCTGGTAATACCCTGTGTTACCCGACACATTTTTCAAAAGGTTTATTTCGATTCCTGACAACATGAACAATTGCAAACAGTTTAGATCCTGCGTATCGCGGTGCCTGCACAATATCTATATTGTTTGGCATTCATATAAATGTGTATAAGTCAAAATGACTCAATTATTAAACATCAGAGTCAGACGATACGTTTGCAAGTAGATGATCAGCTTGTTGCTTGGTAGTTTGATGACATTGACATTTAACCTTGACTGTTTTTAAAAAGGGTTCATCAAGGATGCCATACACACTTTGAGACACGCTCGATGTGAGTGTTAATACTGACGGTAATACATAATATACAGTCACTGCACTAGGGACTGGTTTATTGTATCCGTGGTAGTTTTGAGGCCAAACACACTGCACGAATGGCATCGAATTTATTATTTCGCAGTAGCTCTAGATCTGCCACGTTAAAATTGTGTATAGATTTAGTTCATAACATATCTATATTTCAATAGAATAACGTACTAAAGGATTCCTCATATTTCTCACTTTTTTCTATTGCCTGTTCATTTGATACATTTATAACTTTTGTCTGTATTTTAGATTCTAAATCCAACAAACGGTTTGCCTATGTATTGCGCATGACGTAATATTTGAAGCGGCCATTTATATTTGACATTCGACGTCATCAGCGTTTATAGAATAACCAATGCACGTGCGTTAGTTCGGTTTCTAGAGATACCGTTACTGCGGGTTCCGTTTATTGTCATTCCGGCGAGTGGGTTACTGACAATTGTCCTCAGCAAATTCTTTACCATGTATAGTTACGTACAAAAGAAGCTGAACTTATATTTTCTTTTTTCTCTTTAGCTGCTATATAATCGTAAATATTGTAAAATGCTGTTTGAAACTATTGGTTTGTTCTTATTTCAGGTTCAGAATGTCGATCATTTGATTAACGGAATTGCGTTACGCGTGTCTAATATTTCCCACTCTGCATAGACGACGAACAATTACTTGCAGAAAATAGGTGTCTGAGACAGTTATTTCTCATTTCATTGATTTATAAAAGCGAGCAAGGTGATTTATTGAACCATGAGATAATAGAAAGGACATTATGATATATTAACTTCTTCACAGCCTCACCACAATTACACTGTTTATTTGCAAAGAGTTCGGTGAAAGGGTTAAAACCTCTCGATAAAGTTGGTCATGAATTGGTTAACCCGTTTACCTCCTTCTTACCCCGAGTACAATGGTTATTTGAAAACAGTTTGGATCCTGATCAGAGGCCTGCAGACGGATACCACAGCGTGTTCTGAAGGTTAGGCAGTCACCCTCTTGAACATTTTTCTCTAATTTTGAGAATAGGTGACCAATTAAAGCATTTGAAAGTATAGCTACATCTACTCGGATATATAAAACAGTTCTTATGACGACTGTATAACGTAGAAATATTTATTCAGTGGAAGGCATTAGAGGTGCACAATGCATTTTATTTAGTGATGTATTTAACGGCGAAAACAAACATTTTACCGAGTTGTCGTGATGGGAATGTTACTGCTCCCTTCCTGAAGAAACTAGAACAAGATATGTGAATAATCAAACCGGAAGCAATGATATATCATCCTGGTACGGTTCGTTACAGCTTGTGGAGTTGGTACCATACATCATATCTCTTTTCTTGCTTCCATATATAAACTGTGACATAAGAATGAATATGGTAAGCTAATGTCTTTCCAACACGACATAACGTGTAAAGCAGTAATGAATCGTCTACCGGTTGAAGGAAACAGTAGACGTTCATGTTGAAATCAATCAAAATAAATCACGAAGAGCGCATACTTAATTGTCATATCTATTAGGTAACGACACAAACTTTATACAGTATAAACGGCAAAATCAAACTCAGATATTACAAAAGTCCGAAAGACTTTGTTATTTACTTTAAAGATTGGTGAGTATTCTTGTCATTTACAAACACTGTACCTGTATATAGTACAGTTGTCCTATGCATACAGTATAAATCCAGATCAGAGGGTCCAATAAGGATCCCTCTGATCTGGGTCTGCATTGTTTGTCATTTTGCAATATATTCTAAGAACCACCAATAAATAGTGACATTTTGACTATACTTAATTAGAAACTGCAATTTTCGATTAAAGATTTCAGGGGTTAATGAGGGGTTTTCTGTTTTTACAATATTCCATCCCTACAACGACACTCCCAACAACGATTCCCCCCAAACAGCGGCCCTCCAAACATAATGTCCTTTCTATTATCTCGTTTATATAAATCAATGGAAATGAGAAATAACTGTCTCAGACACCTATTTTACTGCAAGTAATTGTTCGTCGTCTAAGAAGAGTGGGAAATATTAGACACGCGTAACGCAATTCCGTCAATCAAATTACCGACATTCTGAACCTGAAATAAAAACAAACCAATAGTTTCAAACAGCATTCAACAATACTTACGATTATATAGCAGCTAAAGAGAAAAAAATAATATATAAATTCAGCTTCTTTTGTACGTAACTATAAATGGTACTGAATTTGCTGAGGACAATTGTCTGTAACCTACTCGCTGGAATGACAATTAACGGAGCCCGCAGTAACGGTATCTCTAGAAACCGAACTAACGCACGTGCATTTGTATTCTATAAACGCTGATGACGTCGAATGTCAACTATAAAATGGCCGCTTCAAATATTACGTCATGCGCAATACGCTGGCAAACCATTTGTTGGATTTAAATCTAAACTACAGACAAAAGCTATAAATGTATCATATGAACAGGCAACAGAAAAAGTGAGAAATAGGAGGATTCCTTTAGTACGTTATTCTATTGAGATTTCGATATGTTATGAACTAAATCTATACACATTTTACGTGATAGATCTACTGCGAAATAATAAATTCGATGTCATTCGTGCAGTGTGTTTGGCTTTACAACTTCAATACTACCACGGATACAATAAACCAGTCCCTAGTGCATTGATTGTATACAGCATTCTCTCCCTACAACAACCACACCCTCCTTACAACGACCCTTGCCGCAGTTCCCTAAACAAGATAATTTATGTTCAACGTTTTTCAGCGGAGCTGTCTGGTTTCTATTTAGTCACACTTTCTATTTGGCCACACATTTCAACCAATTATATTTGATCAGAAATTTAGAATTAAGAGCACCTGTTGAAATTGAATTGTCTGATTTGATAGTAGCCAGGGCTCCAAATAAGGGAATTATTTCAAAACTTAAAATCTTTATTTGTGCATTAAACCCTATGGTGTCACTACCCATTTGAATTGTCTCTTTGAGGCGATAAAAATGAGTGGTAACACCATAGGGTTTGGTGCTGAAATGAGTGAGAAAATGTTAGATTTGTTCAGTTTACTCCCCTCTTATCTGGAGCCCTGAAACTCTATGCACAACAGTCTTACCAGTGTGTGTACTACTGAGCTGATGACATCATGCTTCTATTTTAAGATATGATAGCAGATGTCTTTTTATAGAATTTATAGATAGACAGTGGTAGCTAGGTGTTTTGTTTAATAATAGTTTACTACCAATTTATTTTAATTGTTAATTTACAAATTTACCATACATTGATAGCAATATAATAAATGGCCTCAAGTGAGTTAAACACAATTGTGTTGTTTCATCAGTTATGTACAAGAGTGAGGTTACAGACTGCTGTTCTGTTATGATGGACATGCCCAGTTTATTTAGTTATAGTTTGTTTCAAGAAACTCCCCATGAATGAAGTTTGATATATAGAACAATAGTTTAATCTGAGGATCTCCTACCAGTTGCTAGGATATGGGTTATATTATTGTTTTGCATTTCTGTACATTTATAGTTTTTTAGTCAGAGTAATTTGTATGCTATATCCTTGAATGTGTATTTTTTTGCTTTTCAATCCAAGATATTACAATTCTTTGAAAAACCCAAATTTCATACAATTTTGCACACCCATCTATAGCATGAATTCCACCACACATTCCGCTGAATAGCTTTTTAAAGATATTTCTTGTTACTGCTGCAATATTGTCTGCTTAAAGTTGTCGTCTGCTGTTTTTCTCAAAGTTACATATAAATGGAGATTTTGATAGAATAAATATAATGACGAGTGACAAACAGCTTGAATCCAGATCGGACGCCGCGTTACGATCTGGATTCAAGCTGTTTGCAAATGTAAGCCAAGTCTAACTTCCCCCTCTCTATAACGACTCCCCCTTAACAAGGCACACAAGTTGTGTCTCCCAATGGATGTCGTTGTAGAGAGGGAGCACTGTATTAACACTCACACCGAGCGTGTCTCAAAGTGTGTATGGCATCCTTGATGAACCCTTTTTAAAAACAGTCAAGGTTAAATGTCAATGTCATCAAACTACCAAGCAACAGGCTGATCATCTGCTTGC
The DNA here is from genome assembly GCA_922989275.2 of Gari tellinella. Classification (NCBI taxonomy): domain Eukaryota; kingdom Metazoa; phylum Mollusca; class Bivalvia; order Cardiida; family Psammobiidae; genus Gari; species Gari tellinella. Next base: position 71,933,626 of record OV277863.1, read on the forward strand.
AAACATATCCTCTGACTCTGATGTTTAATAATTGAGTCATTTTGACTTATACACATTTATATTAATGCCAAACAATATAGATATTGAGCAGGCACCGCGTTACGCAGGATCTAAACTGTTTGTTCATGTTGTCAGGAATCGAATTGAACCTTTTGAAAACTGTGTCGGGTAACACAGGGTCTTACCAGACTTTCAACTGTTTGTCACTTATATTAAAATAAATAATAAGAAATTTCAAGCGTTGTTACTTTTATTGTATTTTTTGCGTTTATTTTTCGTTTAAACGAGAAAGAGTAACGTCTTCTCATACTGTGTTTCAGAGAAGATGATGTTAGGTTACAGGGTGTCGAGACAATAAAACTTCTAGTCATTACATGCACCTCAGGGACCCATCAGTAAGTATTATCTACTCAAACGCCCAACAAGGTTGCTGAGTTTTGTGACATTAGCAAACGTAACTTGATTATTGTCTAACAAATATATCAAGTATCTTAGCTAATTAGTGACAAACTCTATTTATTTCAGTTACCATGTGTTTAACGTAAATATACTAAAATATCTGGGCATTATGTATAACTGCTGTACTACCCTAAAACATGAACTGATTGCTTTTATAACACAGTCTTTTTTCAAAAAGGTCTGATAATAATCTCATTGATTGCACAGGCCTGTCTGTCCCAAAACTTTACAGCACAATGTTTCCCCTCTACAACGACACCCTTTGGGAGACAGAAATTGTGTGCCATGTTCGGAGGGAGTCGTTATACGGAATGAAATCTGCTTATATTTGCAAACAGCTTGAATCCAGATCAGACCTGGATTCAAGCTGTTTGTCACTCCTCAATAGTTTTATTCTGTCAAAATATCCATAATGTTACTTTGATAAACACAGCTGACGACAATTTTAAGCAGACGATATTGCAACTTTAAAACATTAGTCATAATTGTCCTGTTCAGGGAACTGCGGCAAGAGTCGTTGTAAGGAGGGGGTCGTTGTTGATAGGGCCGTTGTAGAGAGGGAGCACACTAGTTCAGTTATCGAGAAAGTCCATGCTATTTCAAATGCTGAATCTCAACAATGAGCACAGCAATATTGCCGTTTGGCTATCTGTGACCTTGACCTATGGCCAAGATTTAGCTTCAACATTACAACTCTTGTACTAAAATAATAAGATAAATTTGGAAAACAGGTTATCATGTATAAGTGTATGGAGTTATGGGCATTGCGGGGACAGGCACTGCGGAATATTTTTTATCTATTGCGTTTTATTTTCGTTTCGTTTAACTATTTCCCTGCCAAGTTTCATCGTCTGCTTTAACTCTTACTGTCAAAATATTGTCTGTATTAAAAGTGTTGTCTGAAATATTTCTAAAGTCAGATTTAGAGCTGTTTTGACTGAAGAAATGTCGTTACGAGTGTCAAACAGTTTGGATCCTGATCAGACGCCTCGTCACCCGGCGTCTGATTAGGATCCAAACTGTTTGCAAAGTCGCATTTTGGCGCCGTTGGCAGTGAAAGAGTTAATTGACCAAAAGCAACATTTCATTCACTTGTAAATTCCACTCTAGGTCATTCTTTATACATTTGCGGGTGATATCTACCATAAAGACACATACAATTCCTGTATTTTTGTTTATCTGCTGTGAAAAGAAACCTTCTTGTTCCACAGTTAGCATGCCAATGTAAATGTCACAGAAGCATAACCAACATTACCGAGTTGTTAATACAGTGCTCCCTCCAGACTACGACCTCCCAGCAACGATTCCCTCCTTACAACGACCATTGCCGCAGTTCCCTAAACAGAACAATTATGTCTAACGTTTTTACTGCTGTAATATCTGCTGAAAGTTGTCGTCTGCTGTTTTTCTCAAAGTTACATATTGGACATTTGAAAGAAAAAAAACTAAATGACGAGTGACAAACAGCTTGAATCCAGATCAGACACCGCGTTACGCAGCGTATGATCTAGATTCAAGCTGTTTGCAAATGAAAAACAATTTTCCCTCCCTATAATGACTCACTCCGAACAACGCACACAAATTTTGTCTCCCATTGGGTGTCGTTGTAGAGAGGGAGCGATGAACGTATATACTTACCCCTTAAATGCCATGACGCTATATTTTTTAAACATTTGTCGTCTGCTTTTATTTTCAAACTGATTTTTAAGTAAATTGACTATATCGTTATGAGTGCCAATAGTTTGGATCCTAGTCAGACGTCGCGTTTGGCAGCGTCTGAATAGAACCCATTCTGTTTATAAATAACCGGCGTATTCGGGGTAAGCCAGTAAAAGCGTTAAATATAGCATCAAAAGCATACTTTATAAATACATGTTTAATTTGAAGTTATTGTGAAGTACTTTTAGATTGGCCCTTTTACATCCCAAATGTCGTCTGCTTTGAGGGTTTCGTCTGGGATGTGCTGTTCAATGGTGATGGTTTGGCACTCTGATTAACCCTTTCGGCGCCAAATTATTCGTGAGAAATTTACCCCGTCACCGCTATATTATCGTCTGCTTCAATGTTGTTGTCTGCAAGATTGTTTCAAAGTTAGTTTTAAAGTAGTATGACTTATGAAATTTCGATAAGAGTGTCAAACAGTTTAGATCCTGATCAGGCTATTTGTAAATGTAATGAGTATATTTTAAACAGGCCCATGGTGTTGAAAGAGTTCAAACTACATGTATTTGCAAAAAAAACTCGACTATGGTCACATATAGCGTTGATAGACGTAAGTGTCTGCATAGTTACACTTTGGTATATCTCTCTGACAACTACTTTCTACAACTGTCGGATGTTGACCTTTCTGTAACAACGCCATTGAGTCTGTAAGAGTAGCCGCGAAAGTGAACCTTAATTGCTTGATAGCGTATACATGAAACCGTCATTTATTTTCTTCCATCAGGCGGAAAGAATTCATGCTTTACAAGTTGGAATAAACACGTGTTTGATATAGACTACAAAAAACTCATACGATTTATGCAGTAAACCTGTTTTGCCGACATTCATTGAAAAAGAATGCATATCTCTTAAGATATATATTTTATCCTTTATTGTAGATCTATGTACTTAATGCAGAAAGTTGCTATAGGTCGGTTATACGTTAACAATTTTCCGATAAGTTAAATCATAACATTACTTGCAATTGAATAGCCATTAAACACATGTATTGCTGTTGTCACGCTGAAAATGTGCTGGACAATTTATTCCGCGATTTAATTGTTATGGGATTGAAACACATCCTGTTTCAACTCTTTATAGCATGTGTTATTTGATCATCGAGGAGTAACTGCTTTGTGAGTACAGTGTGCTAATGGTGTGATTAAACGTTAGACATGTAATTGTTCTGGCATTTGACATCAAACGTGTTTGTCATAAAGATTTGTTATATAAATGAAAACAATTAACCAAATCATTAGAGAGTAATAAAACCTTCACCGAATGGCTCGCTCGAGTCAAATGTAACGGTTTCATACATGGGCAGAATGTTACACAATAGCGGTATAATTCGCTAATACGATCACGCAAACTAATACAGTTACACGTATATTAAGCGACCATTCACAAAATTCCCATTATAATAGAAGTGGGTTGTTTGTGTGTAATTACTTTATACCATAGGGAAACTGTTTACAGGATAGCACTTCAATCTAAGCAAAGCTTTTTACGCTTCATACAGGGCGACACATTCAATTTATATAGCAATCCATGAACTGAATAATTCTATCCATGAAAAAGACATATCAAGGGATTCTTGATTCTTGAAATATTTTAAACACTGTGCCATACACTACTTTCGCTGTGTTTTTCAATAGTTTGCTTAACAGTCGAGCATATGAGAAGCACATGAGTTGTCGTGAGCCGTTTTCAACATGTTTTACCTTTTTTACGAAGTTTATACTTATTGATATGATAGGCAGGACATGTAATTTGAGCATTCAATTTTGGAATCTCATTTCGAGTTGATTTGGGCAATTAAGATGAATATATCAGCAGCATACTTCAGTTCATGGGATTTCCCTTGTCATGCTATTACATATATTGGTAATATTCGGTAGTTATATGACGCTGAAATATAATTAGTAGTATCTGGGACCATTTTTTAAAGTAATATAAATGTTGTCACTTAAACGGCATAGAAAATAAACTCTAACATTGAACTAAGTATTGCAATCAAGTGGCTGAACAGTTTACTCGTTAGAGTATCTATATTCTTTCAAATGCTTTAACCCATTTGTGCCCACGATCCCATTATGGGACATAGGCAAACAGTGTAGACTCTGATCAGACGTCACATTATGCGGCGTCTGATCAGAGTATACACTGTTTGCTGATAAGAATTTCAATATAAAACAAAATAAACATGAAAATTTTGACCAGGCATCCCTTTGATATAAATGGACTAATCCAATATAAAACATGGAATAATCCATTGGGCGTAAATGGGTTAACTAAAGGGAAACAGACAATGCATTGAATATTGTTACCGATTATTGAACAACGCCCGTGTGTTCCCGGCACAAACTTTCACATTTTAAGAGACTTATTTACGCCAGGTCGTTTTAGTCTGTATCGTATTGAACAAATCTAACAGATGACATACATACATATATGTTATTTCTTTAAGTAGATACAGCGCTCCCTCTCCACAACGACACCCAATGGGAGACAAATATTGTGTGCGTTGTTCGGAGGGAGTCGTTATAGGGAGGGAAATTGGCTTACATTTGCAAACAGCTTGAATCCAGATCAGACGCCGCGTAACGCGGCGTCTGATCTGGATTCAAGCTGTTTGTCACACCTCAATACATTTTTTTCTATCAAAATGTCAATAATGTTACTTTGATAAAGACTGCAGACGATATTGCATTATACATTTGTTTCATAGGTACTGAGGGAACAGTCAAATCATTGACCCGAGGTAGCAGGGAAGACCTTGAGAACTGTTGCCCGAGGCCAACGGCCGAGGGCAACAGTTCTCAAGGTCTTCCCTGCTACCGAGGGACAATGGTTTGACTGTTCCCGAAGTAACTATCAAACAAATGATTTATTACCTGACTCTCTATTTAAGCCAGGCTGAATGAATGGCTAGATCTAGATCTATCTATACAAAATTTGAACAACACGTATTTATAAATTCTAGAGATGATCTTACATGTATATTTAATCTTAATTCAATTCAATACAACAACTGAATGTGAACATCACTGTTTTGTAAAAAAGATGTCTAACATATTCATATTTTCAATTACGATTGAATTATTATTGTTTCTTATTGACTGAAATTGATTGACACTTTGTCGAAATTACTTCATGTATAATATGACGTCATTATTTTTGTAACGTCAAAATGTGTTTAAAAAAAGGAAGACGTTAGATCTGCAAGCGGTTTGTCGCTTTTATTCGGAGTTACTCTTAAATTTAGGTCTAGAACTATATAGCCTTTTAAGGGGATTATTCGGGAGAGAGAAAAATGACCCGATCAACTCCGCAAAAGGCTAGATCCTTAAACAAAAACCTGTATCATAAAGACGCCTTATTTGGTCCCGCGATGCAGAAAAGTTTTGCGCACCATTTTCGCGCATGTAACAGTACTATGTAACAGTCAACTGTTGCCCGCTGGCCTCAGTCTGGTAAATATTTCGGAAAACAGTCAAAAATGCTTAATATTCACTTAAATAGAGACTCAGGTAATAATTTAAAATGTTAGATGCGGCGTCTGATCTGGATTCAAGCTGTTTGTCACTCGTGATTATATTTATTCTGTCAAAATGTCCGTTATGTAATTTTGAGAAAAAGGCAGACGACAATTTTAAATAATCTTTATTGCAGCAGTGAAAGAGTAAGGCATAATTGTCTTGTTTGGGGAACAGCGGCAAGCGTCGTTGTTAGGAGGGAATCGTTGTTGGGAGGGCCGTTGTAGGGAGGGAGCACTGTATCAGTATATGTGTAGAACAGATTGGATCAAGACGAGGCGCCAAGTTCCTTGACTTCTCATCTGGATACTGTAAAGCAGGTATTTTTCGCGTCATGAATATTTCGCGTAATGCCATTTTGTATTAATTCGCGACATCATGCAATATTTCTAGCAGGTGGTAGCTTAAAACAGGCTGAAGTTAAAGCAGAATAAGCCTTAATTCTGCTTTACTTTCAACCTGCTTTAAGAAGTCATCTATTTTCAAAACTAGAGAAATTCGTGAATTAACGCGTAAATTATATTCTCGCGAATAAAACCGGTTTTACAGTACATAATATTTGTAAAAATAGAAGTCTACGTCGACCTTGAATTAGTCGCCCTTCAATCAAAATGACATCATTTCGAACCAATGGCGTGGGTCAACGATACCGCTGTTTTGCAAGTTATTTAACCCCTTGACTGCCTTAACTCTTTGAACCCTAGTCCCGCATATAGGCGTGCTTTTCAAACAGTGTACATGTGAATAGTACACTTGTCCTATGCAAACAGTGAAGACCCTGATCAGAGGGCTCCGAAAGGAGCCCTCTGATCAGGTTCTTCACTGTTTGTCACAATGCCAAACATTGACAAAAACAACCCTTAAAAGTCAGAAATGGACTAGACTAAAATGGAAACTGGAATTGTCCATTTAAAGTTTCAGGGAGGAAAGAGTTAACTCCGAATATAATAATACTTTGCAAACAGTTTTGATCTTGATTAGACGCCGTTTAACTCGGCTTCTGACCAAAACATTGTTGACACTCATTTGAATAGTTCTTATGTCAAAATACATAGAATTTAAATTTGAGAAATAAAAGCAGGCGACAATTCTTTAAAATTGATGACATCATAGCAGTCAATTTTAGCACGTTGTAAACTTCGTTTTTAAATATAACTGTTAAAAAACTATGACGTCATGGCAGTGAATGAGCTACTTATCAAAGCATACGCTGGCGAAATTAGAGCAGTCCGACTGAACCAGAACAGAACAGAACAGAAAAACTTTTATTTCATTGCCCGGTTACACTTTGTATATAACAACAGGTCTCTATAAAGCCCAGTATTTACATTTTGTGGGTATGAACATACATCAGAGTCATGCACAATGTTATTTGAATATGATCAACAATTATTGTACATAATTATACAGTACTCAAGTATTATACGAAGGTATTGTAAGATGTCTAGACAGTCTACCTACTATAGTACTAGTAAACGTAGGTGAGAGGGGACATATTTCTATGTCGAACTACAGCACGAAAATCACGTGTCAAAGGGCACCTCGACCTCAGACATTATGTCGCAGCCTAGTGACCTTTGAGATGTATTAGATTTTGTATCTCTCAACCAATCAGCTGTAACTTTCCGAAATGTCCAGTCGATCGGGCGATAGAGGTAGGTTCCACATCGACACATTTGGAGTAATGGCACACATTTATACTCTCATCTTGAATGTATCTAAATATCAAACTAGAGCTTTATTTTAGTTGAAAAAAAAAAGCTGATGTTTTCTAGTTAATACCTCTAACCCTTTCCGTCACTATGCCAAACTGGTAACCCCTTTACTTCCATGACGTCTTCAACTTTAACCAATCGTCGTCTGTTGTTTTTTCTGAAATCTACATTGTATGTTTTTTTAATTAAGAAATATTGAAAAGGGTCTCAAACAGTTTGAATCCTGATCAGCCGCCGAGTAATGCGGCACCTGATCAGGATCCAAACTGTTTGCAAATAGCTATTGTACTAGGGTCAACGCAGTGAAGGGACTAACACATACCTGGCTGGTCACGGACAGTATAGAAAGGGTTTAAGATATCTGCATAAAGACAATCTCACAATATTTCAGTTTTGAAAAAGGAATCTATAAGAGGGATGTCGTGGCTTTTGATTGTGTTTTTTCCGGAACTTGATTGCCATCTGCCCGTGTTAATTCCAATCTACTTGTTAATAGGTTGTTATGGTATTTAGATTAACCCTTTACTGTCATGACGACATCAGATTTAAACAATCGTCGTCTGCTCATGTTTATAAAATTTAAATATGAGTATATTGACTAAAACATATTAAAACAAGTGTCAAAGAGTTTGGATTTTGATCAGGCACTGATGTCTTTGACACACGTAAGGAAATGACGTCAGTCCAAATCACACAAAGTTAACATTGGTCTTTTTCTGGGCAGTGAAATGCCTAGTACGTTCATTTACTGCACACACGTTGACAACTGTACATTATTATAGACTCGTATGAGTTGCTTGTTTCAGATTTCCCTGGGGTCGTTATCTTGTCTGACTTTACGTAGACCGAGACTTCCAAATGTTATGGCTTTAACAATTATCCTGTCCCGACATTATCCGCATTCTTCATACAAATAGACTGACATGTGTCTGAAATACGCCTTCGGTGAGACCAAAAACTATTATAGTGCTCCCTCCCTACAACAACTCAAAATGGGAGACACATATTGTGTGTGTTGTTCAGAGGGAAAATTGATACTTGGCTTACATTTGCAAACAGCTTGAATCCAGTTCAGACGCCGCGTAACGCGGCGTCTGATCTGGATTCAAGCTGTTTGTCACTAGTCGTTTTATTTATTCTATCAAATGTCCACTTAAATGTAACTTTGAGATAAACAGCAGACGGTAAATTTAAGCAGACGGTATTGCAGTCATGAAAAGGTTTGACATAAATGTCTGTTTTTGGGAACAGCGACAATGGTCGTTGTTGGGAGGGCCGTTGTAGGGAGGGAGCACTGTATACAGTGTATAAGATGTTATTCTTACCAGTTTAAAAGAAACTAAAGGTAGGCCAAACGCGAATTTATGTAGAAAGCAACAACCTTTGACGATAATGACACTTGATTTAAATCTGAGGCCCAAACAGTTGGAAGCCTGATCAGACTCTGGGTTACCCGGTGTCTGATCATGCTTCAAACTGTTTGTAATGGGTATAATTGGTTGGCACACACGCGTTAATTAGGAAAAGACTGTATTTACCAGATTCATTGACTGCACACGCATTGTACATTATTCTGTATTAGTATTTGGTCGTTTTGGATTTCTTGTCTTTTATATATTCATATTGAGAGTTCAAACATATTGAATGAAAAAGCAACGATACAATTGTCAAAAGAAATTTGATCCAAAAGCGTGTATGTACATGTATTAGTAGAGAAAGCAATTGGAAGAGAAAAGTTTAATTAGACATAACATAACCAGTGTATTTAATTTGACGCAGTGCAGTTCCCATCTGGAAGCGCAGCAGTCTTATTTTCAGATTAATGAATATGTCTGAGCAAATTATTGTTTCTGAGAGACGACTAGATACAACAGCAGAAAGGCTTATATTAACAAAAACTGAACAGTATTCGGCTTAGAAATTGGCATATCTATTCCATATTGTGTGCGTGTTTATGCATATGTAATTATCATTTTATGTATTTGACTGTCACATACAATCTAGTTATATTATCATATATGCAGTTTTACATAGTTTTGATAACATACAATTTTACCATTTCACTGCCGAGACCTGCAACACTCACGTTTGCAAACAGTTTGGATCCAGATTAGGGGCCCGTTTGATAAAACTTCGTACGACTTAAACGATCGTAAGTCAAATTTTAAAAACACATTTAATTGCCGATTTCTCTATATAATTCTGTCTTGGGACATCTCTTTGGAATCGTCTTGAAAAGACGATTCCAAAGAGATGTCACCAGACAGGATAAGATGGAGAAATAAATATTCCTTGAGACTTTAATATCTCACTTACGACAACATTTATCGTACGAAGTTTTATGAAACAGACCCAGACGCCGCGTCACGCGGCGTCTGATCAGGATCAAAACTGCTTGACACTCATATCAATATTTCTTTAATCGAATACCGGTACGCATACACATTGATAAGTAAAAGCAGTCAAAATGGCAACGACTTAGTAAGACGGGTGATTACGTCATAATTACAGCGAAAGGGTTATCTACAGCAACATTGTCAAATACACAGACAGTCCGGTATTCAATGCTTGCAGATGCCGATGACATCAATGACGGACGTGCGCGATATCGTTGCATATTTTTTTATTCAAAATATATGCGGCATGGGATTGCAACAGAACGGTTTTATTTGAAACATGACATGGATATACATGTAGTCAGTCTTCTGTGAATAACCATATGATTACATAATTGATATATGTGGTTTAACTTTTAGAAACTTAATCAATCAATATTTTAACCCATTCGCTAGCTTAGTTTAAATGAATTCGTTAGGTGTCTGTTCAGGACTCAAACTGGTTGACACTGGAATCGATGTATGATTATTATCAGTCAAATGCCCAAAGTGTAGCTCTGACTTATAAATGCTCAAAACTCATATATGAAACGGACTTTATTCTTGTAGTAAAAGTACAGTCAGTCAATGTTGAATTATGTGATCTATAATCGAATACTTATGCCATATCTTTCATACGGATGGGTGCTGAATGCAAAATAAAAATATTGTACAAAGCTTCTGCATTGCACATGACCTAAATCTTTTTGTTAAAAATGACACTCACAGGATATAGTTTTACGAACCTCATTGCATTTCTATCTGTTTTCATGACTACACGAACGAGCCCTTCCATATTTGTACAAGGTCATATCCACAGCAGTTGTCCATATACATATGTGTCTATAATTCGTTATTAAACAGTTAACCCTTATCCTGCGGTAATATCGTCTGCTTCGAAATTGTCGTCTGAAAAATTTGTTAAATTTAGATTTTTACATTTTATGAGTAAAGAAACCTCAATACGAGTGTCAAACAGTTTTGATCCAGATCAGACGCCGCGTTACGCGGCGTCTGATCTCGATCTAAACTGTTTGCAAAAATCAGAAAAGTCGCGATCAGCAGGCAAATGGTTAACTATCAAACCTGCCGTTAACAATTCTGAGGCATTAAAGAACCAGATTCTCATAATACGATGATCACAGACTCCCTTGTTATCCATCCTATGGATTCAATGTTATTCAAAACTAAATTACCAATTCAAAAAATATGTGGTTTTTGACTTTATAAGTACATGTACATACTTTTGTGTGAAGCGCTTTTTAACGCACAACTCCTGTGTGAATATAGCACTATATAAATCTGGTATAATAATATGAATAATATCATGATATGTGTCTACGGCATGCTATTACAATATGACGTCACTATTTATGCCTCACACTGTCTCCATATAACTGAAATACTGCTAGCCAAACTCACACACTCACTTAAGTGATTGGTTAACTATTTCACTGTCAATGACTCCAAATGGCGCGTTTGCAAACAATTTTGATCTTTTGATCAGCAACATAATTGTTTGACACTCGTTTCGAAATATCGTCAATTGTACTGCCTGGGATCTAATTTTGAAACGATATTGCAGACAACAATATCGAAGCAGAAGACAATGTTGCCGTGAAGGGGTAAAGCCTCACGACACATTTGACCATGAAAGGGTTAACCCTTACTCCACAGAAGCGGCTTAGAGGACATATACGAGGTGTGCATAAACAAACAACAAGTTGAGATTTGTATACAAGTGTCAGCTTAAAGCATGGTGCAAGTAAAGCATCAAATTTCTAAAGGCGTTTTCTGCTTTTCATTAATCTTACTTTAAGCAGTAGCCTGCTCTTAATACAGTTAGATATTGCTATTGGAGAAAAGGGTAAATATAAGATTGGCTGTAATTCAAGGTCTGCCAGGCATCCGACGGACATTTGTTCTCAGTTAGGAATAGGTAATGCTACCAATACAGGATGATCAATTTACGGTTCACGTGTAGCTAGAGTATTCGCCACGTACTGTCTTCAGTAGTTTTCATTATACGGAAAGAACTTACAGTGATTGTCGCTGTTAGCAATTTTAGCTCTGATTGCATAACTTACTTAACGTTAGCTTTTCGCACAGAACTACTTATGTCTCACGTCCAGACATTTTTATGTACATATATGTGCTGCGATGTGATTTTAGTGCGTTCGGGGTTTTTGAGGGTTTTTTATTTGTCAAAATATCGCTTTAGAATTGGATCTACTCGACCACTTACACATTTTTTAAACATACACACTTAATACAGCGGGAAAGCTGTTATTTCTTTTCAGCAGCACATTTGTGCTGCACAAATTATAATGCATGTACCCCGGTATTGCACCGCCCCATGACAAAATCAGCCTTATTGCAATGCAAACCGTTGTCATCCCCGGTTCTGTATCTGAATTTGGTTTACACTGCCAAATACCGTATATAATACAGCTACATAAAATGTTTCAGATGCATGTGGGTATCAAATAGTGTAGATCAAGACTAGCAGCCACCGCGTCTTTGACAAGGCAAGGAGAAGAATTTAATAAGCAAACTTTGCTTTCGTTCTCATCCTAATGTATATTTATGTTTGATTATAAAATATGTATTTTTTTTAAATAAAATATGTTTAAACTAAGGCAATAAGTCATATTTTCTATTGTCAAAGCTCAGTTATCAATTGCTAGCAGTTTAGAACAAGTTGCATCCGTGTAACTTGTAGTTTGTTCAGGTTCCAAACTGTTGGCCTCTCAGAAAACAAATAAACATTTTCACAAACATGCCATATACTACATTTAAGTGCATTGCACTTGCCTTAAACTTCGTTTTAATGTGACAATAGCATCGTACCCATTGTAAAAACATCAAATTTCCCCATATTAACAGTAGAAGTAACACCCTGCTCTAGTAGTGACGAAAGTGTCGTTTGTATTTAAAAATTGTAATGAGTTGAAAACAACATTGCAAACAAAAGCCCAAGCATATGTTCAAGAATGATTTTGATAAAATGTCAAAGAGATTTGAAAGCTTAGAGGGAATATACTAGCAGGGCTACCATAAGTTGCTCATAAAAATTTTAAGATTTCCAAATTTTAAAGCGCGATTTTAGGAATCGTACCCTTTCGCTTACTATAACTATGCAAATAACTTGGTTCCAGATCAAACGCCAGGTTACGTGGTGTCTGATCTGGATCTAAACTGTCAGACACCCATATTAATTTTTCTTCAGTAAAAACGCATAAAATTCTATTTTCTAAAAGTAATAGGAGAAATCCGAAGATTTCGGAAAATTGCGGGTAATTACAGCCATGTCTTGCGGCAAACGATATTGTTGCAGGCCATGACGTTATTGATTTTGTATAGGTTAGTGTCTATTAGTCGATTTTAACAAAAATTAAAAGTCAAGCGAGGGGCACCCGAGCGACTTTTAATCTTTTGTTAAAATAGACTAATAGACACTAACCAATTTAATGGTTGAACATATTTTTTGGTACCGACAAAGAGCTATACCGTCAATTGGAAGTAACAAAATGTTTGTTCTTCCTGAAACACCCTTTTTAAATAGTACCGACAAAGAGATGTCAAAGGAAATGGACATTTACCGCCACTAGTACTTTAGACGGCCGCGCCGAAAGTAAAACCTGTGAATCAATCCAAATACGCATGCGTAGGATTAAATTTTTTAGCCGTTGATTAGTGTTTGATAGTACTCACAGTATATAAACTCCGGTGTATACCTTCCGGAAGCTGCGATCAGCGAGTCGACAAAATGTCGCGAAATAAGCCACACTCAAGCGAAGCCGGTAAGATTTACCTTTATTTTACAGCCCTTTGTAAACAAACAATTGTAATATATGGTTCAGTACACTTGCATGATAAATTCTTTTCAGTTCACCAAATATCTTCAGAATCTGAAGCAAGATCTCTCTGAAATAAGCTTCTGATCACTGGCACCGCTTACGACGCGCCGTAGAAGCGTGATTAAAAACTGTTCCAGTGACACCTATAGTAAATTTCTGCTATCACATTATTAATTATCACTCGCAGCGAGAATATATTAATGCACCTGAAACATAAACAGAAAAACACAACATAATGTGTTTTCTACAAACTGAAATGGTGTATGACTAGCTGCTTATTTATAAAAATTCACTGCATAACCAGCCGTGATTTCACTGTATGTTAGCTGTGATTAAGATATTATGTCCTAGATTATCTTAGACGTTTTGGATGTCAAAGTTTCATTTTAATCCGATATTGTATGCATACCTGAGATGTCATTATGAGAACGAGACCTTAGCAATACAGTAACACACCTGAAACAAACACCACTGGTCCCGCAACAAGTGGTCGCATAGATCTTAACTAGTCTATGTTTGGGGTTTGCATCCCATTAATCAGAATCTGTTTGATGAAAGTTGATAAAAAAAAGAACTTGTATCACTTTACGTAATAATTTGGCCCGGACCTTCAAGCATGAATAAAGATTTAGGTAAGGCCTGCGTAATGAGATTGTGTATACTAGATACTACCGTCAGTACTTTGGGATGAACAGTAATTTTCCATAAACCGACTGGTGCCCAGTGTCCTACACAACAAGTATTATATCCCTTGCTCTGTTTATTACGAGTGCTGAGCTGTACAAACAAATGAAGGAGTTAATTACAAAAAAAATGGACTCCATTGAACTTAACAACATTGCTAAAACTGGTGCAAGTCGCTACCAACTTTCAAAATTGCTACAAAGATATAGTACTTTTATAAGATCTTCCAACGTTTCACCTGCCATAAACACTATATTTGGCTTATGTACAGGACTACCGAAAAGTAGAAAAAAAACTCTTCAAACAAAACAAACTCGCACTCATTTACATCTGTTTGATTTCAATTACCATGGCCTTTGATATAGAACCAAACCCTGGGCCAGTAAGATCAGATCTTTGTGGCATATGCTCGACAGTAGTAGGTTGGCATCCTGATCGTGGCATTTACTGCGAGGAGTGTAGCACATGTCAAGGTATGAGCACATTTGCATATGACTTTCACTCTGTCTATAGGAAAGACCGAAAACGACGTACAGGAGGTGGAGTGTTCATCTTGGTTTCAAATAACCTGATAAGTGACTCTGTAGACATTCAGACCAATTCCGAAATTATTTTGGCGCACATCAAGCAAAAAGGCAAGCAAGACCTGTATGTATGCAGTGCCTACCGTCCAGACCGCGATTTCAGTGTGACTGAGGAGATTAGCCAGACTGTATCTACAATTGATAACTCAAAAACACAGTTATAATTGGCGGAGAGTTCAACCTTGGTGATATCAACTGGAAAACCCGCACTGTTCATTTGGGTGCCTCACACACTGAAGAGTGTAGTAAACTACTAGATCTTGCTGACGCTCGATCACAACCTAGTGCAGCTGGTCCAAGAACCTACCCGTATTATTGACACAACTGAAAGCTGTCTTGATCTTTTGTTTATAAATAACTCCTCCCTTGTGGACAATGTAAAAGTAATTCATGGCTTCAGTGATCACTGCATACCATTCTTAGACATAACTTCCTGCCCCAGAATGAACTTCAAACAAAGAAGGAAAATAAGCCTTTTTGACAAGCAGACTAGATCAAGATAAAAAAGGAACTATGATCACTACTCAGTAATAAACTTAAAGCCACAACACACAGGTTAAGCGTCCAAGAACTATGGGATAGTTTCATAAACTAAACTCGAACAGCTAACAGAAAAATACCATCCATCAAAATTCGTCAACGGTAAACAACACCTGCCATGGATTGACTCGGAAATAAAAAAAAACTAATCAAAAAGAGGGACAGACTTTACGTTAAAATGAAAAAAACAAACAAAAAACACCCTAAATCCCAAGCTGAAACAAATAAAAGCTCTCATTCAAAATAAAACACGATCATCATACTGGAACTACGTCAATAATAGTGTGTGTGACCCTTCTGAACATAAACAGGGAACCACAAAAAAGTTCTGGAGTTGCATAAAAGGCATGAAAAAGGATTCGTCTGGAGTAGCCCCATTAAGAGAAGAGGGATTCTTCAAATCTAATTCCAATGACAAAGCAAACATTCTCAACCGCCAATTCTCTTCTGTATTTACAAAACCTGATGATGACCCTCTTCCAGATCTAGGAAACAGCACAATTCTATCTATGAAAAACATCAAAATCACTGAAAACGGGGTTAAAAAGTTACTCCTTAATCTTAAACAACATAAAGCTGCCGGCCCAGACAATATTAAACCAAGCATACTTAAAGAATGTGCATCAGAAATCGCTCCCATCATAACCATCATCTTCAATAAGTCACTACTCACTGGACAAGTCCCATCAGTGCATGGAATCAAGCCTACGTCACCCCAGTATTTAAAAAAGGAGA
Organism: Gari tellinella; assembly: GCA_922989275.2. Classification (NCBI taxonomy): domain Eukaryota; kingdom Metazoa; phylum Mollusca; class Bivalvia; order Cardiida; family Psammobiidae; genus Gari; species Gari tellinella. The sequence continues at coordinate 71,949,815 of OV277863.1, forward strand.
AAAGTTTCAGGCAAAAAACTACCGCCCAATTTCACTGACCTGCATAGCCTGTAAACTACTAGAACACATAGTTGTAAGCAACACCCTTGACCACCTTGACAAACATAACATCTTAGTAGACAACCAACACGGCTTTCTTTCACGCAGATCTTGCGAAACCCAACTAACAGGCTTCCTACAAGAACTTACACAATCAGTCAAACAGGGGCAAGTCGACGTAGCTGTAATGGACTTCAGCAAGGCCTTCGATGTAGTTGACCACAAAAGACTCCTCCTCAAACTAAATCATTACGGCATAAGGGGAATTACTCTTACATGGATCCAGGCATTCCTTGGCAACAGAACAGAACAAGTGGTTGTAGATGGCTCCTTCTCAACAGAAGTCACTGTAGACTCTGGCGTACCACAAGGCTCCGTGTTGGGCCCTCTTCTATTTCTTCTCTTCATCAATGATCTTCCCTCCAGTGTTACTTCAAATGTCAGACTCTTTGCAGATGACTGTTTTGTGTACAGGAAAATCAGATCTGACACAGACACACTTACCCTGCAGGAGGACCTGAACAACCTGGAGAGATGGGAGAAGAAATGGAAGATGGCTTTCAACGTGGACAAGTGCCATATCCTTCACATTACAAAGGCTCGAAAAATCACTAAGACCTGTTACACCCTCCACAACCAGCCACTAGCTATAGTACCTCAAGCAACTTACCTAGGCATTGAAATCTCCTCAAACCTCTCCTGGACACCACATATAAACAAGATAACTAGTAAAGCCAGTCAGAGCCTAGGTTTCCTAAAACGAAATTTCCATTCAGCTAAGCCAGAGACTAAGACGGCAGCATACAAATCAATAGTTAGACCAACCTCAGAATACAGTTCATCAGTCTGGGACCCATACCAAATCTGTGACATCCAAAAAATAGAAAAAGTGCAAACAAGAGCTGCAAGATTTGTTACAAATGACTACATGTTTTCTAAAGATCCAGGCACCGTTACTGAAAATCTAAATAAACTACAATGGGATTCTCTCCAAAAAAGAAGACAGCTTAGTCGCCTTAGTCTCTTCTATAAAATGCAAAACGGCCTAGTAGACTTAAGACCTCAAAACCTAGTACCTCACACAAGACCTTCTAGACACTACCATAACCTATCTTACCAAATACCTCACTCAAATTCAGACTACATGTATATTACATATTCTTTCTTCCCTAGGACTACGGTCTAAACATTTGACAATCGTCAGAATAATCTGTTTTGTAATGTATAAAGAGCATACGAGGGACGTTCAAATAATTGTGTCACTTTTGCGTTTTTCTTTTCTTCTTCTAACACGAGTGTGTTAAAATTTTGTCTGCTACACAATAAAATTATTATACATATTCACTGAAAATTTCGTTCGAATCCATCGAGCAATTTAGAAATTATTGAATATTTAAGTCCGTACAGTCATAGATACTGGCTATTGTAGTGTATGTAATGGACGTACGTTGAAAACCGGCTTACAGTAAAGGTTGAATAATTTTTAAGATGTCGCTTTCATAGATATACTTTTAACTTTATTTGATAAATGTAACATTTGCAGTGTCATAAATGTCATTTTCCAATCAAAACAAACAATTTAAAGATTACTAGTTTTACTTGAGGCCGACCACTATTCAATTTGGCGGATGGCCAAGTAAAACAGCACGCAAGATATGCATTTAAATATATTACTGACGGTGTTGGTAAAATATCGGGTTCAGATCATATGCTTTTGATACCAGGGTGTAAAGTTATAATGTATTTTGTTTTGGGGACCCCTCATCTTTTCATTGAGAATAATACTACACATTCATGAAAAACGTTGTAAAATCATTGTCAAACGCAGAAATATATACAAATTACACATTTGCTGAGCTGCCGTAAAGTGTTTCATAATCCTAAGCAGCAAATACTAATATTGTTATCGCTAAATGACGTGTAAAGACACATTTAGATGGATTATTGCGAAATACTAAAATGCGCGGGAAAAAGTTTTAAATGCAATGACCTTCGAAATCCGATCACGCATTACTTAAATTAAAATATCAATCAATCGAACAGTTATGAAGTATTTTTGCTGAAAAAAGACTAATTATCATGTAAACCATTAACCTGCAATCCGAATTTAAAGATATGCCTTATAAATAGAAATGTAGATTTCCCCCATGTGTTTAATGGTAAATGATTTCCTGGAAAGTAAAACGATAACCAAGCTGCACCGCCTGTTTTTTTCACCGCAGAATCGCTCTTGTATTTGATTTTCGTTCTTTTTATCGAAGAGAGACAACTTTTTATGATGAGTCACCTCTTAATGTAAGCCGGTCCGTGCCGATTTACAGTGTCTGTAGGGTATACCTAAAAAGGGTTATTTTTCTCCATTTTAAAGTCACATTTTAATACAAAAATAATATACTTCTATTGAAGAGGAATGTATCTAAAGATTGGATAGAACGAATTATGCATGGATCTCATATTGCGTCTATAAAGACCCCAGTGACATGATTAAATGAACGCCCCTCGTATTGCATGAATATTCGTTGCCTTCATTTTACAAATTCACATATATAACAATTTAACACTACGAACTGGTTTCGTAACGGATTCAGAGATCTCAGCTAGTCATACAGTTTTTCCATTATAAATCGCAGCTAGTTATACAGTCGTATTGCAGCTGGTTATACAGTAAATGAAATTAGGTCAGATTTATTTGTGACGAAGTTTTCGTGTAAAATTCACATTTTTCCATGGAATATTATACTTTTCAGGTAGGTATTTCATTCATTTTGCCATTTCTATCATGTGTGGTGCGGAAATGCTTCAATTGACAGAATTTATGATACTTTTTGAAGCACCTGTTCGTTTTCTCTTGATACGCAGCGATGATCAATCAAAGATTTAACGTTTATTTATCATATCATTGTAGGAAGAGCTATGGGGAATGTTTTAAACTGTATCACCATCGTAGATCGTGTATTTAATATAAGCTAGCCTGTTCTGTTATGGCAAACTTACTTGTCAAAGTGGTCGGAGTCAATCTGTCAGACAAACTATCGGTAAATAGCTCGCTTCGCTGATCGCAGCTTCCGGAAGGTATACACCGGAGTTTACATACTGTGGTACTGACTTACAAAAATTAATCCTCGAATTTTTTTCAAAAATACTCAACTCTCATTGGTCAAAAAATAATTTCAGCCACTAAAAACAATTGTCTTTTGCTTTTATATTTCAAATTCAAATTCTAGGTATTTTGACTTAAGAAATATTGAAATGAGTAGCAACTGTTTGGATCCGGTCAAACGACGCGTGACGCGGCGTCTGATCAGTGTGTTAACTGTTTGCAAATAATTATTGTACTCGGGCAATGCTGTAAAGGTGTTAGTATTAAAGATTCTTTAACTAAAGATTATCAGTATGTTTTTCTTATCAATAAGGGTTCCATGACTTTAACCTCTTCACTGCCAGGACGTCACCAGCTTTAAACCATTGTCGTCTGTTACAGTGGAGAATCTGTTATTCTTTCCCGTTTAAACGCAAACGTACGCAAACGCAAAGCACTAAAACGTAGAAAAGTACAACTTTTTGACAATTCTGAAAGTTCATGTTTATCTTGGTGGCAAACAGTTTGGAGCCTGATCAGACGCCGGGTTACCCGGCGTCTGATCTGGCTCCAAACTGTTTGCACTGCAAATAATAGTTTTAGCGTAAACGCGTTTATTGGGAAAGAATAACAGATTCTCCACTGTAGTATGTCTAAAATCTAATTTAAAGGTATTTTGTCTTACAAACTATAAATTTGAGTGTCACATAATTTGTATCCTGATGAGACGCCGCGTTACGTCTGATCAGGATCCAAACTGTTTGCAACTAACCATTATACTTGGGACAATGCAGTTGAGGGGTAAAGTAGTTATGTCGTCTGCAATATTTCTAAAGTCAGCTTAAGGGCTGTTTTAACTGAAGAAATGTCGGTACGAGTGTCAGCTAGATGGATCATGATCAGACGCCGCATTACGCGGCGTCTGATCGGGATCCACACTGTTTTCAAAGTCGCCTTTTGCCGCTATTGCCATTGAAATAGTTTAACGAAACTAAAAACAAACCCTAATGTAATAAAATGTTGTTGAAAATGAAAACGTTTTGACGAAGTAGTTCTGTTTGAGTAGCAAACAGTCCAGAGCCTGATCAGACGGCGGAAAACTCGGCATATGTTCTATCTCAAACCTATTTACATTGAAATTAATTTTAAACGAGTTTATTTTGAATAAATAATGCTTTCTCCACTGTATAGGGGCCTACCAGTAAAGTCATATTAGATCCTTGTTTTCAGATTTCCCTGAGGTCATTGTATTTTCTTTTTTGATGGGTAGGTTGAGGCGATTTGTTGTTTACTGGTTTCCTTTGGCGACAATATATACAGTCATCATACTAATAAATTGATCAAGGTAACGCCTTTCCTGTCATGAGATCGTCTGCCAACAAATTGTCGTTTGTGTTTAGCCCCTTCACTGCCATGACGTCATCAATTTTTAACAATCGTCGTCTGCTTTTATTTCTCAAACTTTAATTTTAGGTACTTAAGAAATATTCCAATAAGTGTCAAACAGTTACACGGCGTCTGATCAGGATCCAAACTGTTTGCAAATACATATTGTACTCGGTGTAAGGCAGTGAAGGGGTACCAATATAAGATTGAAATGTATCGAGAATCAGGTAACAACGGCAAGGATGCCATATTGTTTGGATTCTGATAAGACGAGAAATGTGATCTGGATACGAACTGTTCGCAAATGTGGCAGTAGTGGTTTGCAATGGTTGTAAGGTGCGTTGTGTCTCCAGTTTAGAATCTCAGTAGTCTGATAAAGTGGAGAAGACTTTATTCTATTCAGAATTAACAAAATTAAACGCAATACAGTGTTCCCTCTCTACAACGGCCCTCCCAACAACGACTCCCTCCTTACAACGACACTTGCCGCAGTTCCCCAAACAAGACAAAAGTATATTAAGCTTTCACAGCTGCAATATATTCTGCTTAAAATTGTCGTCTGCTGTTTTTCGCAAATTTACATATTGAACATTTTGATAGAAAAATGATAAGGACGAGTGTCAAACATCTTGAATCTAGATCAGACGCCGCGTGACGCGGCGTCTGATCTGGTCACGCGGCGTCTGATCTAGATTCAAGCTGTTTACAAACATAAATCAACTTCCCTCCCTATAACGACTCCCTCAGAACGACGTACAATTTTTGTGTGTCCCATTGGGTGTCGTTGTAGAGAGGGGGCGCTGTATTACCAAATGTAGAAAATGGCATTAAAAAACAATTACAAAAAATTAAATTCGATTCAATGTTATCCGAGTGGCAAACAAGTTGCAGTAGTCCAAAATATCATCGCTAGCGTAAAAAGATTTATTAATCATTATCAAGTCAGTCATCTATCTTGATTCAAAACAACACCATGGTATACTTGATTAATGCCATGTTACCGTCTCCATTTCTATATCCTAGTAGATGGTAGCTTAAAGAAGACTGAAAATAAAGCAGAATACGGCTTATGGCGCAATTTGCTTTACTTTCCACCTGCTTGAAGTGATCAATTGTCGGCAAAGCTAAACGATGAAACCATGAAAGGGTTACAATAGAGGATCTTAAATGAGTGTTCATATTTATTTGATTTATTAAATGAGTCTTTTTGAAACGATAAAAAACGACCTTTAGCGAATTTTTTATCGTTTCAAAAAGACGAATTTAATAAATCAAATAAATATGAACACGAATATAAGATCCTATTTATATCATATCCAACACACACTCATATTTACAGCCAATTTCTCAGGAGTAAGGTAGGTTGTAGTAAAGTTTTCCTTATATAGAAACCATCAATGGAGGCGAAATAAGGTTTTCTAAGTGCCTGGGAAAAAGTAGTACCAAATTTCTCAATGTTTTATTGACTAATTGTCACTTTATAAGCCATTATTCGATTTAGATTTAGATTTAAAATCTTTCTGATAATTAAGTAAACTGTGAAAGGTGATTAAAAATCACGTCGAAAAACATTTTGAAATACAGTTTAACACCTCACATCATGACGTGACAAATATTTTCCATGTAAGGAAAATTAGTCGTGACGTCATCGTACTATCACATGAGGCCATGTTTACTCAACATTTGAAAGAAGACACACACAGTTTGTGTAGTGTCTACCAATCACCGTGACACTGTCACTGTCTATTTGGTTTGAAAACCCGTCTAAGTTTTGGAACATTCGGCCATTATTCTGTGCTATTGTGGATATGGAAATTTCCACCGTGAATTGGAGCGCCGAAAATGTGTTGAAACTGCCAGAGACATGTATGGTTGATGACCTAGATTCTGTACATTCAACTTTGAATCGTGTACTTTCGAGCAGAATGAATGGAGAGTCTCTAGTTGGGATTCAGACTTGCATACGTTTCAATGTTTTTTTTCTACAGGATTTCTTTTAAACCAAAGATCGTGCGTTCAATAATAGGATGCTAGTGTAGGGTGAGTTCTGGTGGCAATATATCTTTCTAGGATGGCTGGGACAAGAGTAGCCGGTATGTCTTTTTAGCTCACCTGGCACGAAGTGCCAAGGTGAGCTTTTAGGATCGTTGGATGTCCGTCGTCCGTCGTCCGTCGTCTGTCTGTCTGTCCGTCCGTCCACAATTGGTTGTGAACACTCTAGCGGCTACAAATTTCATCCGATCTTCATGAAACTTGATGAAAATGTTTGTCTTGATGAAATCTAGGTCAAGTTTGAATGTGGGTTATGTCGGGTCAAAAACTAGGTCACTAGGTCAAATTATAGAAAACCCTTGTGAACACTCTAGAGGTTACACAACTCATTGGATCTTAATGAAACTTGATCAAAATGTTTGCCTAATTAATATCTAGGACAAGTTTAAATATGGGTTATGTCCGGTTAAAAACTAGGTCACTAGGTCAAATCATAGAAAAACCTTGTGAACACTCTAGAGGCTACAAATCTCATTGGAATTTTATGCAACTTGGTCAGAATGTTTGCCTAATTAGTATCTAGGTCAAGTTTGAATATGAGTTATGTCGGGTTAAAAACTAGGTCACTAGGTCAAATCATAGGAAAACCTTGTTAACACTCTAGAAGCTACACATCTCATCCGATCTTCATGACACTTGGTCAAAATGTTTTCCTAATTGATATCTAGGTCAAGTGTGAATGTGGGTTATGTCCGGTCAAGACTAGGTCACTAAGTCAAATTATAGAAAAACCTTGTGATTACTTTAGAGGCTACAAATTGTATTGGATTTTAATGCAACTTGGTCTGAATGTTTGCCTAATCTAGGTCAAGTTCAAATATGGGTCATGTCTGGTCAAAAACTGGGTCACTACGTCAAATCAAATAAAAACAGTGTTAACCCTATAGAGGCTACAAATCTCATTAGATCTGAATGAAATATTGTCAGAATGTTTGCCTACATTGAATCTAGATCAAAATCAAACATGGATTTTGTCTGGTCAAAATCTAGGTCACTAGGTCAAATCATAGAAAATTCTTGTTTACACTCTAGAGGGTTATTGTGGGTCATGTCCAGTCGTAATCTATATCACTATAGGTCAAGATTTACATGGTGAACCAGGTGAGCGATTTAGGGCCATGGTGACCCTTGTTTCTACATAGATCTAAATGGTTTAAAAAATATTGTAGCTAATGATATTAATTAGACAGCGATCAGGATTTGTATGATATGATCAACGTTTAGGCGAAACAGCTCGAACATTACGTCCCTAGGGGCTTTGCCTGACGTACTGGTTTTGGTTTGCTTGTCTGTAAACTGCAGATCTCGTGGTCAATTGTACCGTAGGATCCGTACCGTATAAAATGTATTGAAACCTCTGAATACCGTTGATTTTATTGTTCCTAGTCCCCTTCCGTCTATTGGCACTTGATCGTTGCCAGCTAGGTCAAAGTCCGCCATTTTTATTTTATTTTTGACAGCGCGTATGATTATTATTCGGCCGGGCAGTGTAATAAACGTCTATGTGTTACCAAAATTAAATCATAGAATATTTCACGCGCAGAGCCGCGGAATATGATATAATATGGATTTATTGAATGGTTTTGTTTTTGTGAAATAACTAAACCATAGCATTACTCATATGCTGTGATTGCAGAAACTAATTTAAAGAACCTATTAATTTTTGTTTTTGTTTTACAAAGTAATATTCGGATGGAATTCGCCAATATTCATCATAGAACTAACAATCGAAATCTCTTCAATATCTTCCTGCAGTATTATCGGTGTTTATTGTTTTAAATTCTATACATACCACCAATACAAATGCAAAACAGTTCGGACGTCACGTAACTCATTTGTAAACCATCACGCGACTCATTCATTTATAAACATGATCTATTTTTGTTCACACTGAAATTCACCTTGTGTAGTTTTAAATACCATTCCATAGATTTAGGTTGCTTTCTCTGACATTTTGAAAAGCCGGGTTATCAGTGGATTATCTATAATTGTTTCCCATTACCATACGTTTACTGTTCGCAAAGTATCTTATATACAAAATACTAATAATAACTCAATCCAATGTTCAATGTTGTCCCAACAACCCTTTTGTTAGATATAGTAAATGACGTGTGTTCCATTCAGTACTTAGAAGTCGGTTGAAAACCAAACCTTTCAGAGATTATACAGATAAAAACGTTTTTCATCACGAACTGCATTTAAGCTCACATGAAAACCAAATCATTTTTTTCGGTTTCCTTAAGGCAAAATTGGACTTTAATAGGCACTAAAATATGCGTCTTGTCGGTTTATATAAAATTGTTTAAAAACAAAAAGTTGTAGCTTTACGCAAAACAAAAGAAGTACTGGAGAAAGCTCATGCATAAAAATTATCCAGATTATGTTTTTGTACTGGTATGTCGTGAAATATTGATTCAACATTATTTTACTTTATATTTTATCCTGCTAAAGAAGAATAAAAAGCCATTTTGCCTTGGGCGTCTAATATAGCATCGTCCTATAATTATCTGTTGTTTTAGCAGAACATGGAGAGACCATGCTAGATATCTTCATAAAGACGAATCTTTGTTCATACAGTGACGTTTGAAATGCGAAAATAAATCCAAACTTAAAGCAATAAAATGTTGTAGGTAACTCAAAATTTAAACGAGTCTCTGTGCCTGATCAGGCTCCAAACTGTTTGCAACTGATATAAGTATTTGAGCATACACGCGTTCACTGGCGTACTGACTTTTAACTACATTAAAAATGATGGTGCAATTAACTGAAAGATTGACCTAAAGAAATAGTGTTTTGTCTTTATCAATACTGAAAATAATATGTATAGAATAATTGCACTAAGTTCAGATTAGATCAGCACTTCCACATACCATTAACCACTCTCTTTTTTTTTTAAATATGTCCTATTGTTTCATATAGTTTTAATCTAATATATACATATGCAACCCGGAGTTACTCTGGATTCAAACTGTTTTCATTAGCTATCACAGTTTCGTCCATACCATACCAAACATTATAATCATAGACATTGCTTGTTACTTTAATTAAAAGAGGCATGCTACTTTATAGCTAAATAATAATACTAGTGCGTAATGATTTACAGATAAAATAGCATATGCTATCATCTCACATATTTGCAAGCATCTAAAGCTGCATTACCCTTCATTTTCCCGCATAATATAATTATAGTAATACATTACAGTGGAGAATCTCTTATTCTTTCCCAATAAACGCGTTTACGCTAAAACTATTATTTGCAGTGCAAACGGTTTGGAGCAAGATCAGACGCCGGATAACCCGGCGTCTGATCAGGCTCCAAACTGTTTGCCACCAAGATAAACATGAATTATCAGAATTGTCCAAAAGTTGTACTTTTCTACGTTTTAGTGTTTTGCGTTTGCGTACGTTCGCGTTTATACGGGAAAGAAAAACAGATTATCCACTGTAACCCCTCACTGTCTTACCCTGAGTACAATAGTTATTTGCATACAGTTTGGATCCTGATCAGACGCCGCTTGACGCGGCTTCTGATCAGGATCCAAACTGTTTGACACTCTTTTCAATATTTCTTAAGTCATAATACCTAAAAATTGAATTTGACCAATAATTGCCGACGAAAAGTGTTTAAATTTGATGACGTCATGGCAATAAATGGTTTAAGCACTTGAAAAACTGCTGCTAATAGCGCGTTTCTGTTTAAATAAAGGAAAACAGGATATGTTAAAGTGACTTTGACTGTAATTAACTAAAACAGTTATTACAAATAGAAATTACTTTAATTTAAATAATTAGGAACAACATATGGGTTATGTATGCTTAATGTTATAAGAAAATGTTCTAATGTACAAGTCTAGATAAAATATGTTTTATTCTGTTCTGTCAAACAGATATTGTATTTCTCTGTTTAAGAGTACATTTTTGTTCCCGTTCAAAAGAAACAAAACGCAAACGAAACAGAGTGTCTACTTATTTTTTTACCTATAATTGATTAACCCATTACCCCATAAATATGCCTTTTTACGCATTTAAATTATTCATCCAAAAAGTAGTTCCTTTTTAAACAGTCATCAATAGGTGCCATAAGAAATATTTTCTATTTCCTATCAGATAGTTGCTTAAAGCAGGATGGAAGTAAAGCAGAATGTGCCTTAAGGCACATTCTGCTTTACTTTCAACCTGTTTTAAGTAATCAACTATTTTCAAAACTAGAAACAGGGTTTAGTGTGTTTGCTAATGTTCACTTTTGTAGTCGACGGTTATCAATAGGTTAAAAGCGTCAGGCTAACTCTATGAAAGGTATAGGTAAATCAGACAACAATTGTTTAAAGCTGATAAGGTCGTGACAAACAAAACACTTTCGTAAAACTAAAATTTATTTGCCATGCTTTTTATGTTCAGTTTCATTTAATGTATATGAATTATGGTGGTTTCTTTAAGTTGATTTCATGTACATGTATATTAACCACATCAAATCATAATCTTGATTTTATTTAGTGTAAATGGGAAAAACAACACGATATAAAATTAGATTTAATCAATGACTTAGGACTTATTAATTATAAACAGATCGTTTTAAGTTTTAAGAGGCTCTAAAACGTATAACCTCGTTTAAAATACATATGAAATGAAATGCCTTTCTAAAAGCCATTTCCGAATATATCTTGTATCATACTGAACTTAACGACGCCACAGCAAATTTGATACTGTATCGCTTCATGTGTTTGTATAAAGTCGTTTCGAGACAGTGTGTACGGCATTAGAAGTCTAGCATTATAAAAACAGTCGATCTTCAGTATCTCATACTCACTTAACTCAAAGCTTTTTGTTAGTTATACTGTATTTTATCTTGAGTGTGAACTGAGCGACGCCTAAGCAATCTCTTTTAATTTAAAAACCAGTTGATTCATTATTTGATACACTAAATATACATGCTATCATATTGTTTTTAATTAAATCGAACTTATTATCTCTTTCATTGCATTTCCAAAACCACAATGTCATATCAGCCCTGTGTTCATTAACGAAGGCGCTTCGTGGCGCTTTGCTACGGCCCGCTTACCTCAAGGCACGCAAAGGTGGAGATACTATGGAGAACGACAAAAGCATGCAATGTTGAATGCACGTGAACCTGTGTGTGTCCTGGGAAAAGCGGGCCGTGGCAATGCGCCACGGTGCGCTTTCGTTCATGAACGCAGGGCATGACTCAAGATAAGGTGAGTATTTCAAAAACGAAAATCTTTATTTCTGAATTAAACCCTATGGTGTCACTACTCATTTGAATTGTCTCGAAGAGACGATTCTAATGAGTATTCACACCATAGGATTTGGTGCTGAAATGAGTGAAAAAACGTTGGATTCAGTGTTCAATTTAACCCCTCTTTTAGCTAGAACCCTGTACATATACATGCGAAACTGAATGAACACATGATAAAGTTAAGTCAATACATGTGTTTCTTTAATTTCGCATAGTGTATATAAAACTTCCTCCTAAAATTGTCGTTTCTGCCATGCACTAAAATGTAGAAAATAACATTTTTTTGAGAATTCTTAATGTTAGCTTTAATCTGAATGACCAACTGTTTGGAACCTGATGAGACGACGGGTCACCCGTTGTGTGATCTGGCCCCTTACTATTTGCATTAGAATAATAGATTTAGCGTAAACGCGTTTGTTAGGAAAGAATAACGTCTTCTCCATTATACTTCCCCATAAACGTGTTTATGCTAAAACAAATATTTACATTGCAAACAGTTTGGGGCAGATCGGATGCCGAGTTACCCGACGTCTGATCAGGTTCAAAACAATTTGTAACACAGATGAAAAATGAATAAATCGTAAGAATTTACAAAAAAGTGATTTTCTAGATTTTTATTGCAATGCGCTTGCTTCGTTTCACATATAAACAGGAAATAATAACGTATGATCCTCAGTGCAGTCGATGGCAATATCATGTTAACCCTTTTCTAGTATTAAAAATAGATGACTTCTTAAAGCAGGTTGAAAGTAAAGCAAAATGCGGCTTAAGGCGCATTCTGCTTTACTTTCAGCCTGCTTTAAGCTATCATGTGCTTGAATATAGAAAATATTCCTTATGATATATATTCATGACTGATTAAATGGGAACTATTTTCTTCAGCGGAAGAATAAATAATATTCGCTAAAAGGCGCGTCTATGGGGGAATGGGTTAACTGGAGAGGATGCGAGTCTTCCCCGCAAACACGACACTAAAACAAACTAAATAATACATGTAGTTTTAGTGTAAACGCGTTTATTGGGAAAGAATAACGTTTTATCCACTGTATGAAACTGACGTTCAGTTTGCGACGAATGTTCAAGTAACGTCCAATAGGCCATCTGCAATTCACAGGGCTACCACAAATTGCTCATAAAAATCCTAAGATTTCCAAATTTTCAAGCATGATTTTAGAAACCATACCTTTAACCCTTTCACTGTCAGACTCTATAACACTAACATAATTATGCAAACAGTTTGGATCCAGATCAGACGCCGCGTAACGCGGCGTCTCATCTGGAACTAAACTGTTTGACACCCATACCAATGTTTGCCAAGTTAAAAACTCATAAAATTTGAAAAAAAGAGCAGAAATCCGAAAACTTCGCAAAAATTCCGAAGGTCCGCAGAAATTAAGAAAAAGTCGGAAGATTTCGGAAAAAATCGTAGAAACGGCAGCCCTGAATTCACGTTGTGTTTGTCTCCAGCAAGAGTTAATCAGTTATTTCCTGAAAGCAGGTGCTAAAAGAAGCAAAACCAATTCCTGCAGTGTCTAACTGTCATAATTTATAGTGGTTGTTTGTCTGATTGACGAAACGTCTTTTAGCATCTGTTAGATATTACACAACGATGCACACGTAACGACAATATAGGATACATGTATCAAAAAACATAATCTTGCAAAAATTACGTACGGCTATACTTGAACAATTACTCGAATCTGATCTATATAAGTAATAGTTGCATATGCAGGCACACGGAGAGTATTGTTTTAAACATTCGTCTTACGATTTATGAACTACTCTCCGACTCTACACTGAAACAAACAAAACAAAATAAAACACGGAGAGCATTGTTATTAACATTCTTTTCACGATTTGTGAACTACTCTCCGACTCTACAATGAAACAAACAAAACAAAACAAAACACGGAGAGTATTGTTTTAAACATTCGTTGTACGATTTGTGAACTATTCTCCGGCTCTACACTGAAACAAACAAAACAAAACATGGAGAATATTGTTTTAAACATTCGTTTTACGATTTGTGAACTACTCTCCGGCTCTACACTGAAACAAGCAAAACAAAACACGCCCGTCGGAGAGTATTGTTTTAAACATTCATTTTACGATTTGTGAACTACTCTACGGCTCTACACTGAAACAAACAAAACAAAACACGGAGAGTATTGTTTTAAACATTCGTTTTACGATTTCTGAACTACTCTCCGACTCTACACTGAAACAAACAAAACAAAACACGGAGAGTATTGTTTTAAACATTCGTTTTACGATTTCTGAACTACTCTCCGGCTCTACACTGGCGAAAATTTATGCCCTTGATCTTTTAATTTTGATATTACAAACTAACTATAACAATTTTATAATCTTGGTAATAATTTTGAAATAATGTCCATGCTTCCACGTAACTCCATAATGTATCATGTTTATTGTGAATGTAGTCTTTTCTCGCTTTGTAGGTATATTTATATAAGTTCATGTGAAGCGATTTTGAACCCACAACTCTTGTGAGAAAAAAGCGCAATATAAATCGGGTATAATAATATTAATACTAATAATATGACAGTAAAATATCAAATAACTAGGCTCAAAACTGTTATCAACTTAATTAAAGACAAATTAGCCGTGTCATGACAAATCCAGCCTTATTTCATTGCAACATTGTACAGACCAACCACCGTTCAGTTCTCAGGCTCTGTACCAAGTATCGTACATGTTTATAATACAGCTAAATACACTGCCTTAGATGCATGTGTGATAGTCTAACTGACTGATGGATGGACGGGCGGAGGTAGAAACGGTTGCACCCCGTGAAGTTGTTTTCGGCTGTATCACGTGATACTAAGCCGTGTGGAAATGTTTATGTCAGACGTTCTATTTTCGGTTTGTTGTGATTTTGAATCGCCCTTTTTGTGATTTAGGTCCGTCTTCATCATTTCATAGATCAGTTTGGCCCATAAGAATGTTCAAACATTATTATTAACCGTTATTGTATTTCAGGCATTAAGAAAAGGTCTGAAAACACAATGGGACTTTAAACTAAGTGTTCATGAGGTTTCCCCTCATTTGTTAATCATTTACAGGATAGTTTGTCAAAGGATAGAAAGAAACAACAATGAGTAATGGCATTACGCCGTGCTAGAATACAATTAATTTAATTGAAGTCAAATAGCAAGCCTGGAATAGATAACGAGTTTCCAAAAGCCGACGGATTATCTAATTGTAGGATTGAAGCTTGAAAGAAACTCAGTGCTCCCTCACTACAACGAGGTCCAATGGGGGCAACGATTGTGTGTTGTTCGGGCGGAGACTCCGAGTTGTTAACGGGAGGGAAATTGGCTTGCATTTGCAAACAGTTTGAATCAAAATCATAATCATAATTTAAAATACCTGTACAGTAAAATCTCTCTATTACGACCTCTTAAACAAAGGCTGATTTATTGTATAAAAGACAGGTGACAGCTTAAGCACAGTGACAGTAAAACAGAAAGCTCCTATAGGAGCTTTCTGTTTTACTATCACGTTGCTTTAAGCAATCACCTGTCGTAAACGCCTAACACATTTTAGTGGTCGTAATAGAGAGGTTTTACTGTAATATTTTAGGAATCATTTTAAAGAAGACGATTTGATGTTGGTGAAGTGGTGGAACAGGCGATAAAATGAGGCATGGAAAGGGTTAATACCATTTTCGTGTAACCCATTCACTGCATAAGCATGGCTGTCCCGGTAGAAGGCAAACTATTTGGCTCCAGATCAAAAGCTGAACTGATTGACACTTAATTCGATCCAAATCTTTCATTTAAAGTTCAGACGAAAGGTAAAGATTAATATTGAACAGACATGATACAGGAAATGAATTGGTTTCTGCATTACTTTTGTTCTGAAATATGAACTTTGTCCATTTACTACAACGGAATTTACATTGTAGTTCGATAGAATTCCAGAATGTATTCCAACGAGAAAATAATAATTTTATTTTTCACTTACATGTCAATGCAATGATAATGATAATGAAATAATGATAATGCAATGATAATGAATATACATACTGTTAAAATATCAAAGAGACTAGATTAACATTTTGTGATAAAGAAACTTTGTATCATTTTATAAAAAAAGTATCTCATTTTTCAGTAAATATCACAAATAATTCTGTTGTTGTTATTATATTACGCCAATGTCAAATGTAAAAATTGATGGAAAAAAAGTCCTCCCTCCATACAACAGCCCTCCAAACAACGACTCCCTCCTTACAACGACTCTTGCCGTAGTTCCCTAAACAGGACAATTATGTTCAACCTTTTCATGGCTGCAATACCGTCTGATTAAAATTGTCGTCTGCTGTTGGACATTTTGACAGAAACAACTTCCTGACGAGTGACAAACAGCTTGAATCCAGATCGCACGCCGCATTACGCGGCGTCTGATCTGGATTCAAGCTGTTTGCAAATGTAAATACATTTCCCTGCCTATAACGACTCCCTCCGAACAACGCACATATTTTTTATCTCCCATTGGTTGTCGTTGTAGAGAGGGAGCGCTGTATCATACGCAGCAACTTAATTATTATCCGTGACAAACTCTACAATGCTGCGGTTCTGGGGACCGTTTCATAAAACTTCTTACGACAAATGTTGTCGTAAGTCAAAACTTTCAAATACATTTAATCTCTGATTTCTATATCTAATCCTGTCTTGTGACATCGTTTTGGAATCGTCTTTTCAAGACGATTCCAAAAAGATGTCACAAGACAGGATTAGATGGAGAAATGAATAATAATTGAGAGTTTTATAATCGTACATGTTGTCGTAAGAAGTTTTATAAAACGGGCCCCTGATTAGGAAAGAACATTAATTTACCCTCATCCTACCAATCGCGATTTGACTGATGTTTGCAAACAGTTTAGGTCGAGATCAGACGCCGCCTTCGGCCTGCGTGGTCAATTCCTGCGCATCACAACGACCAACCGTTGTAGAATACCGTTTAACAACGGTAAAACAACGATTATTTCGAGTCTAACATGACTATCTTATAAAAATCATAAGAAATGCAAGCAAATGTTTCAGGCTTATTTCCTCTGCGGATGCAGTTTTCGACTGAATTACTTCCCTTGTATGGCTATTACATGAAACCAATATCAGTACGTCATATATAAGAAAAATAAAAAATAGTGACGAAATAATTTATTCTGTCATAGAACCATTTAGTATTGGTCAGATTAAATATATCTGAGACAAATCAGTAACAAAACATGAAAGAAAAGACCTTGTACGTCACATGACTTTTAATTCAAAACTGCGCTTCACCGTCGGGTGGGTACAGGAAGAGCCTGTTTAAAAGGACTATTTTCACAGCGTGGTAAAACACACTAGGTATACCACGGCGAACGTGTTCTTTGTTTATAGAGGTGAATTCACGTGTGATGTTAGAATATACACTACAAAATGATTTCAGGGGGTTGTGAAAAGTCGCATATAAATATATAAATGCAGTTGGCACTGTTCATACTGACAAAGCATGCAGCATGTAGAACATTTACATATCCTACTATAGCTATTGCTTGGAAAAAATAAGTGCAAATGTCATTATCCCACACATTGCTTGGCCGACAAAAGATAATCCATTTATGTCTTCCTCGTGATATAGTTAGTGTTTTACAGAAATCACGTGAAATATAGTGTAATAACGTGATTCGACACAATCCTTTGTAAACAGATTGGTTCTTGGAAAAGGTGCAATTGTAAAAAAAAAAAATAGCACATAGGTATATGTATATATTTTAATTTAATGGTAAAAAGGCAGTTTTGTAAGAATATGCTTTGCTGCTTGAAATTGAGTTGGATTTTTGTTTTCAGAGCTCTTGATAAACCTAACATTGTTGCCATTTACTTCATTAAATCTCCATCCTATACTTTGGCTACTGACTGAAGTCATACTTTAAGGTTTGGTGGAGAAAGAATAGTGTTATATGGAACCTTGAATACAGACTGAATGGTGGCTAAAATAAGAGTTCAAGCAATGAACCACAACTGCGTTAAAATATGCATCTCAATTACTTAACAACAATAGCTTATATAATTATGTTTATATAGTATTTAATACAATGTATATACGTATATATAGTTCGATAATATTTGATATTTAAGTTGATGTCTAATCAGGAATGGAAACGTTCGACACTTGTTTTAAGTATGTTATTCAATTTGAAATGACATAAAACTGATTTTGAGCTGTGTCGCAGAGAAAACTGTTTGTCATGTTTGAGCATAAGAAAAATTGTGACGACTGTTGCAGAGGAAGTTGTGAACGTGTATTTAAAGTATCTTGTCTCAATGACAGCATTGTTCGAACAAAAATTACTAAACCATTTTAAAACACTTGGTTAAATAACGGGTACATTGCACTTATCTACATACATATACAAAAGTAACTAATAAACGAATATATAGCAACACATTATTGATTACATCATCGACTATGTTATTTCGTTTCTCGTAACTCATACACCCTGACCATCTTAATACATAAAATCTGTTTTCAATAACGTCTAGCTTATTTATGACTATTTAGGGTTTTTATTTTTATATATAGCAAAACGACGAATAGTGTAGACCCTGATCAGTTTAGGAGCCCTGTGATAAGTGTACCATTCACATGTGTACTGTTTGTAAATGGCGAGCGTACTCGTCGCTATGGTTAAATGTGTTAACCCCACCCGCTTTATCATTGTCTGTCTACAGCGTCAGCTACGTAGTGTTTCAAAATTTAGTCTTCTTTTACCTTAGACGTCGAGTTACTCGCAAACAGTTTGCCTTTTCAGGTTAAAGCGAGTTTAACCCATTACCCAATAAGAACGCCTTTTTACGACTTTAATTTATGCCCCAGTTTTAGAAAATAGTTCCACTTTATACATTCATAAATATATACCATAAGAAAAAAATATATATCCTAGCAGATGGTAGCTTAAAGCAGGCTGAAAGTAAAGCAGAATGTGCCTTAAGGCACATTCTGCTTTACTTTCAACCTGCTTTAAGTGGTTACATGTCTTCAAAACAAGAACATGCTATGGGGTAAGGTTAAGCGAAATGGTAAAACAGATTCAATTTATTACAAACCGGATTCGCATTCGTATATCAATGTGTTCTTTTTAAGTACATACTGAATTATTATTTGGCAGATCAGCAGTAAACAGTTATTTATCTTTGTTTTAAGACACCTGTTAAGATTTATTTTACGTGCACATAAAACCTGCTTCGATTCGGGTACGCCCAGAATTTATTGACCTGTGCGCATGATGCAGGCAGCTGAAATCACACTGTTACCTACGCACCTGTGTCATACGAATATAGTACATTCTAAAATTGTAAAGGTGTCATGCCTATATATTAAGTAAAACCCCTCCGCGTATAACGACCAATAAAATGTGTTCAGTATTGACAGTTCAATTGTGTTTAGTGGCCCCTTAAAACAAGGTGAGGATAAAGCAGAAAGCTCTCTCAGGAATTTTCTCGAATAATGTTATAAGTTAATATTTCCCTACCAGACAATTTGGTGTGACTAAAAGCTTGTGCATTTACTGAAACTACTTTTTGAAACATTCATTTTTTATTAAAACTACTTTTGTTGCCTACACGTGTCTTTAATGAGGTTTACCGCGGACAAGCTTATTTCAGTTCCTGTTGAAGATGTACAAAATGAAAACCTTAATTTAAAAAAAGACGTATGCAAACAGACAACTTTGAGGCCGACTGTGGAGATGAGTTATTCAATCGTTAACTATAAATCCGTAGGCAGTATAAAAACGTTTTACCACCCTTAGTCATCTGCAATACCACCCATAGTCATTTGCAAACATTTTAGAACTGGATAAGACGCCGTGTTATGTAGGTGTTTGAAGTTATTGTTTAAATTCCGTAATCCCCTTTGCTTTAACGCGTACCATAGCGGCGTCTATGCGCCACAGTGCTTACATGCACCTCCACAAACAGTTTGAATACAGACGAGACGCCGCTTTACGCAGTGTCTAATCAGAATCCAAACCGTTTTGCACTACTGCATACGACATATTGTCGGTAAAATAGTTAAAACAAACGGTTAAATTTGGCTGTGAACGATCTAAACCTCATAGGGATATGGTGTCGCTGGTCTTTTACCCATTTACGCCCAGTGGATTCTTTCATGTTTTTATACTGGATTAGTCCATTTTTTTTATCAAAGGGATACCTGGTCAAAATTTTCATTTTCATTTTGTTTTTTATTGAAATTCCTATCAGCAAACAGTGTAGAATCTGATCAGACGCCGCATAATGCGGCGTCTGATCAGAGTCTACAGTGTTTGCCTATTTCCCATACATGGGCATCGGGGCACAAATGGGTTAACGTTTCCCCCATAGAAGCGCCTTTTAGCGCATTTACTTGATTCCTCCACTAAAGAAAATAGTTCCAATATATACAGTGATAAACATGTACGAAAAGCAATATTTTCTATTTCATAGTAGATGATAGCTTAAAGCCTTCAGGCGTATTCTGCCTTACTTTCAACCTGCTTTAAGTAGTGTCTTCAAAGCTAACAACAGGTTACGCGGTTTCAAGTGTTAAGCTTGTCTTCTAAGATTAAATTCTTATTAATACTGGTGCTACAGTGGAGAAAACGTTATTCTTTCCCGTTTAAACGCGAACGAAACGCGAACATATTGCAATTAAACATAGAAAAAGACAACTTTTCGACCATTCCTACTATTCATGTTAATCTGAGTAGCAAACAGTTTGGAGCCTGATCAGACGCCCAGTTACCAGGCTTCTGATCTAGCTCCAAACTGTTTGCAATGGAAATAACAGTCTTAGCGTAAACGCGTTTATTGGTAAAGAATAACGTTTTCTCCACTGTAAACAGTTCGGAACCTGATCAGATGCCGAGTTCCGGCGAATGTGTGCGTATTTGGATAAGAGCTGAATGTTGTGTGTTTTGTTTATATTTCTATATAAATATTCCCGTTCCTATCTAAAAATCAATTTTCTCCGAAATGTTTTTATTATTGTTCAGAGATTTGCAATAAATCTTAATACCACATTGTATCTATACTGAACAACATTGTTTCTCTATCTACATCTTCAACAATATTACTTTACGTATTAATCTGTCTCAAGGGTTGGATGTCAGATATTTGATTATGGCTACAAACATATCAAAATATGATTTCTAGAAGGACTATTTCGTTGGGCCGTTTGAACGCTCAATATCAGTCAATTTCAAACCAATCGCTACCAGGATATCATCCCAATATCTAAAATTGTCATCTGCTTTTATTTATAATCTTCAGATTTTATAAATGATCGTAAAACGGTTTTTGATTTTGACAGGACGCTGTATTATTTAATCGGGGTCTAATCCGAATCCAAATTATTTGCAAATATCAGTATGTTTTGGTAAGTCAATAAAAGGGTTAATTTAAGTTAAGAACCGCCGAATATGAATATATTTATAATATAGATAACCAGTAGTGTAATTAACCGTTTAGTTGATTTATTTCTGTGTTCTATATAAAGTTGAATTGTTTTGGTGAACACATCTCTCAGAATCATTAAAGTCTAGTTGACAATATTCAACATGCGTAAAAATGTCAAACTCCATTTGTTCAGTGTCTAACTTACATAATCTATCTACAATGTGCAGTAATACCTCTATATTACGACCACTTAAACGAAGACTGGTTGATTGTATAAAAGACAAATGAGAGCTTAAAGCAAGATGACAGTAAAACAGAAAGCTCCTAAAGGAGCTTTCTTTTTTACTGTCAGCTTGCTTTAAGCAGTCACCTGTCTTTAACACAATGAGTTAGCCTTCATTTTAGTGGTCGAAAAAGAGAGGTTTTAATGTATATAATACTATCTCAAAGAAGATCAAGTGAGCCAAACAACTGTTTTACAATAATGTCAATATGTACTGTAAAACGTATTGGCTATACAAACACTGCTTTTCGAACACAACAATATTTAGTCTGGTTGTATGGGGTTTAATATAAAAGAATACCAGTCACTTCATATTTTAACCAACTTTCCAATAGATACGCATTTTACGCCTCTAGTTCATGTCACCACTGCCGAAAATTGTTCAACTTTATACAACCATGAATATGCACAATAACTATTTCTTATACTCTAGCAGTTGGTAGCTGAAATATTTTGCTTAAAATAAACCAGAAAGCTCATTAACGTTCTGCTTTACTTCTAGCCTGCATTAAGCTATTGTCCGTCTTAAATATTGAACAAAATGGACGACTAGAAGTGGGTGAGGAGTCATTTAGCATAACCGTAACTTTTGGGGGAGCTCAGAGGAAATGAATAAAACGGCATGATAATGATGAACATTTGCATTCTGTTTTCATTTGAATCTACATACACCTACATATTTTGCATTATCAGCGACTTTACAATGCATATTTTCAGGGCTATTCAGACGTTTAATGCAATACAAAATTACAAAAAAACAAAATGTGACAAATGTAAATATTTTGACGATACAATCATATTTGAAGCGAAACTCGAACAAATTGATGTTCAAAAGTTTTTGTATTGCTTGGTCTGCGTTTAGCAGTTATAATTATGTCTTTGAAATGTCCATGTTGTTTTGATTGAATATATACTAAAATATGTTTGTTTTGCATTCCAAAGAATCCATTTGTTCCCGGAAACAACGAAATAAAAACAACAAATGTTATAAGTATTTTCCTCTCACAAGAATTGAAGAAATCATGGCTAAAAAAGTACCAGTTTGTATTTCAGTTGATGTATCTAGACAAACTCACACATCACCCAACGCTAGAACTCCAAACAGTCGCACTGGCGCGTTGTACTTGAAGAAACGAGATATAACATAAGATAATATTATGCAAAACATATTTTCATGGTTCTTTAGTTATGTTCCCGTGCAAACGTTGTCATTCCTGTTGGTAATAAATCTCCGTAAAACCATTTATAATGGATATGGCGTCAGATGGTTGAGCCCTTTGCGTATTCAATGAAAAACCTTACTCAAATGGCGGGGATACAACTGCCGATGACGTAGCTGGTGTTAATTGTCAATCAATGAAGTGTTGTCACTTAAAATTCAATGCTCTGCTCGTATCTCGGTTGTAAATATAATAAACAAAACATTTCCCTGGTCCCATAGTTAATTATCGTTGTTGTATTACCGGTATATCACATATATTAAAGGTAAATTTAAAGTTTGGTTTGTTCGATTAAATTGTCTGTTTATTTTGTTTGCTGTTTTATATTATAACAATTAAATCATAAGCCTTAATCATTGGTTTTTTTTCAGTTGATCATGTAATCAATAGTTTAGTTTATTATAAAATAACTGTACATAATCCTAAGTCCTATTACAGTACACTTACTCCAGACACTCTTAATTCTGCTCCATGTAAGATCTTTTTATGTGTTTAAAATCTCTCTTTATTTGTCATCGGAAATTTTTTTTATGTGTAGCGCAAGCTGTTTTGAAACTACTGTCATCTAAGTTTTACTAAATTAAATACTTAGTAGAATTGAAAATATCCGGATAATTCAATTTTTGTGCGCCAATTTTATTGTATGGGCGCAATAGAATTGTTTTGTACATGGGGAAAGAATAAAGTGTTCTCCACAGTATCGATTGTTGACATTCCAGTCAGTTAACCCTTTACCCAATAGCCTGTTTCTGGTATTGAAGATAGTTGACCATCTTAAAGCAGGTTGAAAGTAAAGCAGAATGCGCCTGAAGGCGCATTCTGCTTTACTTTTAACCAGCTTTAAACTACCATCTGCTTGAATATAGAAACAATTTCTTATAATACATATTCATGACTGTATAAATTTGAACTATTTTCTTCAGTGGAAGAATAAATTAAATGCGCTAAAAGGCGCTTCTATCGGGGAAAGGGTAAAGGTGCAACTTACTAAATCCGATCAAATGCCGATTACCCAGAAACCCTCAAACCTTGTAGCAGTTCTTGTGTTCAATTATCATAAGGGTGTTTATTTCTAAATTGACCGAGATAATCCACTCTGTCAAGAGCTGAATAGAAGGCAGATCGGTGGTTTTGGTCTCAAGCAAAAATCATCTTCCTAAAATCACCAGTCACTTTGACAACTGTTATCACTATGCAGCTATGTCATATCACTTAATACTATGTTATGGTATTTTTGTTGGGCTCTATTTTATCAAGAAAGGATTTCAGACCAGCATTTGGAATGATAAATATATTTCAATTGAATATATTGATGTAAGTTGTTTCAGATGAAATTATAAAATTACCCACGGCACAGCGTATGAAATACCCAAAGAAATACAAGTATCATTATAATACTCACAGGTGAAATATCGGTATTAGCTACAAAGTTAGTGGTATACCAAATATGGAATAAATAAATACGAAAGACTCAAGCAGGAAACGTAACACAAACAATACACCCACCTCTCAAGCAGAACACACACACACAGTCATACCACAACAAACACACACACACACACACACACAATACCATTCCTTCATCTACACACTAAATAGAAAACAACACGCAAGACAAACATAAAGCAAAGTGAATATAGGAGCCCGCCTTGGTACGGTCAGTAGCAATCAATAATTAACGATAAATTAATTAATTATTAACAACCACTGGGGGTTAAACCTGGGTTTAGGGGCCCCCAACCTCACACTTATCTCCTATATTCACCTATAAAGACGAACAGTGTACATAAAATATAAACCCTGTTCCACAACCTAACAATCAAAAAGACCGCCAGCACAGTAAGTAAATACATGTAAACATTTAGCAAAAATTCTATGACAAGATCATTAGTAACATGGGAAAGAATTAAACATTCAAGCCCGTGTTAAAAATAACCCACTATGGCAACGGTCAAATTGTACTCAAGCGACTAGTCTGTAGTTACGAGTAACTGTAAGACATGGAAGGGTCCAGGGTACGACAGAGAGGGAGAGAAAAAAACAAAGCACGAACATCCGACATAACTCTCCCGGTTAAGGACGGCTTTAAAGATACATCATCATGTAGTGCTAAGCCCTGTCTGTCGTCGCACAACCAAAGAGGAAAGCATAGTTATCAATTGTAGATTGATCGATAACCAAACGTGAAGTGCGCAGCAATATAGTTGGATCATAATCTTTTTTGAGGAAAAATCTAATACGTTTCACAAATAGGTTTTGAAAATGTATATGTCCAAGAATCTTACGAAGTCTGTAAATCACATCACCATAAAACTCCGGATGTGAAATACCTTGCCGCAGAAAAGACTTTAAGTTACATTTATACTTGTTAATGAGAGGAAGATTTCTATAAAAGAATTTAGAAAATGTTTTACGAAGTTTATGAAATCTGTACCCCTGTTTAAGAAGCTTTTCAGTAATAGTTTTATTACGAATGTGGAAGTCCTCAACAGAGGTACAGGCCCTAGCAAAGCGAATAAGTTGTGAAATATAAACCCCGTAAGATGTGGAACGGGGAACATCGCCATCTAGATGAGGATAATTTACAATACTAAAATCAAAATCATCTCGTTTATCGTAAATCTTAGAAGAAACAATTCCGTTATTTATAATAAGATCCCAATCTAAAAATGGTGCCGACAAATTTGACTCGTTTGTTTTATTAAGGCGTAGTTCTTTTGGGTAAATAAAAGGAAATAACGTATCAAAAAATGGATTGTCTATATTAAAAATATCATCTAGATAGCGCGATGTATTGTTAAAGGCTTCGATCATATCTGCCTGTGTATCAGGTTTTAGACTAAGCATAAAGTCCCTCTCATAACAGTACAAAAATAGGTCTGCGACAAGGGGCGCACAGTTTGTACCCATAGGAATACCAATCATTTGGCGGTATATGGTACTCCCAAAACGTACATAAATATTATCCAGAAGAAATGTTAGTGATTCACAGACATCGGTGCAAGTCCACATAGTGTAATGCTTAACCGTGCCATTTGTAAAAAATGCACGATCAGTATTACACGCCAGAAATAGCTTCCTTTCTCTGGCAAAAGTCTTTTCAATAAGTTGTATAAGTTTAGCTTTTATTAGATTATGAGGTAAGGTAGTATATAGTGTTGAAAAGTCATACGTACTTATATTGCAAGCTTGGTATTTTCTATATTCAAGCTTCGCCAAAATTTCATTAGAGTTTTTGATAGACCAAAACAGATTAAGTCCAGAATTTTCGTAAGTCTTATCACAATACCTTTTAACATGTTCTTTGATTTTAATTAAAGACGATGTTAAAAGTTTGGAAAGCTTAGTAGTAGTACATGCACTTGAATTAGCAATAAAACGAGACTTATAAGGTGTTTTGTGGAGTTTTGGTATCCAGGACATTGTAGGAAGTTTGTGACATGTAATGTTGACATCAGCTTTTAATTGTTTACATGTATCAAGATGATCAGATACTACATTACGCTCCGTTAAATTGGTAGATATATAGGAATTGGTATTCACAAGTTCCTGGTTTAAAGCATCAACATAATGTAATCGTCATACAATTATCACATTATTGGATGCTTTGCCGGCAGGAACGAGTACATACTTGGAATGAAAGTCTTGTATGCCCTTCTTTAAGTGACGAATGTTAAATTTAGGTTTAGGTGGTAAAAGATGGTTATTGGATAAATAGAACGAAATCCGGATATCGATAATATCAAAAATTAATTCTTTCCATTTTGAAAGAGCGTCATTTTCAGCATGTTCTCTTCGGCACCAGTTGGTACTATAATTATTCAAAGCTTCCGAAATATGATTACGGCAAGTATCGAAATCAATTAAGGCAGGTAATCTAAATTTAGGTCCCTTACTCAAAAGCGCTCTGATGCGTTTATCTTTAATGATATCAAAATTGCCTGTTATTATATGACCCACTGGGGCGTAACAGAATTTAGAAGAGGTACAGTCTGATGTAGCTGGTGTATTTTCGAGAATTTTAAGATCAGAAACAATTTTATTGTAGTTAAAAATTAACCCTCTTACAGATTTATTATACTTATAGCAAATAATAGGTGGTTCAAGATTTTTTAAATAATTTGGAACAGCATTCATCACATTTTTGTTTCGGAGAATACTTTGTAAATCTATAAAACCAATACCTTTATTTATAAAAGGGACCTTAATGAAAAATCTTTTGTGATCGTTTAAAGAATCAATATGCGGTCTGAGAACATGCTGAGTATAACTTTGTATTAAACCTGCAGTATTATACAGAGGATCTGTGCGTAAAATTATATTATCAGCCTTGTCGTCAATATCTCTTAAAGACGTCAATGAAAACGAAGAAAGCCGAGAAAGCATTTTATGTTTACCAGAATGTAACAGCAGATTATACACTGCAAGTGAATTCTATATGGCACGAGAGTGAGTCCCCTATGTCTAACAAGAGAGTGTATGTTTTATATTAGGTGCACTTCATTCTACGTGATTTATCTTACCTACAACTTAACCCTTATACTGCGGTGATGTCGTCTGCTCCGACATTGTCGTCTGCAACGTTCGTTAAATTTAGATTTATACATTTTAAGTAAAGAAACCTAAAGAAGAGTGTCAAACAGTTTGGATCCAGATCAGACACCGCGTTACGCGGTGTCTGATCTGGATCTAAACTGTTTGCAAAAATTATATAAAGTCGCGACCAGCAGGCAAAGGGTTTATGTCAAGCAGTTGGACGATGCCTACACTAAGTCTTTACGAACATCATAGCTGTTCACCCGTTCTATCTTATATACTCGTAAAAGTGTTTCCAGATTCAAAACCGTTATTTCTATTTACATACTCCTATAGTACGTTAAGGTAATTTGAATTTTTATCAGTGCCTCTTACGATATCAAAGGATTTGTTCAATTGCAATTAGCGCAAATAAAACCACGCATGATTGCATCAACTAATCTCGGTTCGTTTCATTTGCGAGCATCCTTGTAGATTGTCCCGAAACTGCTTTTAAACAAATATTTTTGTACCTTTCTTTTCGAAAAGAAATTGTAACCCTCTGCTGTTGTACACATGTGCCATCTTTTTTTTAATATTCCCCACTATATCCTACTTGTACAGCGGAGAATGTGTTACATTTTTCTAGTAAATGTTTTTCATACCCATTTCAAACAAGTTGAGGCCCGATCAGGCCTGCCAAGAAACATTTTGTCTTATCTGGCTGAATATTTGACGCTCTGGTTAAAACAGATCGACACCATTTTCAAAACCTGTCATTAATCTTGTTGTATTTGATTATTTAGTTTTATGTTGATTCTTGTTTAACCCTTTCATGATCAAACTTATCGTGAGAGTTTTACCCCTTCACCGCCATATTATTAGTTATACAGTTTCCTCACAGGGTACATGAGGATTTCTTCCCGGCTGAGAAAAATCATTGTTGCCCGAGCCGTAAGGCGAGGGTTACATGATTTTACCAGCCGGGAAGAAATCCTCATGTACCCTGTGAGGAAACTGTATAACGAATTTATTATACTGCAAAGTTTTCATTGTTCTAATTAAATATTTCGGAATTTGTCGTGCACAGCGCTCAAATTTAACAGTATCAAAATCGCGTCAAACATATGACGTTGAGCGTAATTGACGTCATATGCTTATGACGTTGTAATTCAAATCAGAAATAGGCAAACTCGTATATAGACGGTTGCATCAAACTTTTCAAGAAAAAAATGTGACTGTTGAAAGATCCCACCCCGATTAGTTCTCAACCGAAATGGACCTAAAACGGAGAATGCACGATTGAATGCACTCAGTCCTGTCGAGCAGTTGGCCGTCTTGTTTTCTGCAAAGACTGAAGAGCCTGTCGGCCAATGAAACAGCTGCATTTCTATGTACCCTGTCAGCTCACAGGGTACTTCGTGTCAGGTCTACGGCTCGGTAGCCTATAAGAAGTAAGGAATTTACTTTGCAGTATAATAATATCTCCTGCTTCAATATTATTGTCTGCAATATCGTTTCAAAGGAAGGTTTAAGGAATTATAACTTACATAATTTCAAAACAAGTGTATACACGGCGTCTGATCAGGAACAAACATATATTTTCAAATGCGCTTCTATTGGGAATGAAAGGGTGAAACGGGAAACGATAACTTCAAACACGGCTTAATTGTTTATTGTTTGTTTCTTTTCATTGTGAGAAACACTATACTAAGAGCGTATACAAGAGCGACGTGATGTCTCAAGTCGATAATACAGTATCGCCGCATCATCATTCCAACGGCAAACTGATATTTCCCAATAGAATATGGAAAGGCATCCACAAATTCTGATAGTCATCTTCATGAAGCGGAATCAAAATGTAATAATCATCACACTCTGATTAGAGCCCTGTTACAAAGTCTCGGATATTTCCAGAATCCAAAATGAACAGGATATTATTTTGTTTGTTTGAAGTTCACCAGGTAATTTTAAGAACCAATTATTAAATGAAAAGGACTGCCTTTGTAAATTGTATTGTCGCCTAAAGAAGGAAACACCAGCATGAGTTCTTGTCAAGAAATGCTGATTAATTCCCCAGTGTTTCCTTAGTCGTCTTACTCTATATATATAGTTTTATTTCGCACCGCATCAGTGCAACAAGAGCATCCTAAATGACAGCGTTGCATTCATGTCATAATGCATTAACCCATTTACAGGTAAATATTATGGTCATGAGCATTCACTAGAAGTACTCTATAAACATTTTGGGTCTGAAATGGTACCGTTTCTTTGAAAGGGTAGTTAGGAGAGCGATAGACTATCAAGCCAAAGGTCACGTGCTCATTACCTCGGTCGGGTTAAACGAAATACCTATAGTTAATACTAGCAGCCCACTTACTTTGTAATGAATGCTAAGACTGGTTTGCACGCAGAAATTTCAATGCGAATTCAAGCCGCGGCATGTATCAACCTTTAACACAGGAAAGTTAAAGAGCATGATCCATGCTTATAATCTGTTTGAGATTAGCTAAAGATCATTCTTAAACTTGAGCATTCTGCTTAAATCTGACCTATCAAAAGCTTCAGAAAGATTGGAGAATCATCTCCAAACGTTTTATAATCCTAAACCCAGGAATGCCCTCAGTTTGTTCTATTGTGTCCGATATGTCCGAGTCAGATGTCTCGACATTAATGCAATAATAAAGATAGGTTTACCAACAACAACTAACTACCTAAATAAACGGTTAGGTTTTTAATCTACGTTCAGTTACCTTATTTCTAGAGATTTACACGATAATTCGACGGGGGTGAACCAGACCTTTAAAAGCCTTATGAAATACTGCTGTATATATTTATAAACAGACAAACGCATCAACAGTATCGCGTGTTAAATCGTAGCATCATTTTTACCTTCTTTATCTATAATAATACATAAATTGTATTAATGGCTAAACGTGATTTAGCAATCAGTTCAGTAGCCGTCGAGTGCCTCACTAGTTAACAGTAAATAATAAAGAGACAGAAGACATCAGTAATACATGTATGTCTATTAGGTATCTCATGTCTAAAATTGTTACTTCTAAGTTCTAAATACGAGACGTTAATAGAACAAAACTCGTCAGAAAAGTCAAAGTAGAGCTTAGAATTGCACAACGTCTTATACTGCGTTGGTACAGACTTTGCTTGTGTCATTTTATCGGTAGATTGCCAATCAATTACTTTAGACACATTGATTGCAATCATATCAGATACAGAGAAGTACACCAATAGCCTAACCTATGAAAAATGAGATATTCTTTTTATGTTAAATTTAAAATTGTTGCAACATCCAACAGTTCAGGGTGAATCAGCTTTTTATCCGTCTAGACATCGACTCATAACTTGTTGTTAATGCGAGTAGATGCGTGAAAAAGGATTTAACTGAGGTTTATCATTTATAGCTGTAACAAATGAATTTAGGATATACACTATTCAGTATATTTTGTTATTCAAATTGGAGTTTGTCTCTTCTTTTTTTAGACAAAGGTTTATATCAGGAGGAAGTGATTTTAAAGAGACAATTACAAGACATCTGAATAATGACACAATACTTGTTTTCATTTATTCAAATTTTAAAACGTACCAACCTTAAAGCCAGTTCAAACACCCTTTATGATCAGTCCCTGTGTGACTTCATTATACATCGTTTCTACAAGTGCAGTCTCATTTATTATTCAAGAGATTTTCCCTCACTTTCCCTCATCAGTTATTCTGCAGTTTGTCAAACTAGAAAGTAACCAACCTTTGGTAAGGAGATCGCACCGTTGTTGAATACAAATCATTTAATTGAAGTCAAGTAGAGAGCCAAGAAAACCAAGTCAGTTTCCAAAAGCTGCAGCAAAAAATAATTGAAATACTGCAGCTCGATAACTATAGTGCTTTGTTCATTGACAAAAGCATGGCAATTGACTTATTTTCGGATGGTTAACCCTTTGCCTGCTGATCGCGATTTTAATGATTTTTGCAAACAGTTTAGATCCAGATCAGACGCCGCGTGACGCGGCGTCTGATCTGGATCTAAACTGTTTGGTACTCGTATTTAGGTTTCTCTACTTAAAAAATGTATTAAATCTAAATTAAGCAAATTTTGCAGACGACAATTTCGAAGCAGACGATATCACCGCAGGATAAGGGTTGATATTAACCTAGACTAATTCCATATTATATTAAATTTTGGATCAATGAATGGTCCTTACATTTAGACAAATTCTATTCTAAATCGACGTTTTTGGCGCTCTAACTAAAATATAATCTGCATCGTCAACGTCTAAATATAATAGGATTTTATTGGACGTATCTGATATTTAAGGCTTAGTGGGATTAGGGAGGAAACAATCCACCCACTCTCACCAGTGCGAAGTGGTTAGACGGATTGGTTAAACTACATCCTCACACACTCATGCATTCACAAGATACATATACACATTGACACTACATGACAAGTATTGTGTTGCAGTGCTGTAAAACCCAAATCAAACTTTAAACTTGCATAACTCATGTTCATTATTGAACACAAACACTACCTCGGCGTTTAAAATAAATAACTAAATATCATCTATAATTGAGTTCTGAAATGGTTCACGCTTATAACACGTTTGAGATTAGATTGAGATCGTTTTCAAGCCTGCGATTGGTCACGTTTGAGACGAAGGAGCTTGAGAACGACCCAGTGCTCAACTCAGACGCTTTATAAACATTGGGCTAGGACGATTACCTATTGTACAATATTTCGTCGATGATGCGAAACACCTAATTGTTTATTCAGAAACTAATCAACTGTTTTTTCGAAAAACCAAATTATTGTGTTCTGCTATCATTTCCCTTTGAAACGAAACTAAAATAAAACTCAATTTGATAAAATGTACACAACAAAATGACAGGCTTTCAACACAAGACGATTTACTATTTCCCGAGAAGCAACCATTGTGAATCCGGAACAGGTGTCTGATCCGGCTTCAAACTGTGTGCAATGTACGATTTTGTTTTATCTCCGACACTTTACCCCATTGTTTTACGATCGAGGATTGTCGTACTGCGTGATTAATACGGCTAATATTCCATGTTTCTTAGGACATGAAAGAGGGGCTCGATGTCAAGAGTTGATATTGTATCACACCAGCATGGTCCTTCAAATATGTTTGGACATCAACAAATCCTGATATTTACGACAGGAATCCAAATACACCACTGGGGATAGTGCTTTGTAATCAAGTGTCGGACTGTTTTCCGGAATTCACATTGGACAGGACATCATTTGTTCGAGAATAGGCAAGGTAGTAATAAACGGGTTCTGTAATACAATTGACCCTGTGTTTGATATAAAACGGTTATGACAACTATAGTGTCACCTGTATAGAAGACCAACATATTCTTCCTAAACACATGACGTCTTTGACAACCAAACAAATACATCTGTTCCAAATCGTTTGTTTTGTTGGCTGCCCATCTATCCAACGAATGCGCAAAGAGATATTTTGAAACATGTGACTCCAAAGTTCAAGACAACAGAAATGTCTACACCCCCTGCATGAACATTTTCCTACAGTTTATAAGGCTATAAATACAGTTTCTCAATTTGAATTAGAGCGGTCATTTGCTACTCCAGAAACATTTCTTTTACGAAAGTTTGTCAAGAAGGGTTTGATGTTACGCGGCGTCTGATCAGGACCCAAACTGTTTTCAAACGCGCTTTAAGGCGTCATTGAGAGTGAAGGGGTTAAGAGAGGTATAATCGTATCGCCATATATGGGCAACATTGGTCGAACAGCCAAGATATATTTGTTATTGGTTGTAAAACCTCGTTTGGGTTCTCAAGTCATATTTATGAACGTCGTTGGAAGTTTAATACGTTCAGTGTTGTATTTATGTATTGAAACAAAGACATTGCAAAAATTGTAATGATATTTTATTTTATTTTCATTAGCAGATGATAGTCATCACAATGGCCTAAATCCAATAAATGACATGAGCAAGTATAATACTGAGTGATACATTAATAATAATCAGTTGCGAAACAAATACTGCGTTTGTCAAATAATTCGAAATCTCTCCTTTGGATCTCGAAACAGAAACATTGAATTTAGTTGCATACACATATATGTTTTCTGGATAAAGATTGATAATGATAGATATAGCTTGACCATAACAATGCTTATATTAAAGTTGAAGTACGCATTTTATATCATTTTCATACAGATTCGTTTGAAACAAGTCATATTCACTGCTGAAACTCTACAGTTTATTATTTGTAAAGTGACCACCTGCAAGAATAGGAGCGAATGGTTGTTTTACATAAAGAACAACATTAATATAGGCCTATTTTAAAGAATAGTAGTTTTTTGTTTTACTTTTGTCTTGTATTCACTAATAACCATGGCTCTGCATTAAGTATCCACTATGCACATGTAACAACGTATGTCGTTCACGACATATTTAGAACCAATTAACCAGATACAATTATTCAATCCGTAACGTAAGGCTGGCACCAAACATGATTACTTAAATCATACTTCCCTGTGTTTTATTTCACATCATAACAGTTTATAGCTATAGAACATAACATATATTATATCATTTAACTATTGCCTCGGATGAAAAATGATCTATTCCAGTCCAGAGTCTGTAATGCTTACATTCCTATTCTGAAATGTCATCTAATGTGACGACGCATGCCTCCTTAACCATATTAATCTTATACACGAGATTTGTAAATTGGCGATATATGTTGCAAACAGTTCCAATTCATATAAGACGCAGAGTAATTCGGCGTCTCTTCATGGTCCATACTGTTTGCTACTCCGGTTATCCTTGTTTATAATGAAGTTGAAAAGAGAATTCTTGCTGACGACCAATATGACAGATGACAATGGACTAGCGTGCAAAGTATTGCAGTGTTACATACTCACAATACGTACGGTGAAACCCCTCTAAACCGGAACCTCTAAATACAGGAATTCTCTCTAAACCGGACAAAACTTTTGGTCCCGTTTCCAACCCTACTGTATTTTAACCTACTTTACATAAATATTACTTTTAGGCCTTTGATTTATTCCTACACTGAATTAAAAAATCATGAATATGTATCAACAGAAAAAAATCTATATTCTAGCAGATTATAGCTTAAAGCAGGTGGAAAGTATCATTTCACTAGGAACATTTTGATTAAAGCAAGGTTCAGAAAGCCTTGTGCCCAAGTCTGCCCCCTGATTTATATCAATATCATCTTATCGTTCCCAACATTAATAATCGCATTTAAACTGAATAAATATTGGTACGAGTGTCAAGCAGCTTTGGTACTTAAACGATTGTTCTAAAATTGCTCCCCATAGGCAGTTCAATACATGTATTAAGATAAAAACATCTTTGTCCTTTATAAAGGACAGTGGAGAGCATCAAAGCTCGTTTCAAATTGTAGTGTTTTATATCATCATAAAGATATTGTTGATATTTATCAACACCATCTAGCAAATAAGTGGGTTTTGATTTTGCTTCAGTTTTCTTTCACCTTTTAAGTTGTAATATTGACTTGTATAAAACTGTTATTTTCCATAGTTTTCAAACCAAGATTTCAATTTGATATGAACGAATAAAACTTACCAGACATCTTTAATATTTAATTTCTTGTCTTTGCCTTATATTATTTAACTGAATAAATATTGTGTTTATATATTAATTGGTCGGTCATTTCGAAGCCACACCTTTATTTCTCGCTAAAAGCATGCTGTTTCTTTCGGAGTTTTTAGGTTAAACTTGTCCGTTTCGTCCATTGCCGCGTTTCCCATGCTTTCATTCTGTTGATCGACTGTTTCTTTTCGTTACTCAACTTAACTTTATTAGTTAACTGCACGCTAGAGGTATAACGACATTAAGTATAGATACCTACCGCAAGTCTGGTACATTCTTTTTTATATTCAGGTGAATTTTCTGAGTATTTCAACTTGTATTTTAGTTGGGATTTAACCTTACCGAATATAGATGGTTTCCATTTAGTGATTGAAATATATATGCTACACATTCCATTTTGGCATATTTTAGTATAATTTAATATTGTTTGTTTTCATTACATTTGGTTAGCTGTGATTGGCTGTAATTTTTGTTTCATAACTCCATGAAAAAAAATTCAGGCCACGCCTTATCAGGACTACTTTCCCTTAGTCCAACTGCTCTTCACAAGCGCTGCATGAAGCAGGATGCCAAATGACGTCATTGACGTCGGCGTTACTACATAACAACGTCGCGTTTTGGCGGAAAATATATATGGAGGAGGGACTACAACCTACGTTTTAAAGCGTTAAAAAAGAACATTCGCGTCAGATTCTGTATTTAACAACTTTCTTAAATTCAGAAGTGATATTAATTATAAGGAATAATTCGGAATATTTATTGGATTCATGGAGGTATGAAAAAAAACCTGGTCACACTTTTGTATGAAACCGCTTCGCGGTTTCATACAGTGTGACCAGGTGTTTTTTTCATACCTCCATGAATACAATAAATATTCGAATTATTCCTTAAATAAATATTTTTGGTATTAAATTGAGATAAAGTTCGAACCAACTTATGTATAAATATTTTACAAGTATAAATTTGATGCATAGCATATGCTATACACATGCCATTATTTTCTAGATGATTGCATTGTTTTTCGTTCATTTAAACGGTTATCGCCTTCCCATCAGACATTTTACCCAACCAAACCAGGTTAATGCTGTATTATGCATGCTTGCCTTGTTTGTTGTGTACGCAATTTCGAGGGAAATGGCTCGGAAACCGTTACGATATAACAAAACATCGTGGCAAAGCTTTTTGCAACGCGTGTTTGTTTAGCTCAAATTTATTACCATATTACCCTTCTTAAAATATATAATTTTGAAAAGATCTAGGAATAGTATTGAAAGTCAATACGACTCAAACGTGAAGTCCACCACTGTCGTATTGTGTCAGTTTGGTGTTTTTCACCCCAAGTATGCCGTCATTACACCTCAAAACCATAAACCTGTTATAAACATAATCATTACATTTGCAAACTGTGTAAACCAATATCAGATATTAATAGTAACAGGACAAGTATGTCCGACCTAATCACGGCTGCAATGTCGTCTGCTTAAAATTGTCGTCTGCTGTCTTTCTCAAAGTTACATAATGGACATTTTGACAGGAAAAAACTTAATGACAAGTGATAAACAGCTTGAATCCAGATCAGACGCCGCGTTACAGAGTTCTGGATTTTGACTTTAATTATTATATAGAGGGTAATTGTTTTTTTCAGT
This sequence comes from Gari tellinella, assembly GCA_922989275.2. Taxonomy (NCBI): domain Eukaryota; kingdom Metazoa; phylum Mollusca; class Bivalvia; order Cardiida; family Psammobiidae; genus Gari; species Gari tellinella. Next base: position 71,986,379 of record OV277863.1, read on the forward strand.
ATAAGATAGAAATTTAATCCATTGAGTGAACATCAGACGTTATATTGTGGCGAAGCCACGAGTGAAAATATAACAGTCTGATGTTCACGAAATGGATTAAATTCGATCTTATACTGAAAAAATACAATTATTCTATTTATTTATGCTTTTAAGCCACTTTTTAAACGAAATTGTTCGACAATTGAGAAAGCGAAAGTAAATGATTTACCCCGTGTTGAGCCCCAACTTTATATCGAACACATTTTCGAAACAGTTTCCCGTACGATGACGTCACTTATTTATTGAATTGACGTCATCCGAATTACTTCGTTGCTCCCGAGTTTGGATTCGTGCTCTTCCGGAGAGTAGTTCGCGACAAATCGGACTGCCGGAATTTAACGATAAGACACGATTGACTACGATTCTTGGGGAGCCCTACGGGGAAAATTCATAATAAAAGCGATTGGTGATAATCCACTGCAGTGGATTACCAAGTGATAATCCACTGCTATTTCGTGGTAATTCACCAAAAAGCATAAGTAAAAAAGAGATATGTTTGTTATCATTGCATGCAACTTTATCTGTGGTCGTATTACACACTTCACAAATGGTGACGAATATAGTCGAATATGCCAAAGGTTTATATTCCGACATGACTCCACGTAAATATGTATCTGAACCTGATCAAAACTGCTTGACATGTTTACAAATGACTATAAAGTCAAAATATCAAATCAATCTTGCAGCAAGTAACTTAGTTCAAAATGCAAAAATATCGAAGTTTGGGAAACATGTAGACTACAAAATTTGAATTGGCTTGCGATATGGTACATGTGTGTGTATTGGTGAGGTAAGCAGGTGGTGATTGTTTTAAATGTAGTGCAGATATATCCAACTCGTTCAGCTCGTTCTTTCCAATGTTACTTCAGTTGCGTGTTTTTACATCATGCTCTGTTAAATCGAGCATACTCGTATTTCAAAGTTAAACTGTGACAAAGCCTTAACTGCAAGGACCATTCAACATAAGAGATTTCGAAATAACGATGTATGATTGTATTTGCGGTAATTTTAACATTTTTTTTCTGTACCATCGTCTGTTAAAAAACAGTTCAATGCAATATTGTCTTACATTCAGATTAAACACCATGGGCACGTTTCATAAAACTTCGTACGACAAATTTTGTTGCAAGTCAGATTATAAAAGTCTCATTTATTATTTATTTCTTTATATAATCCTGTCTTGTGACATCTTGTGAAATTAAATGTATTTTAAAGTTTTGACTTACGACCGTTTTTGTCGTACGAAGTTTTATAAAAACGGGTCCCAGATGACTTAGGCAAATGTGTCATAAAGTTTGGATCCTGATCAGACGGCGGGTTATACGGCATCCGTTTGCTAATTTAGACCAGTGTTTATCAAACTACAAATAATTCCAATTAGACTGGTTTATAATTTGGTAAATAAAAATATCCACAAAGGAACATATAAACCAAAGAGAGTTACTGCGTGTTGAAACAGTTTAAGGATCCAAATTGTTTGTAAAAGTCAATGTAGTTACCTAAATAGGTGAAAGGGTTAAGCTAGCAATGGTACAGTGGATAATCTGTTATTCTTTCCCGTTTAAACGCAAACGTACGCAAACGCAAAGCACTAACACGTAGAAAAGAATAACTTTTGGACAATTCTGATATTTCATGTTTATCATGGTGGCAAACAGTTTGGAGCCTGATCAGACGCCGGGTTACCCGGCGTCTGATCTGGCTCCAAACTGTTTGCACTGCAAATAATAGTTTTAGCGTAAACGCGTTTATTGGGAAAGAATAACAGATTCTTCACTGTATTCAAATGGTTAAACTATAAACCACTTTTCCTATTGAGGCTATTTGAAGATGAACCAATTCACTTTTAATAAAACGCCATTGCCACAATTGGCGATGCTGTTTTCTTCAAATTAGTGATAAATAGCGGTACATCTTACAGTTTTCGTTTAAACATTTATTTAATTATTGCTGGTGTGTCCGTCAAGAAGGCACTTGCAAACAGTGATCGTCTAGAAGAGACAATATTAGGATTCGGTCTGTTTCCTCAATACTGGTGTAAGGATCATTTGATTGATGAGAAAGCTTTCACGGTATCTTGGGATAAAAGTCTTATAGAAATCTGCTGCTATGAATGTTTTATCAACTTAAGACAAAAAACATATCTAGCTATAATATGAATCGCAGCTGCGTTTCAGATTGAGTAACGATTTAGAAATAAAATACAGTTTATCATGCAGTTAACAACTCATTTGCTACCATCCTTCTTGGAAACCTATTGTCTGTTTGCTTTTATTGTGCCGTTAAAATGTAACAATTTTCAAGTTAATTCGAACGCCCATGCAATAATCGATCACTATCTGTGTAATTTCAGTTGACAGTGCCTCTGAAAGTGACTTTTTAAATGTAGTATTTATTAGACTTCCCCCATTTCTTAACCAGTTAAATGTGTAGTTTGTTAACATAACAAGGTCGCTGCGTTGAATAATGAGATTACGACGTAGTGAAATACAATTCATTCAGTTGAAGTGAAAATGCGAGCTCGAAATAGCAACATGAGTTTCTAAAAACTGCAACATTATCTGATTGTTATATTTTGCTGTAGTTGAGGAACACCCATAGCTGCTCGATGGGGTATTGAACTGTTGTTGAATATGTTGTTGAAGTCAACATCGAGCAAATACATAACGATTAACCCTTAGCCCGCCAAATAAACTGTCGTCTGCTATATTTCTCGTCTGCTTCAAGTTTCAAAGTGCTTCAAAGTTGCTCAAAATTGCTGAAAATGTTGTCCGAGTGTCAAACAGCTTGGATCCGGATGAGACTCCGAGTTACTCGGCGTCTCATTCGGATCCAAGCTGTTTGCATATGGAGCTATAGTCGTGAGTGGCAGGCTAAGGGTTAATATATAACTATATCTTGTCATACAATACTCCCTCTCTATAACAACACCCAACGAGAGACATATATTGTGTGTGTTGTTTTGGGGGGGGGGGGGAGTTGTTATAGGAAGGGGAAATTATAACCTTAGAATACATTTGCAAACAGTTTGAACCAAAATCAGACGCCGCGTCACGCGGCGTCTGATCTAGGTTCAAACTGTTTGTCACTCGTATTTATTTTTCTTCTGTCAAAATATGCAACACGTTTAAGAAAAACAATAGACGACAATTTTAAGCAGACGATATTGCAACAGTAAAAAAGTAGACATAATTGTAGTGTTTAGGGAACATCGGCATGCATTTTGTAAGGAGGGGATCGTTGTTGGAAGGGTCGTTGTAGGGAGGGGCACTGTATTGTGTAATAATATGTCCGCCATTCCAAACATTTACAATTTGTAACGTGATCAATTTATATTTATTGTCTTTTTCAATAATTAATTATTTTACTAGAGTTATGTTAAATTGAATACTCGAGACGATTAGACATAGGAGATAACTAAATTTGCATTGAAAGCCTCAGGCGTGCATTTCTACTATAAGATCTATTGTGCCAAACCGACAGCAAATAATATATTTAGATACTTATATTTCCCGTGAAAGTATGCCTATGTACACTAGTTTCAAATATTACTGAAAGCGAATTGTTGTTCGTTTGGTGCTTGCATTTCGTCCTTTAAATCCAGAAAGGATTTCATCTGGGGTTTTAATAGTTCAGTCAGACTAACATGCAGCAACAAATCTTCAACGAGTCTCAAACTAATCAATTATTGTTGTTTTAAGATATATGTCATTTTTTACAGGACAAAAGTATTTTATTCCTGCATTAAACAGTCATACACTTTACATGTACATATCCTTAATCGTTTACTGTACAGTGCTCCCTCTTTACAACTGCCCCCTAAACATTGATTTCCTCTTTACAACAATGCTTGCCACTGTTCCCCAAATAGACGTAATGACATTGTATTTCACTTTCACTGCTGCATTATCGTCTGCTTAAAATTGTCGTCTGCTGTCTTTCAAAGTTATATTTAGTGGATATTTTGAAAGAAGAAATATAATGACGAGTGACAAACAGCCTGAATCCAGACCAGACGCCGCGTTACGCGGCGTCTGGTCTTGATTCATGCTTTTTGAAAATGTAAGCCAAGTCTTAATTTCTCCTCTCTATAACAACTCTCTCTAAAAACACACTATTTGTCTCCTGTTGAGTGTTGTTGTAGACAAGGTATACTGTATAGTTTTGGCGATATATTTTACGTGAAGTATGTTACTGAGAAAGTATAAAAGAGGGACGAGATGCCTCGAGCTGATAACACAGTATCACCGCTTCATCATTTCAATGACAAACTGATATTTCCCTGTAGAATATTGAAAGACATCGACAAACCCGGATAGTCATTTTCATGCAGTGCAATCAGAATTTAATACATCATCACATCGTGATTAGTGCTCTGTAACCAAATCTCGCATGTTTTTACGAATCAAAATTTAACGTGAAACCACTTCCCCTGAAAACAACATGTGACTTTAGGTGTTATTTAATTAAACCCCATCACTGCAATGACGTCATCAATTTTCAAAGTTGACGTCTGCTTTTATTTTTTCAAATTCAAATTCTAGCTATTACGACCTAAAAAATGTTGAAATGCGTGGCAAACTCTTTGGTTCCAGATCAGACGCCGCAATACGTGGCGTCTGATCAGGAGCCAAACTGTTTACAAATAACAGTTGCCTTCAGATAATGGCAGTGATGGGGTGACCTGTAGCGTGTTCAGTAAGGAAATGGATGGCCGTCGATGGCCATCGCTTGCGAGGTGGCTATCGGTCTTAAATACAGTGGAGAAAACGTTATTCTTTCGTTCAAACACAAAAGCATTGCAGTGAAATATAGAAATGACAACTTTTTAACAATAATGACTACTAGTTTTAATCTGAGTGGCAAACAGTTTGGAGCCTAATCAGACGCCGGGTTACCCGGCGTCTGATCTGGCTCCAAACTGTTTGCCATGAAAATAATAGTTTAAGCGTAACCGGGGTTATTTGGAAAAAAATGTTTCTCTACTGTACTCTGCACACGAGGCACAAACTGCTAACCTAAACAGCAAACAGTGGTAATTGAACACGCTACACGGTTGTTTGTATGAAAAGTTCTGTTTTTGCAATCCATGTCGTCACCGAGGTACAAAAGGAACAACAAAATGGTGCTAGAAAAGAAATGCATGTTAAGTAATATTGTCTTATTTCAGTGAGACTAACTTAACTCTCACTTATAGCTATAAATAGTGAATACGTATTTATCATGCGTTTCTCAAACATTAAAAATAAAAACCTATGTTCAATTTTAATCCACAGTTCGGGAAATAATAAATATTCAGTGATCCTTTTTAATACCTGGCGACTCATAAAACCTGGAAGTACACGAGCACCTAATGGGGCCTTCACATACACGATATTTTCTTACGATTCCTTACGGATCGCCAACTCGTAGTCAATCGTAAGCATCCGCAAATGATCCGTTAGTGTCCGTAAATAACTCGCAAGGATACGTAAGGATTCGTGGAAGAAGATGCCCATATTTTTGTGTCAAAAATTTTCTTACGATTGTCCGCGGAGATATTCTTCCGTAAATCAATCGTAACGATCCGTTAAGTATCGTAAACCGGTTGTAACAACACGTAATCCTCCGTAAACAGCCCGCAAGGATCCGTAAACAGTCCGCAAGGATCCGTAAACCGACCGTAACGTGTTCGTAGTCATCCGTGGTATTATCGTGGAGGTTTTCCGTCCAAACAGGCATAATCTTGCCAAAAAGACCACAAAAATCTAAGTGAACTATTATTTCAGTCATATCGATGTTCTATCACTTCATGCCAGTTGTCGAATGATGACACATTTGAAATTGAATACTTTATGGTACTGAAAATGTCAAACACGTCAGTGCTCTTAGGTAAACCGTAACAACTCATAAAGGTGCGTTCACATACACGGATGTTCTTACGAGTCCTAACGGATCTCCAAACCGTAGTCAATCGCAAACGTCCGGAAATAACTCGTTAACATCCGCAAACACATCGCAGACGTCCGTAAACAATCCGTTACCATCCGCAAAACTCGACGACATCCGTAAGCCTCCGTAAGACGAAAATCTTTTTTTTTGACATGTCAAAACCTTTTTTACGATAGACTACGATAGACCACGGATGGACTTCTCCGTAAACAACACGTAAATAATCCGTTACAATCCGCAAATCGCAAATCGAACGTAACAACACGTAACCCTAACATTTGCAAACAGTTTATATCCAGATTAAACCGCACGTGGCGACAACTCACATCATGACCTACTCAAATTGAGACTCTAATCTTATATTTTGAGAAATTTTTGAAGAAAAAAATAATATTATAGCAGTAATTTGCAATAATTGTTGCAGGCGGTAATATTACGTATTGTTTACGATAAAGCCCCTTCACTGTCATCACGTAACGAGCTTTGAACAATTCGTCTACGTTTATTTCTCAAATTTTAATTTTAGGTTTTTGATTTAAGGAGTATAAAATTGAGTGTCAAGCAGTTTGGAACCTGACCAGGTGCCGCGTCACGCGATGCAAGATCTGGGTCCAAACCTTTTGCAAGTATCATTGTACTCGGGCTATGGCGGTGAAGGGGCAAGTACAGTCAAACTTATATTGAGTGACCCTTTAACGGAAAGAGCGTGCAAGTAGAGAAAACCAGGTGCGACTGCTATAGAACGCGGAGTTTTGTCGTAAACATATCGTAATAACTCGTAAGATACCGTAAATAGCCCGTAACAACTCGTAACACATCTTAATTCACTCTTAAAAGTGGCATATATCGTAAGAAACCGTAAACTTTTACGGATGTGTGCCAATGTGTGCCATCCGTAAGAAAATCGTAGAAATTCCGTGTATGTGAAGGCCCCATAACAAATAACTTGGTAACCCACATTTTATCGGGTACTAATACATACGATAGTAGGCGACAGTTTAATATCAGAAAGCAATTGTGCAAATGACTCCCATGTGACTTTCTGCATTAATGTTGTACGGAGTTAAACTGGCAACTGCAAATTTAGTTTCTGTGTTTTAGTTGATAAACCTCCATAATCCTTTAAACTCTCTTTTCATTGTCGTCTGCTTTTATTGTCGTCTGCAATTTGTTTTCTGGATCGAAACTGTTTGCAAATTCTAGTCATATCACAACTAGCAGGTGAAGGGTTTAACCCTTTCATGATCAAATTATTCGGGAAATTTTTACCCCTTCACCGCGTTATAGTCGCCTGCTTCAGTATTGTTGTCTGCAAGACACGTTTCAAAGTTAGATTAAAGGTTGTATGACTTAATAAATATCGATTTAAGAGTGTCAAACAGTTTGGGTCATGATCAGACGCCGCGTTACGCGGCGTCTGATCAGGACCCAAACTGTTTGAAAACGCGCTTTAAGGCGTCATTGAGAGTGAAAGGGTTAAATTCTTCGTTTCGCGTTATGCAGAGTGAGCGACATTAGAGATTTAACTATATTAGATTAGTGTCCCTAATGAGGCACCTTAAGCAATTTTCCAAATTTCACGGTAACTATATTTGAGATGTAAAATCTTATAGAAACCTATCATGAGATTGAGATTAGTCGAACAATTATACATATTAAATACATGGGATATGCAAACTCCATAACAGAGGCATGAGAGGCATGGTTTAAATCATTAAACATCCTTGTAAATTGTGATTTGCGGAAAAATGTGCAATATGCTATTAGTGCAAACATTTGTAAGGCTGCCAAAGTGGTAAATCAATTTATTTATGCATCATAATAAAATTACAGAAGTACATTTACTGCGTTCATTTGTAGATATAGCATTTAACCTATTCTTTCATAGGCAATGGTGCAAATCACTTACTAAGAACAGACTTCTGTTTACATCAAGATGAATGGATATTCTTGTGTGACTCTTATAAAGATGGTTAGATAGAGGCCCTCTAAGGCGTTTATATGGAGGACATGTTCAGTTAACACTCAGAGTGCTTATTTAGCCCATTTACGCCCAGTGGATTCTTCCATGTTTATATATTGGATAAGTCCATTTTTATCAAAGGGATGCCTGGTCAAAATGTTCATTTCCTTTTTGTTTTATATTGAAATTCCTATTTTGTAAACAGTCTATTTATTATACACTAAAGAGAATTAGTGAAAACCTAATATGCTTGTACACGACTGTTTACAGCAGTTGACAGCGGGTAAAATTCCTTGAGTGAGCTAATTTAAGCTATCAGTTACGAGGTGTGTTTCATAATTAATGCAACTCGATAAAAAAAATTCGATATAATAAGTGCAATCTGTATATGCGATATATCGTTGGAGAGGGTAATTCCTCACCTATACGATGGTATAATGCACATTTAGATTACAAACCTCAATAAATCACAACATTAACCTAAATGACACATTCTCAAGGGCACTGGAGCCAGGCATTTTTCAGACATTATTTATTGACCTAATCAGTTCTTAAAGAGAAACATATGTAAACTTTATTTTTGAAATATATCAATTAGTGTCTACATTTTGATTTAAATAAAATTTCAATACAATTAAAAGGATCCAGTGTCTGAAATCTTAATTTTTCAAAAATGAAATTCTCTTATTTTGCTAATGACAAAAGGTGACATGAGTTTTCGAACGCTATGAAAATCTTCTAGATCCCTATATCTATGTTTTGATTTTAAAACACGAACATCTATTTCATTAATTTCAAATATAGCCTAATTTGATGTAAGAACATATGTTTTAGCTTTCAACAAACACTCTTGAACTTAACAGTAGTGTGATTTTTCATGATATTTTCAGTACACGTTAAATATTAGCTATATTTTTGTCAATTTATAAAATAATAATATTTTAAACTACTTAGTATGTGCAGAATTGTCTGCTTTTATGTGACCGAAAGATTCATAAATTTATTCCAAATAATAAAGCCGCTATAATAATTTTAGTATCAAATTTGTTCGAAAAATTACCTAAAAAATACACAAAAACCGTCCAGTGCCCTGTACTTGGGGTCATTTAGGCTCAAGCTGTGATTTTTCTAATCATGTGATCTTTTTTTGTTTTTTACAGTATACCATTGTGTAGGCGAAGAATTACTCTTTCAAATGATATATTACACATGTATTTGGCACTTACCGTATGGAAGTTATTGATCAAGTTGCATAAATTATGAAATACCCCTCGTAAAACAAGTTCAGAGGTTTAAACAAATACACACCTTTGTTTTGGGAGTCAATAGTACAGTACTGTACATTTAAAGGACACACGACTCCTTCATTGGAGGCATCGTTAGTTAAAACTGACATTCCAAATGCGTTTTAAGCGTGCTATGCTGAATTTTTTGCGTCTTCAAGTTTAACAAATGACCAGGTCATGTTAATCTTTGTGACTTTTGAGAAATTATTTCAGAAGAATTACAAGTAAACCAAACAGTTAAGACCCCGATTAGGAGGCTCTCTATGAATACCTCTGATCAAGTTCAACACTGTTTTAAAAATGCACATATGCTGGTTTCCAGTAAAGTACAGGCCAATCGATGTTAAATTTTATCACCACATGTGGATATATTTGTAAAACAGAACACTTGTTACACTTCTTTATACTGTATTTTACCCCTGTGGACATTTTTGTAACAAAGAGCACGTTTTAATTGTTTTAATAGTATTGAGCTCTCTCTGGTCATTATTATTTACATACGGTACTACGACCACTGAAACGAAGGCTAATTGATTGTCTGAAAGATAAGTGACAGTTTAAAGCAAGGTGACAGTAAAAGAAAAAGCTCCTTAAGGAACTTTCTGTTAAACTGTCAACTTACTTTAAGTTGTCACCTTTCGTAAACATCTAATAATTAAGGCAATTTAGTAGTCGTAATAGAGGGGCTTTACTGTACATAGATGCATTTGGAAAGAAGTAAATAAGATCGAGCGTAGAAAACCATTTTGTAAAGTTCGTCCACAGTCAAATGCAAGACAAGTCTCACCATTATTATGTTCAGTATATAACTCTATACTTGTAATTAAATCGTTTGCTGTTTGGAGAAATTGAATGAATGGTATTTTACGGCCTATCGACACAACATGGTCATTTAAAGCCGACGGTTTGGAGACAACTTTATGGATAGTTTCAAGATACTTAAAAGCATGTAGTAAAGCAAATATCGGGAACATAATATTTTATGTCTCTGCGCTGCAAAGCTATATAATTCGCACATGTTGCTTCTGTTCCAAGCACGCTTGCCATTTATGTTTGAATATCGGTAAAGTTACTACTACAAAATCAGCACAATACTCGTTAAAATTCACCAAAATACGGGGAATTTTCATTAAAATGTCAATTGTCAAGACAATTATCGAGTGCCGAACATTTCTAATCCTACTCGACGTCTGATAAAGATACAATAAGGTTTGTAAATGCTCGTAAGACGTTTTAAGCTGAATAAGGATTAATAAAAACTCATACATTATCTCTCAAATCAGCGTCAAATACACCATAGTTCAGATTGGAAAATTATCAGAATGGGATCAAAACTGTTTACAAAAAAACAGTCAATTCGCGATTATTCAGACGAAGGGTTACACATAATGCAATGTTTCTATCTGTACACCTTGTTTGGCACCATACTGGTATATGACAGCCACAAATTAAGAAGTAAACCGTACTGCAGCAGTGAAAGGGGTCCAAAGAGAAATATACAGGAGTACCTCAACTAGTTTGAAACCTATTCAGTCGACGAGCGATAGACAGTTGAACTTCAACACAAGTTATATACCAGCGCCAACATAACTATTATTATGCTAATGTATTAATGTCGTCTGTATCAAGCAAATATTCAGTATAGACCGATTGTTTTCACCTGGCAGGGCGGAGCTAATTTTTGGCAAAAATAAACTTATTTACATTTGATTTAGGGATGAAAGCTACAGTTCCGTATTATCTCGTTATTGTCCGATACCTTCAACATGAAGAAACACAATTTATGCATGCAGCCATATCAACGTGAAAAGGATATATACAGTGTTACCTCTCTACAACAACACCCAGTGAGAGACAAAGAGTGCGTGTGTTGTTCGGAGGGAGTTGCTATAGGGAGGGAACATTGCACTTGGCTTCCATTTGCAAACAGCTTGTATCCAGATCAGACGCCGCGTAACGCGGCGTCTGATCTGGATTCAAGCTGTTTGTCACTCGCTATTATATTCCTTCTGTCAAAATGTCCACTTACATGTAACGTTGAGCAATAAACGGCAGACAACAACGGTTATTTCCGATAATAAAACGAACATGTTGCCGCCCCTAAAGTTGAAATCCATTGGTCCTCATCGAAACTCCGCCCTGCCAGGTCAATAAAATCGGCCTATATGCGGTAGCTGATCTTTGTATGCATTTGTATTCTCGATACTTTGACAATGTTTCTTGTTAAAGAATATACTGATACTTAATTCAATACTGAAACTGTCCTAAATAGGAGACATGATTCCTGATTTGAATGGGTTTACATATATTTTATACTTCTAATATGATAGTGGTTGTGATAGTAGTACTCAGTTTTCATTAACTTTGATGCTTTTTGAAAGATGTTTTAGTAATGTCCTTAACTTGATATAATGTTTTGAAAAAACATATTTATTTGACTGCAGTACCACTGCTATTGGCTTGCTGTTGCTTATAGAATATCTGTAATCTGACCGTTTATCAAATGTATGCTCTGTGTAAGCTGGTATATAACCATATGAAATATACGTATATTTATCAAACATCTGCATTGTATAAGAAATTATATAACTTTATACATGTACATTGTTATGTATATATATCAAATATCTTCCAATAACCCCTTCATTGCCATGACGTCAGCAATTTTAAACGTTTGTCGTCTGCTATTATTTCTCAAATTTTAGATATTTTGACTTAAGAAATACTTAAGAAATACTGAAATTAATATTAATCAAACAGTTTGGATTCTGATGAGACGCCGCGTTAAGCAGGATCTAAACTGTTTGCAAATGATTATTGAATTCGGGATAAGGCAGTGAAGGGTTTCAACCTTACAGTTCTCAGCACGACATCATCAATGTTGTTGTTTTTGCAAACAGCTTGGATTAAACGGAGCAACTGATCAGGATCCAATGGGGTTTATATTTGTATCTGTTTCTTCCGTCAAAATATCATACTAGAATCTTTCACAACTACGACCCACAGCCATTTCAAAATTGACAATGCAGTGCTTCCTCTCTACAACGACACCCAATGGGAGACAAAGATTCTGTGTGTTGTTCGAAGGGCGTCTGATCTGGATTCAAACTGTTTGCCACTCGTCATTATATCTATTCTATAAAAATGCCTACTTATAAACATATATTATGTAACTTTGAGATATTTGACGATATTGCAGGAGTAAAAGCGTTAGACAATGCAAGGGTCGTTGTAATGAGGGAGTCGGTGTAGGGAGGGTCGTTGTAGAGAGGGAGTCGGTGTAGGGAGGGTCGTTGTAATGAGGGAGTCGGTGTAGGGAGGGTCGTTGTAGAGAGGGAGCGCTGTATTACAATAGCGAAATACTTACATTTGATCTTAACAATAGAACAATTTTAAGCAGCCCTATAATCGAATATCCAATGTTTTATTACCCTAACTCGTTGTCTTTGTGACTATTATACTTGGCATTTATAACTATACTAAGAAAGATAATGCTTCAGTTTAACCCTGTTCAGTTCCAATTTAGCATAACCAATATTTGCCTATTTAGGATTGTTTATGTCAATGTATTGCATTATGACATAAAGTGCAGACCCTGATGAAAGGCCTCCTTGGTATTCACTGTTTAAATAGGACAAGTGCACTCTTCACATGTACACTGTTTGCAAATAACGCATGTATGCGTGGCTTGGCTCCGGTTAATTCGGCGTCTGGTTAGTATCTATATTGACGGCCGTGTCGGTATTTTGTTTTAGTCAACTGAGTCGGGATCTCGAACCATACTGTTGACGTTTGTATCAAACAATCTTCAGTCAATTATCTGGACACTGGACACGCTTATGATTCAACACCAAACGATAGACAGAGCGGGGACATACTTAAGATCCAAATTTCAAATCGTTATATATTTATAAATATAAATGCCATTACATGTATTATGTTTTGTCTATTGAGGCAATGAATTTGGTTAATTATTCTACCATACGTTTGTTTATGTTGGCAATTCATTGTGCAATGTTCAGTACAACTACTGACTTTTTCTTACTGCAAAACTTGTGGCTTGTATTGAAAATATATTTCAATTTGTATTCTTGTTATAAACTGCTTTGAATATCTCATCACTCTCTGTTGCCTATGGGAGTTTGTATGAGATTCAGCTGAGGTATCGATGTTCTTGAAATCTTATCCATATCTAAACTGTTTGCACACATTACCAATAAACGGATTAGCAAGAGAATGACCAACGCATGACACTAGTAATGTACAGCGCTCCCTATCTACAACGACACCCAATCGGAGACTAAACTTATGTGCGTTGTTCGGAGGGAGTCATTATAGGGAAGGAAATCTGCTTATATTTGCAAACAGCTTGAATCCAGATCAGACGCCGCGTTACGTGGCGTCTGATCTGGATTCAAGCTGTTTGTCACTCGTCATTAAGTTTTTTCTGTCAAAATGTCCATTAAATCACTTTGAGGAAAATAGCAGACGACAATTCTAAACAGACGATATTGCAGCAATAAAAGCATAAAATAAGACATAATTGTCCGGTTTTGGGAACTGCCGCTAAGGTCGTTGTAAGGAGGGAGTCGTTGTTGGGAGGACCGTTGTAGAAAGGGAACGCTGTATACATATCCTACAGAGATTTCTGCATAGCCTTAGTCAACTGTTAGCCACTGCTCGACTTACTTTATGGACTGCAATTCGATTTGCATTTGAATATTCGCCGAACTCTTTCAATACAAAGTAACGTTTGTGTGTAATAAGGTTCACTTGTTGATCATTTAAGTTACCAAGAGATGAACCAGTCAACTTGGAATTTTGGGTAGTTTAATAAATATTGGTATAAATTAGCAAACAGTGTAGATACTGTTTGCAAATGCAATGAGTATATCTTTAACAGGTCCATGGTGTTGAAAGAGTTGAACCTTTCACGCCAAAGTAGTCTAAAGTCGATTTTGTAAACAGCTTGGATATGAATCAGACCCCACGTGGATTGCAGTCTGGTGAGGATACAAAATGTTATTATCGTATTGATATCAACCATTTCATGATCAAATTATTCCGGAGATTTTTACCCCCGCACCGCTTTATTGTCGTCTGCTTCAATTTTGTTGTCTGCAATGTCGTTTGAAAGTTAAAAAAAATACGGTTTGACTGAATAAAATTCAAAATGAGTGTAAAACAGTTGGATCTTGATCAGACGCCGCGTAACACGTAACTCGGCGTCTGATCAGATTCCCCACTGTTTGCAAACGCGCTTTTAAGCGTCATTGAGAGTGAAAGGGTTAACCTCTAATAACGTGTATATCCTTCATTTACAAACAGTTTACCTGTAAAACTACACTTGTCATTAACCAACAGTGAATACTCAGATCAGAGAACTCCTATAGAAGCCCTCTGATAAGGGTCTGCACCGTTTGTTTTTTTGCAACTGAATCCCATTTATATCGCAGGTATTCAAATATAAAAAATAGCCTTTTCTGTGCTAAACTTTTCATTTTGACTATTCCACTTTGGAAAACAATGACAAGGTTATGTTGAGTTTACAGAGTCTTCTGACCAGGGTCTTCACTGTTTTCGAAATATACATATAATTGTTTCAATCATAGAAAATGTTAATATAAGAACGCGTTGGGCGTCATATTGTAAAATAATGGCGAAGTTATTTAAACGCAGGAAAACATACAATATTACAAGTTTTGTGCTCCCTCCCTACAACGATTCTTTCCTTACAACGACCCCTTAAATGCAAATATGTCTAGACCTTTTCGTATTGCAATATCATCTGCTTAAAATTGTCGTCTGCTGTTTTTCTCAAAGTTATGTATTGAACATTTTGACAGTACAAAACTTAATGACGAGTGACACACAGCTAGAATCCAGATCAGACGCCGCGTTACGCGTCTTCTGATCTTGATTCAGGCTGTTTGCAAATGTAAACTAATTGCCCACCCTTTAACAACTCCCTCCGAACAAGGCACACATTTTTGTCTCCCATTGGGTGTCGCTGTAGAGAGGGAGCGTTGTAAAATTATTACAAACGAAACGTGATATATTTATTAAATGTTATAAGGATTATAATTCTCTAAACAACTCTCTTCCAAGCTTAAGGAATATAGTTTACATTAAATGCTATCAAATCTTAGAATGCTGTCTCCTTCTCCTTCTCCTCAATGTTTCAATGAATCTAATTTCGTATTCAGTACAAAAGAGTCTTCCAAATTCATATTACTTTCAATTTAAAATATTGGAATTAACTCTTAGTTTGCTGATTGCGACTTGTCCAAAATAAGCAAACGCATTGCAATAATGATCATTTTTTGGACACCTCTGACTACTTATTTTAATCTGAGTGGCAACGGGTTGGAGCCTGATCAGAGGCCGGGTTACCCGGCGTCTGATCAGGCTCTAAACTGTTTGCAATGGAAAAATATTGTTTTAATGTAAACGCGTTTAATGGAAAATAACAATGTCTTCTCCACTGAAGGAGCAGGCGATATTACAACAAAGATAGGGTAATCTTCGTAACATCCTTTTGATTACTGTTTTAGACACTATTTCCAGGAAATAATGCTGATTCCTTAAAAATAAGTGAATTCTTTCCTACAAAGTATAATGGGCATTCTGTTTTACTGTCCGCCTTCTCTAAGCTACCATCAGCTAGGATATATATATATATATATATATTTAGATTCATTATGTTGCATATTCATGACTGTATCAAGTGAAATATTTTCTTCTTTCTGTATTTATTGAATAAGGCGTGACTATACAAAATATCAATGAGAGTTCTGTTAAAGATGCAGAATAAACGTTAAGTTGAAACAGGTGCTTTCAGCTATACTTTGTTCAGACTTTGGAATTGACGTATCTTTTTAAATAGTTTTTTTTGTTCTGCAACAGACTATACAAAATATACATACAATAACCAATCGGTTATAGCTACATATTTCTGTTACTCAAGGGAAAAAACGTTCCCGTTTGAAAGAAGTTAAACAAACAGAAACGCAATTCAAGCAATTGTTTAAAACAACAGTTTTTGAGAATTCTGAATATTTATATTTTTTAGATATATTCTTCCGCGTATCACATGGGTACCTGTACCTTTTTAAAGTTTAAATATAGTTTAGAATAGTGTCTCTTTCTCTGTCTTTCTCTAATATTTTAATTATTAAATTTCTTTTCGAGATGAAAAGATTTGTTCCTTAACTCTTTTACTGCCGAAATATCGCGTTGTTTCAAAACAGTTGGCTGCAATTAAATGCTAAATTCATTTTTTTAATTTGACTAAATAAATATCAACATGAGTGTTATATAGACTGGATCCTGATCAGACGCTGTGTAACCCGGTATCTGGTCTTGATCCAAAGTGTTTGAATATATAGACAATCGCACTATTGGTCCTGGAAGAGTTTATCCATTGCAAGTTAATGCCAATTAACAGAGCTAAATGAACAGTTAATATCGTTGGTGTAACTATTTAAATCGGAATATTTGGACGATCCCCAAGTATCAAAATCTAATAATAATGGAATAACAAAGCTGATTATGTTATCCTATTTATACGGAACAATAAAAGCGCAGCAATCTATTTTACAAAGGAATGGTTAGCCACTACGCTGCCATTGACCGAATGCATTGGCATTTGCAAACAGATTGGATCCAGATCAGACGCCGACTAAGTCGGCGTCTAATCTGGATCCAAACTGTTTGTCACTAATATCGATAGTTCTTCAGCCAAAATGTATAAAACTGATATTTGAAAAATAAAAAAGCAGACCACATATTTTGAAGCATGCGATATTGTGAATATGAGCTGGTAAAGTAATTATTCATTTAGTTGATATGAAGGATTTTCATGGACATTTCTTCAGATGGCTTTTACAATGACTTTTTAAGTTTAGTGATTCATTGCTAGCACTCAATTTTGAGTTAAAATTAATTGGCTTGTTTAAGACTGGTCATTTGTTTCAGAAACGTTTAAGCTTTTCACTTCGATTTGTAACATTTCCGAAAAGTATGAAAAGTTAGGATCCAGACCAAACATTATTGGTAAACATGTTTAAAACTCATATCGACGTGTAGCCTATCTTATATAAATCATTGGCGCTAAATGATTATTTTAGCATCGGAATGCCGTAAAACCCAACTCATCCATTCATTAAAATTATTGAAAATGGTTTTCAAAATGTCAGACCTTAGTCTTAAAATGAACGTTATATGGCAGCGAAATGTTCAGCATTCAAAAGGATTAAGTTTTATAAGTGGTTAATGGCGTGTCAATCATTTTTAATTTGAGATTAACAAACGTAGCTCTTAATGTGTGTAGTTTTGTTCTCTTTATTTATTGCTAGAAAATAAATGCTTTTTTCAAAATATTGTAATAAATTGTTTTTCAGAAATATCGGTTTTTATGTTTTTATTTATTTTAATACCGGTAGCCTTGATTTTTTATTTTTATATTGTTTTGCAGCATTACGCCGAACTTGCTTCGCACTCCATTTTTAACCAACCTTAACACAATACAAGTTACAATAAAGTATATACAGCGTTCCCTCTCTACAACGGCCCTCCCAACAACGACTTCCTCCTAACAACGACCCTACCTGCAGTTCCCAAAACCGGACAATTATGTCTTATGCTTTTATTGCTGCAATGTCGTCTGCTTAGAATTGTCGTCTGCTATTTTTCTCAAAGTGATTTAATGGACATTTTGACAGAAAAAACTTAAAGACGAATAACAGACAGATTGAATCCAGATCAGCCGCCGCGTAGCGCGGCGTCTGATCTGGATTCAAGCTGTTTGAAATATAAGCAGGTTTTCCTCCCTATAACGATTCCCTCCTTACAACGCACATGATTTCTGTCTCTGATTGGGTGTCGTTGTAGAGAGGGAGCGCTGTAACACAACATGAGTTTCTCGGCGACAAGACTGAATCCCAACAAATGACATAAGTGCACATGCGTTTAGTAAGAGCTTTCTTTTTAGGCCTTTCTACTTCACATTATTGCATCAATAATATCTAAACAATTATCTTTGATTCTCTATTTGGGTGAAATTGACATGTGTTCAAGGAGACCGGTCATGAAATTTTCAATTTCGAAATACTAGTAGATACATTTATGCTTCAGTACATTCGTCAGCAGTATAACTAAAAATCAACAAGCATGTTTTTCTAAAGGAAAAACCTAACTACACTACACGTGTCTGATCTTCAAACCCAAACTGGTTATTGTTAGCCGAGTTGTAATCAGTGTATAATGTAAGGTTCTGGTTTTAGGTTGACAAACACGTTTGTTGTTTGTCAGCATTCATGTTTATAACGTCAGCCTATGTGGCTGTTTTCAAGTGTCATTTCATAATTATAATCCCCAATTGTAATAGATACGATATAATCTACCTCCAGATCGTGTCAGATCCCGCAGCATCTTTTATTCAGCCTGAATTTGTATTTGTTATGGTTCATTATTGTGAGAGGGAAGTGCTTGGAGGCCATCTTGGTTTGTATTGAAGTGATGCATTGTGGGTTGTTAGTCTTGGTTACTACATAGTACAGTAGCGGCAAGACTTCAATCCACAATAGCTCTTTGAAAAGTAATTTATTTCATATTTTAGCTATGAGCGTCCCTTCTAAATATATTCCCCCTCATGTTTATAACATTCTTGTATTTTTAGAAAGGGATATTGGTACTGTTTTAGTCATTTTTAGGACCGCGCAGTGCCAGCGTCTTCGCATATAAGGAGTGCACACTTTGGTGCGTTTTTTGTGCAACAGATTTTCGGTGCGATTTTAATGTAAAATCGCACCAGAAATTTGGTGCACACCACGTGACCAATTTTCTGTATAAATACCCCGGGTTGCAGACGAATCAAGGACTCTCAGAATAGAATTTCAAAGGTGCGGTACCTTATTGCCTTATCTCGTTAGATTAGAATTATTTAGAAATAGAAGAAGTCTAGTGACTTAAGGTTTTATTATTTAGTAGGATATAAATAAAGCATCACGTAAATTTGATTAAGCCTTTACTTTTTATTTATTTGCCGCACGAGAGAGTCCATTTTAGTTAACATTTTATTTGAGAAAGAGAGAGAGAAGAAAGGGGGCGATCTTGAATCACGCTACCAAATTGGATCCAGATCAGACCCCAGACTTGACGTGTACTACCGCTCGGCACGTGACATTTGTGGCTAGCAGCTGGGTGGGATCTTTGATTATTATCTTAGATCCAGTGATCGACACCTCGTCTTGATTAGAGAATTAGATGGCGGAGTCGGAGCCAGAGACAGAAGTATTCTTCAAAGACGTTCAGGCTACAGTACACCAAGACGTTTTAGAGATTGATAACATGAGTTATTATACGCCTACGTATGATATCGAGCGTTTTCGCGTGTATCTGCAGAGTAAAATACAAGAGTCTGTATCAGCCACCTTGTATCAGACACTTTGTAGTTTACTCTGACCTCGCTTTCGATTTAACGTGACGTCATTTACGTACATGTATAAGTGCCGCGTTATTCTTTGTGGCATGCAAAACATCTTTTTCTGCTTCAAATAACTAATAAATTTTGGATATAAAATGATTTAAACAACTATTTAGTTGTTTCTTAAGTGTATTCAAGGCATATAATAAACACATTACCAGTTGGCAGTGTGCTACAGAGTGTTGCATTTAGCTCTCGGCGTTTTTGGCGGAAACAACCGATCAGACTCGCGCCAAGGCGCTCGTCAGATCGGCTTTTTCCGCCAAAAACGTCTCGAGCTAAATACATCACTCTGTATCACACTGTCAACTGGTAATGTGTATATCTAGATCGAAGAGAGGACACAAGCCAGTAAAGAACACAGAACTAAATGAAGAGGCGGAGGCACACCAAATCTACAGACGATCCAACAGAGGGTGCAGTTCAGTTGACAATGTAGACGAAGATGAAGAGGGGTCAGTCCACCAAATCTCATCGAAGGTTACAGGCCACCAAATCAACAAAAGAAGGTCTAACAGAGGATACAGTCCAGTAAACAATGAAGACACAGATGAAGAAGGGGCAGTCCACCAAATCTCATCGAAGGTTACAGACCACCAAATCAACAAAAGAAGATTTAACAGAGGATACAGTCCAGTAAACAATGAAAGCACAGATGAAGAAGGGGCAGTCCACCAAATCTCATCGAAGGTTACAGGCCACCAAATGAACAAAAGAAGATTTAACAGAGGATGCAGTCCAGTAATTAATGAAGACACAGATGAAGAAGGGGCAGTCCACCAAATCTCATCGAAGGTTACAGGCCACCAAATGAACAAAAGAAGATTTAACAGAGGATATAGTTCAGTAATTAATGTAGACACAGATGAGGAGGGAGCCAAAGGTTACAGGCCACCAAATCAACAAAAGAAGACCCAGAAAAGAAAACATGTCAGTAAACAATATGGACACAGATGAAGATGAGATAGACCACCAAATCATGTCAAAGGTTACAGGCCACACAATCAACAAAAGACTTATTAGAGACTTGGAAGCAGACCATGAAGCAGAGGACATACGTGACCATGGTATCAGCACTCTAAGACGAGAATCTTTTATAGAAAAGGCGGTGGATGAGATGGTCAAGATGCAAACTCAGATGATCAAAGTCTTAAAGAATGTGTCGGATGTTTTAGTTAACGCACTTGGTTCCAAACAACAAAGACACTCTGATATAGAAGCACAAGGCCATAATAACAACTGCAGAGATGGACAGAACAGAGAAGAGCAGAAACAGCCTTCAGCACTAGTCGAGAAAAGAAGACTTTACCCAGCTTTTGATGATAGAGATGAGGATTGGGTGCAGCCACGCCATAAAAGAAGAACACCAAGCAACCTGGATCAACTCCGTTTCCATAGTAATGTGAAAATTCCATCCTTTACAGGGAAAGAAGAATGGCCAGTATGGATCAACAGGTTTGAAGCGATAGTAGAGAGGCAGAACTGGACTGAGGAGGAGAAACTTGATCAACTACTGCCGAAACTTGAAGGGATTGCGGCAGAGTTCGTATACACACAATTGAAGAAAGATATGTTAAGAGATTACAATGAGCTGATCAATGAGATCAACTATCGTTTCGGGTCATAGAGACACCAAAGAACTTCGCAGTTAAATTCAGCAAGAGAGATCAAAGACCTAGGGAAACAGTAGAGGAGTATGCTGCTGAGCTTAAACGGCTGTATGATAAAGCATACAAGGAAAGAGACCACAGAACGAGAAGAGATGACTTGGTGAGGAGGTTTTTCGATGGGCTGCATGATGAAGATCTTAGCTGGGAAGTTGAGTACATCAAAGAGCCGAGTGACATTGACGAGGCTGTGTACCATGTAGTGACATGTATTCAGACAAGAAATCGACATGATAGCAGGAATAGGAGAAAGAAGGCTGTGCACAGAATGCGTGATCATGAGAGCGAAGACCATGAGAACAGGGCCGAACATGCGTACCGCATTCCAGCGAAACCAGAGAGGAAAGAGGTGAGTTCTAAGGAAAATTCACAAGTCATGGGCAATGGCCAAACCAAGCCAGCTGAGATCAGAAAAGGTGATCCTACAAGTCAGACTGAGGCTGGAGTCCTGCAACAAATACTGAATATACTGACCGAACTAACCCAAATTCAGCAACAAAATAAGAGACCTGAGAACAATTACATGGGGAGTAGAAGAAGCATAGTATGTTACGCATGCAATGGAGAAAACCATATCTCAAGATATTGTCCCTTTAAGGACCAAGGTAGGGACCAGGGCAGATATCCAGTGAATGACAGACAGACAGCCGAAATCCATGAACCAGTGTATAACACCATTCAACCAGGACCGAAAAATTATGTTCGTTCCATGAGGGAAGAAGACCGTTGCACAGTTCCAAGATATGGAGAAGTAGTCATAGATGGGTTGTTTGACAGATTTGGGGCAGAGGACTCTGAAGACATGCAGTACAGAGAAGAACCGAGGAGAAATTTCAGAGAGACTTACCTGTTACGAGACCAGTTTGCTGACAATCTTGAGACCAGAATGCAGAGAGTCCACCTAGTTGCCCAAGAGCACCTCCCAGCAGTGACAAGTCGACACAAGGCCATGCATGGTGAACAGATTTTAATCAACATATGTAGAGTTGGTGGTGCTGTGCAGGGTACAGATGAAACCCGCAGACTTGGGATGGCACCAAGGCACAAGAGGTTGAACGACGGATCCGAGGTGGTGAAGAAGAAGATTACAGATATTAGCTGCATAGGTCGAGAGAAGATGGTTCATCACAACAGGTGGAAACCAGATGAGGGTACTGGCCTGCCAGAATGGGCCAAGACAGCAAAGGGAAAGACCAAAGATTAAGTTATTAGGATGAGGATTGTACATTATTATGTTAATTAGAGGTAGTATGAGAATGTTAATTAGCAGAAATTGTTTCCTGCATTTATAGGTGAATTAATTATTTCTATTTACTTGGTTATTGCCAAGTTTTAATGTTCATTATGTAAAGGGAAGAGAGGTCACTATGTGTATTTAGAGATACCCATATAGACCACTTTTAATTAAACTTTTAGCTTAAAGTATTAGAAATTAGAATTTAATAGGGAGTGTCCTCTTATGACAGTACCAGTTAGACGTTTGGATCCCTGATTAGCGGTATACATAGACAGAGTACCTGTAACAGTGACGACAGGTTTATAGAAGATGACGTCATGGTGACGTAACGCGATGTGCCAACCAGCATGTACTACAGCGACGTTAGAGGGCTTAAGGAGATTAACACTGACGGATTACCAAGGGAAAGCGCATGTCTAACCTGAGATACAGCTGATGGTCAGCTGTTGCATTTTATTTTCCTTATTTTAGTTTATGTGTCACAGAGAGATGAAAGGATGAGTGTCAAAGGTCTGGCTGATAAGAGGCCTACTCGGGAGTTGTTTTGATGTACCGGAATACGAGGGCCAGGGCCAGTTAGATGCTTTTCCTGACAAGCATTATTTTTAGCAGACAGAGACTGGTTTAGTTGCGCAAGTAAGGTCGTCAGTAGGAGCCAATAGTTAAACTAGCATCATATTTATTTTGCAGTGGAGAGATACAGAAGTACATGACTGGTGGCAAGAGGATCCTGACTGAAGCTGGACCACAAGCGAAGAGAAATGGAAACAAGTGTTATGAAGTCATCATCTGCATCTGACTCGTCAACAAACAGCAAGGATGAAGCTATAATGGAACTTCGGGAGGAGATAAAGCAAAACAAGGAGGCCATAGAGAAGCAAGGCGTCGCCATCGACAGATTAGCAGAGCTGGTCATCAGTCTGTCCAAGGCCATAAATGCCAAGTATAAGAGCAAACTGTGTGACGCAGGGACACAGACCCAAAGACAAAGAAGCCCTGTCCGCAGGAGGTCACATGGGGAGCATAGGTACCAGCAAGATATGAGGCGGGATAGGCTGAGAACAGGTTCCAGTTCTGGTAGACACAGTTATGGCAACCACGTCCAGTCCTATAGAAGAAAATAAGTCGAAGAGTTACTATTGAGAACACTGTATTTTATTTTTGTGTAATGTAAGTCAGCATTCCAAAGAGTAAATGTTTAATTGTAATTGTTTTAAAAGTTTTGTATTTTCAGTAATTAAGTTATCTTAACAATAGTCATTATCCAAGTTTGACAGCCTAGAGTAGGTTGTCTGACTTTGATGTTGACCGCTTGAAGAGATCTTTGTGTAATGTAGGTTAAAAAAGGGAAATAGCTTGGACTTTGAGATTCTTTTATTTCACACATCTTAGGTGTCCAGGTTCTTTCTTTTATCTTGCTCTGGAGTGCTGAAAGTAGAAAGCAAAAGCTCTTATTGATGTTAGATGTTGGTGTTAGATTTGATCCTAATTAAATTCGGGAATAAATCTATTACCATACATTTCTTCTTTGAAATTTATTAATTGCATTGTTAAAGTTAAGTGAATCAAAATCTAATAGCGATGTTATAGGATTTGTATCAAGTAAGGGCTTTTACGGGATTTTATCATGGGCATTAAATGCCATGTGTACATGTATGTTTAAGTTATAAGAGATTTCATAACTTAGGTGTTTCCAATGTTGGAAAGTTCTTGCATTTAAGCGAGGCATTTGCTACAAATACCCGTGTCCTAAAATCTTTATGTGTTATAGTGTGGGTAGTATACCCAAGAAAGAAAGAATATTGTAACGTTAAAGGTTTAAGTTGTTTAGGTCAGTTTATTTGTCATTCTCATTGTTCGAAGTCAAAAAGTGCTCATTTGAGGTTTTTTTATGTCGGCCAATGCGAATGCGTTCATTGAAAGTGAGAAGTTATTCCATGCTAATTAGAAAGCATTTGGTTTGTATATACGTGTGGTATTATGTGTTTTAGTCTGTATTGATGCTTAATGTTAGCAGGAGCTTAACATATTTGAGAGGGGGGTAATGTAAGGTTCTGGTTTTAGGTTGACAAACACGTTTGTTGTTTGTCAGCATTCATGTTTATAACGTCAGCCTATGTGGCTGTTTTCAAGTGTCATTTCATAATTATAATCCCCAATTGTAATAGATACGATATAATCTACCTCCAGATCGTGTCAGCTCCCGCAGCATCTTTTATTCAGCCTGTATTTGTATTTGTTATGGTTCATTATTGTGAGAGGGAAGTGCTTGGAGGCCATCTTGGTTTGTATTGAAGTGATGCATTGTGGGTTGTTAGTCTTGGTTACTACATAGTACAGTAGCGGCAAGACTTCAATCCACAATAGCTCTTTGAAAAGTAATGTATTTCATATTTTAGCTATGAGCGTCCCTTCTAAATATATTCCCCCTCATGTTTATAACATTCTTGTATTTTTAGAAAGGGATATTGGTACTGTTTTAGTCATTTTTAGGTCAGCGCAGTGCCAGCGTCTTCGCATACCATATAAGGAGTGCACACTTGGTGTGCACTCAATATAAGGAGTGCACACTTTGGTGCGTTTTTTGTGCAACAGATTTTCGGTGCGATTTTAATGTTAAATCGCACCAGAAATTTGGTGCACACCACGTGACCAATTTTCTGTATAAATACCCCGGGTTGCAGACGAATCAAGGACTCTCAGAATAGAATTTCACAGGTGCGGTACCTTATTGCCTTATCTCGTTAGAATAGAATTATTTAGAAATAGAAGAAGTCTAGTGACTTAAGGTTTTATTATTGAGTAGGATATAAATAAAGCATCACGTAAATTTGATTAAGCCTTTACTTTTTATTTATTTGCCGCACGAGAGAGTCCATTTTAGTTAACATTTTAATTGAGAAAGAGAGAGAGAAGAAAGGGGGCGATCTTGAATCACGCTACCAAATTGGATCCAGATCAGACCCCAGACTTGACGTGTACTACCGCTCGGCACGTGACATTTGACATGTACATGTATATTAAAATTAATGAAATCCGACAAGCGATCATCGGTTTTTTTTGTGGTCGTAAGTTCAGGAATTTACTATTTAAATCCGTTCTCTGCTTGCACTAGTACATCTTTATGTATAGACAATGCATACAGTGAAAACCTTAATTAGAATGCTCCTTAAGAAGCCCTCTGATCAGGGTATGCACTGTTTGTTTAATTGTTTTTGTTTTGAAATATTTTCTATAACAAGCCCTAAATATCATCATAAACTGACCTTATGAAAACTTTAAGATAGACAATATAAAGGGTTAAAATATTAATTGGTATGTGCCTGAGCCGATATATCTTAGATGACGGTAAGAAATTTGAGTGAAGTATTTGACAGAAACATCTATTTCGCTGCAATTCAATTTCCTAAAGTTTCGGTTAAACATGTCATATATGCTGCTGCACGAAATGTGCAATATCATAGATCGTATTCGATCTCTCGAAGACATAGCACCAGGGATCAAGGTTATAAAGCTTTTGAACTGAGTCTGAGATCGTTCTCAAGCAATTGATTTGTCAGATTTGAGCTTTTTGCCAACTAAAAACTTTATAATCTTGGGACCTGGTTATCTTCCTCGTTGTCAGTATATCGTCCTAGTGACGCATATTTGCGTCCTCTACCAAACGTGTACCTGTGAAGAGTACACTTGTCTAATGCAAACATTGAAGTCCCTGATTAAAGAGCTCCTGCAGGAGCCCTCTAATCAGGGACTTCACTGTTTGTCATTTTGTAATACATTATAACAACCCTAAATAGTCTAAAATGGACCAGCCTTTATTGTAAACTGGAATTGTTCATTGTCACTTATCATACTGACTTATCTTTTGCCCCAAAAGTGTCGTCTGTTTCAAATTTATAGTCTGCAAAATGTTTCAAACTTAGTTTTCATGCATTATTAAATTGAAGAAGACTTATATTAGGTACGAGTGTCAAACAGTTGGGATCCTGGTTAGACTTGGAATGACTCTACGTCTAATCAGCATCCAAACAGTTCGCAGCAATAACCAGTCGCTCTTAGCATTCTAATGAATATTGATACTATTGTCAGATTTTAATATTCAAGTATTAGGCATATTAACTGAAGATATATCTATTTAGTGTCAAGCAGTTTTGATCATTTTAGACTCTCAGGGATCTAATCTTTATGCAAACAGTTTGCTAACGTCATTTAAGATCTATCTTGACTTAGCAGTAAAGGATTTAAATCAATCAGAGTTTCAAACTCATGTTGAATTGTCACTGAGCAAGATTTATAGTGTTTTTACTTGCAATAACCCTATCATGATCAAACGTTTCGGGAGTTGTTTACCCCTCACCGCTTTATTGTTGTCTGCGTCAGTTTTGTTGTCTGCAATGTCGTTTCAAAGTTAAGCACTTTTAAGCGTCAGGGTTAAGCTCAGTCATAATAAACCTCCTACATACAATACATTTCAACTGTAGAAAATGAAAGTTTCTGTTAGTAAAACAGATATTGGCGATTTTTTCAAATTTGTGTGGCAAATAGTGTTGAACCTGATCTGACGCAATAGTTACCCGGATTATGATCAGACTCAAAACTGTTTACACAAACGTTTATTAAGAAAGAATAATATCTTACCCCATGTACACGATGTTTGCATTTCAGTCTTATTGAAATTGAAATACCTTATCTATTATTGACAGATAAAGACCTATAACTCATTAATGTCAGCAACATGCGGTTTATTGTTCCGCCCCTTCACTTTTATGTCTTTGTATAGCTTTGTATCGCAGCGACAAGAATTTGAACACTTAGAGTGTTAATCTGTTCATTACAGTGGTCCCTTCCAACAACGGCCCTCTGAACAACGAGTCCTTCCTTACAACAACGCTTGCGACTGTTCACCAAACAAGACAATTATATACAACCTTTTCACGACTGCAATATCGTCTGCTTAAAAGTGTCGTCTACATTTTTCTCAAAGTCTCATATTGGACATTTTGACAAAGAATAATATAATGACGAGTGACAAACAGCTTGAATCCAAATCAGACGCCGCGTTACGCGGCGTCTGATCTGGATTCAAGCTGTTTGCAAATTTAAGCAAATATCTCTCCCTATAACAACTCCCTTCGAACAACAGACACAATCTTCGTCTCCAATCGGGTGTTACTGTACAGAGGAAGCACTGTAGTTTCATTTGAAAACGCTTCAACTTGGTGTCTTATAAAGCCATAAAATGTTTGATACTCACATTAAAATGATGATGAACATATATTCAGTTTACTTTATTGCATTGCGTAACAATGCGTTAAGATTTTCTTAAAAGGGAAATAATTTGGCCATGTTCAACACAATTCAAACAGAGGAATACATACATACCATGAGATGTTACTCTAAACATACACGCGTTGCAATAAAATACAGAGAATGGCATTAACGATTAGTTTTTAAGAGGCTCGCAACCAGATTGAGCATTAAAATAGTAATTTGTAGATATATGTCAAAGACGTATATAAACGGGTAAGAATTAGTTTAGGATAAGAAATTCTGTTTAAAAAATGCTTTTCAATAAAAAAAACATTATTGAGCTTTGGTGGGATTCGAACCCAGGACCCGGCATGCGGGGACAGAAAAGCAAATTAAGTCACCCCTTAGCCCACTGGACCACCGGTTTATTCATATCTTTGGGATCGATTTAACGTACTTCTGAGTGTAGCAATGGAGAGTACATAATTCGGCTCGGGTTTATGTCTGAGCCCGTGATCAATTTTTGTTGCGTCTTTGGGCGCAACGGATAACGCGATGGAAATATCTTGAAAATTAAGATTTGAAGACTTTTCTTGAGGGTGTTTTTAGACTGATCATATTTTTCTAATGCCAGATGCACGATAATGCTACACATTTAGTTTTATTTGAGTATTTTCTTTTATATTTGCAAATACACCATCTGATTGCGAGTCGCTTTTTTAATTAAAAAAAATAAACTGTTTGAAGCCTGATCAGACGCATGTTTGCAGTTGATTGACATAAGGGTTTCAGCATAAACGCGTTTATTGGAAACAAGATGATGATTTCTCCACTGTACACCCTGTTTGGTACAATATCAGATATGTGCCATTAACATTGACATGTTGCAGCTACTATTTCATCACACGTTGAGCGTAATGCACAAATCTGACCAATCAAAAGCCTGAGAATGATCTCAACGCAATATTCAACCTCTTTATAGCTATGGGTCCGTGGTCTGTCGGCACTTTGGAATGAATAATCATCTCCATTGTACATGCTCCAGACAGAAAAAGAATAAATAACTATCATGCTGAATGTGTCTTCTTGTATCATTCCAAGAAAATTACAATAAAACCTTTATTTTACGGTCACGAAATCCTGTATTTATCGGTGTTCAAGGTAGGTGATTGCTTTAAGCAAATTGAACGTAAAAAAGAAAGCTCCTTTAGGAGCTTTCTGGTTTACGTTCACCTTGCTATAAGCTGTCACATTTCTTTTATGCAGTAATTTAGCCTTCATTTTAGTGGTTGTTGTAGAGAGGTTCTTTTGTATTTCTTGATCCTTAGGCTGCTGAACACAATTTGGCTGATATTTACCAACAAAGTTACACAGCGTCTGATCTGGATCCACACTGCTTGCCACTCATACCGATGTGTCTCTGTTTAAAATGCCTGAAATCTAACCATCAACAATAAAGGCATGCGACATACAGTGCTCCCTCCCTACAACGGCCCTCCCAACAACGATTCCCTTCTCACAACGACCCCTGCCGCTGTTCCCCAAACAAGACATTTATGTCCAACCTTTTCATGGCTGCAATGCCGTTTGCTTAAAATTGTCGTCTGTTGTTTACATAATGGACACATTTACAGAAAAAACTTAATGACAAGTGACAAACAGCTTGTATCCAGATAAGACGCCGCGTCACGCGGCGTCTGATCTGGATACAAGCTGTTTGCAAATTTAGGCCAATTTTCCTCCCTATAACGACTCCCTCCGAACAACGAACACAATTTTTGTCTCCCATTGGATGTCGTGGAGAGGGAGCGCTGTATTTTTTTCATCAGATGATATTACAGCAACAAAACAGTTAATCATACTTAAGCAGTGCAGACAAACCTTCGTTGAGCATACGTCCAAGGAAGGCGCATTAACAATGTCATGTTCTCGTAGATATAGATATAGATATAAATATTTTATTCATACATAAGGCCAGAGGACCAACAGTACACACGCATACAGATCATGCAATACATAGTCAAAGGCAAAGGATATGTTATCGATGTATACGAGGGGAACATGACACATAGTTTTTGATATATACACTTAAAGGGTTATCTGTACTTAAATTTATATGAAGTTTGTTATATGACTGGCTGTTCTCGTATTTTGGCTGCAATAAAGCTAACCAATTTTATACAGAAAACTCCAAATAACATTTATGTATCACCTTATAATCATGTGGGTTAAACTTTCACCTGTCTTATATTCTCGAGACGAAGTATTATTGAATGAGCATTAAACATATGTGTGACTGTACGCAGACATATAATAATTATGCCAAAGTCTGTAAGTATGTTTTATGACTATAAGTGACCGGATATTTCAGTGTATATGCTGCGTAGTAGGTAAGATGTTATTCTGGCTCCGTTTAAACGAAACTATGCACAAAACGAAGGGAAAGGACATGTCAAAATGAAAGCTTTTAGAAAATGTTAGCGATTAGTTTTAATCTGAAAAGCAAGACGTTTGGTGACTGATCAGAAGCCGGTTTACCCGGCGTCTGATCTGGCTCCAAACTGTTTGCAATAGAAATAACAGTTTGAGCCTAAACGCGTTTATTGGGAAAGAATAACGTTTTCTCCACTGTATAACTGTTAAGATCGCTCACACAACAATGCCTATAACTGATGATTAGTCTTGAAAAGAAGATAAAAACAAGCGAAAAGTTCCACCAAGGTCGTCTTCATTTCATTTTTCCTGTTATGTCTCAAACCTTTCAATGAAATTTCTGTTTCATGAGCACTTTTCTTCAGTTTCATCCTGTTTGCCCCCAGTCTGCTTCTAACACCATCAATATGCAATGGTAGATAGTAATACAATGACTAGACTGTAAATGTCGATCTTATACAGTGGAGAAGACTTTATTCGTTCACAATAAACGCGTTTACGCTAAACCCATTATTTCAATTTCAAAGAGTTTTGAGCCAGATCAGACGCCGGGTAACCCGGCGTCTGTTTAGACTCCAAACTATTTACTACTCACTTTAAAATAAAAAGTCAGAATTGTAACAAACATGTCCTTTTCTACATTTTATTGCATTGCGTTTGCGTTTCGTTTGCGTTGAAACGGGAAAGAATAACGTCTTTTACACGGTAGCACAAACGTCAGTAGATGTTGTATTGTATTTTGTTTGCGCTTCTCTGATTACGGCCCAGTGTTGTTCATTGTCTGGAGTATTTATGCAATTGGATGTCGGAGAGAGCAGCTATGACTTCAGATTGTTTGTAATTGCCCTGGCAGTAACAAATATTGAACAACAATACCCCATCGCGGCTTGTGAAACTTGGGATTTGCGTTCAAAATCACACGTTCACATGTTTCTTTATGGATTTAGCTTTGGCAGATAATTAAATATAAAGACAGTTTTATCAAGTGAGAGTGCTGTTATTGGGTTTTGATTGTGCTGACTGCTCGTTCTTGCATGTCACACGTGTCAGGAAGTCGATGCTTTGATTGGTGATATTATATAGGAGTAATTAAATATAGACCTCGCGTGCTAGACTCGTTTAGACATCACACAATAGGTAAGTAGATATGCCATGTCTGTCTGCTTCCGTTCGTCTGCACTCTAGTTTATAGATACAAATTCAAAGTATATTAGAGATGAGCCCCTTCAACGCCATGTGCGTCTGACGTCGACTTGCAAACAGTTTTGATCCAGTTCAGACGATCAAAACTGTTTGACATTCGTATCGAAGTTTCGTAAGTTATACTGCCTTAACCCTTTCACTCTCAATGACGCTTAAAATCGCGTTTGCAAACAGCTTGGGTCCTGATCAGACGCCGCGTAACGCGGCGTCTGATCAGGACCCAAACTGTCTGACACTCTTGTCTATATTTATTAAGTCATACAACCTTAAACCTAACTTTGAAGCGTGTCTTGCAGACAACAATTCTGAAGCAGACGACAATAAAGCGGTGAAGGGGTAAAACTCTCCCGAATAATTTGATCATGAAAGAGTTAAATCTAGCTTTAAAACGATATTGCAGATTCCAATATTAAAGCAGGCGTTAATACGGCAGTGAAGGGGTAAAAACCTCACAATTAATTTGGCGGTAAAGTGGAAATCTGTTATTCTTTCCCGTTTAAACGCAAACGTACGCAAACGCAAATTACTAAAACGTAGAAAAGTACAACTTTTGGACAATTCTGATAATTCAAGTTTATCTTGGTGGCAAACAGTTTGGAGCCTGATCAGACGCCGGGTTACCCGGCGTCTGATCTGGCTCCAAACTGTTTACACTGCAAATAATAGTTTTAGCGTAAACGCGTTTATAGGGAAAGACTAACGTTTTCTCCACTGTAGTCAGTCCATGTCATCGTTTACTGACGCTACCGAATCCTCGTCCTTACTTCTAATGTAAAATTACTCAAAAGATAGTGTGATATGTATGTCTTTTGTGAATGAAAGGAAAAAAGTCAAACATACTGGATCTCGATCATTTGGTGGCTGATCAGGGATCCGTGTTACGAAACGTCGTTCTACAAAAACGATCCTATGTCAAAACTTTAACATACATCTAAGTTATAAGTTTTCCAAGACGATTTCAAAGAGATGTCACAAGACAGGATTAGATGAAGAAATATGTAATAATTGAGAATTCTATAATCTGACTTACAATAATATGAGTCGTACGATGTTTTGTAAGACGAGCCCAAAGATCAAAACTTTTGCAAATGCCAGCACAAACTCTTCAATTGCATAATATAGCATATACATTGCTCACTCTCTACAGCGACATCCAATGGGAGACGGTAAACGTGTGCGTTGTTCGGAGGGAGTCGTTATAGGGAAGTTGGCTTACATTTGCAAACAGCTTGAAACTAGATCAGATGCCACATAACGCGGCATCTGATCTGGATTTAAGCTGTTTGTCACTCGCCATTAAGGTTTTTATGTCAAAATGTCCATTATGTAACTTTGAGAAAAACAGCAGACGACAATTTGAAGCAGCCGATATTTCAGCAGTAACGTTTAGGCGTTAGACATGGTTGTCCTGTTTTGGGAACTGCGGCAAGGGTCGTTGTAAGGAGAGAGTCGTTGTTGGGAGGGCCGTTGTAGGGAGGGAGCACTATATATGTATAGTTCACTGATTAAAACATACACATACATGTACCTTCCCATACAGGAATACAATTGAATACCATTATGCATTGAAATATTGGACTACATTATTAATATATGTGTATCTGTTCTTATAATGAGCTTAGCCATGTTTATAATTAATATTGTTATAGTATAATTGTTATTATGACGTTTTTTATCTGTGTCATGTCAATTCTTTGCATAGAGAGAACTCTAAAGTCAAAATTCGACAAGTCCCAAGAGAGTTTGATTGTTAAGTCCGGTGGAAGCTTTTTACAATGACAATAAAGCAGGGAGCTCCCTTGTGAATATTTTAGTCTACTTTCGTTTTGATTTCAGTTGCCACCCGTGTTTAAGTTCATGAGTGATTTTCTGTTATATTTATTCTTAAACGCGAGTGTTTAATATATCGAGACGTTATCTCCTTACAGTGGAGAATACGCTATCCTTTCCTTGAAAACAAATGCACACGCAATGCACTTAAATTGGAAAATTACAATTTCTTGATTTTTTTACGATTCCTTATAATCTGTGTTACAGTCAGTCTGAAGCCTTATCAGCCGCTGGGTTACCCGGTGTCTAATCTTTTTCGAAACTGTTTGCAATGGGCATTTGGCTTTAGTATAAATACGTTTATAGAATACCGTTTGCCATACTGTACGATGGTTGTGAAACTAGCATTAACACATTCAACCCAAGCGACGAGTATACTCGTCATTTACAAACAGTGTACATGTGAGGATTGTACTTGTCTCATTCAAACAGTGTAGACCCTGATCAGAGGGCTACACTGTTTGTCATTTTGAAATATATCGCTAAAATCAACCCGAAATAGTAAAACATGGACTAGACTTATTTTTAAATTTGAATTGTCCATTAAAAGTTTCAGGGGTGAATGAGTTAAATCTCGTATCATTATCTTCAAATACTTAATGGATATCTGTGAAGATAGGACCCAGTTAAGCTACTGAGTAGAATTTGATTTGAAAAGTTTGTACGATATATGAAGCTAAGTGCACGACAACGTCAACAGAGAAGGCGCGTTTAGCTAGTCGAGTGATTGCTTCATTAATCTAGCTTTGCATTTATCAGGCAAGTGCTGTTAAATTTACTCGTGTATCTTAAATGATTCTGTGAGAATACTGATGATGGTTTGAAACTATGGAATGAAAAGAAAACCAGGAGATTAATAGACAACATTCGGAAAACAATCTTTCTTGTTAAATGTCTTTGTTAGTAGAATGTGTAACTGTTTTTATAAACAGAGAACTTCTTGAACAAAACTGTAAAGAGCCTAAAATCCACGAATTTGACTGAAACTCTTTCTTGTAAATGAATTGAACACTTTAATATTATTCCAGGAATATTTTGAGATTATCTTAAGACATGGTCTTTCAGTTTCATTAACCTAATTGGCAAATTCAATGAAGCTTTTTCTATAAACGACAGAATCAACAACCCTCGGTGCAGCCGCATTTCAAAGCACCATGCCACTTTCCTTGTCCGGAAATTATTCACACACAAAAGAAAGCAAAAGGAGCTTCTACTAATGTTATGATAATCATGTTTACTTCAGAATGTAGTATTTATTCACAAGAATTTAAACGTGTTCAAATCGGTTTCATTGTTTCGTATAATACATTTAAAACAAAAGGGCATTGAAGGCCCTGATATCACTCACAAGTTGTAAAGAAGCCTGATAGCTTTACATTTGAGTTTCAACCATATTAATCTTAATCCATTCAAACTTGTAGACTATATATGGTGTGTAAACAATATTGGAATACAAACTATTATAGTATAGTACAGTACGTCAAGGGCAGATAATTAGAGCGTAAACAATACTGAAATAAAGCCTTTTCTAGCATTTCAAAGTATATCAAGGGAGGGCAGATAACTCTTGCCACAATCATCCGATTTCAACAATAATTGCACTCCTTCAAGAAGTTGTGGCTATATACACAATGTGTGCAAGTATAATCAAAATCCACTGAAAAGTGTAGTTGCAGGAGTATAAACACTGTTAGATAAGGCATTTTCAACACACCAAGGGCAGAAAACTCTTGACTAAATAGTCGGATTTCAAAAATGTTCACGCTAACCCATGATCTTATAGTCTTATACAATTTGAGCAAGTTTGAGAAAGATTAGATAAAAAGTGTGGCCTCTAGAGTGTAAACACTGTTAAATATGGCATTTTCAGCAATTAAAGGGTAGTTAACTCTTGACCTATTGGTCCGATTTCAACCATTCTCGAACTCATCTACACTCTTACGGTTAAATACAATCTGAGCAAGTTTGAAAAAGACTGGATAAAAAGTGTGGCCCCTAGAGTGTAAACACTGTTAAACTTAACATTTTCAGCAATTGAAAGGTAGATAACTCTTGACCTATTGGTTTGATTTCCACCATAATCGAACTCATCCAAACGCCTATGGTCATATACAATCTTAGCAAGTTTGAGAAAGATTGGGTAAAAATTGTGGCCTCTAGAGTGTTAAAATTGTTAAATATGGCATTTTCAGCAATTCAAAGGTAGATAACTCTTGACCTATTGGTCCGATTTCAACCATAATCAAAGTCATTCGAACTTTTATGGTCGTATACAGTTTGAGCAAGTTTGAGAAAGATTAGATCAAAATTGTGGCCTCTAGAGTGTTAACACTAAAATTGTTGACGACGCACACCGCACGATGCACGACGGACGCCGGACATTCAAGGATTGCAAAAGCTCACACTTTAAAATATGGGTAAATGAAATCTACATTATTAGTTATACAGTTTCTTCACAGTGTACATGAGGATTTCTTCCCGGTTGAGGTAAATCATGTTGCCCGAGCCGTTAGGCGAGGGTTACATGATTTTACCAGCCGGGAAGAAATCCTCATGTACACTGTGAAGAAACTGTATAACGAATTTATTATACTTCAAAGTTTTCACTGTTCAAACGAAATATTTCGGAATTTGTCGTGTACAGCGCTTATAACAAACTTTAACAAAATCGCGCCAAAGCAGATAACGTTAGCAGTGACGTCATATGTTTCTGACGTTGTTATTCATAAGAAAAATGGGCATATTCGGCGTCAAACCTTCCCAGAAAAAATGCGACTGTTGAAAGATCCTAAAGGCGAATGGTTCGCCGAAATGGAATTAAACAGAGGATGCACGATTGAATGCACTCAATCCTGTCGAGCAATCGGCCATCTTATTTTCTGCAAAGCAAGACTCAGGGACCTGTCAGCCAATGAAAACAGCTGCATTTCTATGTACTCTGTCAGCTCACAGGGTACTTCGTTTCAGGTCTACGGCTCGTTGACCAATGAAAAGTAAGGAATTTACTTTGCAGTTCAAATTATCGAGAGTTCGACTTAACACTTTTTCCCGTAGCTTGTTTTCAGTAGTGT
This sequence comes from Gari tellinella, assembly GCA_922989275.2. Classification (NCBI taxonomy): domain Eukaryota; kingdom Metazoa; phylum Mollusca; class Bivalvia; order Cardiida; family Psammobiidae; genus Gari; species Gari tellinella. The sequence goes on from OV277863.1 coordinate 72,022,775, forward strand.
AGGCATATGGTTGCTTAAAGCAAACTGAAAGTAAAGAAGAGTGTTTCTAAAGACCACATAAAACTACTATCTGCTGGAATAGAGAAACTAGTGAATATTCATGACCGTATAAAGTGGAACCCATTATTGCTTTACGTCCAGCCTACTTTAACCTACCGATTGCTAGGATATAGAAAATATTTCGTTTGGTACATGTTGGAGCTATTTTCTTCAATGGAGGAATAAATGAAGGCCAAAACTGCGTATCTAATGAGAAATGGGTTAAGCGAATTCTAGATTTGGAAACTCAACTATATGTACTAAGCATGTATCTGGCCCGTAGAGACTTGACATTATCAATTTCTTTTTATGCACCTCATCATGTGTGCACAGCTGCAAAGTATGTGTTGTTTGATAGAATCAATTACTTCACAACATAATAGATGATGAAGTGTGAGTATATCTAGAGAATAATTGACTTAACCCATTACTCCATAGCCTGTTTCTAGTTTTGAAGCCTGGTGACCACTTAAAGCAGATTGAAAGTAAAGCAGAATGCGCCTTAAGGCGCATTCTGCTTTACTTTCAGCCTGCTTTAAACTTCCATCTGTTAAGGTACAGAAAATATTTCTGATAGTTCATGAAAATTATCATATAAACAGAACTATTTTCTTCAGTGGAGGAATAAATCAAAGGCGTAAAAGGGCGTATTTAATCACCTTCATAGGCAACAAAGGTAGACTTTGCAAACAGTTTTGCGCCTTATACCTGATCAGGATCCAAATTACTTTGCACTCATTTCAATATTTCTATAAAGTCAACACTTCAAAACTTTGAAATGTGGCTACTAAATTGCAGACGTAAAAGTTTAGCAGACGATGTTTTGTCTACAAAAGGGGTTACAGCAGACGGTAAAGTTTAGTGATGAAAGGGTGAATGGTTGACATGCAGTTTATTTCACATAGTTAATATATGTACAGTAAAACATGTATAATATATGAGGCTCAAGTATATTCGAAATTGTATTGTTATACATCCGCGACCGTGCTGTAAGTTCATCTTGCTTTAATCCTTATAAAGCTAAGCAATACTTGACTAATAATTGCTAACAGTTTGGATCCAGATCAGGCGCCGCGTATTGCGACGTCAATCTGGATCCAAACTGTTTGAAACTCATATAAACTTTTCGTTAGTTTGAAAAGCATAAAAAATCTCCTATTTTCACAGACGATATTTCTACCAACTTCTACCAATTAACGACCGCCGTCATCTTGCTGACAATTCTGCCGTATTGGGTGTGCGCATTTTGAATTAAAATTCCAGACGAGCCTTGAATGCATCTAGGCTCGGAGCTGCCACGGTGAAAGTGGGCAAGGTGTTCCACTGGATTATTGTTCTTGGGTAGAAAGACTCTTTCCGGGCGGTTGTTCTTATGGTATTTGGAAGGCCATGTCGTTGGATGTTCGTGATTTTCTCTGAAGTGGAAGGAGTATTTCAGTAGTGTCTATGTTAACTTTACCATGGACCAGTTTGTACACCATGTTTAGTCTGGCATTCTTTCTTCTCTTGACAAGTGGTTGCCACTCCAGGTGTTTAAGCATATCCGTCAAAATGTATATGAAGCAACATGATAAGGGTTAAGCTATCACTTGTCTTAGAAATTCTGTTATTGGTTTTAACCTGCCGATTAGTTATCGTCTGCTTCTAACCCATTTTCATATTGTTGTGCCAAATACAATTTTTAAATAGTTGAATAAAGAAATCCAATTACGAGTGCCAAACAGTTTTGATCCTGATCTGATTCCGAAATATTCGCAAAATTAGCTTTAGTGGCAGTTGGCATAGCAAGAGTAACAATGTAATACTATGTTCCCTTGATAAACAGCAGTTATTCTGTTATTACTATTCTATACCGAGGAGAAGACGTGATTCTTTCCCGTTTAATCCTTTATCCTATAGCCTATTTCTAGTTTTGAAGACAAATGACCACTAAAAGAAGATTGAAATTAAAAACAGAATGCACCGTCAGACGCATTCTGCTTTACTTTTCACCTGTTTTAAGCTACCATCTGCTAGGATATAGAACATATTTCTTGTTATACTTTTTATGACTGTATAAATTGGAACTTTTTTCTGCGACGGAGGAATAAATTAGATGCACTGAAAGACGTTTCTTTAGAGCAAATGGTAAAAAGACACGAACTGCGATGAAATGCAGTAAATAGCAATCTGTTTTAAATTTTGACAAATTAACCTGATGGCAAACAGTTTGGAGCATAATCAGACACCGGGTTACTCGGAATCCGATTAGGCTCCAAACTGTTTGCGATGGGAAAAGTGGTTTCTCACAGAAATGGATGGATGGATGAGTTGGGTTTTACGGCACTGCGACACAAAATAGGTCAAAACTATTATTTCCATTGCAAACAGTTTGGAGCCAGATCAGACGCCGGGTAACCCGGCGTCTGATCAGGTTTCAAACTGTTTGCCGCTCAGATTTAAATGAATGGTCAAAATTATCACATGGTTGGTATTTTAAACAATTTATTGCCATGCGTTCGCGTTTCGTTTGCGTTTAAACGGGAAAGAATAACGTTTTCTCCACTGTACACTCTGAGAAAACTCTAGGCAACGGTGTTCGTTCTTTACATGTTAAAATGCATTAAGACAAGTAAATGACATTCCAAATAAACTTTCTCGTTGTGCAGCAGCGCTGATTGTCAGAGTTGTTTATAACAGACATGTTCATGTTCTGACAAATGCCAAAGTTGAAGCATGCTTGTCGCACATTACATTGCTAATTATACTACATACGCAAATTAGTTCCATTGGGCGTCAAACTATGTTGTAAAAGTGCATATTATTAACTCTTCGACTACTGCACTATCACCAGCTCTATAGTTGCCGTCTGCAATTGTTTTACATTTTAATTCTAACGTCCAAACATAACACTTTAGATCTACCCATAGCCTGTTTCTAATTTTGAAGGCAGGTGACCGCCTGAAGCAGGTTAAACGTAAAGTAAAATGCGTCTATTCTATTATACTTTCAGCCAGTTTTAAACTACCATCTGCTACGATATAGAAAATATTTCTTATGGTACATTATGACTGTATAAATTTGACCTGTTTCCTTCTGTAATAAATGCGCTAGATGCGCTTTTATGGTCATTTTATGATCCTTACGAGTGTAAAACAGCTCGATATCTGATAAGATTGGGCATACATGTCTTCTGATCTGGATAAAAACGTTGTACAAGTTGTAGTAGTCGAGGTGTTACATTAAATTGAAGAAAAAAGTTCCAATTTATACCGTCATGAATATGCAATATAAGATAAATTTCCTATATCCTAGCGGATGGTAGCTTAATGTAAAGCAGAATGCGCCTTAAGTGATCACCTGTTCTCAAAATTAGAAATAGGCTTAATACATCTCATCGAATGCATTTGTTTGATTGACCCTTTCGTAATAAATAAGCAATAAGGAGATAGTGCTGCATCGTAGCAGTTGACTACTTAACATACTGTACACTATGTACTTATCGTCTGCAAAATCTGTCGCCTGCAAAAGATCTCAAAATTCATTGTCAGGGATTTCCTTTCAAAAAACATCATTAGAGTGTCAAACAGTCCACCATGTCCCCCAAACTCTCCATCTGCGTACAGAAAGACCGTAAGAGATTTCTACTTTATCTTCAATCTAGCTTAAGACAGACACAGACAGACAGACAGACAGACAAGCAGCAACGTGATTCAACTGAATTGTTGTTAATGCTTATAAACTTTCTCGATGTGCAGCAGCGAAAATTGTCAGGGATGTTTATAATAGAAAGGTTCATGTACTAACAAATGCCAAGGATGAAGCATGCATGTCGCACATTAATGTACTACAAAATGTAGTAATATACCATAAGAAAATTGGTTCCATTGGGCGTCAAAGTATGTTGTCAAAATACAAGTACATATCATTACAACTACAATATCGCCTGTCCCATAGCTGCTAATTCCAAAGTCATTTTAGCTTATCGAAACTTAACACTGTCAACGCCAAATTAATCGTGAAGTTTGTACCCATTCACCGCTTTATTGTCGTCTGTTTCAATATTCTTGTTTGCAGTATCATTTCAAAGTATGGTTCAATGTACATGTAGTTTGACTAAATTAAAAAATTATATAGATTCGAGTGTCAAACCGTTTGTTTGGATCCTGATCGAAAGAACACCATGAAAGTGCCAAACAGATTGGATCCAGACGAGACGCCGAGTTACCCGTTATCATTTTGGCCAAAACTGTTTTAACAGTTTTCATGAATTCGTCCTTTGCATGCAGACGGTAAAATAGCCACTCATAGCTAATGCTTATTCCAAATGTTATATAACCCGACATTAACTCTTTCACTGTCAACGGGGCCACTAGACGACTTTGCAAATAGTTTGGATCCTGGTTAGACGCCGCGAAACGCGGCGTCAGGTCAGGATCCAAACTGCTTGTCACTCGTATCGACATTTCTTCAGTCAAAACAGCCCTAAATCTTACTTGAAAAATATTGGAGACGATACTATCAATGCAGACGATAGTTTGGCGGTAAGAGGGTTAAAGCAGACGATAAAACATTGCAGTAAGAGAGATAAATAAAGTTTGCACATGTTTCTGTATCTGAATCTGTTAAAACCATCTGAAAGAGAGTTCTGCTTAATCGTCAGCCCACCTTAACCCTTTCCCCAATAGAAGTGCATTTTGGCGCAATCAGTCTCTATTCCTCTGCTGAAGAAAATAGTTCCAATTGACACAGTCATGAATATGTATCATGAGGAATATTTCCGTTATTCTAGCAGGTGGTAGCTTAAAGCAGGCACATTCTGCTTTACTTTCAACCTCTTTTAAGTAGTCACCTATTTTCTTCAAAGCTAGAATAGGCAAACATAGAATAGGGTAAAGGGTTAAGTAGTAACTTGTGTCACACACTGAACACAAGCTATGAAGGAAGGGGTTAACCTGATGATTGTAGATATTGAATTGAATCGTAGTTATCATGTTTCAAGATGTGTGCTGATAGGCAGATGGGATCATACGTGAATGTGCTCTTTCTAGGACGGACCCCAAGGGACATATACATATGATATTTAAACTCTTGATTTGATTATTATCATACTTTACTAATTCCTCTTTATTTACGATCAATAACTATTTAAGGCCGTACGTCCATAATGATCAGTGTTGGTCAATATATATATACAGCGTTCCCTCTCTACAACGACACCCAATGGGAGACAAATATTGTGTGCGTTGTTCGGAGGGAGTCGTTATAAGGATGGAATTTGGCTAACATTTGCTAACAGCTTGAATCCAGATCAGACGCCGCATAACGCGGCGTCTGATCTTGATTCAAGTTGTTTGTTACACGTCATTAAGGTTTTTTTTCTGTAAAAATGTCCATTACGTTACTTTGAGAAAAACAGCAGACGACAATTTTAAGCAGACGACATTGCAGTCGTGAATATGTTGGACCTAATTGTCTGTTTAGGGAACTGCGACAAGGGTCGTTGTAAGGAGGGAGTCGTTGTTGGAAGGGCCGTTGTAGGGAGGGAGTGCTGCATATAAATGTACTCAACAAAGAGCGAGTGCAAATTTTCGTCAACTGACGATTTGTACCGAACTTTGATCGGGTATGTTTCAGTATTGAACCTCAGTTCATGAGAATGGTCGATCGCTCCACGTAAGAGTATCTTAATAGATGCATGCGTTGATTTGTCAAAAGCTATTGGTCAATCGTGTTTTGAGAGACAATGCAAAGGAAAATGCATTGAACTGGTTGCAGTTAATTGTTGACATGGACATTACATAATCAAAGTACTCACAGAATTGAAGGTTTCGGACAGGCATGGTAGTTAGAAATGACCATGTTGCCATTGTACTTTGTATTGCGACAGAAACTGATAAGGTTTATCAGCTGAGAGGGATTTAGCACAGACCAGGACTGTGTTAGATATAACACAACTAGTTACATATTTTTGCAAAAGACTGTTTCAAAATGTATTCTGCAGGAGATATAATTATTTAAAATCTGATTTTACATTATATTTCAACTGATATGCATATAAATTTTGAACAGCATGTTTTAAAACTGAAAAAGGATTTGTAGTATTTGGCCACAGGGCTTTGTGAGCCTGTATGGGTACATTGAATATAAAATGACTCAACTTTATATTTCTTAGGTCAAAATACCTAGAATTTAGATCTGAGAAATAAAAAAATAAAAGTAGGCGACTGATGACGTCATGGCAGTAAAGGAGGTTAAGCTATAGCTGAGACAACTGATTCATTGTTTTTTTTAGTGGAAACTGTAACCTTTCACCGACTAAAGGCGACAAAAACATCGACTTTGCAAAATATGTTTTACCCTGCGCCCGCGTATCAGCATTTCTTCAGCCAAAACTTAAAAACAAAAAAAGTATCAAATTGCAAACAACACATTTAAATCATTATCCCCTGAAACTTCCAATGGACAATTCCAGTTTGCAATAAAGGCTGGTCCATTTTCGACTATTTGGGGTTGTTTTTTTATATAAATACAAAATGACAAACAGTGAAGACCCTGATCAGGGGGCTCATGTAGGAGCCCTCTGATCAGGGACTTCACTGTTTGCATAAAGACAAGTGTACTCATCAAAGGTATACTTTTGCGCATATATGCGTTGCTAGGGCTCAATGAGTTAAGCAGCCACTATTTTGTCTTAGGAAGTGTTAAAGCAGACGGTTAAAATCGACGTTGATATGGTTAAACATGCTTGTCTGTATTTGTACTCAGTCAGACGCGTATCTATTTGGCCATTTCATACTTCGAGGGCAAATCATCATGTGGCAATGTAATCAAAATCCCATCAATATTCTGTATTTGCTGTGCAGTAAAATCAAACATGAATTGATGCCCGTAGGAGGGTTTTTATCCATATTATCAAACCAACAAGATTTATGACCATTGCAGACAAAATGACTCTTCATAAAGATTGATACCGCGCATTTTAAATGGTTTTGGTAATTTAAAATGTTTCGGTAATTGCTAGAAATGCCATCGTTTAAATGTTGGAATCAGTTGAATACAGTTACAGTCAGAAAGTTTCTATTGATGATGGAATGCCTTCTTGTGTTATTAGTTAACCCTTTACCTGATAGTCCATTTCTAGTATTGAGGATATGTTACTTCTTAAAGCAAGTTGAAAGTAAAGCAGAATGCGCCTTAAGGCGCATTCTGCTTTACTTTCAGCATGCTTTAAGCTATCATGCGCAAGAATATAGAAATTATTCACTATAATATATATTCATGACTGATTAAATTGGAACTTTTTTCTTCAGCGGAGGAATAAATCTTATCACATAAAACCGACTCTGTGAGTGTTATAAAGCCATTCAATAAACTATAGTGAAATATCAATATTTGGGCTCCGGCCCTACCTGTTCGTCAACGAGCGCTGCATGGCGCTGGGCGCCAAATGACGTCATTTGCCATGGCGTTACTGTAAACAACGTCAAGTTTTGGCGGAAAATACATATGGCGGAGAGACAAAAAACTACGGATTCAGTTCACTTAAAAGGGTTTTAAATTGTTTATGTGATAAATAAAATCTAACATTCGTGCTCATTATTTATCATTCTTAATAAACTCGTTGACTAAAACTAATATAACGCTCGCCAAGGCTCGCGTCATATTGTTTTAGTCAACTCGTTTATTAAAAATGATAATTAATGGGCACTCATGTAAGATCCTCTATATATTCGCTAAAAGACGCTTCTAGGGGGGGTAGTTTTAAACCGAACATTGATTACGCGATTACAACAGTTAAATGCACAGGTACTTGACACATACTTATTATCTATTAACACCCCCCCCCCCCCCGTTAAATTTTTTTTTTTTTTTTTTAATATACTTCTATTATAGATACAAGGTAAACAGCGCAATTCGACACCTAGTCTTTACTATCCACTTAAACTGATGCTAAAATAGACTCGATCGCCGATATTCTCTTGTGGTATCCTCGGGAAAGGATTAATTTATCAATATCTACTTTTTATTTCATCAAATTCCGTCAAATAACGCCACAGTACGTGAATTATAACGAAAATTTGCATCAAAAAGTTTTATGTCGTTCTCTTGGTACAGAATTTATTGCCCAAAATAAGGGGTAATCTAGTCGGTTTGCACATTTAACGGCCTTTACGGCTGGAACTTTCACCTAATTTCATTAGAGCAAACGCGTTTGTGTCGGAACATGACCCTCTTCACTATCAGCTATATGAAATATACATGTAATTTGGCATGAAATTGACAAGTGAAAGACTCATTTCATTGTGAATGCCATTTTGAATACCGGAATGAATTGAATGAACGGAGCGATCTCATTGGTCAAAATTAAACAGGTAAAGTTTCTTTTAATTTTGCATTCTATGTAAATTATATAAAACTGATAATATTTCATTTAAAGATGATTTATAATATTTGGTGAAAGTTCCAGTGGCATAGGCCGTTTATTGTGGACAAATAACAGATCACCCCTACGTGTACATTCGTTGCTATGTACCATGAAAACGACATAAAACTTTTTTATGCTTATTTTCGTTATAATTCACATACTGTGGCGTTATTTGACGGAATTTGATGAAATAAAAAGTAGATATTGATAAATTAATCATTTCCCGAGGGTACCACAAGAGAATATCGGCGATCGAGTCTATTTTAGCATCAGCTTAAGTCGATAGTAAAGACTAGGTGTTGAATTGCGCTGTTTACCTTGTATCTATAATAGAAGTGTATAGTAAACAAAATAAAAAAATAAAAAATTAAAAGGGGGGGGGGTGTTAATAGATAATAAAGTATGTGTCAAGTACCTGTGGTTAAATGTCTATAATACGTGCTTGCTTATAACTCATATATCCCTGAAATCTTTAATGTGCAATTCCAATTTCCAATTAATTCTAGTCTATTAAAGAATTTGTAGGGTTGTTTTCAGCAACATATTGCAAAATGAAAAACAGTGCTGACCCTCATCAAGGAGCAATCTGATCTGGGTCTCCAATGCTTGCATAGAAGACATGTTCTCTTTACAGGCACACTGTAAATTATGAGTTTATCAGTTTATGAAATTTAGTCTATTAATTATCTGAGTCTACACTGTTTGCATTTGACAAATTTACTCTGTACAGGACCACGAGTATACTTGTCGCTGGAGTTGAATGTGGTGCAATGGAGATAACATTATTCTTTCCCGTTTAAACGCAAACGAAACGCAAACGCAATACACTAAAATGTAGAAAATAACAACTTTTTGACGATTCTTACTATTAATATTAAGCTGAATGGCAAACGGTTTGGAGCCTGATCAGACGCCGGGTTACCCGGCGTCTGATCTGGCTCCAAAGTGTTTGTACTGGAAATAATAGTTTTAGGGGAAAGAATAACGTTTTCTCCACTGTAAGTCGTATGTATCCATATTTCAAAGCTAATAAAACGGAGCTGTACTCTAGCTACCATCATAATATAGTCTTCTAATTCTTATAGCACATTTTCATGAATGTATACATTGGATTTGGCGTTTCTATCTGGGAAAAGGTTATGACATGTGATAGCAGATTGTTAGGACAATAACAAAGCAGAAAACTCATAATTGAGCTTTCTGTTTTACTTTTGTTTTGCATAGAGCATTCTGTCTGTAAATACCAGGGACTAGTTTCATAAAACCTCTTACGACAAATGTTGTCGTAAGTCAGATTATAAATGATCAACTTTTATTTATTTCTCCATCTAATATTGTCTTGTGACATCTCTATGGAATCGTCTTGAAAAGACGATTCCAAAAAGATGTCACAAAACAGGATTAGATAGAGAAATCAGAAATTAAATGTATTTTAAAGTTTTAAAGTACAACATTTGTCGTACGAAGTTTTATGAAACGGGCCCGGGCGTTGCCGCGTACATGTAACACGCGATTGCATGAAACAGAAGTTCAGTGACGCCTTACGCGACTGCAATTCTCGTTTTCAATTACAAATAACATTGTTTCACCGACATTAAACTGCCCTTCAACCAGCAGAAAGTGCAGATCGTTAGACCGCATGTGCAATAATTTTAAGCAGTTTGTGAAAATCTTTGAAAGTTATTGATTGTGTTCCAACAAGTTGACAACCTTTGACAATCAGATTTGATTTTAAAACGAAAATTTAAACGACTTTTTCATAGTTCATTGTAATCCCTTAAATCATAAATTGATCGACTGGATGTTTAACCATGAACTGACTAACCCCGATAACGATTGTTATTTGCAAACAGTTTGGACCCTGATCAGACACCGCGTAATACGGTGTCTGATCATGATCCAAACTGTTTTTCACTAAATTTTATTTTTTCTTTAGTCAAAATACCTCAAATTTAATTTTGAGAAATAAAAGCAGTCGAGAATTGTTTAATGCTGATGACGTCATGACCGTTAGTTGGTCGACCGTTTCACTACCTTACACCGGGTACACTGATATTTGCAAACAGTTTATATCCAAATCAGACGCCGAATCTTGTCTTGATCCAAATTTTTTAACATTGATATATACTGTTCTATATACTAGTATCACACTCCATTCATGGAGTTACTTGAAACAAACTATACTTTAACATGGTGTCATATCTAAATATAGAAACATGCTGTCATAGCTATTGCAGACTGTGTCTATTAATTTTGCACTCACAATCCATCTCCAATGAAACTTGTAATAGGGTAAATAGACCAGCCTGCATGCAATGTGTCACCTATCCAATCAGACATTCAGTTTTAAGCAGGTGCCCATTAACCTAGATTTTTGGCAATTTATCATTGGTTGAGAATTTGGAAATGCTGGGTCTATACAGATACCATACAGCTCCGCTGAAAAAACGCAGACAACTGTTTAAAGCAGATATATACGCAATGAAGGGGTATTGACAACAACCGAAATTCTGTCTAACAGGACTTGAGTTTTCTTTCAGTGACGTGAGGTTGGCGTAACGTTTATTTCTCTACTTCTCAGCTGAATATGAAGACGAGGCTATGAGCGTTTTGAAGCGAAAGTTAATCATCATTAACTCTCTGCATGCTGGAGTTTTTTCGTCATCAACAACGGTCGTCTGCTACTACAGCGCTCCCTCCCTACAACGGCCCTCTCAACAACGACCCCCTCCTTACAACGACCCTTGCGGCAGTTCTCAGAACAAGACAATTATGTCTATCGCTTTTACTGCTGCAATATCGTCTACTTAAAATTATCGGCTGCTGTTTTTCTCTCAAAGTTACATATGAGTGGATATTTTGATAGAATGAATATAATGTACATGTGTATTTATCGAAATAAAATGCGTAAACCCGTGTTTCTAAATATTTACAGACGATAGTATTTAACCTTTATCCTGACGCAATATCATCTACTTTGAAATTGTCGTCTGCAATTTTTTCCAAATTTCCAAATTTTTATTTTTAAAATATAAGAAAATTAAAAATACTTTGGATCCAGATCAACGCCGCGTCAAATCGTGACCGGGGGGATTAGGGCTAAGCACAGAATATAATTTAATATAAATATAAAGGATGGGAACTCGTTTCTTACAGAAAATACTTTCCTCTTATTTTGGACATAGTACACTCCGCCCTAATTAAGTATTCTTATCACCGTTTTAGTCTCAGTGCGGATACATTTATTAATTTGTCACACAATCCCGATAGTTGATACCTCCATTGGGACAGACCTATATCTGAGGTAACATGGAAAGATTTAGATTTGTCAGTTTGACCCGGAATGATGTATGTTTGTTTCTCTTAGTAAACATTTGGCGAGGGCAATAAGGTTTCTATATAAAGACCATTCACGGGAAGCTTTGGTCTGGCGTTGAACATAGCTGTATGTATACGCGTAAATAGGTTGAATCTAAGGCAGACATTTCATTGTTAAACCTTTCCCCTACAATAGAAGCGCCTTTTTATCGTATTTAATTTATTACTCACCTGAAGAAAATTGTTCCCATCTTTACATTAATGAATGTATAATAAGAAATAGTTTCTATATTCTAGCAGATGATAGCTTTAAGCAGGCTTAAAGTAAAGCGAAATGCGCTTGAAGGCGCATTCTGCTTTACTTTCAACCTGCTTTGATAAGTAGTCATCAATTTTAAATTGGAAACAGGCTATGGGGTCTCGGGTAAATAAAACGTCTATTTATCCTTTAACTGCAATACTCCAAGTAGATCTACAATGGTTTTTGGCAAATACAGGGATTTTTTTCTTATCAGACGTCACGCAACGCGGCGTCTAATCAGGATACAAACTGCATGATACTCACTACGATAATACTTTAGCCTATTTACATGTACCTGAAACATTGTCGAGAGGTATATAAATTTGATTATGATATTCCGCATCTCCGTTAGATCAGCGATATTGCAAATGAAGAAGTCATTATTTGAGACAATTTGAAATATAACTTTTATTTATTTCCCAAGATGAGTTACTGTAAGTTTTCTTGTTCAGTAAGATCTGCGCAATAAGTAACACATTGTCGTTAACCCTTTCAGTATCAAATTATTCGGGAGAGTTTTACCCCCTCACCGCTTCATTGTCGTCTGCTTCAGTATTGTTGTCTGCAAGACACGTTTCAAAGTTAAATTTCAGGTTGTATGACTTAATAAATATCGATAAGAGTGTCAAACAGTTTGGGTCCTGATCAGACGCCGCGTTAAGCGGCGTTTGATCAGGACCCAAACTGTTTGCAAACGCGCTTTAAAGTGCATTGAGAGTGAAAGGGTTAAACTATTTTCTTTCTAGAAATAGTTTTGTCTTCCTATGTTCACCGTTAAAATATGTATTTTCTTTCCAACAGGCACTGTGTGCAACTTAGTGCATGTTTTATTTTGCTGATTTCGTACAATGCAGTAAATTCTGCGGTACGACGTATGTTATCACCCAATGAAGCAACATTATAATCCTTATGACAGAGAACAATTGCATAAACCCCTTCACTGCCTTAACACTGGCCTGATGCTGTATGAAAATAATGCAGCCATCTGCCTTCAACATAGAACACTGGACATCATTTAGTGGTACAGCTGAGAAGATGTTATTCTTTCCCAAGAAACGCGTTTACGCTTAAACTAATATTTCTATTGCAAACAGTTTGGAGCCACATCAGATGCCGGTTTACCCGGAGTCTGAGCAGGCTCCAAACTGTTTGCCATTTAAATAAAAATAAAAATTCAGAATTGTTAAAATTATTTTCTCTTTTTTATCTTCTCTTTCCTATGTTATTGCAGTGCGTTTTTGTGTTTCGTTTGCGTTTAAACGAGAAAGAAAAAACGTCTTCTCCACTGTTATACAGAGATATATTTTCTATAGTTTTGTTAGATTTGATACCTAGTACAATTCAACATCTATCACAGCCCCAGGTTTTAAGTTTCAAGTTCTACAAGCAAAAAAAGAGAGAAATATGTCTTCAGCAGAATATTCTGACAAAGACATGTTTGATCGAGCAGGTTTACGTTTTTTCCTCCAACAAGCTAATGGCTAAATGATTTAAGCATTCCAGACGCAAAATTGCTTGGTCTGACATAAATTCTGGTAATTGATCAAAAGCATGTGATGTTTATCGTTAGATGTTGAGCATGTGCATGATGAACGGTTGTCATAATTGCACGATATGTCTCAAAATAGACCCCTAAATATGTTTCCGAAGAGTTATGTAAGTTTCTCATTGGCGCAGGAAAACCCCATCTTGTGTAAAATGCAATATTTCCTCGATACATGGCATATGATTTAAATGTTGTTGGCTACCATCCTTCAATTTCGACAACGGCACAAAGTGTAGACACAATGTTATTTATTTAGGGAAATTAACTCTTTGGAAATTTATTTGACTTTGAGTGAGTTATTGATTAAAAAAAGTATGGACTTTCATTAAGCGGTAATTCGTCTTTAAAACAGGAAATGGGATATTACGTGTCTCTAACAGTGATAAGATGATGTCTTTCCTAATAAGCGTGTTTGTACTTTAACATTTGTTTTCCATTACAAAACTTTGGCGCCAGATCAGGCTCCCTAAAACTGTTTGCTACTCAGATTGATATAACTCGTCAGTATCGTTTATAAACCTTATATTTTTGTACATTTTATAGCATTGAGTTTTCGTTTAGTTTCCTTTAAATGCGAAGACTAGAGTTTACCTCACTATCTAGGTATTATCAAAGGTTATGATAGGTTCTCGCAGGTGCAGAGATGTTATGTCTTTACCTAGCTAAGCAAGTGCTGCCTTTGGAAGACTGCATAAGAATGTTTGGAACAGGAAGGGTATCACTCTTGAAACTAAGATCAAGGTCTATCGCGCTATGGTACTGACCACTCTTTTATACGGATGTGAATCCTGGACTGTTTACCAGCGCCATGCAAGGAAGCTAAACCACTTCCACACAATCTGTCTCAGAAAACTGCTTGGCATAAAATGGCAAGACAAAATCCCAGATACAGAGGTTCTCAGATGTGAAAACTTGCCCAGCATCTACACCATCCTGATGCAGTCTAAACTTCGCTGGGCTGGGCATGTGGTACGAATGCCGGACAACCGCCTACCAAAAAGACTCTTCTATGGCGAACTCCAAAAAGGAAGACGATCCATTGGAGCCCCCAAGAAACGGTTCAAAAACACGCTGAAAGTCTCCTTGAAGGTGTTTAATATTAATATTGACACCTTGGAACAGTCTGCATCTGACAGAGGTAAATGGCGTTCAGCTGTTCACAAGGGTGCCAAGTCGTGCGAAGCAAACAGGACTGTAGCTGCTGAACTGCGCAGACAGAAAAGGAAAGACAGCGCAAACATATCCCCTCCCCCTGAAACAAGTCCTTGTCCGCACTGCCAGAGAACTTTCCGGGCAAGGATTGGCCTGACAAGCCATCTCCGTGTCCACGGAAAGCTACACAAATTGTAGGATGACAACAGTGGTCTTCGTCATTTATGACAGAAGAACTATATATACCTAGCTAATGTCGTCGTTTAGCGCCTTTCAAAGGTGCATAGGATAACCGTGTCGAACCGGATGGAAATTGACACGCCAATGGTCAAAATATGCTACTAAACGTGTTGAAGTAAATAAAATTGTTAAGTAAATATTTTGTTACGGGATCTATTAAGTGGAAATTCTCTGGTGCAGATGTAGGGCATACGTAATTCATGAAGCTTCTGTACGAGCTTTTTGTGTTAAATGTACTTTTCCTACATCACATCCCCATCTGTCATCAGCACCGACTATGATACGTATTTCAATATCAAATAAGAGAGAGCTAACTATAATTTTATGTTGAAATGTTTTATGGCCTATTTAATATTCCAATGAAAAATGTTCAAAAGAGAAAGCATTTCCAATTGTAACGAGTATAAGTGATGGGAAATACATGGTACAGCGCTCCCTCTCTACAACGACACCCAATTGGAGACAAAAATGGTGTGCGTTGTTCGGAGGGAGTCGTTATAGAGAGGGAAATTTGCTTACATTGCAAACAGCTTGAATCCAGATCAGACGCCGCGTTACGCGGCGTCTGATCTGGTTTCAAGCTGTTTGTCACTCGCCATTAAGTTTTTTTCTGTCCAAATGTCAAAAATGTAACTTTGAGAAAAGTAGCAGACGGCAATTTTAAGCAGATTATATTGCAGCAGTAAAGGCGTAAGACATTATTTTCCTGTTTGGGGAACTGCGGCAAGGGTCGTTGTAAGGAGAGAATCGTTGTTTGGAGGGCCGTTGTAGGGAGGGAACGCTGTATTTCCAATTGTAACTAGTATACATGTAAATGATGTGCAATCCATGGTAATATATTGTCGTTCAAGTAGACAAAGAGCAATCTTGACAAATGTATTCATGGATTGGATCTCAACACTACAGGTCTAACTGGGGCAATGATTTGCTGCTTGTACAGACAAAGTAGTGCAAGAAGAAACATGTGCTCTGAGTTTGTGTCATGGTTGCTAAGTAGAAAAAATATTCAAATCGCATTATCCATAAACCTGTGTAATATAGCTAAACATTGATGACGACCAATCAAATTTATATTTACGGTACATATTGTGTTTCCTTTTAAGGAAGGTTATCACGTCAAAATGTAAAAAGCATAGAAAGTTATACTGTGTGATAGAGATATACAATGTACAGTAACATTGTATTAATTTCACGACATGTGCCTGCTTAAAGCAATGTGATAGTAAAACAGAAAGTTCCTTCACATTGCTTCAAGTTGACACCTGTCTTTCATACAATTATTGAGCCTTAACTTAAGTGGTTGTAATAGTAAGGTTTTACTGTATGAATTCAAATATAAATGAGGGGTATTGTACCAGACACAAGTAAAGGGTTTGGATACAGATCCTACCGTGGAGAAAACGTTATTCTTTCCCGTTTAAACGCAAACGAAACGCAAACGCACTGCAATAAAATGAAGAAAATGACAACTTTTGGACAATTCTGAATGTTGATTTTAACCTGGACAGCAAATAATTTGGAACCTGATCAGACGCCGGTTAACCGGCGTCTGATGTGACTCCAAACTGTTTGCATGGGAAATTATATATTTAGCGCAAACGCGTTTATCGGGAAAGAATAACGTTTTCTCAACTGTAATTAAGTGAATAGGTTCTACTGCTACAGTAGTGTGTAGGGTATCAAGCTGAATACATTTACAGGTAACTCGGTTAAGAGAGCACATGTTTGAATCGTGTGACCATTTAACTTATCAGCTGACCTCTTGACCATTTGATATTTATAAGCATCATCTTTAAATTAGAACAGTCAGCAAGATTTGGTGGAAAAGTACACGATGGTCAATATCACGCATTGGTTACAGATTGGCAACGGAACGCATTGATTTGGGTGTTGTCCCCCAAATATGGTGAAACCTCTCTTAAGATGTTGGCTTTCATACTTGATATGGAAATAGTCATCCCGTATCGTAGGTTAAAGGTCAGTCACGTTAGTAGTCAGATTTTAGGCTATATAAACTGGATATCCAAGGGTTTGGGCAGGGGGAGTTTTTTGTTTCAGTCGTTTTGGCAGGTAGGTTCAGAAGAGTTTAGGCCGAGATATGGCTGAGTTTACGCCAGGGTCGACTTTATGCTGTAGGCAGATATATTAAAGACTGGATCGGGCTATGGGATAATATTCTTATTTTCTTAAATGCAAAGTTTAAACATTTAAAAGACTGCTGTATGTGAACGTCGTATGTGAGTGTTTGTCGTATACACAACAGCGAAGTACTAACTATTTAATATTTTATATAGCATTACAAAATTCGTACTAAATTATTTGTTGCTACGCCAATTAAGACTGGATGATAATACTACATTTGCATGAAGGCTTGTCCCAGGTATCACGCCAATATAAAACCAATAGTTAACAAATTAACAAATGTCACTCTCTCAATTTATTGCACCGCTCTTGAGTTGAGTTTCATTCAAATGAACAATATTTTTACTGTATGGTGTGAAGTCAGGATTGCAGCCTTTCTGTACACTAACTGATATATTAGTCCAACTGCCAAAACCCTTTCGGCGCCAAATTTATAGTAATATTTAATTCTTTCGTCGCTTTTACCGTTATATCAACTGCTTTATCACTGCTGTCGACTCTGTTGTCCCAAAATAAGATCAATCAAAGACAGTGTGACTGAAAATATATCAAGTGACACAACCTTTTGAATCTTGATCGACCTCTTACCTGGATCCAAACTGTTTTAAAAGTCGACTGAAATCGCCAAAAGCGGTGAATGTATAAAAAGGCGATCTACCGTTATTAAGCACAATACTTTCCACTCATGAAAGAGTTAACTTTTTTCAACACCATGGACCTGTTTAAAATATACTCATTACATTGAAAATAGTGTATACCCAGATCAGAGGGCTCCTATGGAGCCCTCTGATCTGGGTCTTCACCGTTTACTAATTATTTAGACCAGTATTAATTCAACTACCCAGATTTCCAGATAGACTGGTTCATGATTTGGTAATTAAAAATATCAATAAGGGAACCTAATAACCCACAAGAGTTATTTAGTATTGAAAGTGTTAAGAGATGTTTAACTGTATTATATAATGTATATGACGTGTTGTGTCTTCAATTGAATATTCTCCAAAGGGGCAATCAATCAAAAGTGTACCTAGTCAAAGTTACGAGAAATCCATAGTGATAAATCGACTTTCAAGTAGACAAAGAGCCATTTTGGCAAATCTATCCGTACACTGGCTCGTAACACTACTGGAAATACTGAGCCAGCGGATGGCCATTAGTCAAGAATGGATGCAAGAAAACACTGTTATGTAGTTTTGTTAAGATGCATTATTGCCATATATACGGGAAGAAACGCTTTTATTTGCTGGACCAAAGATTTTTAACCGTCGTTCTCACCCCTGAAGCTTTAATGGAATATTTCAGTTTCCAAAAAACTTAATCCATTTATTACTATCAGGGATTGGTTTCTGTAATATATTGCAAATTGACAGTAAGTGCAGACCCTTCTCAGAGGGCCTCGTTAGGGACCAGGGTCTGCACTGTTCACATATAAAAAGAATGTCCTTTATAGGTACACCGATTATAAATGACGAGTTTACTCATCGCTGGGGTTGAATGTGTTATTATTTTAGATTTTACTTAAAAACTGAAACTTTCCTTCCTTTCTTAGACATTTCTTGTCAAGGATTAGTTTAAACTATCATTCTTAAAAATGGGATGATGTTTATTACACCAATGAATATATAATGCACAGGCAACCAGAACATCTCTTTTACTTTCCTTTCTCTTTTTCTTTCCCTTCGCGCAACCCCCTTGCAAAAAAAATCAGTCTGTCGATTGTGGCCAGTAATAGGAAGAAGACGAAGAATAAAGTTGCGTAGACTGCATACAATTATAATAAAACGCTTAGTGACTTCGTAGCCAATTAACCCATTACCCCATAAATACGCCTTTTTACGCCTGTAATTTATTCCTCCACTGTAGAAAATAGTTCTATTTTAAACAGTTATGAATATGTATGATAAGAAATATTTTCTATATTCTAGCAGATGATAGTTTAAAGCAGGCTGAAAGTAAAGCAGAATGCGCCTTAAGGCGCATTCTGCTTTACTTTCAACCTGCTATAAGTGGTCACCTATTTTCAAAACTAGAATCAGGCTATGAGGTAATGGGTTAACAGAAAGCTGTATCAAAAGTTCATTAACCCTTTCGCTGACAGGCTGTGTAACACTAATATAATTATGTTAACAGTTTGAATCCAGATCAGACGCCAAGTAACGCTGCCTCTGATCATGATCTAAAATGTTTGACACTCATATCAATGTTTCTTAAATTTAAAACGCTTAAAATTCCAAATTTCATAAATAGAGACAGATGACAAATTTAAGCAAACGACATTTTTAGTCGGGTTTTAGGTCATTATGGCAACCATATTCTTATTTTTCAACAAGGATAAATAATTAAATAATATTCTTTCAAGAATATTCAAATGTCTATTATAGAATGGTTAAAGCCTACTCTGTATTAGCCCCACTACACTGGTATACAGTCGGGAATACTTTATTCTTTCCCAAAACCATGTTTGCAATAAAACAATGATTTGCATTGCAAACAATTTGGAACTAAATCAAACACCGGGATACTCGGCGTCTGACATGGCTCAAATCTTTTTTATCTTCAGACAGAAAAAATGACGTCTTCCCCACAATACAGTTATTGACGAAAGATGGTGTGCGCATTGTTGACTAAACAAGAAACGCACTGCCCCGTCATATTCTGTATATATACAAAATATAGATATTGACAACGTACGGCTACAGATAATAGATATTAGCTTAGAACTGACAGTATGTCTGCTAAGAGGCACATATATTGCATGCATACTTACGTACAGTCGAACCTCGATACCTTGAATTCGACCGTACCAGTATTTCATAAGTTGAACTTTGTTAAGTCGAACTAACATAAATCCAACATACCCGTATTTCAAAGTTAAAACGTGGCTAACTAACGCGAGTTCGAATTATCGGGCTCCCATTTAAAGTTACATTTAACACAAATTGTATTTCACTGTTTTATTTACTGCTTATATAAAACGAAAATAACTGGTAGGTAAATATTTGTGATAAATCAGTGCTGCCTTATGGAGAATTCACTTTTGACTACACCCATAAAAGTATAAGGACTATAGATATCGTGAACCGCGTTAGGGCCAAGTTCTAATCGTGTTTGTTTACAGTTATGATCGAGCTAAAGCGCAAAATATCTAAGTATATGACTAGGACAACTATTCGACGCTCGTTTAAAAATTTAGTATGTTAAATATAAAAGAAAATTTGCATTTAAAACATGTCTAATGAATACCGCTATTGGGGGTTAGTAAGTTACAGTGGAGAATTTGTTATTCTTTCCCGTTTAAACGCAAACGTACGCAAACGCAAAGTACTAAAACGTAGAAAAGTACAACTTTTGGACAATTCTGATAATTCAAGTTTATCTTGGTGGCAAACAGTTTGGAGCCTGATCAGACGCCGGGTTAACCGGCGTCTGATCTGGCTCCAAACTGTTTGCACTGCAAATAATAGTTTTAGCGTAAACGCGTTTATTGGGAAAGAATAACAGATTTTCCACTGTAAGAGTAGAGGAAAAATTAGTTTCAGATTTCAGCTGGCGGTTATAATGAAACTAATCGTCGTATATTATTTCGGAGCAGCCAATGTTCTTCCTTGACATGTCAATACCTCAAGGCATTTCTACGACACCTTGTGTACTTCGTTGAGATAAAACTATATTCTTCCAAAAATAGTCCTCTCTGTTTAGAACATTGAACAATAAAATCCCCCATATAACGACCCCTCAAAACAGGACACTTGTCTATTGCGTTACAGATATTGAAAACTGGAGAGTATACCAAAACTGTCTAAGATGACATTGGACGAAAACGACTGTATTTTTAAACTGGTTTATTTTCTTTCTTTTAGTGTTTTGTTTTCTACACTGACCAAAACATTTCAAATAAATTCGGAACACAATTAAATCGTAGTGAAAAGATGATACAAAATGTATTATTGTGGGAAATGGGGTTGAACTGACATGAAATTAAACCTAAAATAGATTATTTTTATTTTATGGTCGCATCTTTCTTTCCCGTATAGCCATGCCTTTCTTCGTGTATTTTCCCCTTTAAACGCAAACGCATTACAATAAAACGTAGAAAATGACACGTTGACGAAAGTCATAGTAGGCGACAGTGTGACAGCGACTGTGTTAGATGGGTATTTACGTCAGAATGGTAGTTAAAGCGTTTAAATTAGATAAAAGTGACCTTATATCTGGGGCCCGTTTAATAAAACATTGTACGACAAAATCGTTGCAAGTCAAAACTTTAAAATAGATTTAATATCTTATATCTCTATCTAATCCTGTCTTGTGACATCTTTTTGGAATCGTCTTGGATAAATAAACAATAATTCATACTTTTATAATCCGACTTACGACAACATTTGTCGTACGAAGTTTTATGAAACGGGACCCTGGCTCCTAAGTGATTGTAACATAGATATATTTGAACCGATTGCATTTTTTGATAAACTGTCATTTATTTCGTTTGCAAATCTATATTGCTTTAATATTTTGTTTCATGTAAACGGGAAAGTGTAACGTCTACCCAAACGTTTGCCTGACGTAATTTCTCTTCGAGACCCAAGACACAAGACAAACATTGTTTCATATGTACCTGGCACTAGATTGAACAACACGTGTTTTATTCGGTCAGTCAAAGGCATACCCGCAGTCACAATAATTTTGCAAGAAGCCTGGAAATTTGCAACCACATAGAATACACTATCTGTATTAATACAGACAATTACTTCCTGTATCCCTATTATATGACTCTGTAAACAAAGACGCATTGTCAAAAATGTACCTGTGATGTCCGGGCCTATATACAGAGGAACCACTGTATTGTAATGTAGATCGGAATATTCTTCCGCGGTGACAAATTGTTAGGTTATGACTCATTCAAGCGGTTCGGGCTAATCTTAGGCGCCAAGTAACTCGGCGTCTCATTTGGATCAAACTGCGTGATTTACATTGCCTCTCTCCATATAAATTAGTGGATTTATTCTATACGACAATGCAACAATGCATTTGAGACCACCCTCGTGGTATTTATTAATTTACTCTAAGTAAAACAAAAATCAGGCTGAAAATTGCTGTAGTAGATCTGGGTCGATCTACATATCAGATTTGACCTTGTATTATTTTGTAAATATGTATGTTTTGCATGTATGACGAGAAACTGTTTATATTTTAAGTCAAATAAACGTTCTTCTTCTTCTTCTTCTACAACGTTATTCTTTCCGTGTAACTATTTCACTGCCAGCGGCGACAAAAGGCGACTTTGCAAACAGTTTGAGTCCCGATCAGACACCGTAACTGTTTAACACTCGTATCGACATTTTTTTTTTAAATATTGCAGATGACACTACCAATACAGAAGATATTTTGGCGGTAATAGGGTTAAAGCAGACGATAAAACTTGACAGGAAAAAAATAGTTACCTTAAGCGAAACTACATGTAAATGCAATGCATAATTATAATGTTTAAACTACAGAGGAGAATCTGTTATTCTATCCCGTTTAAACGCAAACGTACGCAAACGCAAAGCACTAAAACGTAGAAACGAACAACTTTTGGACAATTTTGATATTTCATGTTTTTCTTGGTGGCAAACAGTTTGGAGCCTGATCAGACGCCGGGTTACCCGGCGTCTGATCTGGCTCCAAACTGTTTGCACTGCAAATAATAGTTTTAGCGTAAACGCGTTTATTGAGAAAGAATAACGTTTACTCCAATGTATCAGCGTTATGGTTTTTTTTAGATTGTTTTATCATAATGGCAACCAGTTTCGAGCCTGAGCAGTAGGGCTGTCATTTCTCCGTATTTTCCTAAATCTTCGGAATTTTCTTAATACTCCGTACCTACGGATTTTTCCGAAATCTTCGGATTTCTGCTCTTACCTTTTAAATTTGGAATTTTATGAGCTATTTATATATGAAACATTATGATTGGTTTCAAACAGTTGAGATCCAGATCAAACCCCGTGTTACGCGGCGTCTGATCTTGATCTCAACTGTTTGCATACTTATGCTAGTGTTATAGAGTCAGGGCTAAGGGTACAATTCCTAAAATCGCGCTTGAAAGTCTGGAAAACTTAAGATTTATGTGAGCAACTTAAGGCAGCCCTGGATCAGACGCCGCATGGTCCGGCATCTTACCTGGTTCAAACTGTTTGTAGCGGAAATAATTATTTAGCACATACGCGCGTTTATTGAGGAAGTAAATGTCTCTTCCCCTACTGTTTTATAGGATTTTTCTGGTTAATTACGGCCGCTCATTTGAAAACCTTTTATTTTCAAAGCAGGTAGATGGTTTAAGCGAGCTAAAAGTTAAACAGAAAGCTCATATATGAGCTCTTTGTTTAATATCATCTTGTTTAAACTTTCTCAAATGTGTCTTAAACACCATCAATTAATTTTTGTCTAGCTGTCAATTAATTCCTGTCTAGCTGTTGTATTGGTGTTATGTGTAGTTCCTAGAAATGAAACTGTCCTAATCCCAAGCAATATAATGGCACCCCTGTTGCTAATATTACTAATATTAAAAGCGGCGGTACCGATAATGCAAAATAGATATTTATAAAAACAAATAGATTCTAAAGATTATAGGGAAATGTAAAATGTGCATACGGGAACATGGACGATCGAATATTTAGAATTCAAATAGAAGTAAATATGAAAACAAATGCTTAAATCTATTACAAGATCAAACAACTGATACAGTGCAGAAAGCTTTATTATTTCCCAAATTGGAGTTTGTGCTAATACAGCGCTCCCTCTCTACAACGACATCCAATGGGAGACAGATAGTTTGTGAGTTGTTCGGAGGGAGTCGTTATAGTGATGGAAATTGGTTAACATTTGCAAACAGCTTAAATCCAGATCAGACGCCGCGTAACGCGGTGTCTGATCTGGATTCAAGCTGTTTGTCACTCGTTATTAAGTTTTTTCTGTCAAAATGTCCATTATGTAACTTTGAGAAAAACAGCAGACGACAATTTTAAGCAGACGACATTGCAACCGTGAATAGGCTTGACATAGTTGTCGTGTTTAGGAAAGAGCGGCAAGTGTTGTTGTTAGGAGGGAGTCGTTGTTGGGAGGGTCGTTGTAGGGAGGGAGCACTGTACCGTTAGCTCCATTACAAATAGTTTGGAACCAGTTCAGACGTCAGGTAACACAGCCTCTGATCATGCTCTAATCTGTTTGTCAATAAAACAAATCCTCAACATGTTTCAAGACCAATTAATTCTACATTTTATTGCATTGTGGTTTGTTTCGTTTAACTCCTTCACCCCCTTTACCCGAGCACAATGGCTGTTTGCAAACAGTTTGGATTCTGATCAGACGCCGCGCGACGCGGCGTCTGATCAGGATCCAAACTGTTTGACACTCATTTCAATATTTCTCAAATCAAAATACAGACGACAATTGTTAAAATGTATGACGTCATGGCACGGAAGAGGTTAAAACGATAAAGAATAGCGTATTCTTGGACTGCAAACATTTACCAAGCTAATTGAGACTACCTACGTTTTTTTTAGAAAGACTTTGACATTTGGCTTAGAAACGAAACCTTAACACTACTAGAGCACGTTAGTCAAATATAGGTTTGACCTTTAATAAAGGCATTAAAGATTTTGTCGTTATTTTATTACTCCACAAAATCAATCCTCTCTGGGTTCATTCTAAACACATTATTTATATATAACGCCCCGTATACATGTAACACACAACCTACTTTCATAGCTGCATTTGTTTTATTTCTACGTGTTCATAAAAGTGCAAACGATCTTGAAGTGAAAAAAGATCGATATTTATTTATGCTTTTCGGTGGATTACCGGAAAATAGCAGTGGATTATCACTTGGTAATCAACTGCAGTGGATTATCACCAATCGCCGTTTTCCCCGTAGGGCTCCCCAAAAATCATAGTCAATCGTGTCTTATCGTTAAATTCCGAACCACTCAAAGGAAGAACACGAATCCAAAATCGGGAGCAACGACGTAATTCGGATGACGTCAAATCAATAAATAAGTGACGTCATCGTACGGGAAACTGTTTAATGTGTTCGATGTAAACTTGGGGCTCAACACGGGGTAAATCATGTACTTTCGCTTTCACAATTGTCGAACAATTTCGTTTAAAAAATGGCTTAAAAGCATAAATAAATAGAATAATTGTATTTTTTCAGTATAAGATCGAATTTAATTCATTTCGTGAACACCAGACTGTTATATTTTCACTCGTGGCTTCGCCACTCGTGAAAATATAACGTCTGATGTTCACTCAATGGATTAAATTTCTATCTTATACTGAAAAAACAACTATCCTCTATATTATCATATTTGGTAATGCTTATTGAAAGACAAAAATAATACAAAAGCTCTATAAGTAGAACCTTTTTGTGTCACCTGCTGTAGGCAGAGGTGACACATAGGGATCACTTTTTCGGCGTCTGTCCGAAATTACTTTTATGGAAAGAGATTGATGAGTGAAATTGTCTTGCCTAAGGTTGATAACTCGAGTTATAGTCATTTAGTAACCGAGTCATTTCGTAACCGGTAAAATAAGTCATTTCGTAGCCGAATTTTTAGTAATTTCGTAACCGCGCAAAACCTAAAAGTCATTTCGTAGCCGATTTTTTGGTCATTTCGTAGCCGCCAAAAATTAAAAAATGAATGGCCCCAAAGAAGGCATAAGTCATTTCGTAGCCTCGGAAAATTGTTAAAGTCATTTCGTAGCCGAATATTTTTTTCTTTGTTTTTTTTTTTATAATTTTTTTTGTGCAGTTTCCTGAACTTATTTCAACAAAAATGTGCAAACATGCAAAGTTAAGAAATTATGTAAAGAGTGTAATGGGGGCAAAATTGATTATAAACCTTGATTAATAGAATTATAATCAAGTTGTTGAATATTGTTTTAAATAGAAATAATATTACGTGTCTATATGCAATTAAATTCATATGAGTGTTCTATTCTTTAAAATTGGAACCGACATCCGACATAAATAGATATATAAAAGGTGTATAATTGATCATTAATCGCTCATTATATGTTACGCGTGTTTTAAGATGAAACCCAACACCGACACAAATTGGTTTACAGTTGGATGTTTAATTTATCGTTAATCGATCATTATATCACGAAGAGGTATATTGTCCACACCTTTAATTTTTCAATAGAAGTTTTGTCTCACCTTTTGGGGTTGCTTTACAGTTGGATGTTTAATTTATCGTTAATCGATCATTATATCACATGCAGAACATTACATCTTGAGCAGCCAATTGTACATAACGTTACATTGATACAGTGGAGAAAACGTTATTCTTTCCCGTTAAAATGCAAACGAAACGCAAACACAAATCACTAAAATGTAGAACAGACAGCTTTTTGAAAGTTCTGACTTTTCATTTGTTTCAGAGTGGCAAACAGTTTGGAGCCTGGTCAGACGCCTGATTATCTAGCATCTTATCTGGTTGGAATGGAAAAAATAGTTTAAGCGTAAATACGTTTATTGGGAAAGAATAACGTTTTCTCCACTGTACGTACCTTAGTTGAAATACAAGTCCAAAAGTATATATGAATAAGAGTTGAGTTTAAAGTAAATAAATGATTGCTGATTTACTTTTATTTTGCTTTAAGTAGTGATCTGCCTAATTGAACTGGCTATTTAGAATACGTAGGAATAAAAGATTGAACTAGTTGTGCATTAAATTCATTCTTGAGCAGCCGCTTGTACATATCGTTGCATTCATATGCACTTTAGTTGAAAAACAGGTCAAACATTTTTGTATTGGTATTGAAGACAGATGGCAGCTTAAAGCAAGGTGATTGCTTAATTGAATTACAGGTACAAGGGTAAATATGAATAAGATGCTTTAGTCTAATTTAGCGAGATAAGTGAAATGGGCCGTGACAAATCCAATCGCTGTAGGAGTAGGTATTGGATGTGGCTTATGAAGAAGATTTATTTGATTGGTTGAAAGGTGTGAGATATCGACTTGTAGACTTCGAACATTTAAAAATTGGTAGTGGGTTTGGCTTATGAAGAAGATTTATTTGATTGGTTGAATGTTTTGAGAACAATAACCTGTAGACTTCGAAAAAAACATTAGATATTGGGTGTGGTTTATGATATAGATGTATTTGATTGGTTTGAAAGAATAACCTGATGCAAACGAATTAATACGATTGTTTTGAAATTTTTATAAAATAAGTGAACTTTGTAGTTTCTTTGAAATATAAATAAGTTTACTTAGATTCAGTAATTCTTCATGTTTTGATGTAGACATTCGTTTCTAAGATTTATTTGATGCAGGCCATCTGTAATAAAATGCTTTTATGTATTAATATTAAATAGCTATAATTTGGTGTGTAATGCCTAAAATAGAAAACGTTCACTCTTATCAGATACAGATCTTTATTCGGCATAAAATAGCATAAGCATAAGCATATTCATAAAAAGTTTACATTTATCATTTACAGCTAGGTCTAGCTTGTTAAAATTATGAATATATTATGCATAGCAAACAGTGAACGTTCTGCTATTTTTTGCTGTGTTCGGAACCAATTCCCGTTTTTGAAAATGTTTATCCCAAGATATTTATCAATACATAGTTTCTTTTCTACCAGCTACAGTAAAACCTCTCTAATACGGCCACCTGTCATTATTGCAATCAAATATTAACTCTTTGAACCCTAGTCACGCATATATGCGTCATTTGCAAACAGTGTATCCGTGATAAGTGCACTTGTCCTATGCACCTTAATGAGCCACCTGATCAGGGTCTACATTGTTTGTTCTTTTGACATAAACTGTGAAAGTCAACCCTAAAATGTCAAAAATGGACTAGACTGAATTGAAAATTGCACCACTGTATTTAACCGTCATTTTGTATTTATGCTGTCAACAGTTGAACTTATATGTGCTTATTGATTGTAATAACAAATAAACAGTGATTATTGATTACAAAGTCATTTTTCTTGTCATTTGTGAAATTAAAAGTGAAAAAAAAATTTCCACATTTCCGGCACGTGCGGGAGGCGATATTGCCTTGGTATGAGTGTTTATCCGATGTGTAAACTGTTAAAACAACATACAAGTTAATGTTTGACACGCTTCACATACATTAAGCGATTAACGACCAATTATACATGTTCATTGTTAACAAATGGACCATTTAATTGAATTAAAGACAAGTAATAATATTCCTGTTTTAAAAAAAACATTCAACAACTTGATTACAATTCTATTAATCAAGGTTATAATTATTTCGGACCCCAAACTCTCTTAACATATATATTTTAATATTTATTTCGTTAAAATAATGTCAGAAAACTGCACAAAAACATCATAAAAAAATAAAGAAAAACATATTCGGCTACGAAATGACTTTAACAATTTTCCAAGGCTACGAAATGACTTATGCCTTCTTTGAGGCCATTCCTTTTTTGATTTTTGGTGGTTACGAAATGACTAATTCAAATTTTTTGTCGGCTACGAAATGACCAAAAAATCGGTTACGAAATGACTTTTAAGTTTTGCGCGGTTACGAAATGACCAAAAATTCGGCTACGAAATGACTTATTTTACCGGTTACGAAATGACTCGGTTACGAAATGACTAGCTCCCGATAACTCTTGCAGCAACACTGTGAGAGTTATTCCACTTTTCCATATTTTCTATTTTCAGCATATAACTTCTGTTCTACTCATGCTTTCAGATAAAATTTCATTTACTTAAATAATTTGATGAGTGGAAGTGTCTTACATCAATACCATGAGATGTATTCCTCTTTTCTACACTTTCTTTTGCAGTAGATTATTTCTGCTATAACGAAGTTTGTCATTTTAACTTAAAACCTTGTTCGACTGATGGCTGCTGGCAGGTGACACACGTGTTCCGAGGAACCCAACTATTTTTTATTACATTAAACTATCTTCTGTCTTAAAATATTGTATTCATATATATAAAACTCTTAATCAACCCCTTGAATTACTTACCCCGAGGAAAGTGGTAATATGATACGACATATTCATAACTAAAGTTTAAATAGAATAAACAAGTCCTACACCCGTCCCAACTCCTTAATTCTTAATCCTTAATTCTTCCAAATAAATGTTAAAACTATAACATTTACACTTGCAATGACGTAAAATTTAGTTACTGAGAAATATAAAGATAACATATTTACGCAAACAATGTGGTACTGGAAACACTAGTGTGTACCTTTACATGTATGTACCCCATACGGACAACGGCTGTAAGGCCAAATAAAAAAGTACCTGTGTTTCCTATTACATGCCCCAAAAATTTAGGGACAGTAGGTCGGAAAATCTTTTTTTTTTTTTTTTTTTTAACCCCATAGAATAATACATTGCACTTTCTGATAGAGTATTCTATATAGTTATATTGATATATGAAAATATATGAAAGTATTTTATTGCGCAGAGCCCTGTTGTTATTCATAAATGACCTCTTATAAATATACATTAAAATTGTTATTCAATCGGGAGGTCCCATTACCAAATTTACCTTAAAAATCTAAACCGGTATCACTGTTGTTCAATATTGGTGTACCAAAACAGCAAAGTAGTGACATTCACAAATGTATATGATAGATGGAGTTAATTTTGTTTTGAAATGAATGTGTTGCATGCATGTCAAATGTGTCAATGAAATGTATTGTCTGCATGTTGAATGTGACAATGGTTAATTCACTAGCAGATCATATATGCAAGGAACGTACTTTATGACAGATTTAGAGCAATTTCACTTAGATATTTGCTAAATCTTATTTAACAATCAATTTTAAACACTCAAACGTCTATAAAATAGCTCTATAAACAATTAAGTGGAGAATAGCTTCTATTACACGCTCTGCAAAAAACGACTGTCACAATCGCCGCAAAAATTACCGACATTCGCTGATACGTTTTTCGAAAAATGAAAAAAAAAATAGGGTCGGTCGGGTTACCAGAAACACAGGTATTTTTTTTATTTTGCCTAAGATAATGTAACTACTTCAGCTGTAACCTTAGACCAGCTTATTGCTCGAATGTAGATAAGGGGATTTCGTATTAACCCTTTTAATGACGATATAATGCAAAAAAAACTAATACTTGCAAGCAGTATGGATCCAGATTAAACACTGTGTATTTAAACGTCTGATCTAGGTCCAAACTGTTTGACACTCGCTCTTAGATTTATTTAATGGTGGACGTTGTAGGAAGATAGCACTGCATGTGCCCAATACGGACATTGACTGTAAGATAATGTAACTACTTCAGCTGTAACCTCAGACTAGTTTATTGCTCGGGTGTAGATACGGGGAATTGGTGTTAACCTTTTAACTGACAATATAATGTAATAGCTGATACTTGAGACCAGTATAGATCTAGATTGGGCTTAAGATCCAAACTGTTTTACACTCACCCTTAGATTTATTTAATAACACATGCATGCACGCATCATTTTAGAAAAATCCCGCAGACGACAACTTTGTATAAGACGATACTACGGCACTTTAAGGATAAAGTCAAATAGGTTTAGGTTACCCCGACAGAAAATGGCATGGGGTAATAGAATTGACTGCATGTAAATTCTTCCATAGCACAAGAAAGATACCGGGAAACTCATTTGATTTGTAGTTTATTAGTTTGGTAATGTTATTTCGGGTTACTGCCATCTCTATAGACAAGGGTACCATAGGGACAACCATGCTAAGCGGTAGTTAACTATCGCCGGGGTAATCGAGTTCCGGGAAATGACAAAATTGAATTTCCTTCTCCCAACACTTCTTGGAAATGAGTATGTAAAAATCTATATAATGGACTATTACAGAGAATGTTGCGGCTCTGAACTCGATCTTGAGATCTTGCCAGGAAGAAAAATGTTACAGACAAGTTCGTCCATCTGACAGCAGGAGGAAGTGTTCCCTATTGTTGAAATACTATCATTTGGCGATATTCAAACGAATACATTCAATTTTATTAATACTCTATAGTTTCAAACATAGAGAAACTAAGTGTCTTGAAAAACGAAACATTCCTGGGGCACTTTAAGAATTCTATGAGAGAGGTCCAATTATGGATGATACATTTTATGATAACGTTGTTTTAATGAAATATTTAAAATTCCAAAATTTAGGTACACGTATATACATCCATTTGCACAGCAACACCCGTTGAGAGACAGACATATTGTGTGTTGTTCGGAGGGTGGTGTTATAGAGTGGGGAAATTGAACATAATTGTTTAAGTTGGGAATCAGTGGGAAGTAATTTTGAAGGAGGGACTCCTTGTTCAGCGGGCCGTTGATCATTTCTTGTCGTCATGTCGCATAAAAGCGAAACAAAGAAATCAGTTTATTTCTTAATTAAACAAACATAGTATTCCGTATCTTATTTATGAACCTCTGGTATTTGTTCCGTTTTACCTACGGCATTTTTACCTGTTGAATTTTTTTCTCTAGCATTTTTCCTACAATCTGTTAAAATATACAATGTTTTTCTTTGGCCTTACCAAAATGACTGCAACTCCCATAACCCTGAAAAAACCATTTTAGTTCACATAATTTAGTTTTCGTAATAGAGAGCTTTAGGAGCTTTCTGTTTCACTGTCACCTTGCTTTTAGATCATCTGCTGCTTTTGCTCAAAGTTACAATACATATAAGTGGAGATTTTGCTAGAATAAATATAATGACGAGTGACAAACAGCTTGAATCCAGATCAGACGCCGCCTTACGCGGCGTCTGATCTGGATTTAAGCTGTTTGCATATGTAAGCCAAGTCTTAATTGTCCCTCCCTATAACGACTCCCTTCGAACAACACACACAATCTGTGTCTCCCATTGGGTGTCGTTGTAGATAGGGAGCACTGTAGTAAGTGCGGAAATGCTTCGATAAAGGAAGATGAACTTGTACATCCGGTTTTATTCTAAGTATTCAAAAACAGGCAAAATCGGTTTTTATGTTAAATTTCAGTACAATAAACAGTCTTGATAATTACATAAAAGCTACTTACTTCAGTATTACTACTTTTTAGGTAGACAGCAATATTTGCGAGATGGACAATTACCTTAAATATAGGCCCCGGAGACGAGCATCCAACCATACCAAATCCTCTAATAACTGTAATCGGTAATTTCGATCTTTGTCCAAAATAAAGGAGTCCTGCAAATGCAGTAGATGTTGTTCTATGAACGCGCTGTATCGAAACTAAGTACAATGACAAAATTTATGTTTTTCATCAAACGCGTTTGATATTACACTTTTCGTAAAACAGGAGCGAGGTCAGATGTCATATTGGTTGCTTGGCTATATATGTATTAAAATAAACTGCACAATTTGGCGAAAGTCGGTCTTATATTGTAGATTTTGCCCTAAAACAACATATGTGCAAATCCGCTGTCATTTAGGATGAGTATAAGTGTAAACAACTGATAAGAAACAATGCAGGTTTGTCTTCGCTAAAGAGATAGAGACCGCCATCTTTGCATTATCGTTTGCGGAATTACTCGTTTTTTGTAGGGTACGTTTGCTGTACAGGGTACCTCGATATAAAGTCATTATTATCCGATTAAAGCTTTGGAAATCAAAGAGTTTGTTTTGAAAAACTGCTTGCTATACGATTGATGCAACAATTAGAATAGAATAGAATACATTTTATTTCGGATTTAAACATACAGTTTATCATCCTTATACATTGTACAAATCAAGATATAATCAAAGTCAAGCAAACCACTTGAGTACATAACAAATCAGAAAGAACATATGTCATATGACATATTTCATTACGCGGAAGGTACATTTTGATTAATTACTAAATACTTTAAGCAGAAAGAAGATTGCTGCGTATTTTAAGTACGCATGTAATGTACGTTACTAGCTTTGAAATTACAACTTCATTGTTGGAACTTAAAAGCTGACTCAGTTTTAACATATTCGGTCTGGTTCGAAAATAATTCGGAATATATCTTTGTCTAATAACTTTGTACTTCTCACATATAAATATAAAGTGAAACTCGTCTTCAATGTCTCTAGTGTCACATACATCACAGTATCTTAGATGCCTTTCTATACGATGTCTACCATACCGACCAGTTTCAATTTTCAATTTATGGCAAGAAGTACGTAGCTGTGTCACACATTTAAGTTTACTGTATGGTATATTCATGTTTAGATAGTTTTCATACCCAAACGAGGTTTTCAAATGTTTGTATATGATAAGACTATTATTGTTTTGCAATGAATTGTCCCATTCCTGTTGGAAGCAATCAACTATTATTTGTTTAAATATACATATAAATACATTTGGAATAACAGAAAGTGGGTCTTCCCATACATGTCCAAAACCATACCTATATAACAGTTCTTTGATACCTGATGCCCAGTTAGTATGGTTTTTCCTTGCATGTAATTGATGAAACAACTCAGGAAACCATTGTTTTCACACGAAATGGTTATTACAACCAAACACATACAAACATTAGACATTTATGTACATGCTGCACTCTGGAAATTAATAGCGTTAAGCCACTAAACGTAATGTAACAGTATGGTCCGATTCGGACCAGTCAATGTATTTTTGTGAATAAAAGTGCTAGATCTATTTATTAAAATAAAAATCGAAATACATGAGCATTCAATTCACTTCGAATACATTAGCCTTAGTTTAAAAGCAAGTTGAAATCAGCGGTCCACGTTTCTTTAACCCATTACCCCATAGCCTATTTCTAGTTTTGAAGATAGGTGACCACTTAAAGCAGGTTGAAAGTAAAGGCGTAAAAAGGCGTATTTATAGGTAAATGGGTTAAACAAATGTCACTTGACCACTCAACAAAGATAACTATTGTCAGTTTTATTCTTGTTTAGATTCCATACATTATACGCGTTGGAAATACATGTGCGTTCACAAATGTGACAACAGGGAAAAGCTCATTTTTCATTTGTTTGTGTTATCGATCTTAGTGGCAGAATGGTTATATTCCAGGGACATAAGCTTATTTCATGAGTACACGGGCTTGTATACGAGGTACGGAATTCCTGTATGGCAATGCACCGCTCATAAGTTGTTTAAAGACAACCGGTGTTCATACTAAACTGAATTTTATATTCTCGTGTAGTGCAGATCTGTCACTGTGTTGTTTTTTGTTGAGGCGCATTTTGAGGACGGCGGACAAAAATTCAAAAATTGGTGGTCGAGCGATTAGTTCAATATACAGATGCATTATTCAAATCAGCCATTGAACAATTTATTATCTTGATGATTTAAAATATAGAAAAGTGTGCACGTGTTTGTGGATAGTATTTCTAGGGATTACGTTAATCATTTATCAACATGTAATTGTACTTTTAATAACGCGCACCTATTATCGCAAGTGTTGTAATGACTTTATTTCGATCGGGTGGTAACATTATTCTTTCCCAAAATACGTAGGTCAAGGTCCAAACTGCTTGACACTTAAGACAATATTGCTTTACACAATTAACCTAAATTTCAAATTTGAGAAACAGAAGCAGCCGACAAATGTTTAAGCAGATGACGCCATGACAGCGATGGGATTTATGTTTCCAAACGACAATCCAAGTGACACACGAATTAGATTTCTTATCAGACAACAAGTAACTAGGCGTCTGAAAATTTCCAAAATAGCTTGCAAGTACGTGTTGGGAGCTGGAAGGGTTTAAGAGATAGACATCGACCTTGATTGCCTCAACTGTACTCTTAGAAATTAAGTGCGTGATTAGTGGCTATTGTCTTGTTTAATACTTGGTGTTAATTATATTTAATCAGCTACATTCTTTCAACGACATACTTGTAGTAAGAACACCTACATACATACTTGAATCAATTCTGAGAACTGACACGCGCAGAAATGCCTAGTTTCTAGGCGTCAGAATCATAACCAAAATTGTTTTCAAATGCATTTCACATCGTGTTAAGAACTCGAAGAGTTTAGCAAGAGAGAGGTCGTCCTTGATTGCGTTAACTGTGCTCTTAGAAAGTAAGTGCCCGATTAGTGGTTTTATTAACACCCGCATTGTCTTGTTTAGTCATGTTTAGTTTTTGGTGCTAATAATATTTAATCAGCTGTACACTTTTAACGACATAGTAAGTCCACCGACATACATACTTAGAGAACCGAAACTCGCAGAAAGTTGAGTTGCCGTAAAACCATCCATGTACGGGAAAAATACGTTATTATTTCCTGAAAACTAAAACTGAAAGCCAACGAAATTTAATAAAAGTTAGAAAAAGGAAATGTTAACAAACCAGTTTTAATATGAGTTATAAACAGTCTAGAACTTAATCAGCCATCGGGGATACTATAAAAGTAACCCTTATGTATACCTCGGTTCAAGGACACCGCACAACGCAGCACCTGATCTGGATCTAAATGTTTGAAGTGTCGTCTTTGGTCGCCTTAAGCGCTTAAAGGGTTAAAAAATACAAGTTTAGACAGAATCCCAGTTGCCAGTGTCGTAAGAGTCTGTTTCATGTTTCCGCCTCATTGTCTTCTCTTTTTTTAACTACAAGTTCATTTCAAAGTCAATTATCTTCTAACAAATTCTTAATTTTAGTCGTAAAACACGGATGCATGATGGGCTGTGAATAACCCACATTTGAGAAAAAAAATAACGCCTTTTACTTTTAAACAGTGTTCCTATCAAACGCGATTAAACTGACATTTGAAAACAGACAAAACAGTCATCGAGTAATACTGAGTCTGATCTTGGTCCAAACAATTTGATACTCATATTGGCGTACCGTACTTTGAAAGTGTATGAGAGACTGTACGAAAATCTGAGACCTAATTGAAACAGGCGATATTGTTTATACAGACGTGGTCATTGCAGAGCATGCGATGTCATCATGTGTAACATTGCAAACTATAGAAAAAGGTTTCTGGTTTGATAAACATCGAGATTAATTTAAACCAGAAAATAAGCCAGATGAGGAAGAAACCATGGTCCATGCTTATAAGGCGTTTTGAGTTGAGTCTAAAATCATTTTCAAGCATTTGATTTGTCAGATTTGAGCCTAGGCTCAAAGCTGACCAATCAAATGCTTGAGAACGCACTCAAACTCAACTCAAACGCTTTATAAGCGCTGGTCCTGGCTCAATCAAGTCTCTGCGCAGTTCTGTCTCAGCGTGGTATCGCTAAAAAAACTAAAAAAATATGATCTAATTTTGGTTCTCAAATTTCGAATTCAGACATTTAGTTTGACAACTTTTGACACCTTTTAACAGCTATTTGAGATGCCAATTGTAGGTGCAGGCGATAGTTGGTAGGAAAGTAATTCGTAGCATATTAGTAACACATTTCAGCTTGCGGCTTGGATTTTAGTAGCACTGACAATGATACAAAGTATTATCACCAACCATTTTGATACACTAAATGATTTTACTTGGCAATCAAATACATGGAGCCATGTCTATTGCACGTTTGCACTAACCAAGTTTAACCCATGTTCTTTAAGAGACATTATGTCCCGTTTATTATAATTGAGATGATGTGTGCTAATAATTCCTTTTCCATTCAAACAGTTTGGAGTCAGATTAAAACAAGATGTCGACTTTTTCAAAGGGCTTTTATTTTCAACATATCTGGTTTAACTCTTTAACCACATACATGTAATGTCGTCTGGTCTAATATTGTGGCATGTAGAACTACTATTGATTCAAAGCTAGATTTAAGGCAGACTTGCAACTATTGTCCTCCACCCAGCTCATAACGTGAGAAATACTTTATTATTTCCCAATAAACGTCATTGTATTAAAACAATTATTTCCATTGCAAAACGTTTGTAGCAAGAGGAAATACGGTGTCTGGCCAGGCTTACAAATAATTTCACCTCTGATAAAAAATTACCCGTTTTTTTATTACATAACGTAAAGTTTTCGATTAGTTTGTTTTGAATTGGAAAGAACAACGTATTCACAGCTATAATTTATGCATATACAATACTGTTATCCCCAAAGTTGATACTAAGAAGAATACGTGATTTACTATACCTTTTACAGTTTAAATATATACTATATTATGTGTATACTATACATAAACTATACTATGTATCTGGCTTATTTTCTCTCCCGATATAGATCTCAGCATACAGGAATTTTGTATTGACCTATCGTCTATCAATCGTCCAATTATCTATAAATGCATCAGCTTTAAACAATTTCAAACAGAGTTTATCTTTGGCCGTGTTGTTCATATACGTTGACAGGAGTACCACTTATTTCTGTATTGATCTAGATTAGGATGCAATAGCAACTTCACCCGCATTTTGTTAATATTAAAGTTTGGATCCAAATCAGATGTCAAGTTATTCGGTCCATGCTTATAAAGCGTCTAAGTTGAGTCTGAAATCGTTCTCAAGCATTTGATTGGTCAGATTTGAGCATAGGATCACATCTGACCAATCAAATGCTTGAGAACGAACTCAGACTAATCTCAAACGCTTTATAAGCGCTTGGATCGTTGTTTGACCCGGAACCTAAACGACATAGGAAACTCCCTGAACTCTTTCAACACTTAGAAGCTCGTGTGGATTATTATGTTCCCTTTGGGATCTTTTATGTCACCAAAAAAATAAACCGCATTGTGTTAAAATACTTACATACTGCTGAATCTTTTTACTTTATAATTGATTTGATTGATTTGGAGATTATATATGGGCAGCCCATATGGGTACCAGCTTTAACCCGATTGCACTTTCGGCATGAGACCAATATGGGTTGCCCATGTGGGCCTCACATGAGACGCTTCAATGGTTCTTTGCTATTGGCATGTGAACAAGACGCATGCTTTTTGCAAAGAAATTGCCTGGCTAGGCGTTATCACCGAAAGTAGGTCAGGAAATGTCTTTAAAGATAGACATTTTATGACAGTTTACGTTTTTGTTGCTCCAAACTGTTTGCAATGGAAATACTAATTTAAGCATAAACGCGGTTATTTGGAAATTAAACGTTTTCTCTACTGTACTATGCACACTGCACACGGGGCACACATTGCTTACCTAAACAGAAAACAGTGGTTGCTGAACACGCTACATAGTTACGTTCTTTTCAACTAGACAATGGTAGACATATCGTGCAGTCTCATTTATTGCACAAAATGCCCGGGATTTACTACTAGTCCTCACTACAAAGAAGAGGATATATTTATTAATAAAGACAAATACTTGTTTTATCCACCGAGACAAAGAAATAATGTTGAATATGTACATGTGATGTATGTGCCTATAATGCAGTAAAGTATCGATAATTATCTGTTTATGTATGTCAGTCAATATTGTTCAAAGCAGATTGCTGATTTTAATATATACTTGGGATTGTTATGCCTTACCCCTATCTTGCTCTTTAAGTATTCACGTATTTCAAACACAATCAATAACTATTCTGAATTACCTTTTTAGCAGTCGTTATATTAGTGTTTTACTATAGTTTCAAGACAACGAAGTCGACTTAATCTAAAGCAAAATACTAGCTTCCCTGTTGCTGCTAGTAATATAGGTATTTAATACGGTAGTAGTTTAACCTTTACCATTTAGACGTGTGATTGCAAGCCCTCTAAAACAATATACCGGTACAAATGTACAGATATACTATGTACTCATTTGATTAGATGCAGTAGTGAGGTGATCGTTCCTTTCTGTTGGAACGAGATGCAAACGCAATGCAATAAATTGAAAAAAACTGACAGGTCGATGAAAATGTTGACGATGGATTTCAATCGGAGTGCCAAAAAGTTTGGAGCCAGATCCGACGCCAAGTTTCCTTGGCGTCTGTTCTGGCTCCAAACTTGCAATAAAAACAAAAATCACCAGATCGCGTGATATTTTGGAAAGAATAACATCATCCCCATAGTATGTACCATTTACAGTTGCTAATGTATATTGGATTTTTATCCGTGCTTGTTTTTATACCCTATTATTGTCATCAATATAATTGTTTCTGATATGTTACTTACTGTATCTATATACGTGTATAGTGTTATTTAATGTTCTGGTTCGCCTGTCGATTCTATATAAGGCTTGAATAAATTGGGTAGATAACATTCAAATTGCATATAAGATTTCAGATGAAAAGGAATTAGCACGGTGCTATTACAGTAAAGGATTTTGTTTTTGTATTAGCAAAACATGAAATGATTCAACGTGTGTGTTCCTATGAAACTGCCGTTCCAGAAATGGTGAATCGAAATTGTTGTAAATAAAGTAAATGAAGCAAATATATACCACACTGTTTCCAGGAGCGGCCGTGTTATTAGGGACCAAAATAATGGAATTGTTCATATTTGCAAAAACACAAAAACATGCTACAAGAGACTAGATGTAACTATTAACTTCCCTAACGCCATAGGTGGCTGCAGTTCCATTGCCAATTGTTTTGGATCTGATCAGACGAGGATAAAAGCCAACAGTGCAAGAAAAAGTATCATTGTATTATTGCAAAAGTTATTAGGGTATGATCAAATATAGCATTTATACTTTAACCATTCCCACTGCAAAAGTGCCGTAGAATTACCCCTTCCTCCGCATAAGCACCAAATTGAACATGCATTCGTGGTGCGTTGAATGAAGATGGCAGTAAAAGCAAAATGAATCTAAAGCAGGAATCTCCTTAAACACATTTTGATAAAAGTGATTTGTACATATAGCTATGGGAGGAAAGGATATATAGCAGCGATAATCCAGGTTATTGTCACCGTAACAATATTGCAACATATAAGTTAAAATTTGACCTGACTTTTAAGTACGGGCATTATATTAAAATTCATGCTAGAAATAGTGGATACCCTGATCTGACATTGCAAATCGTGGCGTCTTATAAGGGTATTCACTATTTGCTATTCCATAAAGGATATTTAGCTGTATGGATAAACACTGTGCACAGTTTCCTTAAAATCGAAGGAAGCACATAAAAGTGATACTATGCAATATTCAGGGGTAAATGGATCAAAGCTCTTGACATTAAATTCTTTTGTTTTTGTATGTTAGACAGCAAATTAAACTATTCAGGATACAGTATTAATACGTTGTGTAAGTATTCCCGCATAGAAAACACCACTTTTATTGCTGCAATAACTTTGTTCTATTTCTTCTTATCTATGTTTGGTATGAAGAACTTGGGCTTAGCGACCGTTTTGAGAAGAAGCATTGGCAAATGACTGAATAATGGAGGACAGATTAAGTTTCATTTTATTAGAACTACACTCTACAATAAATACATGCATAAAACTTATCTTGACAAACTCTAGCAGACTACAATTTTATACAAAACTATATTGCGGCTGGGTAATGGTAAAGTCATATAGGTTTAGGTTACTCCGGCAGAAAATGGCATGGGGTAATAGAATTGACTGCGTGTAAATTCTTCCATAGCACAAGAAAATACCGTGAAAGTCATTTGATTTGTAGTTTATTAGTTTGGTAATGTTATTTCGGGTTACTGCCATCTCTATAGGCAAGGGTACCATAGGGACAACCATGTTAAGCGGTAGTTAACTATCGCAGGTGTAATCGAGTTCCGGGAAATGACAAAATTGATTTTCCTTCTCCCAACACTTCTTGGAAATGAGTATGTAAAAATCTTTATAATGGACTATTGTAGAGCGATTTGCGACTCTGAACTAGATCTAGAGATCTTGCCAGGAAGAAAAATGTTACAGACATAAATGTAAGTTCGTCTATCTGACAGCAGGAAGTGTTCCCTATTGTTGAAATACTATCATTTGGCGATATTCAAACGACTACATTCAATTTTATTAAAGACACTCTGCAGATTAAGATTTTAACTTGAGAGAAAAAAGTGTCTTGAAAAACGAAAACATTCCTGTTAGAATTGTATGAAAGAGGCCCAATAATGGATTGTGCATTTTATGTTAACATTGTGTTAAATAAATCCTTTGCACTTCAAAATGTTGGTATATATATAACATTATTGTGCCCAGTACCAGATATATTAATTGCATATGGGATGGACAAAGATTGGACAGTTTGGAGCATACCGGTAAGTAACCGTAAATGTCTGCTCCGGATTTAAAGTATGTTCGCCTTTTTTTCAATTATCTCTCGGTTAATACTTACTACTTGACTCTCTTCGCCCCGGTCGGAGCATAGGGATTTCACAACATCTCTCGTTTAATAGTATGTTTTTAAATGATTGCATCCGATATTTATTATAACAGTCGGTACAATACCGGGCTTGTAACTATATAAGTTTTAAGCCAAATAACTGAAGAAATATATGAAATGGATTGTCAAATAGTTTGGATCTGATCCAAGGCCGCGATACTTGACGTCTGATCTGGGTCGAACCCATTTGAAATGTCGCCTCTAGTTGACTATAAGGTTAAGCTTAATCAGTATTAAGAATAATGAGATTTTCTTATCACGTGAACTATTAGTTCTGGTGAGAAATGGCTTGAAGTATTGTCTATTGACATAACAGCACTGTAATACAGGCACATTTTGGTGAAGAGAATAATGAAATATCATTTTTATGTGAGAATAACCTGTTCGACAGTGACTTGGCTTGAAGCAATGACCTTCTAAATCAGTGACCCAGTAGTGTTAATTTAGGGTCGGATTTCCTAACATAGTTAGACATAGACATTATATATCTCAATTAACACTTGGTTTGTAACATGGCGGGGAGTTCCATGTAGTCTTGTAATATAATAACAGTCAAACTACGATATATTAAACTCGCTTGAAGTCAAACATAATTATCCATATTTCAAAGTATAGTTAATCCTCGACTGTTTCACTACTCACAAACGAGACCCATTTTTTCGAGCGTAGATTAAAACGGATTAAAGTAGAACTTTTGTCTTGACGTAAGTTGCCACCTTGGACAAAATCGAAATCGATCTGTCTTTCCAGCGGTCCTACGTACAGAGTTACCCTATGTCTGGTCTGGTTCCCAGTGGGTTTATTCTAAATATTGAAATAGATCGGCGACGTTTCCAGGTTTTCTCTTTATTGTAAACATCGCGTTTCTTTATACTTGAAACAAAATTGTAAAAAGAGGGTTACTTAATTATCACGCCTGCAATGTATAGGAGCAATTAAAAGATATATGCTCTGCAAACTAGACTTTTAACAATTGCAAAAATGTTACTTGTAAGTTAAGAAAGTTTTATAATAATGTCATTCTTTAAAACTCCTTGAGCATTGAATGAAATAATTATAAATATATGGTGATTCCTTGAGTTTTTGTTCGCATATATTATGCATGTTTATGTATTATACAAATACATGCACTGTGAAGGATGTATATACGTTATTTTTCCAAAAAAAGCGCATTTATCCTAAATCGAATATTTCTATTGCAAACATTTTTGAGTCAGATAAGACGCCGGGTTATCCGGCATCTGGTCAGGCTAAAAACTGATTGTCACTTAAACTACAGCCTACTTGTAATATTCTACAGTATGTTCAATGCGTTTATGTTTCGTTTCGTTACAGTGCGAAAAGATAACGTTTTTCTCCACTGTTGAAAGTTGGGGGACGTTATTATTTCCCATTAAACGCGTTTGCACTTAATCTGTTATTTCTAATGCAAACAGTTTGGAGTCACAAAAGACGCCGAGTAATTCGGCTTCTGATTCCGTTCCAAACTTTTTGTCATTCCGATTTAAATGAACATTTTGAATTGTCAGAATGTTGTCATTTTCTACCTTTTATTGCAATGCGTTTGCATTTGGTTTGCATTTAAAAGAGAAAGAATAACGTCTCCTCCACTGTACATGAGCGAACCGATGGCTTAGAGTACAATTCTAGAGTACATATTTACAAGCACAATGGTGTTTGTAAAATACGTTCAAGTTGCTTTCGTTTGTGTTTTCAGTCTTCAAAAACAGACAGAATTGGCATATATGTAATATTTTCAGGGACATTAACAGCCCCCATAATTACATAAGTGCCATTGACTGTAGTTAAAGTACTGTTTAGGTAGACAGCAATAAATGCGAAATGTACAATTTCCTTGAAAATAGGCTCCGAGACTACCCAATCACAGCCAAACTTTATACATGACTTATTCAATTACCAACTAGCCAACTGTAATCGGGTTTTTTTATCACTTTGTCTAGAATGACAGGACCGGGAGTTCTTGAAAATGTTTCACTATTCATTCATACTGTATCGCAACTCAATATATGGGTAGTTGCAATAAGTACAGTGGAGATATTCTGTTCCGTTTAAACGCAAACAAAACCCAAACGAATGGCAATTAAATGTAAAAATGGCATATTTGACAATTCCGAGTTCATATTTTAATTTGAATGGCA
This sequence comes from Gari tellinella, assembly GCA_922989275.2. NCBI lineage: Eukaryota > Metazoa > Mollusca > Bivalvia > Cardiida > Psammobiidae > Gari > Gari tellinella. Next base: position 72,066,227 of record OV277863.1, read on the forward strand.
AATATTTTCTAGCATGATCAGACGCCGGTGTCTGAATTAGCTCCAACATTTTCCGTTTGAACGAGATGCAAAAATAACTATTCTGAATTACCTTTTTAGCAGTCGTTATATTAGTGTTTTACTATAATTTTAAGACAACGAAGTCGACTTAATCTAAAGCAATATACTAGCTTCCCTGTTGCTGCTAGTAATATCGGCATTTAATACGGTAGTAGTTTAACCTTTACCATTTAGACGTGTGATTGCAAGCCCTCTAAAACAATATACCGGTACAAATGTACAGATATACTATGTACTCATTTGATTAGATGCAGTAGTGAGGTGATCGTTCCTTTCTGTTTGAACGAGATGCAAACGCAATGCAATATATTGAAGAAACTGACAGGTTGATAAAAATGTTGACGTTGAATTTCAATCGGAGTGCCAAACAGTTTGGAGCCAGATCCGACGCCAAGTTACCTGGCGTCTGTTTTGTTATATTTGTGTTTTGCGATAGTTTCATACAACGACGTCGTGATAGTCTCAAGCAATATACTAGCTTCCCTGTTGCTGCAATTAATATCGGTATTTAATACGGTAGTAGTTTAACCTTTACCATTTAGACGTGTGATTGCAAGCCCTCTAAAACAATATACCGGTACAAAAAGTACAGAGATCCTATTATACTCATTTGATTAGATGCAGTAGTGAGGCATCGTTCCTTTCCGTTTGAATATATCATAATGTCAAAATACCTAAAAGTTAATTATGAGAAATAAAAGCAGACGACAAATATATAAAGTGGATGACGTCATGGCAGTGAAGGGGTTAAATAGCTGATTGAAAACAGTTTATCTTAAGTGAGTTTGAGTTTATCGAGGTATAAGTAGTAGGATCTGGAAAAAATTGGGATCGGCCTAGTTAAATGGAAACAAACAACTTTTGAAAATACAGCAAAACATTATTTCCTAGCACGCAAACCTGTCATTCGTAAGGCGAATACATGTGAAGTAAAACTACAAAAAGTGGAACAAAAGAACGTGCAGTCATTGACCCATTCTAAGTTTTGCTAACAGTGTAAACTCTACATGTATTAAGGGGACTCATTAAAAATTCCTCTGATCACTGTTTGTTTAAAGCCGCATTGTGCTTTTGAGAAACCTGCATTCAACGGTTGTTTGAGGTCCCATTTGAACTACATGGGACGTGATTCTTTCACAAAAACCGGCTTTATCTAAGAAAATCGCTTTTTAATTTTTATTTATAATTTTTTCGTGCGGCACGATTAAAAGAGCATCCCTTGTGAATGGAAAGAAGGACACCTCTGTAAATACAGGGCTCCAGATAACGGAAGTATTTCGAAAACTAAAATCTTTATTTCTGCTTTTAAACCCAATGGTGTCATACTCATTAAAATTGTCTCGAAGAGACGGTTTAATCAGTAGTAGTAACACCATAGCATTCGGTGCTGAAATGAGTGAGAAAATGTCGGATTAGTTCAGATTACCCCCGCTTATCTGGAGCGCTGAAAATGAGGCGGTTAACCCTTATTCTGCTGCATAGACGTATGCTTTGACATTGTCGTCTGTAAAATATGTTCAGTTTAGATTTATGCATTGTTTTCAAAAGACAAACCTAAAGACGAGTTTTAAACAGTTTGGATCCAGATGAGACGCCGCGTTACGCGGTGTCTGTTCTAGATATAAACAGTTTGTAAACTCCGTAACGTTGCGACCAGTTGGCACAGGGTTAAACTATGAGATCCAGTCATAACGTGTAAATAATATTCACGGTGGGTGACCGTGTAAAACAAATACGGAAGCTCTTTACTAAGCTTGCTGAAAATGACTGTTTCAGCCTTGTCCGCTCTCTGACTCAAAAATACTTCTTTTTGGATCTTCACCAAACTTGCTATAAATGTTTATTAGTATAGAATCTACGTCAGTTTCAATAACTAGCAAAATCGCATGAGGCATGTCTGAATTATTGCCCTTGAATAATTAAAAAATGACTGTTTCAGCATTTTCTGCTCTGTAACACAAACACATTTTATTGGATCTTCACCAAACTTGCTGACAAATTTTATTGGTATTAAATCTAGATAAAAAAAATCGAATACAGTTGAATAAAAATCCTTCAAGAGGTGAAGGAGAAATGTAGTGGTCATTTATTACTTAACTTATTACCAACACGGCTAAGATGAAGCACGTGCAACCATTTACCAAATATTTGGCTAAAATAGAATAAAAACTGGTCCTTTAACACAGTGGACAGGGCAAAAATAAGGATAAAATAGCAATTTTTAAAAAAATGAAGAACCATAAACTCCAACATGCCTTCGGCGATTTGGGTATTGTTTGAACTGGACCAAGATTTTATACAAATATTTTTTTCAGCAAATTTGGTGAAGATCCAATTAAAACTGTTTGAGTCAGAAAGCTGACAAGCCTGAAGTAGTCAATTTTTAGTCATTCTAGGGCAATAACTCCAACATGCTTTGTGTGATTTTGGTAGTTAACATGATTGACCTAGATTTTATATTAATAAACATGTTCAACAAGTTTGGTGAATATCTGACAAAAACTGTATGTGTTAGAGAGCAAAACCTGCTGAACATTCATTTTTAGTACTTAAGGGCAAAAACTCAGACATAGCTTTTGCGATTTTAGTAGTATTCAAACTAAACCTTGATTTTATATAATTAAACATTTTCAGCAAGTTTGGTGAAAATCACAAAAAAGTTATCTGTGTTAGAGAGCAAGAAATGGTGAAACAGTCATTTTTTATACATAAAGGACAATAACTCAGACATGCCTTATGCGATTTAAGTAATAATCGAACTGAACCTAGATGTTGTTTAAATATAGAATTTCAGCAAGTTTTGTTAAGATCCGAAATAAAATGTTTGTGTTAGAGAGCAAAAAATGCAGAAACATTAATTTTTAATAACTAAAGGGCAAACAAATCAGACATGCCTTATGCGATACTAGTACTATTCGAACTGGACATATATTTCATATTAATAAACATGTTCATCAAGTTTGGTGAATATCCGATAAAAACTGTATGTGTTAGAGTGCAAAAAATACTGAAACAGTCATTTTTTAATAATTAAAGGGCAATAACTCAGACATACATTATGCGCTTTTAGTAATATTCAAACATAACCTTGATTTTATATTAATAAACAATTTCAGCAAGTTTGGTGGAGATCAAATAAAAAGTGTTTGTGTTAGAGAGCAACAAATGCTGAAACAGTCATTTCTTAATAATTAAAGGGCAATTACTCCGACATGCCTCATACGATTTTAGTAGTAATCAAACTAAACTTAGATTTTATACTAATGAACATTTTTAGCAAGTTTGTTGATGATCCAATAAAAGTATTTGTGTAAGAGAGCACAAAATGCTGAAACACTCATTTTTTAATATTTAAATGACAAAAACTCAAACATGCCACATGCGGTTTTAGTAGTAATCAAACTGGACCAAGATTTTATATTAATAAACATTTGATGCAAGTTTGGTGAATATCAAATAAAAAGTGTTTGTATTAGAGAGCAAAACATGCTGAAACAGTCATTTTTTAATGCGTAAAGGGCAAAAACTCAGACATGCCTCATTCGATCTTGGTAGTAATTTAATATTTATGAAAATTTTCAGCACGTTTGGTGAAGATCCAATAAAATATTGTGTGTTAGAGATAAAAAAAAAATGCTGAAACAATCATTTTTTAATACTGAAAGGGCAAAAACTCATACAAGTCTCATGTGATTTTATCAGAAATCAAACTGGTCCTAGATTCTATATTAATAAACATTTTCTACATGTTTAGTGAAGATCCGATAAAACGGGCGTTTACTGTAAGACCACACGATGGGCCTTAAAATGCGCATATATACTTATTCTCACTGCTTTCGTTTGACCACCGTTGTGACGAAATATGACTAATTTTATAGCAATATCGTAGATACGCTCGCACACTGTGAAGTTGATCCCATCTGTACCACGTGACACTAATCCGTGTAGTAATGTTTATGTCAGACGTTCTACTTTCGGTTTGTTATGGTTTTAAATCGCCTTTTTGGTGAGTTCGGTCTGTCTTCAACATTTCATAGATCAGTTTGGCCCATCAGAATGTTCAAGCATTATTATTTACCGTTATTGTATTTCGGACATTAAAAAAAGGTCTGAAAACACAATGGGACTTTAATTATATTTTATTTCTTTTTTTAAAACACCCCTAAAATTAACATTAATACACAGGATAAAATGTTTGACCTTCATGTCGACCTCTCTTTAAACTTATTGCAAATGTTTGTGTTCTCGGCCTCGCTGCTGAAGAGGTTTAAAGTCAATGTTTCTCTCCGAAGATATTGTCATATTTTAATCGACAGATAATTTATTGTCATGTCACGTCACATCAATAATTGTCAAAAAAATCATAGTAATAAAAGCATGTTAGACATCAATAAACTGTTTATTTTACTTTAAAGGTTTAAGGTTTTTGAGGATGGTGAATCAATGAAAATGTTTGTTCCGGTTAAAAGAAATCAGCAGCTTCACATAAACGATTTTTAGTTTGATATATTATGACACAGAAACACTCTTCAGAAACACTTCTGGGTGGCATGCTATTTGGATTTTGAATGCAGAACTCAGTTGTGTTGTTCATGACGTCCCTCCAAGCGTTTTTCAGAAGCGTCATTTCACTGTCATCCGAATTAGATAATGGTGAGCTTCTTACATAGTTTGAACTAAACGGCCTTTGCAAAAAACAGAACCATGTTCATGCTTAAACAGCGTTTTGGATGTGTCTGTGGTCGTTCTAAGTCTTTTCAAATAGTTTTTAAGCAGAAAGCTTGAGAACGATCTGAGACACAAATATAAATACATTTTGTTTTATTTAAAGTCGGTATGTCATTACAAATAACATTGAAAACATAAGCTATATATAGCTTTGGACCGACTCATCTCAAACTATTTATAAGCAATTCAATCTTCAGTTAGGAAAAATGTTCTATTTCAACAACATGTACTATTAGTCAGTAAATAATTTACTCTAAAGTTTTGTATCTGCATTTTCGTACTAGCAACAGACAAGCATTGAAACACGAATTTTGATAATTTCAGTTTCTAATTATGTCGCCTTCATGGTATATATGTAGTATATATGTACAGTATTTTAAAATACACTGCAAAATGGCAAGCAGTGTAGGCCATGAACAGAGGGCGTATAGAGGAACTTTCTGGCCTAGGTCTGAAATGGTTGAAAAGGATAACTGTCCTATTCGAAAGGTACACCAGTTTTCAAGGACATGTATACACCTCACAAGGACTCAATGAGTTAGGAAACAATCTCGTTGTCAATCCCTTTAACCATTATCCTGCCTCAATATCGTCTGTTTAGAAATTGTCGTCTGTTGAAAATTTGTTATATCAGGCATTATTCTTTTTATTCCATGTATTACAGAAACTTAAGGACGAGGGTCAACGATTTGGATCAACTAGATGCAAACCATGTTGCAGATACCAATCATGTCGCGATTGACAGGCAAAGTTTTAAAGTCTGTTTCTTGTTGCCGCCTCAATATTTTTCACTCCAAGTTCATTTCAAAGTCAATTATCTTGTAACAAAAACCTAATTTAGATCGTAAAGCACGGATACATGCTTGGCTGTGAATACAACAACCTCTGAGGAAGTTTAAACGCCCTTTAAATCTTAAAATATTAATCCTAACAAATGCGAATATATTGGCAATTGAAAAGAGACAGAACAACGATCGAGTAATACTGTACTGAGTTTGATATCGGCCCAATATGATACTCATATTGGTGTACGGTACTTGAGACTGCATGAAAGACGTACGAAAATCTAAACTAGGCTTATACAGACTATAATGGTTTATACAGGCGCAGTCATTGCAGCACATGTGGTGTCTTACATTGCAAACTATAGAAAAAGACACACGGCATTGGCGTCACTTAGATCAGTATCTAGATTATTTTAAACCATCAATAATTCAGACGGGAAAAAGTTCAATCCTGTATCTGCGTGGTATCGTCATTTCAAAAATATCATCTGATTTTGTTTCTTAAATTTAGAATTCAGACATTTGATCATTTGACGCCTATTTGAGATTCCGATTTTGGAGTAAGAAATAGTATCGTAAAATCCGTCGAATGGTTTTTACAGATTTCAGCAGGCGGATTAGATGTCATAATGACAGTGATACACATGTTTGTCATCAACCATTTTGGTGCACTTAATGATTTTACTTGGTATTCAAATACCCTGCATCATGTTGTCTAGGGCACGTTTGCACTTACCAAGTTTGAGCCATGTTCTTTTAGAGATGTTCTTGCCAGTTTATTACAGTGAAGAAGACGTGTGCTATTTATTCTTTTTCCATTTCAAACAGATTTGAGCCCAGCGTCTGGTCAAACTTCAAACTGAACTGCTGTCAACACTTCTAAACGGCTATCGTTTTTAGTAGTAGTAACGTTTTACTATTTTATTACGTTTCGTTTCGTTTTTAAAAACGAGAAAGCACGACGTCCTGTCCACTGTACAAAAAATACAAAATGTATGTTGAATAAGACCATTTTCCTTTTCTCCATCATATTTTTTCGTGCGATTTAAACCTTTCACCACATTATGTCGTCTCCTATAATTTGTAGCCAGAGTCAACCCTATCTATCTCATGTGGGTATTTATTATCCTTTTGGACTCCTAGTACAGGCATTTTGAACCAGTCTACTGTTGCATTTTTAATATGACAACAAAAAGAATGCAAATATCAAACAGTGCAGACCCTATAGGAGTCCTCTATTCAGGGTCTACACGGTTTGCATATATTATCAGTAATCTCTACAGGGGGCTTAAGGGTTGAAAGGGTTAAAGCAAAATGGCATTGTTTGTCCTCAACCCAGCTTATACAGTTGGGGACAAACGTCTTTGTATTACAACAATTAGATCCATTGCAAACAATTTGAAGCCAATGCAAATTATGCGTCCGACCAGGCTAAAAAAAATTCACTTCTGATTAAAAATTTAAAAAAAAAGTTCTTTCAAATAACGTTACGTTTCCGTTTAGTTTGGTTTAAAAATGAAATAACAACGTATTTCACGCCAAAAGTTGACATTGAGACTCTTTCCTATTCCGATATAGAACTGAACTTACAAGAAATTTATTGACCTCTTGTCTATCAATCGTCCGTTGTTTTTATGACAATTAGCTTTATAATCCTCAAATAGAGTTTATCTTTGACCAGATTGTTCAAACAGTAAGGTAGGGGCAGCATATACCGTCTTACGTGCTGCCCCTGCTACAGTGGATAATACGTTATTCTTTCCCGTTTAAACGAAACGAAACGCAAACGCAAAACACTAAAACGTAGAAAAGTGCAACTTTTGGACAATTCTGAAAATTCATATTTATCTTGGTGGCAAACAGTTTGGAGCCTGATCAGACGCCGGGTTACCCAGCGTCTGATCTGGCTCCAAACTGTTTGCAATAGAAATAATAGTTTCAGCGTAAACGCGTTTATTGGGAAAGAATAACGTTTTCTCCACTGTATCTGTATCCATCTAGATTAAGGTGCATTTACGGTTCGGTGTCTTACCCGGAATCAAAATGACATGGAAAACTCACTTAAACAGGAGAGACCACAGTTTGGATAGGACTGGTTGTCAATAGTTTCAACATTAGACGTTCTGTCCAACTAGACATTAGTAGACATATCATGCAGTCTCATTAACTGCGCAAAATGTACATATTTATAATTGTATAAAAGGAACCATTTTCATCAGTGGAGGAATAAATTAGAAAACTTAGGTAATGAGTGGTTTACCCACTTTTATCTTGAGCTCTGATATAAACTGTTATCCTTAGTATTAAGTGAGAAATATTGTGATAAAACACCAGTTATAAAGTCTACTTTAATCTGCCCCTAAACCCAGGTTTAACCCCCCAGTGGTTGTTAATAATTATTTGATTTATAATTGATTATTGATTGCTACTGACCGTACCAAGGCGGGCTCCTATGTTCACTTAGCTTTATGTTTGTCTTGTGTGTTGTTTTCTATTTAGTGTGTAGATGAAGGAATGGTATTGCGTGTGTGTGTGTGTGTGTGTGTGTGGTTGTGTGTGTGTGTTTGTTATGGTATGGCTGTGTGTGTGTTCTGCTTTAGAGATGGGTGTATTGTTTGTGTTGCGTTTCCTGCTTCAGTCTTCTTTCGTATTTAGTTTAAACAGTATTTTATTTCAAAATAGATACAGTCATAAATGACAATACATACAATTTCACATATTTATTTACTACTAGTTCTTACTACAAAGAAGAGAGGATATATTTATTAAAAAAGACAAATACCTGTCTTATCCACCGAGAAAAAGGAATAATAAATACGAAAGAAGACTCAAGCAGGAAACGCAACACAAACAATACACCCATCTCTAAAGCAGAACACACACACAGCCATACCATAACAAACAAACGCACACACATACACACACACACACACACACACACACACACACACACACACACCCACACACGCAATCCCACACACCAAACGGAAAACAATACGCAAGACAAACATAAAGCAAAGTGAACATAGGAGCCCGCCTTGGTACGGTCAGCAGCAATCAATAATTAATTAATTAATGTTTAAAGTGCAGTAAAGTATCGTTCAATATATGTTTATGTTGCTGATTTAAATACATCCTAAAGGATATTTCTGCTTTACCCCTACCTTGCTTAAAGTTTTCACGGGTTTTAAAAACCATCAATAACCCTTCTGAATTACCTTTTGAGCAGTCGTTATATTTGTGTTTTGCGATAGTTTCATACAACAAGGTCGTGATAGTCTCAAGCAATATACTAGCTTCCCTGTTGCTGCTAGTAATATCGGCATTTAATACGGTAGTAGTTTAACCTTTACCATATAGACGTGTGATTGCAAGCCCACCAAAACTATATACCGGTACAAATGTACAGATATACTATGCACTCATTTGATTAGATGCAATAGTGAGGTGATCGTTCCTTTCCGTTTGAACGAGATGCAAACGCAATGCAATATATTGAAGAAACTGACAGGTTGCTAAAAAATGTTGACGATGGATTTCAAATTGAACATGCATTCGTGGTGGGTTGAAGTAAGATGGTAGTAAAAGCAAAATGAAACTAAAGCAGGAATCTCCTTAAGCACAGTTTGATATAAGTGTTTGTACATATAGCTATGGGAGGAAAGGATATTTAGCAGTGATAATCCACGTTATTGTCACCGTAACAATATTGCAACATATAAGTTAAAATTTGACCTGACTTTTAAGTATGGGCATAATATTAAAATTTATGCTAGAAACAGTGGAGACCCTGATCTGACATTGCGAATCGTGGCGTCTTATTAGGGTATTCACTATTTGCTATTCTATAAAGAATATTTAGCTGTTTTGATAAACACTGTGCACAGTCTCCTTAAAATCGAACTCGCAAGCAAGCACATAAAAGCGATACTATGCAATAGTCAGGGGTAAATGGATTAACGCTCTTCACATTAAATTCTTTTGTTTTAGTATGTTACGCCGCAAATTAAACTATTCAGGATATAGTATTAATACGTTGTGTAAGTAGTCCCGCATAGCAAACATCACTTTTATTGCTGCAATTACTTTGTTTTATTTCTTCTTATCTATGTTTGGTAAGTAGAACTTGGGCTTAGCGACCGTTTTGAGAAGAAGCATTGGCAAACGACTGAATAATGGAGGACGAGTTAAGTGCAAAAAGATCTCAAAAACAGCTTTTCTGCATTTCATTTGATTAGAACTACACTCTGTTTGAAATATGGATTATGTTAAATATCTGAACAAATTCAACCCTAGCGACGTGTATACTCGTCATTTACTAGTATGATCCCTGTGTAGAGTACATTTGTATTTTGCAAACAGTGTCGAGCAATATTATAAGGCTCCTAAAGGAAGCCTCTGATCAGGGTCTGCACTTTTTGTCAGTTTGCTATATATTATAAGACAACAACCATCAATAGTAAACAATGAACTTTACCGACTTGGAAACTGGAAATGTCCATTAAAAGCTTCAGGGATGAATGAGGTTCCAAGACCCGACTGTTTGATATATGAATTAAGTTATTTTTGTTAATGATGTTTTCTGAAAGTATACGCCGATGGTATACATTGATTTGTAGGCGACGGGTTAAAACGGGTTTGGATTTATATATGTACCCAATACGGGCATTGACTGTAAGATAATGTAAATATTTCAGCTGTAACCTCAGAGCAGCTTATTGCTCGAATGTTGATAGGGGGATTTCGTGTTAACCCTTTTAATGACGATATCATGCAAAAACTAATACTTGCAAGCAGTATGGAACCAACATTAAACATCGTGTATTTTAACCGTCTGATCTAGGTCCAAACTGTTTGACACTCGCTTTTAGATTTATTTAATGATACATGCATGCACCGTTTATAGTCAAAAAGATCAGATGACAACTTAGTATCAAACGCAATCGTTGTTCAGATGGGTGTTGTAGGAAGATAGCACTGCATGAGCCCAATACGGACAATGAGATAATGTAACTACTTCAGCTGTAACCTCAGACTAGTTTATTGCTCGAGTGTAGATACGGGGAATTGGTGTTAACCTTTTTATTGACGATAAAATTGACGCACACTTGCAAACAGTTTAGATCCAGAATAAACGCCAAGTACTTTGTAACTCTGTGTCCGACGCGAATCTAGACTGTTTGACATACACCTTAAGATTTCTACAATAAATACATGCATAAAACTTATCTTGACAAACTAAAGTAGACTACAATTTTATACAAGACTATATAGCGGCTGGGTAATGGTAAAGTCAAATAGGTTTAGGTTACCCCGACAGAAAATGGCATGGGGTAATAGAATTGACTGCATGTAAATTCTTCCATAGCACAGGCAAATACCGGGAAAGTCATTTGATTTGCAGTTTATTAGTTTGGTAATGTTATTTCGGGTTACTGCCATCTCTATAGGCAAGGGTACCATAGGGACAACCATGCTAAGCGGTAGTTAACTATCGCCGGGGTAATCGAGTTCCGGGAAAAAACAAAATTGAATTTCCTTCTCCTAACACTTCTTGGAAATGAGTATGTAAAATCTATAAAATGAACTATTTCAGAGCATGTTGCGGCTCTGAACTCGATCTTGAGATCTTGCCAGGAAGAAATATGTTACAAACAAAATCGTCTATCTGACAGCAAGAAGTGTTCCGTATTGTTAAAATACTATCATTTGGCGATATCCAAACGACTACATTCAATTTTATTAAAGACTCTGCAGATTTAGACATAAAGATAGAAACTAAGTGTCTTGAAAATATTCCTGTTAAAATTATATGAGAGAGGCCCAATAGTTGATTGTGCATTTTATATTAACGTTGTGTTAAATAAATCCTTTGAAATTCAAAATGTTGGTATATGTATATAACCTTATTGTGCCCAGCACCAGACATATTATTTTCATATAGGATGGACCAAGATGGGACAGTTTGAAGCATACCGGTAGGTAACCGTAAATGTCTGCTCGGGATTTAAACTGTTTTTGCCCTTTTTTCAATTATCGCTCGGTTAATACTTACTACATATACTTGGTTCTCTTCGCCCCGGTCGGAGCATAGGGCTCTCACGACACATCTCGGTTTATAGTACATGTATACACAAACTATAGGTTTTACAATGATTGCATCCGATATTATTAAAACAGACGGTACATTAACTGGCTTGCAACTATATTAGTTTTAAGCCAAATAACTGAAGAAATATATAAAATATATGATTGTCAAATAATTTGGATCTGGTCCAAGACCGCGATACTTGACATCTGAAAAGTCGCCTCTAGTTAACTATAGGGTTAAGCTAAATTCAGTATTTAGAATAATATGATTTTGTTATCACGTGAACAATTAGTGGTGTGAAATGGCTTGAAGTATTGGCCTATTGAGATAACAGCACTGTAATACTGAATAGAATAATGAGATATCATTTTTATGTGAAAATAACCTGTTCCATAATGACTTGGCGCGAAACATTGACCTTCTCAGTCAGTGGCACGGTAGTGTTAATTTCGGGTTGGATTTCCTAACATTGTTAGACATAGACAGTATATATCTCAATTAACACTTGGTTTGTAACACGGCGGGGAGTTCCATGAAGTATTGTAATATAATAACAGTCAAACTACGATATCTTAAACTCGCTTGAAGTCAAACATTAGTATCCCTATTTCAAACTACAAACGTGGCTAAGCATACATACGGATATATTAGACTACAGCGAGGTTCAAATAATGAAATTCAATTATTTAAATACGAAAACAATCGACTTGAACGAGTTCGAGATATCTAAGTTTAAATATATCTTATTCAACATAAAGTTTATAGTTAATCCTCGACTGTTTCACCACTCACAAACGAGACCCATTTTAGATTAAAACGGATGAAAGTAGAACGTATGTCTTGACGTAAGTTGCCACCTTGGACAAACATCGAAATCGACCTGTCTTTCCAGCGGTCCTACATACAGAGTTACCCGGTGTCTGATCTGGTTCCCAGTGGGTTTATTCTAAATATTGAAATAGATCGGCGACGTCTGCAGTTTTTTAATGGTTAACATTCCGTTTCTTTATACTTGAAACAGAAAAGGATAAAGAGCATTACTAAATAATCTCGCCTGCAATGTATGAGCAATTAAAAGATATATGCTCTGCAAACTAGACTTTTAACAATTGCAAAAGTGTTACTTGTAAGTTAAGAAGGTTTTTAATAATGCCATCCTTTGACCATTCAATAAAATATATACACTGTAATGCATTGAATTTTGTTTGCACTTTATGTGCATGTTTATGTATTATACAAATACATGCACTGTGAATGATGTATATACGTTATTCTTTCCCAAAACACGCGTTTATCCTAAATCGATTATTTCTATTGCAAACAGTTCTGAATTAGATAAGACGCCGGGTAATCCGGCTTCTGGTCAGGCTACCAACTGTTGTCACTTAAATTAAACTAAAGCGTCCACAAAGTCAATAATTTGTAATATTCAACAGTATATGTTTTATTTCCTCTTTTCGGATATTTGATAACATCATAACATTTGAAATACAAACAGTGTTATCCCAGATAACTTATATACATGTACATATAGTATAAATACCAAAACAATGTTAAAAAAGACAAAAGCATTATTAAAACAACATGAATTAGAGAGATAGAAATAGTGGACTCGTAAGGAGATTCAGAAGAAAATGAAACATGCTCCTAAAATATCAAGTACATTGCATAGCCTTTGCTTTTTGTTGCTTTGCGTGAATGTTTCGTTCCGTTAAAACACGAAATAACGTCTACTTCACTGTATGAGTGCACCGATGGCTTAGAGTACAATTCTAGATGAAACGGAATTAGCAAGGTGATTTTACAATAAAGTCTCTTATATTATGATTTGTATTAGCAAAACATTAAATAAATCAACGTGTGACCCTAATAAAACTGCCGCTCCAGAAACTGGGTGCCGTAAGTGTGAAAATAAAATAAATCTATACCATACCTTATTCCAGGATGCGATCAAGTATAATAAATATATATATTCTATATTTTAACCCTTCCTCCGCATAAACACCAAAATGAACATACATTGAGGTAAATGCTGAAAAAAGATAGCAGTTAGGAACTTCCTACTTTAGTGTCATCTTAATTTAAGCAGTAGCCTTCATACGGATAGTTTGATTATAGTGATTTGCACACATAGCGTTCGACAAAAGTAGATATTAGAAAACAGTGTAAAACCCTGATGAGATTATACAAATCGAGACGTCACATTAGGAACTGAACTGTTTACTATTCCATATAGACTATTCAGCTGTATGGATAAACACTGCCCAGTCTTTGTATCACACGTGTATACCAAAATAAATTCTACCCGCAAGCTCATAGAAATAATACCATGCAATATTCAGGCATAAATGGGTTACAGCTCTTGACATTAAGTATTTTTGTTTTAGTATGTTACTCCACAAATTAATTTATTCAGGATACAGTCTTAACGCATTGTGTAAGTAGTCCCGCATAACAAACACTACTTACATGGCTGCAATTACTTTGTTTTATATCTGCTTATCTATGTATGGTATGTAGAACTTGTACTAAGCGACCATATTAAGAATAGCTGAATAATGCTGGACGAATGTAATGCAAGAAAATCTCAAAACAGCTTACTGCATATCATTTTATTACATTCTGATTGAAATATTGTTTATGTTAAATAGCTTGACAGATTCAACCCAATAATATACACGTCATTTACAAATAATATACCTACTGTCTTATGCAAACAGTGTAGATCCATATCATAAGGTTCCTAAAGGAGCACTTTGATCAGGGTAATCACTGGGTTGGGTTTTTTTGCACTATACATGTACGTGTATTACAAAACAGCAACCCTAAATAGTAAAACTAAAAATGGACTTAACTTATTTGGAAAATGAAACTATTCATTAAAAGCTTTTGGGGTAACTGATATAACCATTTCTTTCTTTCTTAGCCCGCCTGGACTGGAATTTGCAAACAATTTGGATCCAGAGCAGATGCTGAGTAACCTAGTGCGTCTTATCAGGACCTTATTTGTTTGTCAACTGAATAAAGTTTTTCAGCGAAGCTGACTATTATCTATTTAGACCTACATTTTTATTTAGACAAATATGTCAACCAATCATATTTGATCAGAAATTTAGATTTAAGAGCACCTGTTGAAACTGAATTGTCCGATTGGATAGTAGCCTGGGCTCCAGATAAGAGAATTATTTCAAAACTTTATTTGTGCATTAAACCCTATTGTGTCCTACTCATTTGAATTGTCACTTCGAGACGATAAAAATGAGTGGTAACACCATAGGGTTTGGTGCCGAATTGAGTGAGAAAATGTTAGATTTGTTCTGTTTACTCCCCTCTTATCTGGAGCCCTGTAACTGTAGCCTGGCTTGTTTATGGACTGATTAAGAGACATAGGCAGTGTGTAATACTGAGCTGATGACATCATGCTTCTATGATATGATAGCAGAGTCTATTTATAGATAGACAGTGGCAGCGAGGTGTTTTGTTAAATAATGGTTTACTACCAATTTATTTTAATTGTTAACTATTTGTTCAAATTTACCATACATTGATAGCAATATAATAAATGGCATCAAGTGAGTTAAACACAATTTTGTTGTTTCATCATTTATTCACAAGAGTGAGGTGTTCTGTAAGGGCATGCACAGTTTATTTATTTATAGTTTGTTTCAAGAAACTCCCCATGAATGAAGTTTGATATATAGAACAGTAGTTTAATCTGAGGATCTCCTACCAGTAGCTAGGATATAGGTTATATTATTGGTTTTGCATTTCTGTACATTTATAGTTTTTTAGTCAGAGTTATAGTTATCCTTGAATGTGTATGTTTTGCTTTTCAATCCAAGATATTACAATTTTTTGAAAACCCCCAATTTCATACAATTTTGCACACCCATCTACAGCATGAATTCCATCACACATTCCGCTGAATATCTTTTTTAAAGATATTTCTTGTTTCTGTTAATATCGTTTTCTGAAAAATACGCCGACGATATTTGAAACAGACATCAGTTTTGTAGGCGACGGGTTTAAACGGAGTTTTACCTTTTACTTATATAATAGTATGAACACAATACGGGCAATGAGTGTAAGATAATATAACTACTTCAGCTGTAACCAATCAACAGTTTATTGCTCGAATGAAGATACGGGGAAATGGTATTTTCTTTTTACTTACAAATTGACTGATATTTTCTAACAGTTTAGATACAGATTATACGCTGAATAAATATGTGTCCGATCACGATCTAAACTATTTGACGCATACCTTAAGATTTCTTCAATAAATTACATGCATAAATCATCTATTGGAAAACATAAGCAGACTACAATTCTAAATAATAATATATTGCGGCAAGATAATGGTAAAGTCAAATAGGTTTAGGTTACCCCGACAGAAAATGGCATGGGGTAATAGAATTGACTGCATGTAAATTCTTCCATAGCACAGGCAAATACCGGGAAAGTCATTTGATTTGTAGTTTATTAGTTTGGTAATGTTATTTCGGGTTACTGCCATCTCTATAGACAAGGGTACCATAGGGACAACCATGCTAAGCGGTAGTTAACTATCGCCGGGGTAATCGAGTTCCGGGAAATGACAAAATTGAATTTCCTTCTCCCAACACTTCTTGGAAATGAGTATGTAAAAATCTATATAGTAGACTATTTCAGAGAATGTTGTGGCTCTGAACTCGATCTTGAGATCTTGCCAAGAAGAAAAATGTTACAGACAAGTTCGTCTATCTGACAGCAGGAAGTTTTCCCTATTGTTGAAATGCTATTATTTAACGATATTCAAAGGACTGCATTCAGTTTGATTAAATACTGCATATTTAGATATAAAGAGAGAAACTAAGTGTCTTGAAAAACGAAAGCATTCCTGTTAGAATTATATGATAGAGGTCCAATAATGGATTGTGCATATCATGTAAAAAGTGTGATAATAGAGCCTTTGAAATTCCAAAATGTTGGTACATGTATATAATCTTATTTCATCGCTTTCTTACCCAACACAAGATATATTATTTGCCTAAAGGACTGACCAAGATTGGACAGTTTGAAACATACCGGTATTATACCCAGACGCCAAGTAACTCGATGTCTGCTCGGGATTTAAACTATGTTTGCCTTTTTTCAATTATCTCTCTGTTAATACTTACTACTTAATCCCCTTTTCCCCCGGGCTTTCACCATATATCTCGGTTAATAGTATACTCAAACGATAGGTTTTACAATGATTGTATCCGATATTTATTATAACAGACAGTACAATAACGGGTTTGCAACTAAATTAGTACGTAAACATCTTAGAAATAAGCATTCATCTTGTCTAAAACACCGGTACATAATTATAACTGTACAGTTCAACAGTAAATAGACACATAAAGTGCAAATGTACCTTCATACCGTGGTGAATTTCAATGAACGCGTTTTCCTATCATGCCCATTATTAACAGTTTGGAGCCGGACCAGACGCCGAAATTAACAGGCGTCTGATTAGGCACTAAACTATTTGCCAATAAGACAAAAATAAATCGTACCTTTTGATATTGTCAGCATTTTGTTTTACAGCTAATTAAGTGAAGAAGTTTCAAACTGATTGTCAAACAATTTGGATTTGATCTGTTACCTGATGCCTGGGTTCATGCTTATAAAGCGCTTGCGTTGAGTCTGAAATAGATCTTAAGCATTTGATTGGTCAGATTTGAGCCTACGCTCAAATCTGACCAATCAAATGCTTGAGAACGCATTCAGACTCACCTTAAACGCTTTATAAGCACTGAGCCTAATCTGGCCCCAAAGTCGACACTAGTCGTCTACAGAGTTAGATATAAATCAACACTTATAATAATAAAATCAGTATTTAGAATAACAAGACTTCCTGGTTATGTGAACAATTAGTTCTGGTGTGAAATGGCTTGAAGTATTGGTCTATTGACATAACAGCACTGTAATACAGGCAAATTTTGGTGAAAAGAATAATGAGATATCATTTTTATGTGAGAATTCCCTGTTCCGCAGTGACTTGGCTGGAACCATTGACCTTCTCAATCAGTGGAACAGTAGTGTTAATTTCGGGTTGGATTTCCTAACATATTTAGACATAGACAGTATATATCTCAATTAACACTTGGTTTGTAACACGGCGGGGAGTTCCATGTAGTCTTGTAATATAATACTAGTCAAACTACGATATTTGGAACTCGCTTGAAGTCAAATATAATTATCGATATTTCATAATAAAAACGTGGCTTAGCCACATATTAGCTTTCAAATAAGGATATATTCAAAATTTTATTATTGAAATACGAAAAAAATCGAATTTGGCGAGTTTCAGATATCGAAGTTCAAATGTATAGTATTTCAACATAAGACCTTAACTGTTTATACAGCGCTCCAACGACATCCAATGGGAGACAAACACTGTATCGTTGTTCGGAGGTAGTCATTATAGGGAGGGAAATTGGTTTACATTTGCAAACATCTTGTATCCATATCAGATGCCGCGTCACGCGGCGTCTGATATTGATTCAAGCTGTTTTTCACTCGTCATTAAGTTTTTTTCTGTCAAAGTGACCCATATGTAATTTTAAGAAAAACAGCAGACGGCAACTTTTAGCAGACGATATTGCAGCAGTAAAAGCGCGAGGCATAAATTTCTAGTTTAGGTAAGGAGGAAGTCGTTGTTGGGAGGGCCGTTGTAGGGAGGGAACACTGTGGTATAATCAACCAATGAGTGTTTCACCACTCACACACGAGACTCCTTTTATACTAAACGGGTTAAGTTAGCATTTTCGTCTTGACGTAAGCTGCCATCTTGGACAAACATCGAAATCGGACAATCTTTCCAGCGGTCCTACATACAGAGTTAGATCTACCCAATGTCTGATCTGGTTCCCGGTGGGGTTATTCTAAATATTGAAATAAATCGGCGACCTTTCCAGTTTTCTCTTAAAACATCGCGCTTCTTTAAACTTTAAACTGAAAAGGATAAAGAGCATTACAGACTTATCCAGGCTGCAATGTACATTTGTATAATATATTATGTATGTGTACTTCCTATTTGGAATATTGTGCCTTTTGTATAGAGGCAATTAAAAGATGTATGCTCTGCAAACCAGACTTTTAACAATTGCAAAAAATTAAATTTTATTAATTGTAAGTTAATAGTGTTTTTAATTATTTGCATTTTTGTTCGCATATTACATGCATGTACATACTCCAAGTGTCAATAACTTGCAATATTCTATGATATGTTGTTTGCGTTTATATTTCGTTTCGTTCAAGTGCGAAAAGATTTATTCTTCTTCACGGTATATGAGTGCACCGATGGCTTAGAGTACAATTCTAGAGTACAATTTCACAATCGCAAGGTGTTTGTAAAATACGTTCAAGTTGCTTTCGTTTGTATTTTCAGTCTTCAAAAACAGACAGAATTGGCATATATGTAATATTTTCAGGGACATTAACAGCCCCCATAATTACATAAGTGCCATTGACTGTAGTTAAAGTACTGTTTAGGTAGACAGCAATAAATGCGAAATGTACAATTTCCTTGAAAATAGGCTCCGAGACTACCCAATCACAGCCAAACTTTATACATTAATTATTCAATTACCAACTTGCCAACTGTAATCGGGTTTTTTTTCACTTTGTCCAGAAACGCAAACGCATTACAATAAAATGTAAAAAGTGCATCTTTTTGACAATCTTAATTCTAAGTTTAATCTGAATGACAAATGTATTTGGCGCCATATTTAGACGCCGGGTCGTAAGACAATCCCCTGGTGTGTATGTTTGCAGTATTACCAACAAATGCATACATGTAATTGATTTTTCTAAACTCCATTGTAGGCTCGTATGTATGATCACCGTTATGTACAATGGAATATATCTACTTAGATACTGAAACGTTTATCGCCATTCCTGGAAATGTCAAAAACATCCTCGATTAAGTAGAGGAGGTCGTTTCTGATAGGTAAACAAGACATTGTCAAATTCGAGTGCGTCTTATCTGCTGAATTTTAAAATCAATTCTTAATGAAATATCATTATAGAAAAATGCTATCCAAATGGCAATCAGTATATTTGTTCTATGCAAACAGTATACCCGATCAGAAGGTTCCTGCTGGAGTCCTCTGGTCAGGATCTGTACTGATTGTCAATTTCGAAACGTTTTGTAAAAAATCAAACCTTTATAGTAAACATTTGACTATACTTACTTTGATATTACTATTATCCGTTGTCGTCATCTTTTATTTATTGTTGTTATTGGAGAAACGTCGATATGAGTGTCAAACATATTACATCCTGATTAGATACAGTGGAGAATGTGTTATTCCTTCCCACTAAACGCGTTTACGCTAAAACGTTTATTTCCACTGCAAACAGCTTGGAGCCAGATCAGACGCCGGGTTACCCGGCGCCTGATCAGGCTCCAAACTGTTTGCCACTCTGATAAAAATGAATTGTAAGAAATATTTTTTTAAAATGACATTTTCTACGTTTTAGTGCTATGCGTTTGTGTTTCGTTTGCGTTTAAACGGGAAAGAATAACGTTTTCTCCACTGTACCTGAAAGTTCAGTATCTGATAACGATAAAACTGTTTGACACTCGTGTCGACTTCTCTTTAAACTAATTGCAAATGTTTGCGTTGTCGGCCTAGCTGCTGAAGGGTTAAAAGTCTGATTTGATTGTCAATGTTCCTCGCCTCAAATATTGTCAGATTTTAATCGACAAATAATTTATTGCCATGTCACGTCACAGAAAACACATCAGATCTCGTCATTAAAAACACTTGCTTGTATTCGACCAACTAGTGAAGTATAATAGCGTGTTAGGCATCAACAAAGTGTACATGTGTTACTTGAAGACTCTTGTATTTTTTTAAAGAACGGACAAAATGGTAGTGAATCATGTTTTTTCCGGTTAAAAGAAATCAGCAGCTTTATATAACGGATTTTTACTTTAATATACAGTCGGAACTAGATGCTTCGAATTCGCTTAAATCGATTGTACCAGTATTGCATAAGTAAACTTTCGATACGTCGATCTCGCTTAAGTAGAACATACCCATATTTCAAAGTTTAAACGTAGCTAAGACATGTTTTAACTTTGAAATATGGATATGTTCGAACCAACGCGAGTTCGAAGTACAGTGAAACCCCTCTAAACTGGACATATGTGGGGACAACATAAATGTCAGGTTTATATGGATTTCCGGTTTAGAGGGGTTTTAACCAATATCTTGTTTCTAGTATAGAGGATAATTATCCATTTGAAACAGGACCAAAGTTTTTGTCCGGTTTAGAGAGAGTTCCGGTATTTAGAGGTTCCGGTTTAGAGAGGTTTCACTGTAATCGAGTTAGGCGATTTGGGCGAAGTGTCGAGTTTTCATTGTATTATGACACAAAAGAACTTTGAGAAACACTGCAAGGGCCCGTCGTACGAAACGTTGTACGACCAAAACCAGCCGTAAATCAAAACCTTAAAATACATCTAAATTCTACATATAAATGGTCTTGTAACATATCTTTGGTTTAGTCTTTACAAGACAATTCTAAGTGAGAAGTCACAATACAGGATTAGAATAACCTGGCTTACGACAATATTTGCCATACGAAGTTTTGTAAGACTGTCTCTGGTTGCATGTTTTTTGGATGTTGGATGCAGAGCACAGTTGTGTTGTTCATGATAACGAGTATTGTCCCTCCAAGTGTTTTCAGACGCGTCATCGCACTGTCAACTGAAGATGATAATGGTCAGCATCATGCATATTTTGGACTCGACGTCCTCTGCCATGCCTCTTGTTTATGAGCGTTTGAGAAGTGTCTGAGATCTTTCTCACGCTTTCGATTGGTCAGCTCTGAGTGGAAAACTTGAGAACGATATCAGACACTTCTCAAACGCTTTATAAGGTCTCGATCTTCAGGACCCGATGTTGACTAGGGGCCCTTTTCATAATACTTCGTACGACCAAAACGGTCGTAAGTCAAATTTTAAAATATAATTAATTTCTGATTTCTCCATGTAATCCTGTCTTGTGTCATCTCTTTTGAATCGTCTTTTCAAGACGATTCAAAAGAGATGTCACAAGACAGGATTAGATGGAGAAATAAATAATGATTAAGACGTACGAAGTTTTATGAAACGGGCCCGAGGGCCAGAAGGCACGGGGGATGCAAAAATATATGGCTTTGCGTGGACGTAAATCATTCTGTAAGTTAGGATCTTCGGGTATGGATAGTGTTATTTTTCGAGAAATGACGCATTAGGCTGTTGTTCCAATCTTCATTGCATTGTTGTGGCTGTCCTGGTTTCTAGTCCCGACTCTGTAACAATAACTATTACTTGAATTAGCTTGTTAACTCTTTGCATCCTGAGAAATGTACATGTGTTTGTTATATTATCAACTACAGTAAAACCTCTCTATTACGACCACTAAAATCGAAGGCCAAATGATTGTACATGTATAAAAGGCAGGTGACTGCTTTAAGCAAGGTGATAGTAAAACAGAAAGCTCCTAAACTCCTAGGCTCCTGTCCCCTTGCTTTAAGCAGTCGCCTGTAGTAAACATTTAATAATTAACACAATTAAGGGGTCGTTATAGAGATGTTTTGATGTACGTTACTATGATTCAGTAAATATATTGCGTTACTTTCAGTTTTGTAGAATGCTTTTTATATGCGTGTCAACTAGTTTGGGTCCAAATGTTAGGACTAGTTTTGATCCCAGTTGTTTGTATACACAGAGTTAAGATTAATTGTTGTTTGCATGTTAGTTGTTTCTGACACCAGAAAACCATTGCAACGATGGCAACTTTAAACCTACAGATCCCTGAAACATGAAGTGGATATTTCCAGTTTCTAATCATGCTTAGTTCATTTTATGACTGTTTATTTAGAGTACTTTTACAACATATTGCAAAATGGCAAAACGGTGTTGAACCTGCTCAGAGGGCTCATATATAGAAGCTCGTTGGTTTATGTCTGGGGCCCGTTTCATAAAACTTCGTACGACAAAAACGATTGTAAGTCAAAACTAAAAAATACATTTAATTTCTGATTTCTCTATCTTATCCGGTCCTATGACATCTCTTTGGAATCGTCTTTTCAAGACGATTCCAAAGACATATCACAAGACAGGATTAGATTGAGAAATAAATAATAATAGGAAATTCAGTACAAGACTTACAGGACAGCTTGAATAAGCTTTATGAATACTGTCAATACTGGGGTCTTGATGTAAATACAAGTAAAACAAAAGTAGTTGTTTTCCGCAAAAGAGGGCCAGTAAAACAGGATGAACGTTTTATAACGATGAGCCTCTAGAAATCGTGAACGACTTCAATTACTTAGGCGTAGTTTTTAATTACACGGGTTCATTTGTTTT
Organism: Gari tellinella; assembly: GCA_922989275.2. Taxonomy (NCBI): domain Eukaryota; kingdom Metazoa; phylum Mollusca; class Bivalvia; order Cardiida; family Psammobiidae; genus Gari; species Gari tellinella. The sequence continues at coordinate 72,089,283 of OV277863.1, forward strand.
AAATAACCAGTATATTGTGGGTAAAGCTAACAAAGCGGCTAATACGTTATTGTGTAATATTAACAAATATGAAATTAGCCCTTTGATAGCTTTACAATTATTTGATTCGTTTGCTGGATCTATTCTAAATTATGCTAGCCCTGTCTGGGGGTTTTCAAAGCCCAAAGATATTGAGCGGGTACACCTAAGATATTGTAAGGCTATACTGGGCGTTAAACAAAGTACAAGTAATGCGGCGGTATACGGAGAGTTGGGAAGATATCCTTTGTACGTCAACAGATTTGTCCAAATAATTAAATACTGGATCAATTTATTAAGTACTAGCAATATAATTTTGAAATATATATATCAAGATGTCCGTATAAAATGTAAGAAGGGGGCAACTAATTGGGCTTCGAAAGTGAAAGGTTTACTAAGTGGTTTTGGTTTCACAGACGTCTGGGGCTTCCAAGAACAAGTTGATTTTAAACGTTTTCTACCAGTATTCAAACAGAGAGTTAAAGATTGTTTTACACAACAATGGCACGCTGATTTAGAAAACAATACTGTATTAAGTCACTTATATGTATATATTAAGGAAGATCTCTGCCTTGAAGATTATTTGAACACTTTAAAATATAAATCCTCAAGGTTTGCCTTAACACGTTTGCGCGTGTCTGCACATAAACTACGTATTGAGTTTGGAAGGTATGGGCGAAATCGCTTGGAACGACATGAAAGAATATGTCAACTATGTGAGAGTAATGATTTAGAAGATGAATTTCATTTTATTTTGAAGTGTTCGGCATATACAAATCTTCGCTTTAAATTCATTAAACATTATTTTTATAGCAACCCTAGTATGCAAAAATTTACAGAATTGCTCAAGTCAAAAACCAAAACTGTACTGATAAAATTAAGTAAATACATATAGTACAGGCCAATAATATGAGAAAAGATTTACTCACAGGCTTATAGATCAAGTGTTTGTATGTTTGTTTATGTATGTATGCCATGTCACTGTTATGTTACATGATATGAATCAAATCTTTTTAACAACCATAAGAATCAATTAATCGTCTAATTAATCTGCAAAATTGCATAGTTCATTCTCCTAAATAAGGAAGATTAGAAATACTAACAGCTTAACTTTGTTAAATACTTTTTAGAGAAAGTGCATAAATTACAGTAAGATGCACAGTGCTTTCTACAGTACAGTGCTTTCTGCAGTGCTTTCCATGTGCTCTCTATGGCTTTCTGCTTTAATTGTATTACCTATACTACTAATTACCATAAACTACAGTGACCATGTATGTATGTTTGTATTGTATGATTTTTTGATGTTTAACGAGGTACCTGATTGTGTACAAGTTGAATAAAATTCTGTTCTGTTCTGATGTTAAATCATGTTCCTATCATACACTATTTCATGGATATTATCAGATGGTCTAGATCCAGATCCAGAACCTGACTCAATCCGCATTTGATCATGATCAAAACTTTTGACACTCGAATCGTGTCTTTATTTGAAAAGACATGTTTTATGCAAACGTAATTGTGGCAGAAATGTGTTAACGTGCAAACTATAGAAAAAACATCTTGACAGTGATCAATATCTAAATTATTTTGAGGCCGCGATCATTCAAAAGCAGAACCATGCGCCGTGTGCTTCCCTTCGATCGTCAAATTTAACGGTTATAGGTTTAATCCTGTGAATCGACAAAACCTCGTCTGCTGAAATGTGTCGTCTGTAATTTTATTAAAAATTCAAATTTTTGAAGTTCTCGTTGAAGAAATATTGATACGTATTACGCGACGTCAGATCTGGATTCAAACTGTTTGGAAAGTTGACTTTCTCAGCGTATGGCAGTGAAAAGGTTAACCTAGTGACTTCTGGTACTTCAAGTGGCTGTTCCAGTTTTCTTTTAACCCCATCACTGCCATGACGTCATATGCTTTAAACAATTATTGTCGTCAGATCTATTTAGAACTAATATTTAAATTTCATGTAATTTGACTTGCCAACTATTTAAAATGGTCAAACAGGTTGGATCCTGATCAGACGCCGCGTTGCATATCTTGATCCGACTTTTCCGCACGGGTTCGAACCGAGTTCGTTATATTTTGTTACTTTTAAATGTAGTAAGTTTCTCAATTTAATTGATTTGCGTTTGTGTTTAGTTTTGTTTCAGAGGGAAAGTATAACAACTATTCCTTTTACAGTGTTCCCTCCCTACAACGGCCATCCGAACAACGACTTCCTCTTTACAACAATGACTGAGGTTGTTCCCCAAACAAGACAATTAGATCTATGTCAAACCTTTTTACGGATGAAATATCGTCTGCTAAAAATTGTCGTCTGCTGTTTTTTTTCAAAGTCACATAATGGACATTTTGACGGAAAAAATAACAATGACGAGTGACAAACAGTTTGAATCCAGATCTGACACCGCGTCACGCGGCGTCCGATCTGGATTAAAGCAGTTTGCAAAATTAATGTAAGCCAATTTCCTTCCCTATAACGACTCCCTCCGAGCAACGCACATACTTTTTGTCTCCCATTTGGTGCCGTTGTAGGGAGGGAGCGCTGTATATGCAAATATAGTAGAGGGCATCTAGCGTCAAAAATCGAAGGAAAAAAATGCACAGAATTGATTTTTGTGTTTTCATGTGCTACAACATGTACCGAATGTTAGAAAAAAAATCTAGCAAAATCAAACAATGTGAAATATGATTTTTGGGGTAAAATAGCTAAAATAATAGCTGAAAGCACGACTTTTTGGGATTTCCAAACTGCGATCGTAGAAATTAATATAAAAGTTCGAAATTTACAGGCTAGACAAATAATCATGTAAACTTTGGAATGTTACTGGTTAAGATAAATAAAATTGTCAAAAAAATAAAATCACAAATTTTGAAGATTTCAAACAGACCCCGACATCTAAAAGCAAATAAAGGAAATGATGCACAGAAATGATTTATATGTTATTATTTGCTTTAATATGTACCAAATAACAGACAAAAAGTTTAGCAAAATCAAACAATGTGAAATATGATTTTTGGGTAAAATGGGTGAAATAATAACTTAAATCGCTATTTTTTTGGATTTCCCTTCTGTGATCGAAGATATCGAAATATACAGGCTAGACAAATACTCATGTCAGCTGTAGACTGGTACTTGTTAAGATAAATAAAATTTCAAAAAAACTGATTTTTGGGGTGAAATTGTCGAAATATTAAACCAAAATCACATATTTTGAAGATTTCAAACAGACCTCGACATCTAAAAGCAAATAAAGGAAATGGTGCACAGAGTTGATTTATATGATATTAGTTGCTTATATATGTACCAAACAACAGACAAAAAGTCTAGGAAAATCAAATAATGCAGACTATGTTTTTTGGGTAAAATGGTTGAAAAAATAACTGAAATCGCTAATTTTTGGGGTTTCCTTTCTGTGATCGAGGATATCGACATCAAAGCTCGAATCTACAGGCTAGACAAACATTCATGTCAGCTGTAGAATGGATAAATAAAAATTTCAAAAAACTGATTTTTAGGGTGAAATTGTCAAAATATTAAACCAAAATCACAAATTTTGAGAATTTCAAACATACCCTGACATCATCAAAAAGCAACTAAAGGAAATGATGCACAGAGTTGATTTATATGTTATTATTTGCTTAAATATTACCAAATAACAGACAAAAAGTCTAGCAAAATCAAACGATGCAAAATATGATTCTGGGTAAAATGGTTGAAATAATAACTTAATTCGCTAATTTTTGGGATTTCCCTTCTGTGATCGAGAATATCAATATAAAAGCTCCAAATCCACATACTGCACGAAAATTTATGTCTACCGTGAAATGGTTCTAGTAAAGATAAATAAAATTTAAAAAAAAGATTTTGAGGTAAAATGGTAAAATTTTTAATTAAACCAAAATTTCATATATTGGGGATTTTTGACAGATTTTAACATTGAAATCAAAATAAAGGAAAAGATGCACAGAATTGATTTATCAGTAAAGATATATTTCAATATGTACCAAATAAATTACAAACAGTGTAGGAAAATCAAAGAATCCGAAATGATTTATGGGTAAAATGGTTGAAATAATAACTGAAAAAGCTAATTTTGGGGATTTTGGATATCAATATAAAAGCTCAAAAAATCCAGTCTAGACAAATATTCATGTCTACTTTAGAATGGTCCTTGTTAGGATAAATAAAGGTTTAAAAAAACTGGGTTTTTTGGCTAAAATTGTCAAAATATTAAACAAAAATCACCAATTCATGTTTGTAAAATAATATAGGAAAATCCAACAAAGCCAACTATAAATTCTGGGGTAAACTGATTTAAACAATTAATGTAAATGCAAGTTTTTGGAAATTCCACACTATGGCATAAGACAGGAATATAGCAGCTACAAATTTACAGGTAAGATACATATTACTGTGCATTGTAGCCTTGTACTTATTAGGATAAACTAAGGTTTAAAAAGTCTGATGGGGGGGGGGGGGTAAAAATGTAAAGAGTTAAATGAAAACCCATATCTTTTCACTTCACTACTGTGACCTTAGATATGAAACTACACGTTCAGAGTCTATAGCATACACGCATACACCATTTTAATGTAGCTTAGCTCAAGTAAAGATAAATCAAAGAGTTTAATACATTATATGGCATCCGTCAGTCGAAAACTGTTGAGGTAGCCGTGGAGCATCGTCTTGTGTGACTGTACAGTCCAATTCTGGATTTGCATGTTCTGTTGCAGTCCTGTCATACAAAAGCTGTTGCATCCTGGCTGTCTGTCTGTGCACTTTGACTTGCTTTACGTCTACTTCTGGTTTGTTCGTTGTGATCTCTGAAGGCCGATTCACCTTTAACCAGGCCCTCCGAAACATGTCTTCTCCACTGGTGTCTGTTTTCCGCTGTTGTTTCCCAGAACTCTAATGCAATGTGGCATGCTTTCATGTCGCGCTTGCACATATCCTTGTATCTGAGTTTCGGGCGACCGCGGCACCTTTTCCCTGTGGCTAGTTCACTATACAGTAGGTCCTTTGGGATGCGCCCATCATCCATCCTTCTGACATGACCTAGCCAGCGCAGTCGGCGCTGACGAAGAAGAGTGTACATGGATGGGATATCAGCTCTAGTAAGGACCTCATTGTTTGAAACCTTGTCGTCCCATGTAATACCAAGGATCCTGCGGAGACAGCGCATGTGAAAGACTTAGAGTTTGTGCTCTTGGGAGGAGTATGTTGTCCAGGATTCACTACCATACAGCAGAGTACTGATTACACAGGCCTTGTAGACATTTACCTTTGTGGGAATTGTCAGATGCTTATTTTCCCAAATTCTCTTACTGAGCTTGGAGAGTGTTGTTGAGGCCTTGCCTATGCGTTTGTTTAGCTCTGTGTCTAGTGAAAGAGTGTCTGAGGCAATAGAGCCCAGGTACTGGAACTGATGGACAACTTCCAGAGTATCCCCACTGAGTTGGATGGAAGGTGGAGCTGGTGTGGCTTGACCCATGACTTGTGTCTTTTTCATACTTATAGTGAGACCAAAGAGATCAATGGCTTCGGAGAATCTGCTCATAAGTCTTTGAAGACCATCATGCTTGTGAGCGACTACAGCAGCGCCATCTGCAAACAGTAAATCTTTAATGGTGACCTTTCGCACATTGGTCTTGGCGCGGAGTCTAGGGGTGTTGAAAAGGTGTCCCTCAGAGCGGGAGTGAAGGTAGACTCCATCTGTTGAATTTTAAGTAAACATGGTAAAACATTTAAACAAGGCACATTTTTTAATGTATATATTGTGACTTTAAATATTATTAGAAAAGCTCCAAAACCATTTGAAAGGCATCAGGCACAATTGAAGAAAGCCTAGCACTAGTACAAATAAATTATGATTTCTAAAACTAATAAAATTTGTTGATAAGATATAAGTTAAACGAAACGAAAACAAATTACACTGAGGATTTTTACAGTGGCATTGGATGTGACCATCAAGGCACTACAGTGTATTTGTTAGCATAATTTTATATGTTTTAATGAAGTCATATACAAGTATAACTTTAAAAAGTTAAACAAAAAGACAATATCTTGAGTATATTATTACAGCAATATAACATGAATATAAAACTTAAAAAATATAGTTAAGAAAAATATATAAATGGAGACTTTTATAAGTAAGGATAACTACCATTTTTAATTAATTTTTTTTTGAATTCCTTACTATAATCAAACAACTAGGTATGACGTGTCACAGGGTGGTCGAGTCCATTTACAAGGGAGATCAGCATTTCAGATGTACTCGTGTCAAGTTTTAAAAGAAAATGTTTGGTTATAGGTACAAACACTAAGCGAATTAGTTATTGGAAACATAACGTAGTGGATAAGGCGTATGTACATGTAGAAGTATATGATCGGACAACATTTTATCAAGCACAGGCTCGAATCTCGAAGCAACCTATGATATTTTTTTAGCCAAAACAATATTGAAAATTCTATAATTACATTGCATTAAGGTAATGCAGAAAGCCCCCTGAAGAAAATGACTAAAACATTTATTGATATTCATATCTTATTATCGATTTGTTTTGTGAAATTATGGCTAATATATGGCTAGAAATCATGCACCCCTTCCCCAAATTTGCCGAACATGTGCATAAATGGTTAGTATAATCATACAGTATAAAATTAGATAATTCATTATAGATTAAAAAAAGTTTGAGGTCGACGCGGGATTCGAACCTACGCTTATTGAAATAATTCTGTCGTAATACATTCTGTGTACCTATACTTTAACCACTGCGCTAAAGTGCTGACAATAATGTCGCCTTCATCTGTATCTAATAATTATACTAAACTTGATTTATAAAAATGGCCCGAGAACATGCGGAATGCTGCTCTCCTTAAAATGTACTCTGCTGACCTTTGACACGTATAGCTTAGTTGTTTGACTATATGACTGTGGATATGACCAGTAAAGCTTCAAATGCACACATAAGTCATATATTCTTTCCAATACGACAGCTTACTAATTAGGATAAATACAAAGTTTGAAAATAACTTTTTGAAGAAAACATTAAAAAATATTTTGAAAAATATACATAAAACAGCAAATTTTGAATTTCTGTATATGGGTGAGGATATGAATAAATAAGAAAATAAAAACTCCAAATCCATAAGCTTGACACAGTCCTTTTAAATGAGATCTGTAACTAGTTTATCCATATTTACACATAACAATCTCAAAAATATACAGTGTTTTGGAAAAATACACCCGCTCCACGAATAAAAAAAATAAAAAATAAACGAACGAACAATTTTCTGCAGTGTTGGATTTTCTGACAACTGTATGAAATATCAGCAAATCATAGTATACGCACATTGGGCATGCATCGTAATAAATGTAATTAATTGATCTAACATAGCTTGCTATATATATATATGAAATAACTGAAAGTATATATATCACCAGTTCAATAACAGTCCATATTCTTTTTGTGGTGCTTATTTTCTACTATCAGTGCACACTCTGATTTGACAAGCGGTATTTTAAATGCTGCCTCTAAGCTAGTACATTGGTTTAATTGTCAAAATGTTGTCATTTAACCTTTATTGTGTGCGATACGAATATATGTTGTTATTTAACCCTAATTTTATGCGGAACGAGAATATATATCATTTGCAAATAGTGAGGACCCAAATCAGAGTGATTATAGCCTACAGTACAAAGTATAATGTGTCTTACCTGTAAATTTGAAGCTTTTACATTTATATCTAAAGCCGTGTTGTGGAAATTCCAAAACGTCACATTTAAACTAATTATTTTAACCAGTTTACCCTGAAATTTCTTATTTGGCTTTGTTGGATTTTCCTTTATTTTGCTGTTATTTAATTCATGTTGAAACATACTAAAACACATAAATCAACTCTCAACACTTTATTTGCTTAAGGCTTTATTTGGCAATTTAAGGCCAGGCGATCTCTGCTAAAATCTCGAAAATTTGTGATTTTGGTTTAATTATTATAACAACTTAACTGCATAAATCAGTTTTTTTGACAGTTTTATTCATCTTTATAAGTACCGTTTTATAGCGCAATTCAATACTTGTTTAACCTGTAGTTTTGGAGCTTTTATTTTAATAGCCACTATCACAGTAGTAAAAACCCAAAAAAGCTCATTTACATTTTATTTTTCAACGATTTTACCCAAAAAAACATTTTGGTATTGTTTTATTTTCCTAGATTATTTTTCTATTATTTTTTACATATTAAAGCATATGATAACACATACATCAATTTTGATTTTGATGACAGGGATTGTCTACGAAAATCCACAAATTTGGTGATTTTGGTTTAATATTTTGACAATTTAACCCCAAAAATCATTTTTTTGAAAGTTTTATTTATCCTTACTAGTACCATTTCACAGTTAAAATGATTTTTTGTCTAACCTGCATATTTGGTGTCTTTATGTTGATATCCACGATCACAGTAGGGAAATCCCAAAACAATCGCGTTTTCATTTATTATTTCAACAATTTTACCCCAAAATTCATATTTTAATTATCCTTAATAGTTCTATTTCACAATAGAGGTGTATAAGTATATAGTCTGTAAATTTGGAGCGTTTATATTGATAACCAACGACACAGTACTGAAATCCCTTAAATTGGCGTTTTCATTTATTATTTCAACAATTTTGCCTCAAAAATCATATTTTGCATAGTTGATTTTCCTAGATTTTTCTTCTGTTATTTGGCACATGCTCTACCATATGAAAACACAAATACCATTTCTGTGCATCATTTCCTTTATTTGGATGTTTGACACCAAGGAATATCTACTAAAATCTCCAAAAAATTGGGGTTTTATTTAATATTTTCATGATTTTCACCCAAAAAGAAGCATTTATATATATATATATATATATATATATATATATATATCCTAATTAGTACTATTTGACAGTGGATATAACTGTAAGTCTCATTTGTAGAGTTGGGGCCTTTATGTTAATACCTAGGGTCACAGTATGGAAATTCCAAAAATTATCATTTTCGTTCATCAATTCAATCATTTTCTGCATTCCCCCCCCCCCCCCCCCCCCCCCTCTACTAATATAGGAATGTAAACGGGGTGGGTTGCTATCAGCCGTCTGACTTAGTGTCTGGTCTTAACCCACAATGTTTGACTGGAACAGTCAATTTGTTATTACAGTGCTCCTACAACGGCCCTCTGAACAACGATTCCATCCTTACAACAATGCTTACCGCTGTTCCCCTTCCAAGACAATTTTGACCAAACTTTTCACGACTGCAATATCGCGTTACGCAGCGTCGGTCTGGATTCAAGCTGTTTGTGAATGTTCTTGCCAATTTCCCTCCCTATAACGACTCCCTCCGAACAACGTACGCAATCTGTGTTTCTCATTGGGTATCGTTGTAGAGAGGGGGCGCTGTATCATTCCAAAAGTGAACCCATTCACTGCTATGACGTGTTCAGTTTTAAACAATTGTCGTCTGCTTTTGTTTCTCAAATGTAAATTTAAGGTATTTTGACTTCAGAAATAGCCTGTTTACCTGTGTGTTCGCCACCCTTAGCTATATTTTTCGCGCATGCGATTTCTGATGTAACATTTCTTACTTTTTCACGGATCTAATTCTGGACTGAACGTTCAATAACACGAATATATACAAATAAAACTTGTGAAATAAATACAAATGTAAATTACTGTACCATTTTTGAACGAGGTCATTGCTCTGGATCACCGGGATGCTTTCTTGTCAATTCGCCACCTCTGATTGGTCGTTCGATAATTAGGTCAATGTAGGCTCTGGCAGTATGTTATAGTTTGTTTCATGAAATTTGAACATTGTTTAATGATTTTGAAATATTTAATTTTTTAAAAGTAAATAATATTTTTTACAACTTTACAATAAAAAAGTAACAACGGGCATATAGAGTTAAAATTACCAACATGTCCTTTGATTTGAAACTTTTTATGAATTATTGTTATGTTACCTGTTTCTTTCGCATTTTCTGCGCTTGAAATCTTCTGTTGTTAAATTGGCCCAGTATTTGGATATCCTCTGTAGTTTTCGGACATCCTAAGTAGCTTGCTCGTGACGGAATTCCAAGTTTTGCCTAGCTGGCGAATTGACAAGAAAGTGGCAAAATGACAAGAAGCAAGGATATATGTAATTGAAACTGGGTGACAAACAGTTTGGATTCTGACCAGACGCCGCGTTATACGCGGCGTCTGGTCAGGATCTAAACTGTTTGAAAATAATTCTTGTACTCGGGATAAGGGCTGTGATGGAGTTAATGTGAAACATTATTCACTATTCCCCCAATCAAAATTACCCACTACATTTTATGTGAAAATGAATCAAAACTGTATAATTTTGACATTTGTTATGGTAAGAAATTAAGACATGGCATTATCGTTGTCGATAAATCGCTTTCAGTAGCACAACTTGCCTGCAAGTGTAATGTTTTTGTGGTCTACAACGCTCCCTCTCTACAACGACCCTCCCAACAACGAATCTCTCCTTACAACGACCCTTGTCTCAGTGCCCTAAACAAGACAATTAAGTCTAACGCTTTTTACTGCTGCAATATCGTCTGCTTAGATTGTCGTCTGCTGTTTTTCTCAAAGTTACATAATAGACATTATGACATTAAAACCTTAAATGCGAGTGACAAACAGTTTGAATCCAGATCAGACGCCGCGTTACGCGGCGTTTGATCTGGATTCAAGCTATTTACAAATGTAAGCCAATTCCTTTCCTATAACGACTCCCTCCGAACAATGCACACAATTTCTGTCTCCCAATGGATGTCGTTGAAGAAAGGGAGCACTGTAGTTTTCTGTTGATAATTCGGTTTTCTGCGGTCTTAACTTAATGAAGGGAAGTTGATATTTTGTATTTTAGAAAGACCATAAATGGAATCAGCTCATTGATTCATTTTTATCAAATGGCAATGAATTACAACGATGTACATTTTAAGACATTTTGTTGTTGAACAAGTTGTATTTTTAAGAAAACAAAAGTTGATGCAGTAAAGTCTATTTTAAACAAAGTTTGTTTCCGCCTAATCCAAACTGTCTACAATTTACAGCTGAACGCATAAACTAAAATTACTATCTGCAAAACACCAAAGAAAGACCCGGGTTTAACCCTTTCAGTCTCAATGATGCCATAAAGCGCGTTTGCAAACAGTTTGGGTCCTGATCAGACGCCGCGTAACCCGGCGTCTGATCAGGACCCAAACTGTTTGACACTCGTTTGGAAATATCGTCAGTCATAGCCTTAAATCTAACTTTGAAACGATATTGCAGAAAGCAATATTGATACAGACGACACTATGGCGGTGATTGGGTCAAAAACTCTCGAGAAATTGTATCACGAAAGGTTTAAAAATCTTATCCGTTTCTGTCAACTTTGGGCTATAGTTGGACATTCCAAAGAGAAGGTAACGGGTACAGAGGAATCCTGGCGACGCCCTTCTCTTTTTCAATGTAACCCTGTAGTTATTTTGTATGCACAATGTATTGCATTGGTACATGGGATCTCGATTTTAAAGTCTCATCCGAAGGGCTTGGTCCGGCGGGGATCGAGCTCATGACTCCTTGATTCTCGGTGAGTTTAAATAGCAAAGGTAACGTTATGCTCTATATTAGTAGAAACCATGGAAACTGTTGCAATTTAGATACATGTATATCGTTATTTGGCGACAAGGTATTATATTATAGTCATGATATACCCAGGGCTGCCATAAGTTGACATGAAAAATCCTAAAATTTCCAAAGTTGTATTTTTCAAGTGCGATTTTACGAATCGTACCTTTACCCCATAGCCTGTTTCGGGTTTTATTGACAAGCGACTTCTTAAAGTAGGCTGTAAGTAAAGCAGAATGCGCCTTAAGGCGCATTCTGCTTTACTTTCAGCCTGCTTTAAGCAACCATGTACTGGGAAAAAATCCGGAGATTTAGGAAAAATCCGGAGAAATGGCAGCCCTGTATACCTATACCATGCAGTGTCCGGGACAACTCCAGTTTCCAACCAGTATAGTCCATTTATAATTATATAGGATTATTTTCTGTCATATATTTCAAAATGACAAACAGTGCCGATCTTGATCAGGAGCCCTCTGATTTGGGTCTACACTGTTTGCATAGGACAAGTGTACCTTAACAAGTACACTGTTTGTTAAACGGGATGATACTCGTCGCTAGGGTTCAATGTGTTAAAAGAACGAGTAACATGCGGCAGTACAAAGTGTTAATCTGGTTAAGAATAAATTCATTAACTCATTATGCCCTGAGACTTCCAATGGAAAATCCCAGTTTACAATAAAGGCTGGTCCACTTTAGACTATTTAGGGCTGTGTTTTATAATACATTACAAAACGACAAACAGTGAGGTCCCTGGGTATAGGACGCATATATGCGTCACTAGGGCTCAATGAGTTAATATCTAGCGCCTCCAGAGCTTCCATTTCTCCGGATTTTTCGAAAGCTTCAGGGTTTTTTTAAATTTCTCCGGACCTACGGATTTATTCCAAAATCTTCGGATTTCTGCTCTGACATCATAACGGTTAAACGTTTTTAACTTAGGAAACATTGTTATGGGTGTCAAACAGATAAGATCCAGATCAGACGCCGTGTCGTCTGATCTGGGTCCAAACTGTTTGCATAATTATGTGAAGTGTTAGAGAGACTGGCAGCGACAACGATTCGTAAAATCGCGCTTAAAATTGGGAAATCTAAGGATTTTATGTGCAACTTATGGTAGCCCTGCGCTTCTAGAAGGTGTATACAGTGGCAAACAGTGTAGGCTCTGTTTAGCCACGACCGTGATGTATTTACTATAATATAATTACGACAGTTTTCTATATTATCAAATGTTTCTGGTAATGTGACACAACATATATACAAGTATGCTGAAAATTGAATCTGATAGCAAGTCCTTTTTACCACTAATTCATTTAATTTACTGCAATCACATTGTTAAGATACTTTGTGGTTTATTTAATCATAAGTTATGACACATTGTAACAAAGTATACATGTTTTTATGTAGACTGCTTGATGTTCTTTTAAGATACTAGGCTACACCGAAATGTACATGTTACAGGCTCAAGTTATATAATTAAGAAGTATTGCCGACTTGATTTGGTGACATCTGACCTTAAATTCTACCAGTTTATGATTAAAGCTGTTCAAGAGAAATCTCTAATACAGTTTGGCATCATAGAGATATATTTGAATTTAAACAATAGTTTAAAGGTTATAATTCGCCATCAGATCTCGGCAATGCATTTGGAACCCTCGTTAGTGCACGAGTTATTGATATAGTTTTGTTGTTTTCCCGCTGGTGCACTTCATGTAAATATGTAAATGAGCCAAACGCAATTGACCAATCATACAACAACTGATGCTGAAAAGCGCGCCAAGCGATAGCATCCTTTGTTCAGCATCGTGCTTAGATTCCATCACGCGGTTGGAAATACAGTATGTTTATAAACTGCATGCTCAAGGTATGTGCAATTTTATAAACACATAACATGTTACATTATGTTTTATTTAACCCATTACCACATATTTCTTTCAGAAGAAAACACGGTAAAACAGTTTAGACCAAGATACTTCACGAAATACTTAACCCGTTGTGTTTCGATTTTGTGTACACTTTTTGGTATTAAGGTAGGGGTATTATGACAACCAATGCAGTGGTTATCTATCCGTTAAATATACTATATATATATTATATATAAAAACATGTTAACCCATATCACGCTGAATTGTCGTCTGCTTCAAATGCAATGTCTGCAAGAAAAAACAGAACTAGTTTTTATGCTTTTTAAACTAAAGAAAAGTTTATAATGAGTGACAAACATTTTAGGTCTGATCTTTATCTAAATTGTTTGCAAATGTATGCCAAGTCGTACTAAGCACAATAAGGGTTAAGGGAAAAACAAGGGGAAATCATTGACTTATACAGGCATAAATGGCAGGTGTATAAACCTGTACGGGTACTTTGAGCTCTGTACGGGTACTTTGAGCTCTGTACTGGTTGTTTTTGAGCCTCGAAGCGACGCAACGGAGGAAAACACCAGGTATGTGACATGAGTTCATATTTATTTTCCTCTCTTTAAATGAAAAGTCTTGTCGGTAAGCATGATTTTCAAATACCGGAGAGAATGATAAACCAATTGCGACCGTCTTTGGTACAATCTATACATCTACACATCTATTTCGAGGCATAAATCAACTGGTGGCTCACTAGGAATTCTTTTGGATGTCGTCAAAAATTTGCATTTTATACAGCATCTATCCATGTTTATACAGTTTTATCAAACCAAATATACTTTCCAGAGCAAATCCAATTGATGCGATGTGATAGCTTTATTCGTTTTTTGAAAGTATGGTCGCAATTTGCATTTTTGATCAGAAGAATTGATGCTGTTTTGTACGGTCAGCTATTTCAAACACAGCCGACACTGTATCATCAGCTGCGAGCATATGTGTACCGTCAGCTCAAAATCAGAATTTTCTGTTTATGTGTTCTTCTGTTAAAAAAATGCCTTAAATTTCAAATCATGAAGTTATTCTAAAGAAAATGTACCAAACTATTATATACATTTATTAAAAAACAGATATGTGTATAAGTAATCTTTTCCCACTTCATCCTATTTCGAACAGATATACATGTACATTGATCTATTGTCAAAAATCATCCATTATTCCGTAGACGACATTAAAGTCTTTTTCAAGAATGTTTCTAATTCTGTGGTAATTTAAGTCAATTGCAATTAAAAATATTAAAAATACCTCCTGGGGTGCACAATTTGTATTTTAACAATGAGTTCCTTGGGCAAAAGATTTAGTTTTTCAGATTTAAATATTATATAATGGCCAAACTATTATGAGTCCATGGGACTCATAGTTTCTTGACAAGTGAGTCTTTGGCAATTTTAATGAGTATAGGTCTCGAGACTCGCAGCTGTATTAATCACTGTAAATCTAAGATATTTTAAAAATCATTGGACCCATCCATTCTTGTCAGAGTTTGAATAGCCATATATGAAATATACCTATATTAATGGTAAGCGACTGGTGAATGAAAGTCCCTTGCACAATGTTAATAACTTTGAGTTAATATTTTGAGAGTTATCCCCCTTGAAAACATTTTCTATTGTTCTGCATAAAATCCATGTTTAACTGACTTTGTTCAGGATTAATTTTCATTTACGAAAAGTTTTATCATTAGAAGTGTCTTGCACATAATTAACTGAAATGCATCAATAGTCAATACCAATTAGTCATTCCACATTGCTGCACTTTCTTTTTCCGGTGGATAACTTCTGCTATATAGAAGCTCTCAATTTTGGAATTGAGAGATGTTATGTATACTGTAATTATCTCGGTT
Organism: Gari tellinella; assembly: GCA_922989275.2. Lineage (NCBI taxonomy): Eukaryota > Metazoa > Mollusca > Bivalvia > Cardiida > Psammobiidae > Gari > Gari tellinella. The sequence goes on from OV277863.1 coordinate 72,104,714, forward strand.
TAATGCCCCCATAAACGAACATTTAGAAGGGTATTGGAGCCAGTTTGTTGGTTAATTCGTTCATCGGTCTGCCCTTGACACATATTTTTTATGCAACTTCTTTTACATTTCTTTACCGATTGACGTCAAACTTTGCATAATAGTGGGGATGAGACAGGGTTGGTTATTCTCCCAAACACTCTTCAGCATATTCCTAGAGAGAATTATGTCGGATGCTTTGGCATACGACGAAGGAACGGTTAGCATCGGTGGGAGGACAATCACGAACTTGCGCTTTGCAGATGACATATATGGTATACATGTAGCAGGGAAGGAAGAGGAGCTATCCAATCTAGTTGAAAGCCTTTACAAGACATCTACCGAATTTGGCAACAAATCAGCGCACAAAAGACAAAACTGCTGACCAACAACATCATTGGTATCAGCACTGAAAGCATGGTCAATGGGGAGAACTCTGAAGTTTGATTGCGTAGATAGTTTTAAGTACCGGCATGGGTGCCACAATTTCTGACAAGGGGTCGAAATCCGAGATACTTGCAAGAGCCGCTCAAACCACAGCCCTCGCAAAGTTAAAATTAATATGGAATGATCGAAATATAAGCCTCAGCTCGAAAATAAAGTTGATGCGTTCACTTGTAATGTCCATATTCCTATATGCCAGCGAGACTTGGACCTTGAATGCAGACTTGGAGCGAATAATTAGTTCGTTAGGGAGATGTTTCAGAAAAACACTTAGCATATCATACAAAGAACACATCTCAAATGAAGTAGTTCGAAACAGGACCAAAGAAGTCATTGGACATCTCGAAGATTTATTAACAATTGTCAAGCAACGTAAAATGAGATGGTACGGGCATGTGACGAGATCAACAGGGCTTTCAAAGACAATATTACTAGGCAAAGTTCAGGGAGGAAGAAAGAGAGACAGACAGAGAGAGCGATGGAAAGATAACATAATAGAGTGGACAGAATTAAGTCTAAAGGAAACGGTGCGGATGGCAGAAAACAGAGGGGAATGGAGAAAGCTGGTTGTCAAGAAATATATGGTGCCTCAACGGTCCGACATGACTACAGGATAGATGAAGGTGATTAATTATTAGATAGAGATGTGGGTGTTATATTTTTCATACGAGTGGTTCCAAAAAGTACAATTATTGTTCTTTATTGTATTTCTGTACTAAAAAGCGCAGTTAGGCGTTTGTTAGCCCTGTAATATTATGATAATTCTTAACTTTTGTTTTAGTTTTTAGTTTTCAAAAAAAGACGGATGACTATTTTCTAGATGCCTGCACTCTTTAATGTTCTCTACAACCATTGGCAACAAATCAAGTAATGTTTCAGTCGTACTACTATCATTTCTTACTTCTCCATGACTTTCCTCTTCCGAGTAATTTGCCTGTGGGTGTTTGCAAACTAAGTTTCGAAAGTTCTTCTTCTTTATCACCATGTCCGTAATTGTCTGCAGCCCAGAAATCTAGTGCTATTTGGGTGACGTGGAACTTTATTCTTTTTTGTATTTTACTGGACTTGGTGTTATTTATGGTTTTCTTGAAACTTTTAACTGTTACTATTTGGTTGTTTGGTATCACTTTTCGTTTTCTTTTTCGAATTCAGATGGATTAATTTAGCAGTTTTTGTGTATTGTTTGCCCTGGTAATGTTCCAAATTAAGTATTTTTACCTAAAGAGTTTTTGCTTTATGGTTCTTGGCACGGTGACTGACGGCTGCAGAGAAAACGTCGAAACCTTGGTCGCAGAAATAACAGCTAAATCTAGCTTCGCATAAAAAGAAAGAAAACGCTCTTGAGCTGACCGTACAAACGTTTTCATTCATTCTCACAGCTGATGATACATTTCCTCTAGAGCTGACCGTACAATTTGCTTCGCATTGTTTACATGATTTCTGGCGTTTAAACTGCACATTCAAATATATAATTTCCATAGAATCGTATCAGTAGATATAAAATATATTTTGATAATAGAATGTGTAGTTTAAGATGTAGAAACTGTCGTTTAAAAGGCAAAAACTACTATGTCTTTATGACAACGCTATCGAAAACAAGGTGAGCCTTCGCCAGTATCCGAGAAAATTCAACAAGATAAATTCAAGACACCAGCTCAATAGGTTAAAATGTTCACACCAGGAACATACCTGAACGGGTATGTCATAGGTTCAGCATTGAAATCAATGTTTGAAAGTCTGCAGAATTGGATTTACTCACCCCTTAGCGGTCTCAAAAGTCCGCCATTGTGACATTTCTCGATTCAGTGCTCAGCAGCTACCCGTACGGAGCTCAAACAACACGTACAGGTTTATACACCGTGAATGGGAACCTTTAGTAATCTTTAGCCTGCTGTGTAGATAAACATACATTACAAACATTAAGAGTCCTGATTCAGACCAGAGTCCAAATTGTATGACATATATCATTGGCGTAGCTTCCTATTAGGCAAGTAGGCACGTGCCTACACTTTTTTTTCAGAAGTCCAAAAAATAAAAAAGGCTAAAAATGCAGAAAAAGCAATAAAATTGACATCTAAGTGGGGTTAGGGGTGAACCCCAATTATTTTTACATAGATTCATGTTAGTATTTTGCCATTATCAATCGCGATAAAAGACCTCAGAACGCATCTAGAGACTATCTAGGAATAAAAATTTCCCGGGGGCGCATACCCCCGGACCCCCTAGAAAGAAGGCGTACACTTAATAATTGGTCTAGTAACACCGTTGCCACGCATGTACATGTGTACATGTAGCTGCCTTTAAGCAAAACACTCGCTACTGCGTACACACCGTCCTCATACTTGCGACAATTTAAAACGTAAAATAATGCAATAAAATAAGATTAGGATATAACTTAGAGATTATTTAATGGAAGACAACCTGTCAAAAATTACATTATATTAACCTGGAACAGATAATTTATGTTATTTCCAGCTGACCTTTTACATAGATTTATGGCAGAATTTTACCTGTCTTGGACGCGCAAAACGTCCTCAGAACAAGCCAAAGGCCATCTAGGAATCACCCCATCCCCCCCTAGTAAGAGTGCGTTCCATAAATTGGTATAGTTACTTTGGGACTTCCTACTGGTCTGTAGTGTGCTCGATCAATTTGTCCCGAGAAGAAAGTTACGTCCAAATAATCTAAAGTAGCGAGTCTGAACATAAATGAAAAAAGTACGGTATCAGACCCTATGATATACTAATTGACGTGGGGTTGTTGGGGGTTTCAAGCACAATATGCAGACATATTCTTTTGCAAAAAACTAAAATTGTCTGTTTTTTTAAGCTTTTCATTTCATTAATTCTTCATATAAATGTCTCCCCAGACCCTCCTTAAATGCGTCTCCAGTGTTGTAGAACTGTGCCTCGGACCCCCCCCCCCCTTTAGAAAAGGTAGCGAGTAGCGAGTCTGTTAATGAAAGTATTGCAGTATCAGACCCTATGATAATTATACAGATTGACGTGGGGTTCTTGGTTGTAGTTGTGTTGTTGTTGTTGTTTAAAATATGCAGACATATTCTTTTGGCAAAACAATAAAATTGTCTGGGTTATTAAGCTTTTTTTCTCAAATAAATAAGCAGACATATTCTTTTGGCAAAACAATGAAATTGTCTGGTTTTTGAAGCTGTTTTTTTTTCAAGAAAAATATGCAGACATATTCTTTTGGCAAAACAATAAAATTGTCTGGTTTTTTTAAGCTTTTCATTTCATAAATTCTTCATATAAATGTCTCCACAGACCCGCCTTAAAATGCGTCTCCACTATTGTAGAACTCAAAATTTTCCCGGGGGAGCATGCCCCCGGACCCCCCTAGAAAAGGTGTGCCTACACTTTCGATTTGGCCAAGCTACGCCCCTGTATATAGTCATAAATATGCTGCCTGATAAACTTAAAACATACGTTAAACAGAAATTGATTTTTTCAGACTCTAATGTAAAATAACCATAATTTAGCGAGATAGTCACCATGGTTAATCTAAATGACACTCTAAAATAGATATTCCTATTTGTATTGTCTGTGAATATTTAAACCTCTTCAATGATAGGAGCAAATGTATACTTTTCAAACAGTGTATACCGTAATCAGCTGACTTCTAAGAAGCTCTCTGATCTGGGTCTGCACTATCATGGTTTCACTGTTATCAAGACTCCAGATAAGGGTGAGTGAACTGAAAAAATCCATCATTTTCTCACTCATTTTAACACCAAATCCTATGGTGTTACTACTCATTAGAACCGTCTCTTTGAGACCATTCTAATGATTAGTGACACTTTAGGGTTTAAAGCAGAAATAAAGATTTTAGATTTTGAAATACTCCACTTATCAGGAGCTCTGGTTATTTTCTGAAATATTTTAACAACAGACTCACTTATCAACATTAACTGGTAATTTTTAAAGTATGGAATAGTCTATATATGAACAATTCAGTAAAAAAAGGGGGTTAACCATTGTTGTTGTCTATGATACGCAGACTGTTACATGGTAATGTTTTAATGCAGATAATATCACAGCCATCAGTGTCTGAAAACACATCATTTGGGATTGAATTGTGTTGGATTTAATTAATATTTATGGTAATGAATTGCAATACAATTGTGTTTTCAATCAACCTGGGTCTGTAGTAATGATGATGAAGGCTTGTTATAGCCTTGCTGTAAAGATGATCAAACGCAAATAGTGTGCAAACGAGTGCTGTGCAACAGTTTAGAAAACATACATGGAATTTTCTGTCTTATATTAGTTCTGCACTAACACTTTACCGCATAGCCTGTTTCTAGTTTTGAAAACAGGTTACCACAGGCGCATTCTGCTTTACTTTCATCCTTCTTTAAATTACACTCTGCTAGGATGTAGAAAATATTTTGTGTGATGCATATTCACGACTGTATAAATTGCCATGGAACTATTTTCTTTGTTGGAGGAGTAAATTAAAGGCATTAAAAGGTGAATCAATGGGGGTTAGGGGGTTAAATAAGACCAGACTGTAGAGATTTTCATGCTTCTTTATCTAATTGCCAGTTTGACTAAATAAAGTTAGACATTATTAAATCTGTGGGTTTGAAAAATTTCCTGAGATATTGTCTACTAAAGACTTACCCTTTTCATCATACAGCTTTATGTTTGAGTTTAATGGAACTCTGCTTTACTTTTAGCCAGCTTTAAACAATTAGATACCTTAATGAATTATTTGGAATAAAACTTCAAACTTCATATTTATTATCAGAAAATTTTACCTATGACTTTATATTTCTCTATGAGGAATAGGTAAAGATGTATCACCATTTTAACCCTTTCACTCTCAATGACACACCTTTCGAGAACAATGGGGGGTCCATCAAAGGATTGAGGAAATGTCTTTAAGCAGACAACAATTAAGCGGTGAAGGGGTAAAAATCCCCCGATTAATTTGATAATGAAAGGGTTAAAAGGATTGCATCTACTTGTCAATATGTTTGGCCTTACTGAGATGTCAAGAAGATATCTAATGGACACATGTTGGCATCCTCACCTTTGTACATTTCAAATGGGCTTTGTACATTTCAAAAGTATTTATACACAATGCAGTTGAAGAGCGGATACACACTTCAATAATATTGTCTACCATTTGCCCCTTCTACATTTTTCCAAATTTATATGCATGGGTTTTGATTTACGCTTTGTACATAATTATATACACCAGAATAAGGATCTTGGGTTTCTGACAGTGCCATTATGTCTCATGTTTGCTAGAGTTATGGCCCTTGACACCAGTTAATGAGGCAGTGTAGTGTGCAGGGGATATTGAATAAGCCACGTGCACCAGGCCACAGGTACAGTTTCCTTTCTATAAGTAATTGTCATATGAGTTCAGTTTTAATAATATTGTTGCGCCCCAATATGTGAGATTCTAGGTGTTCTAGGGGAGATAAATGAAAGTCAGTTGTTCAAAATTTAAATAATATTTAATTGCAAAGTACAGGCAAACTGACTCAGTGGCATCTGAAAAGACAGTTAAGTACTAGTCTGTTAAAATAGGTGACGGCATAATGCAGGACCCAAAAATGCTGAAAACTCTTTTAGGTTTAAGCTCTTATTTTGTCCTGCATTTAGTGGTCTTCTGACTGTAGAAGGCATCATTTTTAGCCCATTACTCCATAAATATGCCTTGTTATGCCTCTAATTTATCCTTCCACTGAAGAAAAAAGTTCCAATTTATACGGTTGTGAATATTTAACATTAGAAATAACTTCTATATTAAAGCAGCTGTCTTCAAAACTGGAAATAGGCTATGGGGTAATGGGTTAAGTGTGACTGCTTAACTCTTTGAACCCTAGTCATGCATATGCATCATTTGCAAACAGCATACCTATAAGAACTACACTTGTCCTATGCAAACAGTGTAGACCCTGATCAGAGGGCTCATCTTGACATACATTGTAAAAATCAACCCTAAAAAGTCACAAATGGACTAGCCTAAATTGAAAACTAGAATTGTCCATTTGAGATTTCAGGGAGGAACAAAGAGTTAAAAAAAATTGATTGTCTTGTTCAACTATAGGCAAAGATTGCAGTACCTGACACTTTTGTAATTAGAAGGGAGGGTCTGTGTGCCAGCTAGCTTTATTGGTTGCCAGGATTGATAGAAATTTCAGACAAACAATTTTCAGATTTATAATGTTTTTGCAAACTTTTGTAAAACAGACAAGACAATTATATAAAATATTCATTAGAGGATTTTTGGTTTAAAATGTGTGCTGGTCTTTGTGTACCTCATGCCTGAAGTGAAATTTATTAAAACACTGTCCACTACGAATATCTATCATCATTCTGAAGTAATATATTGGTTAATAAAGTGGGAAAATTTTCTTCAGGATAGAGACCCATGTCAGACAGATCCTATAAAGAATGCAGACCCAGACCAGACAGCTTCTGATTTGGGTCTACACTGTTTTCAAAAACTGTCATCAAATGTTAGTATCGCAGGAAAGTAAGATGATTAAAGTATGTGTGTATAACGATTATTGCAAAGATGGTATCAACTCTTTTAACACTAAGTAACTCTTGTGGGTTATAAGGTTTCCATGTGGATATTTTTAGTTACCAAAATGTAAACCAGTCTACTTGGAATTGTGGGTGGTTTAAAGGAAAACGGACAGCTGATGACAATATGGTCTTAGATCCTAGATTTTATCCTAAAAGCAACATTCATGAAGGTCCTGCAATTATTACTCATCGATAAGGTACGAAAAAGATCGATTTACTGCATACAGGTAAGCTATCGCTAATTGGAACGGGCGCCGCCATATTGGCAAAGCTATCATTCGGAACCCTCGATTTTTATCCATTTTGTGACGACACAAAGGCCTAAACGCTGATTGGCTCTTTCACTCAACCACTGTAACTTGGACGGACATTTCACACTTCGTCAGTAAGGGTAACGGCAAGCTTAATTCAAGGTCGCATACAGTTAAAAAAAAGATAATAGATAGATGGTATATTCATATTGATTATGATGAACTTGAAAGGTCGTGTAGATCCAGAAACGATCAGAAGCTATCGTTAATCGGCTTAGAGAAATGTCCGTTCCAATTCCCAGCTGTAGAATCTGGGAAAACAATGCTGCGAAATGGCTAACAGTAGAGTATGGCGACATCCATAATACCTTGATTGATGATTATAATAATAGATCTAGATCTACAATAAAAAAAATATCTGATAATCAGTGCGATATTGTGCTGATCTAGACCTAAATGTTGAACTGGCTTAGATCTACCAACTCGTTTACAAATCAGCATTTTCTAGCTGGTTCGTCTCGGTTTAGGAATTCAACGCTACAGAAATTCTTAATGAAAAAAGTCTCATTACTAGATCTACATATTGTACGGGTAGATCTAGATCGATTTTTCTTTCTTAATTTAATCATCGCGATTCTCTAGATCCCGATCTGATAGAGCGATCTTACTTGAGTCCAAATCCGATTTTGATTGGATCTAGTTTTATCGTTCTTATTTCTGGTTGTAGTTTTACACTCGTCATTTCTGTAGAAAAAAATTCAAACAACTTTTAGATAGGCCTAAATGAATTTTAATTTAAGATTTAAATTCGAGTTTTATGGTAGTTTGAAAAAGTAGCATGCAATTGGGTGAAAACGATACAAGTCAATATATTTCCAATATATTTTTACTTAGATTTATGTTACTATGGTAAGTATATATGCAGCATGGAGTAACGATTTACCTGCTGTCTACAAAAGAATACAATAGAATAGTATTTCAAAACAACTAAGATCCAGATTAAAAGCCGAGTAACTCGGAGTCCGATCTGGATCTAAGCATTGATACAGCTCAGATTCTCAGTATCTCGGAGTCTAATCTGAATAAAAGCAATGATATAGCTCAGGTACTCAGTAACTCGGAGTCTGATTTGCATTTTATGAATTAAATATTCCTTTGATATAAATTCAGACTGTTTGGATCCCGATCACAATGTTGAGTGCCTCGGCGTCGTAACTGTTTGATATCTATTAAAATTTATTTTCACATGAATTCCTACGCAATCAGTTTGGATTTTGATCAGACGCCGTGTAGATCGGCACTGCATCAGGATCCAAACTGTTTAAACTTTTGGAATACATTCAATTATTTTTATTATAGTTTTACAAAAGCGATTTGGATGAAGATGAGACGCCGAGTAGCTCGCCATCTGATCAAGATCTAAACAGATTTACATTTTATGAAGAAATATTCCTTTGGTATAAATTCAGACAGTTTGGATCCCGATCACAATGTTGAGTGTCTCGGCGTCGTAACTGTTTGATATATATTTTCTCTCACGTGAATTCCTACGCAATCAGTTTGAATTTTGATCAGACACCGTGTAGATCGGCACTGCATCAGGATCCAAACTGTTTTACTTTCTTTCCAGTTTTACACACGTTTGATGTATATGAGACGCCGAGTAGCTTGGTTCTCATCAGGATCCAAAATGATTCACAGCTGAGTTTTATCGTTTCATTTTTACAGTTTGGATCTAGATGAGAATCCGAGTTGCGAGATGGGACAGTAAAGAATTGTCACAGACCTGCAGATGTGATTTGTTTGATTGGTTAATTAGTTGTTTGATATTTCTGTCTACCGCCTAGGATTATGCTTACTTTTGATGAGCCGAAGCTTTTATTCCCGAGCCGAAACTTTATTACCCCCGCATCCGGTGTGTGACGCAACGGTCAAGCGGCATCCCCCTGTGATATTTTTGTAGATAGCATGCATGTGGAGCGTGCTCTATGGAATTCCGCGATTCCATTGGTTAACTATATTTAGATCAGAGACTTACAACTCTCTGTATGTCTCTGATTTAGATGTTGACCTCAGGAACAGATAGAAACTTTCGTGTGATAACTTATCTGCATATTTCATAAGTTGACATAGATCATACTTTCCGAAAAGTGACGAGTAGTGCGTGCAGTATCATATGCACGTCTTACGGAGATCACCGATCAACAATAGGTCACACCTAATGACCTAAGCCTCTTTTTATGCAATTCATTGTGTAGCAACCCTATAATTAGATTTGGGATTTCGGAAGATATTTGAACACACTTTAAATGTGTAGACACCCGGACAGTAAAATTTCAGAAGAAGAATGAGATTTTAGCCGCTAAATAGAGGACTCGCTCTAACCCGCTCTCATCAGGTAATTGATAACCCGCGGAAAGCCGCGCTTATCAGGGAATAGATAAAGTCGCGCTTTTACGGGCTCATAAGATGTTTATGATTAATATTTACGGAAATATTAACAGATAAGACTAAATATATCGGAGAAACTTTTTTCGAAAGTCACAGGGCTTCGATGCCTTTATTCACAACCAGTATGCAAATATTATCAAGAGTATCCGTGCCCGATTCCGGTGTCCTATGATATTTGCCTGATATACGCTACCTCAAGTATGGCTGGATTAAGCACTAATAGCTCGAAATTTTGATGGTTCTGCTATGCACTCATTGTCACCAAGACACCCAATCGTCATTTCATTTGTTCTTCAGCAAGTATTAACCTCCTTTGTAGGCATTTATACACAAGTATTGCAGTCGCAAATTCGTCCGGCGAATGCGCTTTCTCTTCGCCCGACCCGTCGTAGTCTCTGTCTTCTAATATTACATTCTCTGATAATTTAGGATCGAAATCGTAACACTGAAGTTCTAAAGTGTTTTTACCTTCCTCCACATGCCCAATTTTTCTCAGTATTTCAGTTTATTAATGTTATCGATGTAAATTCCGCGCACTCTACGGCATTCCCGGTTAGACTCGCTATAACCGGAAGGTCGCGGAAGGCCTTAGTTACGTCACACAGGTAAACAAAATGGCGGCCCCCATGGTCGCTTGCACAGTCATATATCACAAAGTTTAAACGGCTCTAACTACTTCATTTTTTATTATTTTTCAAAATTTCAAAGGCAGAAGGCGATTTTTTTTCAATATCTTTCATTTAAAAGATATTTATCACCAGCTGTCCATTTCCCTTTAATAAATACTGGTCTAAATTAGGAAATAGTGCAGACCTTGATCAGAGGGTTCCTATAGGTCCTCTGGGTCTACACTGTTTGCTAATTTAGATCAGTATTTATTAAACTACCCATAATTCCATATGGACTAGTTCATATTCTGGTAATTAAAAAGATCCACAATGGTTATTTAGTGTTGACCGAGTTGATTTAACAAACAGAAAACCTAAACCAAGAAATGTTTCTAGTTTGCTTAACCCTTTCACCGCCAAATTACTTTTGAATTTGTTTTACCCCTACACCGTTATTGTGTCGTCTGCTTCAATATTATTGTTTTCAATATCATTTCAAAGTAAGAATTAAGAGAGTATGACATAAGAAATATCGAAACGGGTGTCAAACAGTTTTGATCCTGATCAGACGCCGCGTAACGCGGCGTCTGATCAGGATCAAAACTGTTTGCAAATTCGACTTTAGGCGATTCTGGCGGTGAAAGGGTTAACACTATAAATGCTAAGTAATATTGTCTTCTGTGGTCTTCTACTGTTTTAAAATTTGAAGTTTCTAAAATTTCTTTTCCATAAAGCGCGTCATATATGTGCATAAGCATTATTTGTTTACTTTCATTCTCTGAAGACGGCCAAAGGTCGAAACATGTCAGAAACATAAAAAATAAACAGTGTTCAATCTTTGAGAGTTTTTCTCTGTTTTAACTATCTAAACATTTCTTTTCAAATAAGAGTCAGAATGTCAAACAGTTAAGGCCCTGATGAGACGCCCAGTTACTTTGCATCTTATCTGGATCCAAACTGTATGCTAAGGTTACAGTCACGGTGTTTGCCATTAGTGTGCCATCAGTAAATTCTTTGCATGCTTGGTAATTATTTTGTCTACAACTGTCATCTACTATTGTTCTAAATATTTCTTTTCAAAATTTCTTTTCAAAACAGTGTCAGAGTGTCAAACAGATTGGATCATGATGAGAGGCCAAGTTACTTGGCATCTCTCCTGGATCCAAACCGTTTGCTATAGTTACAATTACATTTTTTCTCTCCTGGATCCAAACCGTTTGCTATAGTTACAATTACATTTTTTCGGCGGAGCTGCATGGTTTCTTATTGGGCACCAATTCCATATATGGCCAAACCAATGGTGAATGACCAGAAATGTAAGCTTACGGACACCTGCTTAAAATCGAATAGTCTGATTGGGTAGCGGCCAGGCTGGTCTACTTACTTTTACAAATTTGTAAATAAGAGACACAGACTGTTACAGGCTGATTTGCTATGTAACGGTACCTGAGTAGTAAATACGACTTTCCGCTACTGCTAGTGACTTATAACCAAGAAATTTCACATTTTACGTGTCCCAGCCGTTAGGTAGTGATATGCATGACATAGTGTTTCTATTTTAAGATTTGACATATTGATGTCTAGCTAAACGGTGATAGCTTTATTAATGCGAGGATCCATATCTGATGAATATTGAGCTGAATCTCGTAGTAAATAAACCTACTTTGATCCTTAAAATTCAATCCTAGATTTGTTCTTAGGACTTGAAGTATAAGAAATGCTTATTCATTCATTGTGTTTAACCTGAAATTTTGTGATTTCGTACCCTTGCCTTTTCATACCCTATATTTTTGGTCTTTTATGATGGCCATTGCGTACCCTTTGTTTTCGACAGCCATCTACACAGCATTATTTCATAACTCCTTCTGCCGAATATCTTTTTTCAAGATATTTTTTGTTTACCATTAGTGTGCTAAGAGTTAACTCTTTGTATGCTTGTGATGGAATTGTGATTCTCAGTGCAAACAGTTTGGATCCAGATGAGATGCTGCGGTGTCTCATCAGGATTCAAACTGTTTGACATTGTGACCCTGTATCTATTTTTTTCTTCAAATTTCTAAATTTAGAGCAGCAGCAGACAACAATTATTGTTTGCAAACGAATAAATTACCCAGCATGCAAAGAGTTAATGGTAATACAGTTTAACTCCCTTGTGACTGATATCTCATTTATTTAGAAAAGGTTTGTCTGGCTATATGGTTAAATGTTATGATCAAATTTGTTTTATGATCAGTACAAGCTTAATTCTTTGCATGCTAAACTGCGGAATTGTGATTATCTGTGCAAACAGTTTGGACCCTGATGAGACGCCGCGTAACGCGGCGTCTCATCAGGATCAAAACTGTTTGACACTCTGACCCTGTTTTAAAACGAAATTTTTAACATTTTATTTTTTGAACAGTAGCAGACGACAATTGATGCAGACGAAAAAATTACCCAGAATGCAAAGAGTTAATTCTTTGCATGTTAACTGCAAAACAGTGATTATTTTAGCAAGCAATATATACAAGGATCCAGATGTGATGCATCTCGTCAGGATCCAAACTGTTTGGCACTGTGACCCTATTTTGAAAATTAACTTTAGAAAATCTAGTTTTAAAGCAGTAGCATTTGAGATTGTTGCAGATGAAATTATGAATTAGCATTCAAAGCATGAATGCCTTGGCACATCTTTCTATCCATTTCTAATGTTTATGATACGCAGTAAACCCCATGTTAAGACCGATTTTATTGACCTGGCAGGGCGGAGTTTCGATGCAGACTTTTGCATTTCAATTTTGGGGGCGGCAACACGCTCTTTTATTATCGGAATTTACCATTGTCGTCTGCCGTTTCTTCCCAGGATTACATAATTTTATGTGTGGATATTTTGACAAAAGGAATACATTGTATAGTGAATAATGACAAACAATTTGAATCCAGATCAGACACCGCATCACCCGGCGTCTGATCTGGATTCAAGCTGTTTGCAAATGTAAGCCAAGTCTTAATTTTTCCTCCTATAACAACTCCCTCTGAACAACACACTCAATGTTTGTCTCCCATTGGGTGTTGTTGTAGAGAGGGAGCACTGTATATACCATTTTCATGTGGATATGGATGCAGGCATAAGTTGTGTTTCTCCATGTTGAAAGTACCGGACAATAACGATATAATACGGAACTATACCTTTCACCGCTAAAATCATAAGTAAATTAGTTTATCTTTGCCAAAGGTAAGCTCCGCCCTGCTAGGTGAAAAAAAACGGCCTATAACTGTCTGTGCACCCTAAGTTACATACTGTTGTCCTCAACAATTTTCATCTGCTACACTTTTCTAAAAACAGGATCAGAGTGTGAAACAGTTTAGTTCCAGATTAGATGTTGCGTAATGCGGCGTCTCATCTGGATCCAAACTGTTTGAAAAGGTAATCACAATTTTGCTGCTGCTGTGCATAGATTTTGAAAAGCAGTCATACGAGGGGTGTTCAAATAGTTTTGATACTGGATCAATAATTTCAATATAATGAGTGCAAAATGCATGTGTGATATATCATTTTAAAGAGCAATTCTTCGCCTACAGGATGATATAATGCACGATAAGATCACATAACAAGATGAGTCACAAAATTAACCTAAATGACCCCTACTCGAGGACACTGGAACATAGCACTTTTCAGACATTACTTTTTGACGTAATATTTTCTTAAAGAGTACAATTTCCAGATATTTTTGGAAATATATCAGTTTATGTCTAAACTTTAATGTAAATAAAATTTTATTTCTATTTAAAGGGTTAACTGTCTTAAATCTCATTTTTTCAAAATCAACATTTCTTATTTGCTAATGACGAAAGTGGACATGTTTTTTCGAACGCTATGAAAATGTTCTAGATCAATATATCTACATTTTGATTTTAAAACATGAAACCATTTTCCAATGGCTTCAATTATTATAGCCTGGTTTAATAATAAAAAAAGAGTTTGTAGTTTCCCTAACTACTTTTATACATATCATAAGAAAGAAAGGTAGGATGCGAATAACTACTTTTATACATAACAGGAGATCATTTTTTTATTATATTTTCAGTACGTGTTTAGAATTAGCTCTATTTTTTATAACATTTAAAACTATGTAGTATTTGCATAATCGTCTTATTGTATTTGACAGAATACATAAACTTATTCAAAATAATAAAGCCGTAATAATAATTATAGTATCAAATTGTGTTTAGAAAATTAACTCAAATATACACAAAAAAGGTCCAGTGTCCTCGAGGAGGGGTCATTTAGGTTCCATTTGGGACTGATCGAGTAATGCGATCTTATCGTGCATGATATCACTGTGTCGGCAAAGAATGGATCTTTAAAATGATATATAACACATGTATTTTGCACTTATAATACTGAAGTTATTGATCCAGTATCAAAACTTTTTGAACTACCCTCGTACATTGAAAAAAACATGAAAATTGTTAAAGATAACTGATTGCTTAATAATGCAGACCATCAAACTTTCTGCCTCAAGATTTGCCTTTCATGCCAATTTCTAAATGAAATACAGCACTCTCTCTCTACAACGACATAAATGGGAGACAAAAAATGTGTTCATTGTTCAGAGGGAGTCGTTATAGGGAGGGAAATTGGTTTACATTTGCAAACAGCTTGAATCCATATCAGACGCCGCGTAAAGCGTCGTCTGATTTGGATTCAAGCTGTTTATCACTCTGCATTACGTTTTTTCTGTCAAAATGTCCATTATGTAACTTTTAAAAAAAACAACAGAAATCAATTTTAAGCAGACGACATTGCAGTCTTGAATATGTTGGGCGTAATTGTTCTGTTTAGGGAACTGCGACAAGGGTTGTTGTAAGGAGGAAATCGTTGTTTGGAGGGCTGTTGTAGGGAGGGAACACTGTACCACAAGAAACTTCTCCTAAATCCTGACAGGTGCCTGTTAACCCTCACAATGCTAAACTTACTCCTTGTATGATCAATCATTAGGAAGAGGTTTGTTCCAAAAATAGTTAATGACAAGCAGTTCTGGGCCCCGTTTTATGAAATGTCGTATGACAAAAATGGTCGTAAGTCAGATTCTAAAATTATCAACAATAATTTATTTCTCAATCTAATCATGTATTGTGACATCTCTTTGGAATCGTCTTGAAAAGACAATTCTAAAGAGATGTCACAAGACAGGATAAGATGGAGAAATCAGAACTTAGATGTATTTAAAAGTTTTGACCTATGACAGTTTTTGTCGTACATGGTTTCATAAAGGGGGCCCAGAGTCTTATCAGAGTATGGCAGATGCCCTCTGATCTAGATCTTCACTGTTTGCAAAGAATAGTTAAAGTTAAAGGAAAGTGGGAATTTTCAATAAGGGAATTTTCTGGTTTTTTTTAACTTCAACCTGTTTTAAACAACCACCTGTTTGATAATGTACATTAAAAAAAAGTTAATGGGTAATGGCCAATATATGAATATAAGTAGCAGTACCCGGTAACTATAACCTAAAAAAAGAACCAAAAAGTACTGTTGGCTTTATAAGATATGAAACTGCATATCACATCAAAAGCACATAACACCAAATGTTATCAACACGCATTAACACAGTATTAACAACTCAGTGCATGATGCTAAAAGATATAGAGTTTAGCACTTCATTAAAGCACCAAAAAAAGAAGATGAAGTGTTATATAATGCACTATAATGTAAAATAGCACCTGCTGTCAATTATTTACTGATTCTTGGTATTTAACTTATAATAGCCAAAACTATTTTGGTTGTCTTTCTTTCCATTTCTTTATTTTCTAATTTCTCTTGTACTTTGTCTCTTGCTTATTTGGTCTCACTATCTGGCCTCTATTTTCTTATAACTCTCCCTGTCACTCTGTCCTATGTCTCTCATCTTCTATTTCACTCCAAGTCATTTTTTCCCTAACCCATTACCCCATAAATAATCATTTTACAAATTCTAAAGTTTTAGCTTATACCTTGATCAAACCCTATGTTGTGACTACTCATTGAAATTAGTTCTAAGAGATGCATGATTGCAGTGAGTATTCAAAATATAGCACTTTGTTGAAATAGTTAACCCATTACCCCATGGCCTGTTTCTAGTTCTGAAAACAGCTTACCACTTAAAGCTGGTTGAAAGTAAAACAGAATGTGCTAAAGGTGCATTCTGTTTTACTTTCAGCCTGCTTTAAAAAGCTTCAATCTTATAGGATATAGAAATTATGTCTTACAGTGTCTATTCATGACTTATATGTATAAAGTGGAACTATTTTTTTTCAGTGGAGTAATAAATTAACCCATTACCCAATAGCCTGTTTCTAGTTTTGAAAACAGGTTACCACTAACTTGAAGCAGGTTGAAACTAAAGCAGAATGCGCTGCAGGCGCATTGTTTTACTTTCAGCCTGCTTAAGGCCTTTTGCTACCGGAAGTCGGTCTTGCGGGCGAGCGGATATGCGTCTAGACGACACAGACTTTTTTCGTACGTGTTTATACTAGAAAATTTATATAAAGGAAATGTTGATATAAATTAGTATAATCCTTCATAGCGCAGTTAGTATAGTGGTTGACTATAGTGGTTGACTAGCAATCCAAAGGTCATAGGTTCGAGACCCATCCGATCCAAATATTTTTTTTTAGTGTCCGATTTATTGATTTTGTCAATCCATAACGCAGTAATCAAGAGACATGATTGTAATGTTTAGTCTTCGTTGATTAGTACTAGTGATGTTTACGGTCCAAGTATATGTCCACTTACCTGTACGTTTTAGTTTAATGACTTACAAGTCAATTAAATCGGTATACATGTAAACGATTTGATCGAACTATAAAGCCACACCTTGAAGCTTATCAATACGCTAACCTTTTCAAGATCGATATTGCCCATTATAATTATGTTCAAACTATATAATAAACCTTCTATGCAAGTCCATGAATAAATAATAATGCATTTTAATGACAAAGTTTTAATTCTAAGGTAGGTAACTGTATCTAAACAACAAATATCCCACATTTTAATAAGAAAATATGTTATTACAACAAATCCTGACTGTAATATTTTCTAATTTTTTCAGACTGACTAGTTCATCAACCATATATTTGAATAAAATGAAAACAAATATACATTGAATGAGTCAGTTTTTTGTAATTCAATTTTTTAGCATTTTGCAAAATTTAAATAGCTGATAACATCTTTCTGAACACCTTTATTCAAAATGTTTTTAGCTTTTCTTGTTATGAATGTTGTGGACTACATATTGGGCGAGAATTATAGTCATTAGCTTTATTCATTTTTAAGAAAAATAAAATCATCAAAATTCTAGGTTTTTGTCAGAAAAAAGACCTTAAAGACAAACCACACGATAAATTTTGCCTATATTTACACACATTGTTTCTTAGGCTATTATCATTCTTCATGACAATTTTCATAACAATCGTATGGAAAATACGCGCATATGCGAAGTACCTTAAGCTTCAATCAGATAGGATATAGAAATTATGTTTTACAGTGTCTATTCATGACTGTATAAAAGGGAACTATTTTTTCAGTGGAATAATAAATTAAAGGTGTGAAAAGGCATATTTATGGGGTAGCTGGTTTATAAGAAAATATTAGAAATACATGGTTTATTCCCCCCTATGTGAGAGTTATGCTCTCAAGCTAGGTATTCTCCCTTGTGTATTCTTGTTATCTCCCTTTATCTGTTCATACCCAGGCTCTGAGGTTATAAAGCTTTTGACTTGAGTCTAAACTCGTTTCCAAGCATTTGATTGGTCAGATTTGAGCCTAGGCTCAAATCTGACCAATCAAATGCTTGAGAACACACTCAGACTCAACTGAAACGCTTTATAACCTCTGAGCCAGGTGTTAATTGTATTATGTAAGAACAATGGATATGTTGACGAAACCTAGACACATCCCAGTCCAAGAGTTTAAACTATACTGCTAGCTCTAATTGAAGATGATTTCTTTCCTGAACATAATCACCATTCAAATGACTCTAAAAGTAGAGTTGAATTGTCGTTTAAGTAGCCTCGATCCAATTTCACGCTTTCCCCCATTCTAACACAATAAATTTATAATTGCTGTTATAATTGCATTAGGCAACATGTGTTACAAAAACTCAAGGGAGGGGTACAGTGGTAATTAGCTCCCGGCCAGGTCTGCATGTCATTTTTGTTTGATTTTTATATTCTTTCCTCAACAAGGCACCTTGAGACACCATTACTTACTCCTCCACATAAATTCATGGATTGGCATGTATGCATTGAATAGCAGCTTCAAGCTGAGGTTGATTGTGTAGCAGTGATAAATACTGCACACAGTGTTTTTCTAGCAATTACACTTTTAGTAACATTTCAATTTTAGATTCTATTGTTCAATTTGGAATTGAAGGAAACTGTTACTAAAAGTGTAATTGCTAGAAAAACACTGTGTGCAGTATTTATCACTGCTACAATCGCCACAAGTCGGCTGAGTGATGCCTATGTGCATTGAAAGAAGACTCTGAAAACCTGACCTTTAACCTTTAAATTATTTTCTAAGTCTTTTATCATTTTAGAATTGTGCATGTTGTCTTTGTTCAACTCTTACATGCTGATTTGGAAACTATATAATCAGTGATCATTCTTGATTGGATGACTGGTGGGTCATTGGCCCACCAGTCATCAGAGAAGTGGGCCATTTGGCATTTTTGGTGGGCTGAGCTTAAAACACCTAGATTACTGAAAAAACATGCAGAACAGAAACTGTAACATGCATCAAGAACTGAAATAAACCAATGTGGAAATAAAATTACACTTTCCTACCTATTGTTATCTCTTATAGTGATAACCATGCAGTATACACTGTCTATTTCATGAATATCAGGTGTATTCCTGACACAAGAAATTCATACTTGCTAAGTGGAAGGTCTGTTGTACCCAAATAGTGAGCTGTCTTCATGCAATTGATAATGGCTTTTTCTTTGCCGACTTTAAATACAGAACTAGCGATCGCTACTCTAAGCATGTGTTATCAAAGTTTTAGTCCTAAAATTTAAACAGCCGTTAACAAAAACGCAGTGGCTATGTTTGCGACGAGTCGTAAAGATAACCGAGATTCTATTTTTACGTCAAAAATAATTTCCGGTCGCTCATGCGCACATAAATTATATTTTTTGGCCAAAATTTATAACACTGGCGTAAAAATAAGAACCGTCGTAAATAGAGGATCTTGAATGAGTGCTCATTATTTATCATTTTTAATAAACGAGTTGACTAAAATAATATGACGCGAGCCTTGGCGAGCGTCATATTCATTTTAGTCAACGAGTTTATTAAGAATGATAAATAATGAGCACGAATATGAGATTCTATTTATCACATAACAATTTTAAGGACCTATAAAACTAATCAAAGCCGTATTTTGTAGACCTTCTGCTTTATAGATTTTCCACCAAAACGTCACGTTGTTTACGTTAACGTCATTGTAAATGACGTCATTTGGTGTCCTGCTACATGCAGCGCTTATGGACGAACAGGCTGGGCCGGAGTCCAAAAAACGATATTCCACTAGTGGATTACGATATTTACGTAATGGCTTTATGCAACTCCCAGACCGCAGGTTATGTGATAAAGATAATTCCGAGATCGTCGTAACTATAAGTGATGGTTTTGAGGGATAAAAGGTAAAAATTTATAGCACTGGCGTAAAAATAACAACCGTCGTAAAGATAACCATGAGCGTCGTAACTATAAGCACACATATTACATATTTTGTCATAATATAAACACTGTCGTAAACATAACAATCACGATCGTCATAACAATAAGAATAGGCTTTGTCGAACAAAAAGTTTAAAAATCGCAACTTCCTAAATAATTGTTGTGTTCTAAAATTACTTTTTTAAAAGAATTTACCAAGTAGAAATGCATTTTCATGCCATTGTTGACGGTAGGAGATTTTAGTAACTTGTTCACGGACTGATCTTGACAGTGGCGTAAAGCGTAAAAATAACTGTGGCGGAAATTGTCGGTATATAGACACTTCTACAGTCTGACTGTGTCTACAGTCTGACTGTGGAAGCGGCTTTTATAGCTTGATTGTTCAAGCGTTTGTCTAGGTTGCGAAGTTAAGCAACGGTCTGCATGGTTAGTACCTAGATGGGTGACCGGCAGAGTATACCGTTGGCCTGGTACACGTTACATACTAATATAATTGTGATGTGGCCATCATGTGGGTAAACCATTTTGCGTTGGTCAACATATCTTTTATGTATATGGATGCATAAAGCAGTCGGAAAGAGAACCAGAATGCTTCTGTAGCATTCTACCTAACCAGATATATATAGATACACGAATGTCTGTGACATTACTTTCGCCTATTTAATCACTGTAAAAAGGTTAAAGCAAACTAGCTTGACATTGTCATTCGTCTGTCGATGCTAGCTGCGATGCCGTAACTCGAGACACGGAGGAAGTACACCCGTCGTCCTTCATTCGTGCTTGAGAAAAAGGTCTAAATAGACCATTAGTTCGGCATTAATACATACAGTTACGATATCGCAAATAAGTCGAGGCCAATCACAACAGTCATATAAAATTATTTCATCCTAGGCTGGCGGCGTTCGCTAATAGGCTAATTATCGGATTATGGGAGGCATTTGTTTACAATCAACTGTCAATCAAGTCCGCATCACGGACACTTGTTATAACTAATATGCACATTGGGCCGCGATGATCGGTGTGTATATTAAAAAGGTTTTTACCGAGGCTAATTACTAAATGGGGCCCTACCGATATACAGAGTTACCCCGCATGGAAAGTGTGATAAGAGTAGCGCCCCCTGAATGAGCGGTTGTTTCCGGTTCAATAGTGAAGTACACATAGTATCGAAAATCCTTTATCCTCAAACACGAATTTGAGGAGATCGTCTGCTTGTTAGTGTAGAGCTTATATTATATACAGTAGAACCTGGCTATACATTATTGAAAGCGCAATCTCTGATATTGTTCAAAAATAGAAACAAGACATGCATTTACTTTACCTACAATAAAACTTACAAAAACTTCCATAGATATTCCGTTCTATGCATATCATTTATTCATATGTTTATTAAAATAAGTCATCAATCTGCACCTCAATAAATATGTTATACCTCCCAGCAGATGATAGCTTAAAGCAGAATGTACCTTAACCTGCCTTAAGGGGTCACCTATCTTCAAAACTAATACCATCTATTGGGTAAATGGTTAAACCCCGTTACATGGATGTGTCATAGCACATTCTTGTTGCTGTTAATCAACCATAAACCCTACCAGCTATGAATAACTATCATTTAATTTATTACTTTAGCTGATTAAATAAGGAACAATACCGTAGGAATGATCAATTATGCTAATAGCATGATAAGGGTTAATATTTAAAAAAAAATTACTGCCTACTTTCTTGATAAAAGTTTAGAACATGATATCAATTTTGACTTAAAACATATATGAGTGTGAAACAGTTCTACCCCTGATCAGCCTGTTAGTATATATGCTGCATCTTATCTGGTTCCAAACTTTTTATAAATTATGGTGTTTTAAGCCTATTATAATTAGTGAACTGGTAAAAGATCAACATAAATAAAGTTTTAATCTACTAAAACGATGGAATACATGCTTTACTTTCAACATTGAGTTTTCAATAGAGTACACATTTAATGATAGGAGAGGGGTTCTAAAGTATTTATGTTGTTAAAACGGTATGTATTTCCTATTAACCCTTTATATACGCATTTGGTTTATGCCTCCATTGAAGGAAAGAGTTCTAATTCAAAGTTTTTATTAGCATGAATGTGCAACATTAAAAACATTGAATATCCTAGCAGATGGTAGCTTAAAGCAAGCTGAAAGTAAAGTAGCATGTACTTTTCAATCTACCTTTAATGGACACCTGTCTTTCCAGGTAGGAACAGGCGATCGGGTAATGGGTTTACCCATTAACCTAAACCAATTACCCCACAGCCCGTGTTAAGTATTGAATATAGGTCACCTCTTAAAGCAGGTTGAAAGTAAAACATAATGCGCCTTAAGGTGCACCCTGCTTTACTTTAATCCTGCTTTAAGGCACCACCCACTACGACATAAAATATCACCTATGTTTCATAATTATGACTGCTTAGTGCATGAAGAGGATTTAGTTGCTTTTGAAGGTGGAATTCATTAAAGGAGTAAAAGGCATAATGATGGGGGTAATGGGTTAAGCTTTTGCACATGAAGGAGTGCATGGTATAGGAGATAAAAATTTATTCCCCACATGAATAAAAATGTGGATCCTCTATATAAAAAAAATTAGTTTGGTGTGTTTTGATTCCAGCCTGTGTACCCAAGACTTAAGCTTCCGTTTTATGGCTTGTCATAGCAGAGATGACTCTTACATATATGGGACAGCAGCTGCACCCCAGTGGGGGTCAGTATACAATTCGATTTCTAGCTAATTGGTTACTTCCTGTTGTTAGTAATGGGATGATGCTTTGCGCTTTATGGCCCCTGGGCAGAAGCCTTGAGAGGTGAAATCCATGTGCGCTATGAGCATGACAGGCTGAACTATTTCTATGAAATTTCTATGAAATTGAATTGATTGATTGTCAACTAAAATCTGATGGTATATAATGAACAAACAAAATATACATTTTTGAAGAAACTGTTTACCATTCAACATATTTTTAAAGATCAGTTTAACCCTTTGCCTAATGAATATTCATGTCATTATTAATAACTGAATAATACAAAGTTTATGTTTAATACCGGTAATGTCTTAATAAATATCCCCTTTTTCACCTGTAATAGGCAGCATTTATAGACCTATAATGTCATTTAAGAACCAGAGTATAGAGACTGTTCCTATATAGTAACCATCTGATCAGGATCTACTTTTAATCCATGTTAACGTTCTTTTACCGAGGTGAAAACCCGTGTCTGTTAAGTATGTTAAAAGTCAGCTTCTTTGTTATATAGAAAAAGTATGATCATTGCTACTTTCGGGTTTGCTAAAAACGATGAAATAAATAACCGTCGCATTTGACATTAAACAAAATTAATACATTAAAATACATAGGGATAAACGGGAGAATGACTGCATATAGATATAGGTATCAAACTAATAAACCGCATTCGATCTATTATTTTCCGAATCGTTTATGACCGTTATCGACACCGTCTCAATACCGGAAACAACCTTTTCCTTATCAGGGGAGTTAACTCGTGATGAAAATTGGGATAACTCTGTAATGCGGTAGGGCCCCATTAGATCAGCGGAATAATTATGCAGTTGTTTCACCACATAGTCATCTTTTTAGACTTATACATCGGTTTTCATATGTCTTGATTTAACTCAATTCCATGTCGGAGTACACTAAGAGACTCCTACACAGTCAACAAAGGAAAGGCATGTAATTTATGCATGTCTAGTTGGATAACAAAATAATCTGAGAACACTACATTCGTAAGGAAGTTATGAATCTTTAAGCTTTTTCGTCAATACTTAAAGTTACGACGGTCGCGTTTATTTTTACGACAGTTTTTTCACTAAGTCAGAAACATTAACATGTGCGCATGCGTGACCGGAAATATTTTTTGACGTAAACATAGAATTTGTGTTATTTTTACGACTCGTCGTTTTTACGACTGGTTAGCCGAGTGTTCTCTTTGCATAGTTCACAAATTCATTAATTTTTACCACTGTTGTAGCGTAGCCATTTGAATATAGCTAGGCTTTGTCATCGTCGGCCATTTTTTCGAGTTCGATTTAGTCGGGGTGCGAGTGGTTCAGACGCATTCTCGATCTGTGTAGGGAAATTATAATTTGTTTTAGGCTGTGTAATAAAGAAATGCAATTCAGAGTTTTACTCTCGCATCCATTTTTGGTTCGTTTCGACATACTTTGCTTTTCAAAACAACACTGACATGTGATTCAATCTCAGACCGGAAATGGGCCACAAGATATCAACAACCAATCAAAGCTATCAATACTTATCACCGGAGGCTGTAACTAAGCAACATGCAATCGCAGCTACTCGGGCATGAATAGATCCAACAAAAGTCAAAGAGAGATCTCGATTGAGCACCATTTCCGGGAAGCGTGATTATATTAATAAACCAATCAAATTGGGTCTAGTATTCGCTGTTGTCTTCACGGACATTTGGACACGAAAGTGAAACTAGACAAATCTATGGCCCTTCAAGTAAGATTTCGTTGCGGGATAACGGACTTCTGTGCTCGATATGGCCCACATACAAAATTGTTTTTGCGCCATTTGTGATTTTTATGCGGGAATCCCGCAAGGGCGCATCCCAGAATGAACACTGATAATTGTTGATATATTTTGCAAACACTTTGGATTCAGATCAAAATGTGGGGCCTGATCTGAATCTAAAATGTTTGATATATTAAGATCCAATTTTTAAAAAGACAGAGATGAAAACAATATGTTTTCTAAGCTTCAATAGCTAACAAAATAACACCAGTAAAATTAGTTAAGATTGTTAACTTTTTGCACACTAGTGGCTGAATCTTCATTAGGTTTGCAAACAATTTTGATCCAGATGGGACACCTCAAATCTTGGTGTCTCATCAGGATCCAAACTGTTTGACACTCAGTCCCTGTTTTGAAAAGAAATTTAGAAATTTCAATTTTTGGAACAGTAGCAGATGACAATTGTTGCAGGCTAAAAAATTACCCAGCATGCAAGGAGTAAACTCTTTGAACCCTAGTCACGTATATATGCGTCATTTGCTAACAGTGTACCTCTTAGGAGTACACTTGTCCTATGCAAACAATGTAGACCCTGATTAGAGGGCTCCTTAAGGAGCCCTCTGATCAGGGTCTACACTGTTTGTCATTTTGACATATATTGCAGAAATGGACTAGACTAAATTGAAAACTAGAACTGTCCATTTGAGGTTTCAGGGAGAAAAGTGTTAAACTGTGAATGTTTTACATTGAATTGTGGGGGCCATCAGTAGTGTGAAGTTTGATCTATGAGTCTCGAGGAGTTTGAATTATGATAAAGCTCTCGATTACCTCTCCCTCGATATGACAATGAAAATGCCAATGTTCTGACAATTCTCGAGACTGTAATCAGAGAATTGAAATTGAAATACAGGGTTCCAGATAAGGGGAGTATTTCAAAATATAAAATCTTTATTTCTGCATTAAATCCTATGGTGTCACTACTCATTAGAATCGCCTCGAAGAGACGATTCTAATGAGTAGTAACACCATAGGATTTGGTGTTGAAATGAGTGAAAAAATGTTGGATTTGTTCTGTTTACTCCCTCTTATCTGGAGCCCTGGAAATACCTCTACAGGCATGCACAGGCATGGAGGTTATTTGGAGAAAGGTATTAGAGAAGAGGAAATTGTTGATTAGAGAAACTAGGGTGTCTAGCTTACAGAAATGTTATTCTCTGAGGTTCAAATGCAATGTAACACAAATTTTTATATGGTTATCGATTACTTTGATTTGACTAGCAAATCTGCTGTAGGCAGAGGTGACACTTAGGGATCACTTTTCCAGCGTCTGTCTGTCTGTCCATCCATCCATCTGTCTGTCTGTCACGCTTTTTGCCTCATGCCTCATAATTCCTGTTCTACTGATAGTAGCTTAGAGCAGATTGAAAGTAAAGCAGAAAGTGCCTTAAGGCACATTTTGCTTTACTTTCAACCTGCTTTTAGTGGTCACCTGTATGCAAAACTAGAAATAAGTAATGGGATATTGGGTTAATTTTTCACCTCAAGGACTCAATGTTTGTCTCATTTTTTTAGGACTCATTGTTTTACAGAATGTGCATCTCGAGGACTCATTCATCTGATTTCTAAAATTACCACTGCTGTATTCTCAACTGTAATGATTATTTATCCTGAAGGGAGACATCAAACAGATAGTATTACGTACATGGATATACTGCTGAATTGATTGACTACTATTTCATCCATTTAATGATGCCTGTTTATAATGAGTAGTTAGCAAGTAAATATCTGTACAATAAAAATATCACAACAGGTGGGGGATGTTGCTGTTGGCCATTGAGGTATGATGTAGTACATTCTGGTCAATATGTTCATTATTCCCTTTCCCCCATAATTTCAGTTTTCAGCTTAATACATGTGGTTTGATTTTCCCAAACATTTATAAGTGCCTTGTAGCACATTTACTTTGACAGTGTCTCATAGAGTCTATTATGTCATATATAATTCTTTAATGCCACTTACTGCTATTGGCGTCTATTGACCCGTATTGAAAACTGTGTAGAGTCACTGTAGACCCAGATCCTGAAGAAGCTGTCTCATCAGTGTTTGCATTGTTTTCTTATAGAATCTGTCTGACATGAGTGTGCAGACTTTTTTCCTTTTTTCATTAGACAATCTGATGACAATCACAGGTCTGATGAAATATATTCATACTGTGCAGTTTTATATATAGGATCTTACATATATGAGTGTTCATAATTTATTGGATTTATAAAACGAGTCTTTTATAAAACGATAATAACAAGGCTTACCGAGTTTTTATCATTTTAAGAGACGAGTTTTATAAATCCAAAAAGTTATGAATATGAATTTTAGATTCTATTTATAACATAACATGGCAATGTTGTTTTTACCATCTCAATAGTTATTTTAGATTGCTAGCTTCACCCATTAAGTCAATGGACGACGCATGAATTGACCGCCCAAATGAGTAAATTTGCAAAAAGTAGATCCAAGGTTAATTCCGATTTATTCAGAATAAATCAAGGGAGCAAACATTTCCTGCCTCTTTCAATCTATAGCTACTCCAACGACGACAGAAATGTTGTTTGACGTCATATTTGTGTACACATTTTGACAGCGCGTAGGCATACACGTTTTAGTATGACAATCTCATTTGCATAGTTAAACCACTAGTTATATACAAGAAATAATCAATGAGTGTTATTCAACGCTCGTACCGTACGTTATATTATAAATATGAATATTTAGCAGATGAAGGACAGCAATTTGAAGCTTATGTATTTATCATGCTTTTTGGTTGATAAGAAAATTGATATAGGTTTATTCTGTACTTTAAAATTCCACAGCATAAAAATTTGCATTTAATTGTCAGCATGAATTTTTAAATCTTATGTAACTATTTGTTGAATCAAGTACACACTAGAACTCCTGGAGGAACCTCTTATCAGAATCTTAAATGTCATACCTTCAAGAAATATGATTATCTTTGAAATTTCAGTATAACAATATAACACTCTGTGGTGATTACACATGGGACAAGGAAGACTTAGTGTCTAACAGAAACTTTCTTGTTCTTGCTTTAGATTATTTTGCATTTTGCTTCAAACTTTTCAAAATTATTGCTTACAGTGACTCTTGTTTCACCCTTTACCCAATAGCATGTTTCTAGTTTTGAAAATAGGTGACTACTTAAAGCAGGTTGAAAGTAAAGCAGAATGTGCCCTAAGGCACATTCTGCTTTACTTTCAGTCTGCTTTAAGCTACCACCTGCTAGAATAAAGGAAATATTCCTTATGAAAAACATATTTATGACTATATAAATTGGAACTATTTTCTTCATCGGAGGAAAAAACTGAATGCGCTAAAAGGCGCTTCTATGGGGGAAAGGGTTAAGTAACGTCAGAGAAACTTTAATTGTTGTTCTTGCTTTAGTATTTTGCATTTTGCTTCAAACTTGTTCAAAATTATTGAGTACAGTGATTCTTCCTAACAATAGAGGGCAAATAAAAAGTCTGATATACAAGTAGGTGCCTAATGCGTATGAATAATGCAGAAAGTTCCTATAGGAGCTTTCTGCATTATTTTTTATCATGCACTGAGCAGTCACCTGCCTTTATAGATCACCATGCTACTTCAGTAAGTGGCTGCGTAACCCTTTAAACCCCAGTCATGCATATATATGGCATTCACAAACAGTGGACCTGTGAAGAGTACACGTGCCCAATGCAAACAGTGAAGACCCAAATCAGAGGGCTCCTAAAGAGCCCTCTGATCTGGGTCTACAGTGTTTGTCATAATGCAATATGTACATTGACAAAAACAACCCTAAATATCCATAAATGGACAATACATATTTGGGAACCGGAATTGTCCATTTGAAGTTTCAGGGAGGAAAGAGTTAATACAAGATAGACTGTACTGATATTGTTTGCATATATATACTCAGTCAAAAAAAAAAGTACCCACTTTTTATATTGACTTAATTTACATTAAGTAAATTTTAAAGCTCCATATCTTTTAAAGTACCTAATCAACTCCAGTTGTGTTTGAGATTTTAAAGGCTCATACGTTCACCAATGTATTCCAGGAAAAACGGCACATGTAATGAAAAAGAATTAACACTCAAAGTTCATTCTTATTTTCAGTCAAAGGGAGGTAATTTGATATTATAAGACCTTCTAGTCTTGATAACACCGTGAATATTGTGATGAATGAAAGGCTTGTGTGATTTTATTTTCTTCAAAAAACAGTTCTAGGTGCTGAATATAAACACCATTGTTTCTCTACTATGGAAAACATTTCTAAAGAAAAATGCTGTTTTCAGTAAAGAGTTACATACCTTTTATTTTCACTACAATGTGCCAGTCACAATGATTTAACGTCGTCTGCCACTTTCTATAAAACAAAAACTAAATACAGTTTATGTATGAGACGCTGATAATTTAGAATACAAATTTTCAAAAGTGGGTACTTTCTTTTTTGGCTGAGTATAGAACCACATTTATAACAGCAGCTGCTTACTACTGAAACATTGACAAACAAGTCCATGTTTAAAACGTTGACGTCATCATGTCATTACAATTTCAGGGGAAAATACAGAAATAACGTCATTTCAATGACAACAATATTTACATCTAGTGAAATAAGCAAAAAAGTTCAGAAAGTCAGGCAAATGTATTAATATTACTTTCTGTATAAATAGCATTTGATTTATTCTTTTATGATAATTAATAAAAAAGTATGTAAAAAGTATGATGTTGGAAGAGGTATATTCCCTTGAAATGTGTATAATTATACCGTCATGTCAGTTACTTTACAAAGGATGTCTGCAAAACATTTAATTTTACTCAAATCCATTTTTCTCTCTTGTTACAAGGCAGAAAGCTTTGATTATAATTAGACACTTTATCATTAAGTGTCATATTAGATATAAATTGTGATGCACGATACTTAACGCTCGTATCGATGCATCGCAGGGCTGTTGGATGTATTGCATCGCAGTATATTGCAAGATTCATGTACAAGTCTATACAGACATCGGCGGCTAAGTACATCGCAATGTATCGATGCATTGATGAATCGTTACACCACTAAAATACCAGTCAAGTCGTGGTTGGTGGGATAAGGGTTTATTAACCCTTAGCCTGCCAGTCACGACTATAGCTCCATATGCAAACAGCTTGGATCCGGATGAGACGCCGAGTAACTCGGCGTCTCATCCGGATCCAAGCTGTTTGACACTCGGACAACATTTTCAGCAATTTTGAGCAACTTTGAAGCACTTTGAAACTTGAAGCAGACGAGAAATATAGCAGACGACAATTTATTTGGCGGGC
The DNA here is from genome assembly GCA_922989275.2 of Gari tellinella. Classification (NCBI taxonomy): domain Eukaryota; kingdom Metazoa; phylum Mollusca; class Bivalvia; order Cardiida; family Psammobiidae; genus Gari; species Gari tellinella. The sequence continues at coordinate 72,134,624 of OV277863.1, forward strand.
TAAGGGTTAATATTTCTTATGTAGGAAAGCATCTAACAGATAGGTTTGCATACAAGGCTATACTGCTAGATTGATTTACTACTACATGTAGTTCATTCATAGATATACAGTCAATGGACAACAACAGGTGGTGAGGCAGTTAATGCCCATTGAGATAGAAATTATGACCAAAGGCTCCAGATAAATGGCAGTTTACAAAACATTTCAATCATTTTCTCCTTTATATGTATGCATCCTATGGTGTGATATTACTCATTAGAATTACCTCTTTGAAAAGATTCTAATGAGTAATCACACCATAGAGTTTGTTGTAAACATAGGAGTTTAGCTTTGGAAATACATACGGTACTCTCCTTATCTTGAGCAAAAGATGTTTCATCATTGTAAAATGCAAATGAAATATAAATGATATACAGTGCACATTGTATACACATGCTTTAACTCTTTGCATGCTGGGTAATTTTTTTCCTCTGCAACAATTGTCTTTTCTAATTTTCTTTTCAAAACAGGGTCAGAGTGTCAAACAGTTTGAATCCTGATGAGACGACACGTTACGCGGCGTCTCATCTGGATCCAAACTGTTTGCAAAGGTAATCACTGTGGCACATATATCGGCCGCTAGCATGCAAAGAGCTAAACAAGTAATATTATTGAAATTCAAGATGTTGCATATATATCCCTTACCAAATCAACATACTCCAAACTATATGGCACATATATGGCAAATATATGGCAAATATAGGCACCTATACATTGTATATATCAGTCAAATACATATATGTGAACTATCAGTATCAGGGACATATTGGTCTGTGACAGATATATATAGGGGACTGCCCTATATATATCACCGAATGACCTATATATATCAGTCTTTCACATAAAAAATTATATATATATATATCAGGCACACACCTATATACATATATAAGGGAAAGTATCAGTCCCCTATCAGACACAAAAAAATACTTCAAGAAATTCTAACTCCATTAATTTTGTGAACTTAGAATTTTTGGAAGATGAAAATCAGATTAAAAAAATTATCTTACAATTTACAAGGAGCCATATATGTACGACGAAACTTGAGTTGAGTGAGGAAAGGACAATAGTTGATTATATATGATTGCTTTATGAAGGGAAAAGTAATGATGAACCCTTAATTCCATAGATGCACATTTTTACCAATTCATTGTACTTTTTCGCTGAAAGAAATAGTTCCAATTTATACATTCATGAATATATACCATAAATATTTTCAGATTCTAGGAACTCATGTATTGTGAAGCAGCCTGTAACAACCCGTTTTAACCCATTACCCCATAGCTTGTTTTTAGTTCTGAAGAAAAGTGACCACTTAAAGCAGGTTAAAAGTAACGCAGAATGCACCTGAAGTTGCATTCTGCTTTACTTTCAACCTTCTTTAAGCTACCATCTGCTAGAATATTGAAAATATTTCTTATGATATATATTTATTACTGTATAAATTTAAACTATTTTCTTCAGTGGAGGAATAAATTAAAGGCGTAAATTTATGGGGTAATGGGTTAAATACAGTAATAAAGATTTTAGTTTTTGAAATACTCCCTTATCTGGAGCCCTGGACTCATCTGGATCCAAATGGTAGTAACAGTAATCTAAATTTGCCTTTAGCATGCAGATTAATGTTGATAAACAGGTGTGCTATATCCAGGTGTTTCTACCAAAGGGGTTGCCCTGAATATACTGTATTTCTCATAAAAACATGGACATAATAACTGCATGAAGTTGGTGGAATGTTGTGAACCATTTTCATGTCACTGTGAACTTCACCATTTATAGAAAAAAGATTATTGTTCAGAGCAATAAAATTATGTATTATTTCCTATACCCAATCAACTATTGATACCAATTTTGGTATGTGAGTACTATGATCTTTGGATGGCAGATTATCACATACTATTTTCATATCTCTGTGACCTTGACCTTGACCTTTGCCTTCAATGCTAGCAAAACAGGATGATGAAGAATACCAAATGTAATGAAGAGGATATCTATAGTTTAGATAAAAACAACAACAAAGGGCATTTGTGTGTTGATACAACTCTTTGGGGACAGATCTACCTAAAACAACAACAAAGGGCATTTTTATGTTGATGCAACTCTTTGGGGGCAGAACTACCTAAAACAACAACAAAGGGCATTTGTGTGTTGATACAACTCTTTGGTGAAAGATCTACCTAAAACAACAACAAAGAGCATTTGTGTGTTGATGCAACTCTTTGGGGGCAGAACTACCTAAAACAACAACTAAGGGCATTTGTGTGTTGATACAACTCTTTGGTGGAAGATCTACCTAAAACAACAACAAAGGGCATTTGTGTGTTGATGCAACTCTTTGGGGAAAGATCTACCTAAAACAACAACAAATGGCATTTGTGTGTTGATGCAACTCTTTGGGGGATCTACATAAAACAACAACAAATGGCATTTGTGTGTTGATGCAACTCTTTGGGGAAATATCTACCTAAAACAACAACAAAGGGCATTTGTGTGTAGATGCAACTCTTTGGTGAAAGATCTACCTAAACCCCTGCGAAAATTTCTAGAACAGTTCTTGAATAGTTCTAGTATTGTTCTGGAACAGGTGTTCTAGAACTGTCCTTCAAAGGTTCCAGAATAGTTCCAGAACGAAAGACTTTTTTTTTCTTTTTTTTTTAACAGTTTCAGAAATGTTAAATGAGACAAAATATTTCTGTAATAGTTCTAGAACTATGAGTTCTAGAATGGTTCTAGAACAATAGTCCCAGATAAGTTCTAGAACAATAGTTCCAGATAAGTTCTAGAATATGAGTTCTAGAATGGTTCTAGAACAAGTGTTCCAGAATAGTTCTAGAACAATAGTTCTAGAGCAGGTGTTCTAGAACTGTCCTTCGTAGGTTCCAGAACAGTTTCAGAAATGTTAAATGAGACAAAATGTTTCTGGAACAGTTCTAGAACGGTTCTAGAATATGAGTTCTAGAATGGTTCTAGAATAGTTCTAGTATTGTTCTGGAATAAGAGTTCTAGATTGGATCCTGACCTAAAAACAATATCATAATTGATAAAGGGTTTCCAAATTAATACAAAGTTTAAGTTAAACATGTAACAACTGTATTTATGTTCCTGAACTAAAATTGTGTGTAAAACTTATGTCATAGTAAACTACTAGTGGGTGGGGTACCACATGGTTTTGGTTGTGTAATGTAAATATCTAAACTATATTATACTCATGATAACATTGTATTAAATGTATTATGTGACTTACCATGAACTGTTGTCAGGAGATTGAACTGGTTTGGAGTCTTTATGTTTGCCACATTCCCATTTTAAAGTATAAATAAAAAGAAAACCTGAAAGTCACATGGCTGTGTTGTCCTGGGTGTTGTTGTTTGTGTATGTATAATATTCACTTGTTTGTGAAACTTACAAGTTCTGAAACAGATCCAGAACTGTTCCAGAACACATGCAGAATAACAATAAGTTCTGAAACTGTTCTACAAAATGTACATGAACACATCTAGAACATTTGAATCCCATTTCAAGTTCTGAAACCACTCCGGAACTGTTCCAGAACAAATGTAGAACAAATAATGTCTTGAGACTGTTCTAGAACTGTTCCACAAAATGTTCTGGAACAGTTGTAGAACAATTGTTCTGGAACTTCCACTTGGAACAGTTACAGAACAGTTCTAGAACTGTGAAAAAAGTTCCAGAACAGTTCTAGAATTGTTCTAGACTCCAGAACAAAGTTTCGCAGGGGAAACAACAACAAAGAGCATTTGTGTGTTTATGCAACTCTTTGGGGGCAGATCTACCTAAAACAACAACAAATGGCATTTGTGTGTCGATACAACTCTTTTGGGAAAGATCTACCTAAAACAATAACAAAGAGCATTTGTGTGTTGATGCAACTCTTTGGGGGCAGATCTACCTAAAACAACAACAAAGGGCATTTGTGTGTTGATGCAACCCTTTGGGAGAAAGATCTACCTAAAACAACAACAAAGAGCATTTGTGTGTTGATGCAACTCTTTGGGATAGATCTACCTAAAACAATAACAAAGAGCATTTGTGTGTTGATGCAACTCTTTGGGGGCAGATCTACCTAAAACAACAACAAAGGGCATTTGTGTGTTGATGCAACCCTTTGGGGGAAAGATCTACCTAAAACAACAACAAAGGGCATTTGTGTGTTGATGCAACTCTTTGGGGAAAGATCTACCTAAAACAACAACAAAGAGCCTTTGTGTGTTGATGCAACTCTTTTGGGAAAGATCTACCTAAAACAATAACAAAGAGCATTTGTGTGTTAATGCAACTCTTTGGTGGCAGATCTACCTAAAACAACAACAAAGGGCATTTGTGTGTTGATGCAACCCTTTGGGGGAAAGATCTACCTAAAACAATAACAAAGAGCATTTGTGTGTTGATGCAACTCTTTGGGGGCAGATCTACCTAAATCAACAACAAAGGGCATTTGTGTGTTGATGCAACCCTTTGGGGGGAAAGATCTATCTAAAACAACAACAAAGGGCATTTGTGTGTTGATGCAACTCTTTGGGGAAAGATCTACCTAAAACAACAACAAAGGGCATTTGTGTGTTGATGCAACTCTTTGGGGAAAGATCTACCTATAACAACAACAAAGAGCATTTGTGTGTTGATGCAACTCTTTTGGGAAAGATCTACCTAAAACAATAACAAAGAGCATTTGTGTGTTGATGCAACTCTTTGGGGGCAGATCTACCTAAAACAACAACAAAGGGCATTTGTGTGTTGATGCAACCCTTTTGGGGAAAGATCTACCTAAAACAACAACAAAGGGCATTTGTGTGTTGATGCAACTCTTTGGGGAAAGATCTACCTAAAACAACAACAAAGGGCATTTGTGTGTTGATGCAACTCTTTGGGGGCAGATCTACCTAAAACAACAATAAAGGGCATTTGTGTGTTGATGCAACCCTTTGGGGGAAAGATCTACCTAAAACAACAACAAAGGGCATTTGTGTGTTGATGCAACTCTTTGGGGAAAGATCTACCTATAACAACAACAAAGAGCATTTGTGTGTTGATGCAACACTTTGGGGTCATCTGTCACAAATACAGGTACAAGGTTCAATTTTTTGTCAGATTTCCAACTTGTTTGATAAGAAGATTTATCAAGACATGGTTGTTTGTATATAGAGGTGAAGAAAATGATTTTTCCATATTCTTTTTTAAATGCCTGTCACAACTTTGCTGGTATTAGGGAATAGTATAGATCCAGATCAAACATAGATTTAGTAACTCAGCTTCTTATCATAGTTTGATCTAAATCTATCAATCTTTTCAAATGCTATAAATAAACTTGCAAAAACTGATGATAATATGGCAGTGAAAAGCTATAATATAAAAAGTTTTGTTCTATACTGTGCAGTGCAAGTGGGTGGTCCAAAATAATGTCTACAAGAGAGAACAAACATTGTAGTTCACTGGAATACTAATTGTTAAGTTGTTATGTCTGTAGATAATTTGCTTGTTTAAGCCTTAAAGAGACTGGCAACCAGATTTAGCATAAAAAATAGTAATGTATGTCAAACGCTTATACAGTAAAACCTCGGAAAACCGAACACCCTCCGGACCCGGTAAAAAGTTCGGTTTTCTGAGGTGTTCGGTTTTTTGAGTTTTCATGAATCAGTGCTAACATTCAGGCTGAGGCTTCTTGTCAGACCGGATCTATAACTCAATAACATGAACATAACAGTGAATTCTCATCTAGATCAAAACTGTTTGATAGAATGATCAAGAATGAGAATAAACTTTCAATACGACAGAGCATTTTTAACAATAGCTCAATAATTATTTACCGTCTTTTGCCATCCATAATGTGCACTCGCATATACTCTGTATTTTAGGGTTAAATCACAGGATCTAAACGTATTCCCATAGGTTAGAAGCATCTGTGTTTTAAATAAACACTTCAATTTTTATATTGTCGCAGCCATTATAAAACGAAACAACCGCCATAGTTTTAACTTTTGATGGGCTTACTTTATTCGCATTTGGAGCAGCACATTATTCTACGGAAGTTCGTAGATTCAGTATAATCAAGAACGTTTCCAAATTTGCGAATATGTCGCTAAAGGAAATTTTGATGTGCAAATCGAGTGTCTGTGTTTTCGTTTTGCGTAGTTTATTAGATTACTTAATTGAGCGGTTGTTTATACAGTAAGACTTTGCTTCTACTACACACTCATTCAGTACGCAATTGCAAACAATGATTATGAAATATAACTTAGTTATTTCCTTTCTTTCTGTCTTCAGAATGCCTTACTGAACTTTTATAAATTTGAATTCTAAACAGTAAAGTGTACCGACGTACTTCGAAACAAATTACGAGTACGAACAATGGAACGCATTTTTTGTTGCTGTAGCATTGTCAGATCGGAGCCTTATTTTAATAAGTAATCAAGTGTCACAACCCTGAAATACTCGTGTCATCTCCAATAAACACCCCACCCATTACGCAATCTTAACACATACGCTAAGTGTCCCAGATGTGTTTGACGGTCGACTCGGTTGAATAAATTTTCCACGATCGCAATGGTGACCCGAGGTGATAAATACAGTGGATGTTCAGTTTTCCGAGTTAATTTTATGTGTATCTGAACATTTTTGACCGAGAAAATCGTTCGGTTTTCGGAATTCTGAGGTTCCGGTTTTCTGAAACTTACTTTTGGTTAAAATAAGAAGGAAAAAAATCGGGACCGGACAGAAAGTTCGGTATTCCGTGGATTCCGGATTTCTGGGACTCCGGTTTTCCGAGTTTATACTGTATAAACATGTAAGTATTAGTTTAGGATAAGAAATTCTGTTTAAAAATGCATTTCACACATAAAAATATTTAGCTTGTTTAGGATTTGAACCCCGATCCGGCATGTAGGGGGGAATATAAAAACTTCAGTCAGCCATCTTAACCACTCGGCCAGCCAGGCCATTCATATACCGGCGGTCGATTTAACCTACTTTAATGTACAGTGAGGGAGAAGTATTTTATGACTGGTTGTTGCTTAATGCTTGATAAACGAAAAGCATAAGGCTCCTTAATGAGCACTCTTTGCTTTTTGTCATACTCTTTAACGTTACATTGTAAAAACAATGTTACTAACTGGTTAATTTGTCAAAATTGAAAGAGTTCATTAACTTTTTGCATATTGGGTAATTTTTTCTTCTGCTACTGTTCTAAAAATGTAATTGTCTGATTATTTTTCAAAACAGGGTCAGAGCGTCAAACAGTTTAGATTCTGATGAGACAGCACATTATGCAAAGTAATCATGATTTAGCTGCTAGAATGCTACAATGGAGAAAACGTTATTCTTTCCCAATAATTTACGCTTAACCCTTTGAACCCTAGTCCCGCATATAGGCGTGCTTTTCAAACAGTGTACATGTGAATAGTGCACTTGTCCTATGCAAGCAGTGAAGACCCAGATCAGAGGGCTCCGAAAGGAGCCCTCTGATCAGGGTCTTCACTGTTTGTCATAATTCCAAAAATTGACAAAAACAACCCTTAAAAGTCAGAAATGGACTAGACTTATATGGACACTGGAATTGTCCATTTAAAGTTTCAGGGAGGAAAGAGTTAATCTATTATTTCCATTGCAAACAGTTTGGAGCCAGATCAGGCATCTGATCAGGCTCCAAACTGTTTGCCTCTCAGATTAACATGAATAGTCAGAATTATCGAGAGGTTGACTTTTTCTATGTTTTATTGTGGTGCGTTTGCGTTGTGTTTGCGTTTAAACGGGAAAGAATAACGTTTTCTCCATTGTAGGAGTTAACTTTTGAAAGTTCAACATTGTCAGAGCTTAATACTTTGAGCCACATCAAAGACACTTGTCTGGGTGGAAATGGGACATGATAATCAGCTATTTCTTTGCTGCACCGGGTTTGAGTCTCAATGGGACCTTTTGTAGATGCTTTCCAGTTAGGTACCGATGGGTGGAATGCTGGTGCACAATGGTTCATGCCAATGACTTGATCAGTTCTTGCATAGGGTGTGTCCCTCCACTTTTAACACTGCAATATGATTGATACCCTCTTTTAACCATTTCCATGTTTGAAACCAGTATTTTATATTATGTATGTTCCTTAAGAAGTGAGCTCTGATCAGGTAAAAAAAAGTGAAATAATCCAAAATCTTCTGCAACAAAAGAGTTTTGAAAGCAGGCTTAATTTTTTATTAACTTTTCCATTTTGGTTTAAATGATACATTGACATAGACTCTAGAAAGTTTCTGTGTCACCACATATTTAAAGCCTCATACTGACTCATTTTGACACACTTTAATCCACTAGCTTGTATTGAGATAAGCATTGATAATTGTTTATCGCTTATGAGTTAATGGCTTAACAAGCATGACAGATAGTTCACACTCTAATTAGATCTTGAGCACTTCATAAGAAGCCCTTTGATCTGGGTCTACACAGTTTGCATTTTTGGATGAATAAACTCAGTCTTTGCACAGTAAAGGTAAACTAAGCACCAGCAGAGCAAAACAAGTGCATATCAAAGAGATTGATAGTTTTGTATGAATACTCCAGTGTCATATTAGTTCTATTTATCTTAGTGATACAAGTCTAATAGTATAAAACGTTATCTACAGATACAGATTTGCCACAAGTGTTCTGAGTATAGGGGCCAGTTTTTATTTAGTAAAACAAGCATTCTGCTAACTGCATGCCAATACAGAATCGTTTCAAAGACTAGATTCTGCTTATTGAAATATTGTACAGTAAAGGAATTGCAGAAAGCTCCGTAAAGAGCTTTCAGCATTTCTTTGGCTTTGTATTAACTCCTTACCCAATAGCTTTTTTTTATAGTATTAAAGACAGATGCCCACTTAAAGCAGGTTGAAGGTAAAGCAGAATGCGCTTTAAGTCACAGTCTGCTTTACTTTCAGCCTGCTTTAAGCTACTATCTCCAAGGATATTGAAAGTTTTTCTTTTGGTATATATTCATGATTTTATAAATTGGAACAAATTTCTTCAGCAGAGCAATTAATTAAAGGCATATAATTATAAAAAGATGTAAAATTTATGGGGTAATGGGTTATGCTGTTACGTTTTTGTAAGGCTTTCACATTCATCATCTCTTGAGTGATTTAACTCTTTGACTCCAGGAATTTAAAATTGACTACTTAATGCTTCTTTTATGAATTTTCAGGGTTTTTTTGCAACCTTTTAACAACTGTGTACCCCTGATTGGAGGGTTATCCTACAGGCACTCTCTGGCCATGGTCTTAGATATTTAGAACCAACTAGCCCAGTAGCTACTTGCTAAGAAATCTTTTGTAGTTAAAAAGAATGCCAACCTTTGGAGCCAATCAGCTGTACAATCAAAACCTCTGTTTAGCAACCATTGAAGTAATGCGTTCACAGTCTTTTAACACAGATCACAGCTTGATGAATTGCACAGTTATACAATTAAGCTTTTCTGCATCACTTTTTTCCTTTATTAAACAACCACCTGTCTTTAGCATTTGCCATAGTTGTTAATTAAGTGGCTGATTCTGACAGGTGTGATTGTAGACTGGTAAAGTGTAAAACACCAAGTGATACAACAAACATCAGGGCTCCAGGTAAGGGGGAGTTTTCTGAACAAATCCAACTTTTTCTCACTAATTTCAGCACCAATCCTATGGTGTTACTACTCATTAGAATCGTCTCGAAGAGACGATTCTAATGAGTAGTGACACTATTGGGTTTAAAGCAGAAATAAAGATTTTAGTTTTTGAAATACTACTCTTATCTGGAACGCTGAAACATGAAAGGGAAATTTGTGAAGCAGACAGATTGGCTGATATTTCTAATGTAGCATTGATTGATGGTAACATAGCTTACAGTATTAGAGGGGTTCTTTTACAGGTGTTTTCTGGGAGAAAGTTTTTTTGTGCAGTCAAAGTTATTATTGCTCCTGAGAAGAAACCTTGTTGGACATGTTAACTCTGCCAGATAATGACAAAACCATGAATACCTTTGGGAACAGTCTTGATCCAGATGAGACACAGAAAAGTGTGGCGCCTCAAACATGAATTCAAACTGGTTGACACTTAAACCATGCTTAAAGCAATGTGAAAGTGAAACAGAAAGCTCCTGTAGGAGCTTTTCTGTTTCACTTTCACATTGCTTTAAACAGTCACCTGATTTAAACATCTAATATTTGACACAGTCTAGTGGTCGTAATAGAGAGGTTCTACTGTATATAGTATTTCATTTCAGAATTTTAATTTTAGAATCGTAATTTGTGTACAGTAAAACCTGTGTTAAGCAACCAGTAATTTATCTGATCTGGCTTCAAGCTGTTTGCCACTCATTTTGATGACAAAATGTCCCATGCATAACTTTGAGCAACAAAAGCTAAACAACAATTTTAAGCAGATGATATTGCAGCAGAGAAAGCATTTGATATGGATGTCTTGTTTGGGGAACAGCGACAAACACTGTTGTACGGAGGGAACCATTGTTAGGAGGGTTGTTGTAGGGAGGGAGCACTGTATTTACCCCTATTACAGACAGTGTATTTGTGAAGAGTACTCTGTTCTATGCAAACAGTGTAGATCCTGATCAAGGTCTGCAATATGTACACTGCAATGTAATATAGAAATCAATTCTAAAAAGTTAAAGTGTGCTAGACTTAATTGTAAGCTGGTAGTGTTCATTTGAAGTTTCAGGTCTCAACAGGTTAAGCTATTTGCCATTTAGTAGTCAAGAGGTGAAATCTAGTTTGATAGGAATTTTCTCTGGATGATGAAACAAGCTTGTAACATTAAGACATGCACTATCAGGCAATGTTTTATACTGAAGATAAATTAACAGAAATATAATTACTCAAGATAAGATAACTCTTTGATTGACAAGGGAGCAGCCATTTTTCTCTACTACCTTTTTATCTAGCTCTACCATCAAAAACGTATTAAGCAATGGTTGAACTGAAAATTTCTAGGCAGTTTTCAGAAATGGTGGTTACTTAATGCAAGATATAAATAATGCAGAAAGCTCCTGTAGGAGCTTTCTGCATTATTTTTTATCTTACATTAAGCAGTATACTATCTTTAGAGATGAAGACAATGAATGGTCCCTAGACTCAAGTGTGACTGTAGTTGTCTGTGAAACTGTATCACATTTAAACAGATAAGAATGTATGTCTGTTACAAAAACATGTGTTCCTGATAGCGCTAACAGTTCATAACCTTTAGTAGACGAAAAAAGATGTCTGCTTCATGATTGTTGTCTGCAATTTATTATTTGAATTGTAAGAAAAATTGTCTTTTCAGTTGCAGATGCATCAGGGAAGTGTTCAAAATAATATAAATTCTGATAAAATAATATACAACCGATTTCCTGATCTTAGTTACAAACTATCACCAAATCTCAGTTTATCTTTCTCATTGCATTTGAGCATAATTTGATTGGCAATAATACACAGTTTGGAGAAGAACTTCTTTTGGGAGAGAGGTGGGAGGAGGATGCTGTGATTTGGGCATGTCAGGGCAAAGGTCAAGGTCACATGTGTCTAAAGGTCAAGTTTTTGAAATGGCAATAACCTTTGACCCTCAAGTGATAGGGGATTCATATTTGGTATACATATTGCTGTAGTTAAGAGATATTTAGATCTGTATATTTCTAGACAGGTTGTTCTAAGGTCAAGGTCATGGAGGTCAAAAGGTCAATTATACGCAACCTTAACCTTGTCAAAAACTTTTTAACTATAACCAACACATGGCATATATGTTGGCCATATGAAGAGTTATACACAAATATGCAGATTTTGGGCATGTCAGGTCAAAGGTCAAGGTCACATGGGTCAAATGGTTAAATTTTTAAAATAGCAATAACCTTTGACCTGCAAATGATAGGAACTTCATATTTGGCATACATATTGCTCAGGTTAAGAGAAATTTAAACAAACATATTTTTGACATCAAGTCTAATGTAAAGGTCACTGAGGTCAAAAGGCCTAACTTGTTTAACTATATATCCAATACAAAGTTAATACATGGTTTAGTGTGGCCCATATGAAGAGGTATATAAATATATAGGTTTTAAGCATGTCAGGTGAAAGGTCAAGGTTACAGAGGTCAAAAGGTCAATTATTTGAAATGACTATAACCTTTAACTCTCTGCAGATCAAAGATCTAGGTCGCAGAGGTCAAAATATTTTTTGTAAATGACCATAACCTTTGACCCTCAACTGATGGGGAGTTCATATTTCGTATACTTTTTCGGCGGAGCTGTCTGTTATCTATTTAGTCACACATTTCTATTTAGACAAACATTTGAACCAATCATATTTGATCAGAAATTTAGAATTAAGAGCACCTGTTGAAACTGACTTGTCTGATTGGATAGTAGCCAGGGCTCCAGATAAGAGAATTATTTCAAAACTTAAAAACTTTATTTGTGCATTAAACCCTATGGTGTCCAACTGATATGAATTGTCTCTTCGAGGCGATAAAAATGAGTGGTAACACCATAGGGTTTGGTGCTGAAATGAGTGAGAAAATGTTAGATTTGTTCAATTTACTCCCCTCTTATCTGGAGCCCTGAAACAGTAGCCTAGCTGTTTATGCACTGATGTGAGTGTAAAATTAGACACAGCCAGTGTGTAATACTGAGCTTCTATTTTAAGATATGCTAGCAGAATCTGATGTGTATTTATAGATAGACAGTGGCAGCTAGGTATTTTGTTTAATAATGGTTTACTTCCAATTTATTTTAATTGTTAACTATTAATTTTGTACAAATTTACCATACATTGATAGCAATATAATAAATGGCCTCAAGTGAGTTAAACACAATTGTGTTGTTTCATCATTTATTTACAAGAGTGAGGTGTTATAGACCTTGTAAAGCAGGGCAGACTGTTCTGTATGGGCCTGCACAGTTTATCTAGTTATAGTTTGTTTCAAGAAACTCCCCATGAATGAAGTTTGATATACAGAACAATATAATTTAATCTGAGGATCTCCTACCAGTAGCTAGGATATGTTTTGCATTTCTGTACATTTATAGTTTTTTAGTCAGAGTTATGCTATATCGTTGAATGTGTATTTTTTGCTTTTCAATCCAAGATATTACAATTCTTTGAAAACCTCCAATTTCGTACAATTTTGCACACCCATCAACAGCATGAATTTCACCAACCATTCCGCCGAATATCTTTTTTAAAGATATTTCTTGTTTTTATCTATTTCAGAAAAATATGATTAAAATATATGATTATGTATATTTCAGACATGTCAGATCAAAGGTCAAGGTCCCAGGGGTCAAAAGGGAGAGGGGGTCATAATGTCATACATTTCCCGATAAATATACCAAACTTAAAGAAAATGGAGATAGTTGATATTATGGTATGATATGGGGTTATCCTCTATTACATGTAGCATGTAAAGCAAAGTTCTGTTGGTTATAAGTTTGCCCAAATGAATGTACTCTTAATTAAGATAGCTAGACTGGCTGTTCAAGACTTCATTCATTTTTCGTATCAGAATTATTTGTGTTTTCGTGGTTAACTTAGGCAACTTAGGCTGAAAAGGAAAGGGGAAAATGATGGTACCCTTGTATGATACGTTCCCTCATATTTCAACTGAATTATTTTAACTCATTATCCCCTGAAACTTCCAATGGACAATTCCAGTTTGCAAGAAAGGCTGGTCCATTTTCGAATGTTTAGGGCTGATGCTTTTAATATTTTACAAAATTACAAACAGTGAAGTCCCTGATCAGAGAGCTCCTGTAGGAGCCCTCTGATCAGGGACTTCACTGTTTACATAGGACAAGTGTACTCTTCACAGGTACATTTTTGGTAAAAGATGCATAATTTTTATATGTGTCACTAAATTAGGGCTCAATGAGTTAAGAAGTAAGTGTGCATTATACCAAGCAGCCAATGACATCAGTTAACAATTATCCTCAAAGAAATGCATTTTCACACCTATAACCATTCCTTGTGCAAAATTTAATTTTGTTTTATATTTCAAAACTGTCTTGATAAAAAAAAAAAAAAATTGTGAGAGAAAACTTTTCTTACATCCTAACAGATGGCTGCTTACCCCTGCGGAAACCAAGTTCTTGATTTTAAAAACTGTTCTTGAACAGTTCAAGAACATCAAGAACTGTTCTTGAACTGTTCTTAACTAAAAATGTCCTGTGTTCTTGAACTTCAGTTCTTGAAAACTGTTCTTGAACTATTTAAGAACAGGTCAAGAACTGCTTAAGTTCTTAAACTGTTCTTGAAAAGTTCAAGAACAGTTTCAAGAACAGTTCAAGAACAAAACTGTTCTTAAAATATTCTTAATGTGTTCTTGACAAGATTTAAGAACGTTTTAAGGACAGTTCAAGAACAGATGTGTTCTTAAAATGCTCTTAATGTGTTCTTGACAAGATTTAAGAACATTTTAGAACAGTTCAAGAACAGATGTGTTCTTAAAATGCTCTAAATGTGTTCTTGATTATATTAAAGAACATTTTAAGAAAAGTTCAAGAACAGTTCAAGAACAGACAAAGGGGAATAACTCACAACATGTTGATGCCAATTAGTAATAATCCTTTTAAATGGCACTTTCTCTCATATATGAAATTTCATTCCATTAGCATCAGTAGAACTTGAGTTATCTGCAGGCTAAGAACAAATGACAAAGGGAAATAACTCCCTAAATATTGAGTTATGACCCTTGCAAATGGCACTTCCTCTGATCAAGTTCTTTCCAAACATGAAATTTCATTTCCATAGCATCAGCTAAGAATTGGAGATATCTTCTGGACAAAAAGTGTGACAGACAGACTATCTGTAATATGTGCTATAATTGTAAGTTTCACAAAACAGTGAATATTATGATACAAACAGGACACCTGATATTCACAGTCATCAAGGGCACAGATTCAAAGTTTTCTGTTTATCTATACTTTAAAATGTGAATATGGCAAAACTTAAAGACTCCAAACCAGTTCAAACTCCTGAAAACAGGTTTATGGTAAGTTACATAACTTACATTTATACATTTTTATCATGAGCATAATATATTTTTGATATTTACATGACACAACTATAAGCATGTGGTACCCCACCCTCTAGTAGTTTACTATGACACAAGTATTATTATACCCCCAACACCTAGTGGTGGGGGCTATATAGGAAACGCCTTGTCCATCCGTCCTTCCGTATGTGGGTCAGTCCGTCGCATTTTTTCCGGGACATTTGCATTTTTCTTTAAAACCATATACGCTACCATTTTCAAACTTAGTATACATTATTAATGTTATTTGGGGACACCCATTAACAGGTTTCATAACTCTTGCACCAAATTTGACAGAATTATGCCCCTTTTTAACTTGATTTTAGGGTTAGGGTTAGGGTTTAGGGTTAGGGTGCCATTTTCTTGAAAACTATTCATGATATTGTCTTCAAACTTAGTACACAATATAAGTGTTGTATTGTGAGACTTTTCATGAAGTTTGACAACTCTTGCACAAAATTTGACAGAATTATGGCCCTTTATAACTTGAAATTTGCATTTATTCGTTGGACATGTCATTTTCTTGAAAACTATTTATGACAATTTCTTCAAACTTGGTACACATTATAAGTGTGATGTTTGCAGACTCTACTTGAAGTTACATAACTCTTGCCAACAAATGACAGAATTATGCCCCTTTTTAACTTGAAATTTTATTCTATTTTCTTAGAACATGCCATTTTCTTGAAAAATATACATGATATTGTCTTCAAACGTGGTATACATTATTAGTGTTGTATTGTGAGACTTTTCTTTAAAATAATGCCCGTTTTCAACTTGAAATTTTGCTCCTTAATATGCATATATTATTCTTTCTACATGTCATTGTGCTGTTTGTGACAAGTCAGTTGCAGTGGGGGTATTTATCACCTTTAGTGATAGCAGTTCTAGTTACACATGATTTGTATGCCTTTGCAAGCAAAGTACTAATGTCAGTTTAGAAAACAGTTAAAAGTATTTCTGTTATTTGAGCTTATTAGTTTTTAACTTGACTTTGTATTAATTTGGATGATGTTAAAGAACGTTGAAGGATAATATGTTCTTGAACATTTCAAGAAATGTTCTTGAACATGTTCTTGAACATTTCAAGAACTATGTTCTTGAACATTTCAAGAACAGTTCAAGAACTGTGCTTAAACAGTTCTTGAACATTAAATGAGACAATTTTCTTGAATTCCTCATGCTCAAGAACAGTTCTTGAACTGTATGAATCAAGAACTGTTCTTGAAATAACAGTTCTTGAACTGTTCATGAACAAACAGTTCTTGAACTGTTCATGAACAAATAGTTCTTGAACTGTGCTTAAACAAATGGTTCTTGAACTGTTCTTGAACAAAAAGTTCTTAATTCCAGAACAGTTCAGGAACATTTCTTGAACTGTTCTTGAAATTTTCGCAGGGGTAAAGCAGGCTGCCAGAATAGGAGAGGGTATGAAATCTACTTTTTAACAGCAACCTGTCTTAAAACAATCTGAGAGCTGTTGGTGAAAGGATAAAGGTTAATTTGCATGAACAATGAGATGTATAAGTCATTGTCCAAGTTTTGCAAATCATTGGTAATCATCATTTCATGCAAAATATACTGAAACTTATTATTTATAATCGTGGCTCGCTTGGATGGAATAAAAAGACAGGCCAAACACATGAATATTTTCCGCTTCATCCAAACCAGGCTTTAAAGTTGCTGAGGAGCTTCGACCATGACCTTTTAACAATAAGCTGTATCCTGTCTACACTTTTCCTGCCAATAGCAAACAATATGTTTTGAAAGCAGTGGAGACTAAGATCAGAAAGCTCCTTCAGGAGCTGTCTGGTCAGGGTCTGCCTTGTTTTCATATAAGATATGTCAGAGAGGAGTCTTCGTTCTTCCTTGGGAAAGTTTTTCCATATCTCATTTGCAAATGACAATGGATATGCAAAGTGGGCGGAGTTATATATATAGGATATCACATGAGTGTTAATAATTTATTGGATTTATTAAATGAGTCTTATAGAAAACAATAAAAATGAGGCTTTGCCGAGTTTTTATCGATTTCTAAAACAAGGAGTTTGATAAATCCAATAAATTATTAACACTCATGTTATATTCTTTTTTATAACATAACCTTGTAAAGTTGTTTCCATGTTTTTTCGGCACTTATTTATCGCAGCCTTTGAAGTCAAGTGAATGCTAAGTGTGAAATAAGTAGATCTATACAGGAAAAAGTTGTTCCAAATTACCTCCGGTCACTAGCATATTATTCATATTATTATATGTATTAATAAACAATTCCATGAAGATCTGATATTGATTAATTAAACTAAAAATCTATAAATTGAATCTACATGAAGGAATGAAGACATTGGACATTGAACGCATTGAGTGCATTTTAATGACGTCATAAGGAAACGACGTCGTGGTGTACCTCATTTGCATAGTTATTCAACTAGTTATATATGAAAAATAAACAATGAGTGTCATTCAACGCTCACGCTGTCTGTTATGTTATAAATATATATAATATATATGAATATTCAGCAGGAGAAGGGTTAACAGCTGCCCAGGTTTCTCAGACATAAATGCCTCATAGAAATTACCCTTTTAATGCTTGCAGCTTCCACCATGTCTTGAAATCCTCACAGGCTTCTGCTCAACGTTTCACAAATACTGAACACAAGCGATTAGGTAAAGGGATCTATCACAGGTTCAACTGTATAATTCATATATAAATTCCAGTTTTTCTTGTTGTCATGAATAATATTCATCATGAATGAAAGTTCAACTATATGTATAGATTAATGTTTTTCCTTGTCATCATGACTGATATCAACCATTAATTGTAAAGACAATGTAGAACCACTAAATGTACCACCAGGTGTGGGACCACCATGGCTGGTAAAGGTCTGTAGGCAGTCAGTAAGCCAACACTTTACTATACAGGGCTCCAGATAAGGTGAGTATTACAATAACTAAAATCTTTATTTCTGAATTAAACCCTATGGTGTCACTACTCATTAGAATCGTCTCTTTAAGAAGATTCTAATGAGTAGTCACACCATAGGTTTTAGTGCTGAAATGAGAGCGAAAATATTGGATTTGTTCAATTTACTTCCTCTTATCTGGAGCCCTGTTTACTATATAATTATACAGTCAATCTTGTATTGACCACTCACTAGATGACCCATTGCATAGTTTTAATACATTTGGTTGCTTAATGCAGGATAAATATAATGCAGAAAAGCTCCTATAGGAGCTTTCTGCATTCTTCTATCCTGCATTAAGTAATAATTTGTTTTAAGAGATATCCATGCTACTTCACTGAATGGTTTCTTAACCCATTACCCCTTAAATACGCAATTTTACACCTCTAATTGATTCCTCCATTAATGAAAATATTTCCGCTTAATACAGTCATGAATATGAACCATAAGAAATGCTTCCTAATTCCTAACAGATGTTAACTTAAAGCAGGCTCAAAGTACTTTCAACCTGCTTTAAGTGAGTATATGTCTTCAAATCTAGAAACAGGCTATGGGGTAATATTGGGTTAATACAAGATTTACTGTACCGAAGTTGGTTATTAGCAGCTAGAAATTTGGTATTGTGATACCATCTTTGGATGCTGTGTTTATGATACAATTGTTTCCTTAATATAGTAAAACCTCCCAAAGCCGTAGTCTTCCAGACCAAGGAAAAGGTTAGGTATAATAGTGAGAGTTAACTATTCTCCTGCTGTTTGCAGGGAAGTATTTCAAAAACTAAAATCTTTATTTCTGCTTTAAACCCTATGGTGTCACTATTCATTAGAATCGTCTCAAAGAGATGATTCTAATGAGTAGTAACACCATATGATTTTATTCTAAAATAAGGGAGATAATAATGGATTTGTGCAGTTTACTCCCTCTTGTTTAGAGCCCTGGGCCCGGGTGCATGACACATAGTTAGAGCTTACCTGTATACTAAATCCCTCGCTGAGAGATAAATATCGATTTTTAACTACAAGATAAACTAACTGTGTTGCATGACACACCGCTAAATTCTAGTAACATACTAAAGTTTTAGTTGATAGTTAAATATTGATTTTAGTAGACAGGTAAGATAACTAGTGTTGCACGAGCGCAAAATTGACTAACTACAAGTTAAGTTTCACCGCTAAATTTAGAGGTACTCAGTGCAGCGATAAATCCTCTAGTAGCCAGTTAAGTCAGCTTACATAGCCGCGTTAACCCTTTACCTCATAGCCTGCTTCTAGTTTCGAAGACAGGTGGCCACTTAAAACAGGTTGAAAGTAAAGCAGAATGTGCCTGAAGGCACATTCTGCTTTACTTTCAGCCTGCTTTAAGCTAAAATATGCTGGGCTATATAAAATATTTGTAATGGTAAATGTTTATGAGGGTATAAACTGGAACTATTTTTCTTCAGCGGAGGAATATTTTAAATACGCTAAAAGTCGCTTCTATTGGGTAAAGGGTTAAAGAAACATTTGGGATCCAGATCAGAAACAAAACACCTCGGTGTCTTATCAAGGTCAAAATTGTTTGATTATTTTTGTTATTTTATTTCATTTTTCATTTTCTCTGTTTGAGATTTACATATTACTAAACGCCAACACAATGCAGTAAAATATTTTAATTGACAACGGAATATGATTTATATTAATCTGAGAGGCAAACAGTTTGGAGTTTGATCAGACGCCGGGTCACCCGTTATCTGATATGGCTCAAACATTGTAAGCAAAGAAGATAAAACAATTTAGCTTAAGCGGAATGGAAAGACACACGTATTATCCACTGTATGGATGTAATACGCCATAAATATGTCAACCAATTCCACGCTTGAAACCTTTATTTTGGAAAAGCGGGTCCTGATCAGGGTCCAAACTGTTTTTACCGAGATCCTGTTTTCTGTAACATAAAGAAGTACGAACCAATTTCAGAATACAAATATGAATCTACAATACATAACAATAATTGGTACATTATCGCAGAAAGCTCTGTTACATGTAGTAACAACGAAACACTTTAGTGTGTGTTGCCATAATGTTTTCTTTTAGCCCTTTCGGCGCCAATTAATCGTGAGTGTTTATCCCTACACCGTTTTATTGTCGTCAAAGAAAGATCCAATGTAGAATGACTTAGGAAATGTCGATACGAGTGTAAAACAGTTTGGTTCCTAATCAGACATCTCGTGACGCGGCGTCTGATCTGGATCCAAACTGTTTGCAAAGCCGACTTTATGCGACTCCGGCGGTTAAAGAGTTGCTAAAGCATGTCTATGAAACAAGAGATTCCCATAAAGCACATCTTTAAAGAAGAATGCAATAAATCAATAATTATAACTCACTAATAACTCTATAATGAAATAACCTTCAGAATTGAACATCGGTACATGTACGAGGTTCAATCATTTAGGATATTGATCAACTACGGGTCAGAACAAGAATATTTAAAATGTATCAACTTTTCGTGTTAGGTGTAATGCGTAGTAACTTAACAGCTAATGAACCTTCTGTCCGCACGTCTGTCTGTCTGTCTGTCACTGTCTACCCTCTCTTTTTCACTCCTTCCCTCTCTCTCTCTCTCTCTATTGTATGCGCTACTTCTGTATGTGTACATGTATATCTGCCTTTTAAGCCTCTCTCTCTCTCTTTATCTCTCTTTCTCTCTCTCTCTCCCTCTCTCTGCCTCTCGCTCGTATATCTCTCCCTGTATCTCAGTATATGCACGTCCGTCTGTACATGTATATATACCTGTCTCTCTCTATATATCTCTATATCTCATTCTCCCAACCTCTCTTGCTTCCTCTCTCTTTCCGTTCTCTTTATGCCTTTGTTTCCCTGTCTGTCCTTCTTTTTCTCTTTTTGTAGTTTAAAATCTTTCATAAGATAGTTTTGTTTCTTCTAACCTTTTTAACCCATAATGTCGTCTGCTTTATAAATGCATTGTTTAGATCTAACGCAACATGAGTGCTAAATAGTTTTGATCCTGATCAGCTGCCAAGTCTATCTGTCATATCATGGTCCAAAATGATTACATTGTAAAAACTAAACTCAGCAATTAAAGTTTATGATTTGCTCGATGCATCACAGATCCTATATGTTGGCATTTTAGCCTGACCAAGAAAACGGGTTCGGATTACAAGTTTTCCATTAGAATCGAACCCCTCCCTCGAATACCACCCCCCCCCCCCCCCTCATTTTAATATAAAAATGTATATACACAATGGAAAACAAAGTATGAAGTGTAGTTTTAGCCAGAACGCTTATGTTCACTCGTGTTCAATGCATTCACCAAATTTAACCCGATTTTAGCTTCCTACTAATAGTAGAGGGCATCTAGCGTCAAAAATCGAAATAAAGGAAAAAAAATGCACAGAATTGATTTTTGTGTTTTCATATGCTCCAATATGTACCGAATGACAGAAAAAAAGTCTAGGAAAATCAAACGATGCGAAATATGATTTTTGGGGTAAAATGGCTAAAATAATAGGTGAAAGCACGAATTTTTGGGATTTCCAAACTGCGATCGTAGAAATCAATATAAAAGCTTGAAATCTACAGGCAAGACAAATATTAATGTCAGCTGTGGAATGGTACTTGTTAAGATAAATAAAATTTTCAAAAAACTGATTTTTGGGGTGAAATTGTCAAAATATTAAACCAAAATCACAAATTTGAGGATTTCAAACAGACCCTGACATCTCATAGCAAATAAAGGAAATGTTGCACAGAGTTGATTTATATGTTATTATTTGCCTAAATATGTACCAAATAACAGACAAAAAGTCTAGGAAAATCAAACGATGCTAAATATGGTTTTGGGGTAAAATGGTTGAAATAATAACTGAAATCGCTAATTTTGGGGATTTCCCTTCTGTGATCGAGGATATCGATATAAAATCTCGAAATCTACAGGCTAGACAAATATTCATGTCAGCTGTGGAATGGTACTTGTTAAGATAAATAAAATTTTCAAAAAAATGATTTTGGGGTGAAATTGTCAAAATATTAAACCAAAATCACAAATTTTGAGAATTTCAAACATACCCTGACATCTAAAAGCAAGTAAAGGAAATGATGCACAGAGTTGATTTATACGTTATTATCTGCTTAAATATGTACCAAATAACAGACAAAAAGTCTAGGAAAATCAAACAATGCAAACTATGTTTTTTGGGTAAAATGGTTGAAATAATAACTGAAATTGCTAATTTTTGGGATTTCCCTTCTGTGATGGAGAATATCAATATAAAATCTCGAAATCTACAGGCTATACAAATACTCGTGTAAACTGTGGATTGGTACTTGTTAAGATAAATGAAATTTTAAAAAAGCTGATTTTTAGGGTGAAATTGTCAAAATATCAAACAAAAAAACACAAATTTTGAGGATTTCAAACAGACCCTGACATCTAAAAGCAACTAAAGGAAAAGGTGCACAGAGTTGATTTATATGTTATTATTTTCTAAATATGTACCCAAATAAAAGACAAAAAGTCTAGGAAAATTAAACGATGCAAAATATGATTTTGGGTAAAATGGTTTAAATAATACCGGTAACTAAAATCACTAATTTTTGGGATTTCCCTTCTGTGATCGAGGATACCAATATAAAATCTAGAAATCTACAGGCTGCACAAATATTCATGTCTACAGTTGAATGGCCCTAGTTAAGATAAATACAACTTTAAAAAAAAAAATTTGGGGTAAAATCGTAAAATTACTTAACCAAAATTTAATATTTTGGGGATTTTTGACAGATTTTGAGATTGAAATCAAACTAATGGAAAAGATGCACAGAATTGATTTATCAGCAATGATATGTTTCAATATGTACCAAATAACAGACAAATAATGTAGGGAAATCAAAGAATCCGAAATATGATTTTTGGGTAAAATGGTTGAAATATTAACTGAAAAGCTAATTTTTGGGATTTCCTTTCTGTTACCATGGATATCACTATAAAAACTCCAAATATCTAGGCTAGACACATATTCATGTCTACTTTAGAATGGTCCTTGTTAGGATAAATGAAGGTTTCAAAAAACTGTTTTTTGGGGTAAAATTATCAAAATATTAACAAAATCACCAATTCTTGTTTGTAAAACAATCTAGGAAAATCCAACAAAGCCAAATATAAATTTTGGGGTATACTGATTAAAACAATTAATGTAAATGCATGTTTTTGGAAATTCCATACTATGGCCTTAGACAGGAATATAGAAGCTACACATCTACAGGTAAGATACATATTACTGTGCACTGAAGCCTTGTACTATTAAGGATGAATTAAGCTTTAAAATGAAAACCCTTATCTTTTCACTTCACTAAGTTGACCTTAGATATGAAACCAAACGTTCAAAGTCTATAACTTACACACATACACCATCTTAATGTAGCTTAGTTTAAAGACAAATCAAACGGTAAAACATTTAAACAGACACATGTTTTTAATGTATTGTGATCAAAAAAGCTCCAAATCCATTTAAAAGGCAACAGGCACCATGAAATAAAGCATATAGCACTAGTACAAATAAATTATGATTTCTAAAATTAATAAATTTTGGTGATAAGATATAAGTTAAACGAAAACAGTTTTCACTGAGGATTTTTACAGTGGCATTGGATGTGACCATCAAGGTACTACAGTGTATTTGTTAGCATAGTTATATAAGTTTCAATAAAGTAATATACATGTATAACTTATAATAGTTAAACAAACAGACAATATCTTCAGTATATTGTTAGAGCAATATAACATGAATGTAAAACTTAAAAATATAGTTAAGACAAATATATAAATGGAATAACTACCATTTTGAATTTCATTACTATAGTCAAACAACTAGGTCTGACGTGTCAAAGGGTGGCCGAGTCCATTTATAAGGGAGATCAGCATTTCAGATGTCCCCGTGTCAAGTTTTAAAGGAAAATGTTTGGTTATCGGTATAAATAAACGAATTAGTTATTGGAAACATAACGTAGTGGATAAGACGTAGGTAGAAGTATATGATCGGATAACATTTTATCAAGCACGGGTTCGAATCTCGCAGCAACCTATGATACTGTTTTGCCAAAACAATATTAAAGATTATATCATTACATTGCATTAAGGTAATGCAGAAAGCCTCATGAAGAAAGTGACTAAAACTTATATTGATATTCATATTTTATCATCGATTTGTTTTGTGAAAGTATGGCTAATATAGGGCTAGAAATCCATGCACCCCTGCCCCAAATTTGACGAGCATGTGTATAAATGGTTAGTATAATCACACAGTATGAAATTAGATAATTAATTTTAAATTAAAAAAAGTTTGAGGTCGACGCGGGATTCAAACCTACGCTTATTAAAATAATTCTATCGCAATACACTCTGTGTACCTATATTTACCTACTTCTCTAAAGTGCTAACAATAATATCGCCTTCATTTGTATCTAATAATTATACTAATCTTGATTGTATAAAAATGGTCGGAGAACATGCGGAATGCTGCTCTCCTTAAAATGGACTCTGCTGACCTTTGACATGTCAAGCCCAGTTGTTTGACTATATGACTGTGGATATGACCAGTAAAGCTTCAAATGCACAAATAAGTTATATATTCTTTCCAAAACAACAGCTTACTAAAGATGATAACTACAAAGTTTGAAAATAACTTTTTGAGGAAAACATTAAAAAATATACATAAAACAGCAATTTTTTAAATTCTGTATATGGGAGAGGATAAGAATTAATAATAAAAACTCCAAATCAATAATAGGGTTTTGGAAAAATACACCCCCTGCACCAATAAAAAAAATCAAAACATAAACGAACGAACAATTTTCTGCCATGTTGGATTTTCTGCGCAAAACTGGTTGGTTCTCTGATGTTGGTTGGAAACTAATAGACATGAGCTATCCTGTACTCTGAGCTGTAATAATGGAATCTGACAACTGTATGAAATATCAGCAAATCATAGTATACGCACATTGGGCATACATCGTACATGTAATTTATGTAATTAATTGATCTAACAGTGCTTGCTATATGAAATAACTGATAGTGTATATATCATCAGGTCAATAACATTCAATATTCGTTTTGTGGTGCTTATTGTCTACTATCAGTGCACACTCTGATTTGACAAGCGGCATTTTAAATGCTGCTTCTAAGCTAGTACACTGGTTTAATTGTCAAAATGCTGTAATTTAACCCTTATTGTGTGCGATGCGAATATTAGAGGTTGTTACTTAACCCTAATTGTATGCGGAACAAGAATATATATCATTTGAGGACCCAAATCAGAGTGAGTATAGCCTACAGTACAAAGTATAATGTGTCTTACCTGTAGTCTGTAAATTTGAAGCTTTTACATTTATATATAAAGCCATATTGTGGAAATTCCAAAAATTCAAATTTAAACTAATTTTTTTAACCAGTTTACCCCGAAAAGTCATATTTGGCTTTGTTGGAGTTTCCTTTATTTTGCTGTTATTTAATACATATTGAAACATACTAAAACATATAATTCAATTCTCAATACTTTTCCCTTTATTTGCTTATAAGGCTTTATTTTGAATTTTCAGGTCAGGAGATCTCTGCTAAAATCTCGAAAATTGGTGTTTTTTGTTTAATTATTATAACAACTTTACTGCATGAATCAGTTTTTTGACAGTTTATTTATCTTTATCAGTACCATTCCACAGCGCAATTGAATATTTGTTTAACCTGCAGATTTGGAGCTTTTATTTTAATAGCCACCATCACAGTAGTAAAATCCCGAAAAAGCTCATTTACATTTTATTTTTCTACGATTTTACCCCAAAACACCATATTTGGTATTGTATGATTTTCCTAGATGATTTTTCTATTAGTTTGTACATATTAAAGCATATGATAACACATAAATCACTTTTGATTTTGATGGCAGGGATTGTCTACGAAAATCCCCAAAATTGGTGATTTTGGTTTAATATTTTGACAATTTAACCCAAAAAAACATTTTTTTGAAAGTTTTATTTATCCTTACTAGTACCATTACACAGTAAAAATGATTTTTTGTCTAACCTGCATATTTGGTGTATTTATATTGATATCCATGTTCACAGTAGGGAAATCCCAAAAATTCGCGTTTTCATTTATTATTTCAACAATTTTACCCCAAAATTCATTTTTCAAAGTTTTAACTATCCTTAATAGTACTATTTCACAATAGAGATGTATAAGTATCTAGCCTGTAAATTTGGAGCTTTTATAATGATAACCAACGACACAGTACTGAAATCCCTAAAATTGGCGTTTTCATTTATTATTTAAACAATTTTGCCTCAAAAAACATATTTCGCATAGTTTGATTATCCTAGACTTTTCTTCGGTTATTTGGTACATGCTCTACCATATGAAAACACAAAAACTATTTCTGTGCATCTTTTCCTTTATTTGGATGTTTGACACCAGGGAAGCTCTACTAAAATCTCCAAAAAGTGGGGTTTTGTTTAATTTTTTCATGATTTTCACCCAAAAAGAACCATTTTTTGAAAGTTTTATATATCCTAATTAGTACTATTCCATAGTGGATATAACTTCCAGTCTAATTTGTAGATTTGAAGCTTTTATGTTAATACCCAGGGTCACAGTATTGAAATTCCAAAAATTATCATTTTCCTTTATCAATTCAATCATTTTACCCCAAAAAATCATATTTCGCATCGTTTGATTTTCCTAGACTTTTTTTCTGTCATTCGGTACATATTGGAGCATATGAAAACACAAAAATCATTTCTGTGCATTTTTTTTCCCCAAATTTTTTAAATGCCCTCTACTATAAATGCACTAGCTGCAAGGTAACTACCTACAAGGTAAATTCGACATGTGCACGCCAGTTAGCGGCTCGCTCTAGTTGACAGGTAACTAACGGACAGGTAGAATTTATCGGATAGTTTAGCGAGGAGAGTTAGCGGTGTGTCATGCACCCGGGCCCAGGTTTGCGTACATTGATGTTTTTGGGAAAATGTGTAGACCTAGATCGCTAGATGCAAAAGCTATCATGGTTGCACTGCTAGCATGCAAAGACTTAATACAAGAGCTATTAATTATAAAGCCCATGATAATGATAACTTGTGAAGAATATTAATGGCTGAAGATTGTATTAAACTTGAGTAAATTTTGTAATGGAAAATGATTCTTTTGTCTGGGAAACATTAGCGTGCAAATCCTAAAACGGTTAATGACAGTTTCATAGATTAAAGAGAGAACAATGAAAAAATGAAGTTTATTGATACACCCAAGAGTACTCGTAGAGATCAAGGGTCAAGGATACAATGATGATATCAGTAAATAACTGAGCTCCATTGGGTATCGCAAAGTTCTTCCTTACATCTATACCAAACCCTATCTTGGAAGCACAGTTTCAAAATAATTGCTTTACTTTCATCCTGCTTTAAGCTACCATCTGCTAGGATATAGAAAATATTTCTTAAGATACATATTCATGACTGTATAAATTGAATTTATTAACTATGATGAAGGAAAAAATTAAAGGCGTAAAAAAGGCGTATTTATGGAGTAATGAGTGAAAAGCTTACATTATTACTTTTGTGTTGCATGAAGCCATACTGGCTGCTTAACTCTTTCCTCCCTGAAACTTTAAATGGACAATTCCAGTTTCCATTTAAGGTTAGTCCATTTCTGACTTTCAAGGGTTGTTTTTGTCAATGTTTGGCATTATGACAAACAGTGAAGACCCTGATCAGAGGGCTCCTTCCGGAGCCCTCTGATCTGGGTCTTCACTGTTTGCATAGGACAAGTGTACTATTCACATGTACACTGTTTGAAAAGGACTCCTATATGCGGGACTCTAAGGGTTCAAAGGGTTAACACAAGTGTTAAGTAACCCTGGTCAAGGCATGTTTCATTATACAGTGCTCCCTCACTACAACGACATGCAATGGGAGACACAGAGTGTGTGTGTTGTTCGGAGAGAGTTGTTATAGGGAGGGAAAATTTAGACTTGGCATTACATTTGCAAACAGCTTGAGTTCAGATCAGACGCCTCGTAATGCGGCGTCTGATCTGGAATCAAGCTATTTGTCACGAGTCATTATATTCATTCTATCAAAATGTCCACTTATATGTAACTCAGATAATAAACAGCAGACGACAATTTTAAGCAGATGATATTGCAGCAGTAAAAGCGTTAGACATAGTTGTTCTTGTTTAGGGAACAGCGGCAATGGTCGTTGTGAGGAGGGAGTCGTTGTTGGGAGAGCAGTTGTAGGGAGGGAACACTGTAATATGATGGTCACTGGAAATGCTGTCAGGTTTGTACGAAAGACCGGTGGTGACATTTCCGCTTCAGGATTTCACACATTTCGATTGCGTGATTGCAAAATTGCAAGATTTCCACTTCCAAATTGCTCAATTGCTCGATTTCTCTTCCAAATTTCCCAATTTCTCAATTGCTCAATTTCTCAATTGCTCAATTTCTCTTCCAAATTTCCAGATTTCTCAATTGCTCGATTTCTCAATTGCTCAATTTCTCTTCCAAATTTCCCGATTTCTTAATTGCTCAATTTCTCAATTGCTCAATTTCTCTTCCAAATTTCCAGATTTCTCAATTGCTCGATTTCTCAATTGCTCAATTTCTCTTCCAAATTTCCAGATTTCTCAATTGCTCGATTTCTCAATTGCTCGATTTCTCAATTGCTCGATTTCTCTTCCAAATTTCCCGATTTCTCAATTGCTCAATTGCTCAATTTCTCAATTTCTTGATTTCTCAATTGCATGATTTCACTGTAACAATGTTTTAATCACGTGACACGTGTGATGTAACAAAGCCCTCACCGTTCAAAACCAAATGGCGAATGGAGATACATTTATTCTGGCGCAGGTGAGAGTTTATTTGTTTGTTTTTTACTTCAAAATTGGGAATTTAAAACATTTAAATGATGTAAAACATGGAATCATGTAATTTTTAGTCAGTCCTTAGTTCTTAAAACGCTAAAATGAGTATAACAATGCAGTTGTACAACGGTATACTACACGTGGACGCCCCCATTTCTACGAGTTTGTTTGGATAAATTTGGAGAGATAAACTAATTCTAAAACGCATGTGATAGCCGTCCATATCTAGAATCTAGTATACCATTGCACAACTGCATGGAATTATTAAATTCTATATACAAACATGTTTCACATCATTTGAATGCCTATTTTGAAGTAAAACAAACTAATAAACACACACCATCACTAGAATACTGATACATCCAATCGCCATTTTGTTTTCAAGGGTAACACGTATCACGTGACTGAATTTTGAGAGAAATTGAGCAATTGAGAAATCGAGTAATTGAGCAATTGAGAAATTGAGCAATTGAGAAATCTGGAAATTTGGAAGAAAAATTGAGAAATTGAGAAATCGAGCAATTGAGAAATCGAGCAATTGAGAAATCTGGAAATTTGGAAGAGAAATTAAGCAATTGAGAAATCGAGCAATTGAGAAATTGAGCAATTGAGAAATCGAGCAATTGAGAAATCTGGAAATTTGGAAGAGAAATTGAGCAATTGAGAAATTGAGCAATTGAGAAATCGAGCAATTGAGAAATCTGGAAGAGAAATTGAGCAATTGAGAAATTGAGCAATTGAGAAATTGAGCATTTGGAAGTGGAAATCTTGCAAATTTGCAATCACGCAATCGAAATCGTGAATTCATGAAGATGAAATCGGGAAATAATGAATTATTCTGTGCGAAATCCTGAAGTGGAAATGTCACCGCCGGTCTTTCGTAGGTTTGACTATAAACTCTTCTGTTATTCATAGATAAATGGCCATACTCTTGGGAGCTGATTGATAGGGGATGTGTGGAGTTAACACTAATAAAACATCTCCATGCATTGTTTTTATCACCTCTTTGCTTTGCTCCTAATAAATATCACACTCCATAAAAGATACTGCACTCTCAATGATTGTTTTATTGACGAGTTTAGTAGTTTTATCCCTATAAAATTCCTCTATAAAACCTCACCAGCATCTGATTACAGTAACACCTGAACTCAGCTGCAATTTTTTAACCCACTGCTCCATAAACACACCTTTTTACACCTTTTAATTTATTTCACCATTGAAGAAGATAGTTCTATACTTTATACAGTCATGAACTGTATGCAGTGTAAGAAATATTTTCTATATCCTAGCAGATAGATATTTTCTATATCCTAGCAGATAGTAGCTTAAAGGCACTTAAAGGGACATTCTGCTTTACTTTCAACCTGCTTTAAGTAGCCAATCTGTCTTGAATACTAGAAACAAAAATTAAGCTATGGGGAAAGGGTTAAAGTTAGAAGCGTTTTTTAGTGCATTTATTTTATGTATCCATTGAAGAAAATAGTTTAATTATACAGCCATGAATATGTACCATAATAACTATTTTCTATATCCTAGCTTGTTTTAGCAAAAAGCAGGTTGAAAGTAAATCAGAATGCACCTTCAGGTGCATTCTGCTTTACTTTCAACCTGCTTTAAGTGGTCACCTATCATCAATACTAGAAATATGGTAGGGGGTAATGGCCGGTTAAGATGGATGGCTGCTTTATTAAATAAAGAATGCAAAAATTTGCCCCTGTGCAGAAAACATTTATAATGCATATAAAGTTTGCAAAGAAGCTTTTGGGATTATTTTATAACTTAGCCACTGCAACATCTGTTATGTATTCAATATGCACCATAACCCTTTTCCTGCTTATAAAAGCCTATTTTGACTCATTTTTTATAACAGTACATAATTATCTAAATCAGGTAGATGTCTGATCAGTGTCTACACTGTTTTCTTATAGGATGATTTGTTTGACATGAATCTGCACTTTTTCTTAGGGAAAACTTTCGACTTCAGGTATTTTTTTTTTAATATATCAGCCTGATTGTACTTTTCCATTTTGTGTTAATTAAATATACAGTAAAGTTCTACTTAACAACCAGTCTGAAATTAAGACTGATCCAAAATTACAACCACTTTTTAAAATATTGTTTTTTTGAGAACATATCATCTGAACTACATGTATTATGTAAGCTAGGAAAGAGTGCATACTCATTTAAATCAGATCCTATTTATTATAAGAAAACAGTGCAGACTCTGATCAGACAGCTCCTTTAGGAGCTGTCTGATCTGAGTTTACACTGTTTTCAAAACACATCAATATACACATCTAGTAGGAGAAGGGTTCAAACATAAACAGGTCAAATTAATTAGCTGACATCAATCACACAGGCAAGAAGAAAGGTGAGGCAAATTGATAACCTCACAAACCTGAAATAGTTCCGAGGAACCCCACAAGCTTTTGTTATGTAGACTGCCATTATAATGGATATTGACACTGTTCTCTGTTTGAGAAGACTGTAATGACTATTTTCCTACATTGAATGTATTTTTAAAGAGAGATACAATCTATCTTATGGGTCATGCTAGCTTGAAAAATTCAGGACTCTGTGGTAAGAGCGACTAAACAGAACATTTAAAAAATATTTCTGTTCTGTTTATTCAAAATTCTATGTTTATGGCTACTCCTTAGACTCATCTCTCTTTGAAACAATTCTATGGAATAGTAACACTGTAAGATTTGATGGTGTCATATTAGGAAGTAAGCAGGTTCATAATCAGGGCTCCAGGAAAAAAAGATTAAACATAACAAAATTCAAATATTTTCTCACTCCTTTCAGCACCAAATTCTATGGTGTTACTACTCGTTAGAACTGTCTTGAAGAAACTATTCTAATGAGTAGTGACACCATAGGGCAGAAATAAAGATTTTAGTCTTTGAAATACTCCCCTTATCTGAAGCACTGATAGTTATGAAACCATGTTTAATCTGAAATAAAGTCTCTACAATGGCACTCCCAACAACAACTCCCTCCTAAATACAATGACCCTGGCCGTAATTCCCTAAGCGGGATAATTAAGTCTAACGCTTTTACTGCTGCAATATCATCTGCTTTAAAGATTGTTGTCTGCTGTTTTCTCTCACAGTTACATATAAGTGGAGATTTTGATAGAATACATAATTTATATTGACCAGTAACAAACAGTTTGAATCCAGATCACGCGGCGTCACGTGGCGTCTGATCTGGATTTAAGCCGTTTGCTGATCTAAGCCAAGTCTTAAGACAGTGTCCCTCTCTATAACGACTCCCTCCGAACAACACACACAATATGTGTCTCCCATTGGATGTCGTTGTAGAGAGGGAGCACTGTATATTGGATAGACAGATGATGTACCCTAATGGTTAAAGAGTGAAGTGTAAAGCTGACATTATAATGTGATAATACTCCCTAACTTCTAGCTTCTTGCTGGGGGATAGGTTCGTTATGACAGAGTATAATTAACTCATAATTGATAACTGTTTGCTCAGTGTATTATAATTGAAAGATTCACTTTGAAACTGTGACATAAATGAATGAAGCACTGCAGGGGGATAACCCTAGTTCAGTATATCGACTAATTTATGTACATTCATGTCTAGATTACTCATTTTGAATTAACATATAGTCCGATTTTGACCCGTGAGCTGTGACCTTTAGGACGAGTCCACCCGTATAGGTAAAACGCATCACAAACCATGAATTTGTTCAGGAGTTACCTACCTTTCATGGTATACTAAGGTTATAATGCCTTTTGTATTGAAACTAAATCAATAATCGAGTTAGAGTAATTGGTAGCGGGTTAGGATACTTGCTATAGTGTAAAAGGCTGTGGGTTCGATTCCCAGTAGGATTTGCTTTTTTTTTCAAAAAATATTATTATTATCTATTAGAGCATAAGTTTGCAAACAATTAATTATTTGAATCGTTCAACATAATATGCGAAATGTGTCATGGACATGCTAAACGTTAAACGTTGTGAAGTTTAAAATGTATGTAAAATGTTACCCTATGTGTCCAGTTTCTCACTTTTAGAAAACAATTGCATTAATTCATTTATCACTGAAATTCAAATTTCCAATTAAGTCTAGTTAATGTATGACAATTGAAAAATGATAAACAGTGTTGCCCTGACCAAAGTGCTGCTTAAGGTGCCCTCTGATCTGGATGTTCACTGTTTTCATGGGACAAGTGGAGTATACTCTTTCTAAATGACGATTATACTTGTCGTTATGGTTCAATGTGATAGGTACTTAGGGTTACCCCATATAAGTTATGCTGGATTCGGATTAGATCCAATGGAAATTTATATCGCTTCTGCTTCTCCTTCATACTGGCTCGTAGACATTTTCTACAAGCTTCCGTGCTATGGAAATTTAGACTATTGACGCGGTGGTTTTGTCTGTCGTAGTATCTTTAGTTTGAACAACAATGTGGTTATAACTAAATGTAATAAGAAATTGAATAATATATATTATTTAAACACTGAACACTTACTAAAGGTTCCTTGTGGTTATCGTCATGTGTAGTATAAAAATGCCTTTCCCAACCAAAAGAAAAAGAAAAAAGAAAGGAATCACTGGGTATCGAACTCATGACCATACCCAGTAAAACACTACTCTACTACCTCGACCACGATTACATATAGGTCTCAAACTCTTATTTTACATATCAAGTTAAGGTTTGAACCCTAACTTACCCATAACATGGAATGGTTGCAACTTCTATAAATAGAAAAGCTCAGTCACGGTTCAGCGCACGAAATTTACCTATACCTTTATTTTTCAGTGTAGTTTCAAAACATAGTGTGTGTTTATCTTATGCAAAATTGGCTGCATTTGGATTGGCTCATGTGACCAAATTTGCAATTATAATATTAAAATATGTTATATACAAAATTCTTGTAATTATGTTTCAAATTTAACCTATCGAAAACATGTGATTAGAATGCTTTAATAAAGTAAGGTTTATTCTACTGTACTGTTAATTTGAAATTTTGACAAAAGTTTTATCATAGCCCCCTTTCCAGTCACATTCAGTTTGTTTTCATGTATAGAATGATAACTATTTGATCAAATATTGTTGATCTTGAGGTCAAATCAGCATTACAGTATATAACAAAAGGAAGTGCAATACACAAGAACTATAACTCTGTCATTTCCCAAAATGGAATTATCTCCATTTATCTTTTTAATTATTTTAAATACTGTCTGGATGATATCTCCAAATGGTCAAAGGTAACTCGTGGAAACTTTGTGTACACTGATAAACAATAACATAAGAATGTGCAGAGTTTACAAACTTTTATCCAATCTTCATCAATGCAGATGTCAGAATTCTGCAAAAACATACTATTGCATTCTTTCAGAAGAGGGTCTTTTCCATTCGAAAGAATGTTTGTTTTAGGTGTTTAAAGCAAATAGTTGCTTAAAACAGAATAAAAAGTAAAGCAGAAAGCTCTTACAGGAACTCTCTGCTTGACTTTTGTCTGCTTTATGCTGTTTTCTGTATGAGCTTTCTGTTTTATATTTACATTGCTCTAACCCTTTACCCAATAGCCTGTTTCTAGCTCTGAAGACGGACGACCACTTAAAGCAGGTTGAAAGTAAAGCAGAATGTGCCTTATTTCAGCCTGCTTTAAGCTATATTCTGCTAGGATATTGAAAATATTTATCATGGTACATGTTCACGACTGTGTAAATTGGAACTATTTACTTCTGTGGAGGAATAAATTGAATGCGCTAAAAGGCGCTACTATACGGGGAAAGGGTTAAGCTGCTACCTTCAGTTTACACCATCAGTGAGCAAATGGATTACAATGTACTAAGGTGATTACAGGAAGGGATAGGTGAAGGTGCCTTAACCCTTAGCCCGCCAAATAAATTGTCGTCTGCTATATTTCTCGTCTGCTTCAAGTTGCAAAGTGCTTCAAAGTTGCACAAAATTGCTGAAAATGTTGTCCGAGTGTCAAACAGCTTGGATCCGGATGAGACGCCGAGTTACTCGGCGTCTCATCTGGATCCAAGCTGTTTGCATATGGAGCTATAGTCGTGACTGGCAGGCTAAGGGTTAATGCATTTCTGTGAGGAAAACAGTTAGTTAAAGTGATAATGTTTTCCTCATTTTTAGCTCACTGACTTGGGATAGGATCATTATGACAGTAGTATGGTTAACCTTGGAATGCTTCATAACTGCTAGTACAAACAAATGTCTGCTAGAAGTCTGAAACCAGCTTGTTAGAGACAACATTGTAGAACACCTAATCAGTGATCCAGATAATAGGAGTATTTCCAAAACTAAAATCTTTATTTCTGCATTAAACCCTATGGTGTCACTACTCATTAGAATCTTCTCAAAGAGACGATTCTTATGAGTAGTAACATCATAGGATTTGGTGCAGTATGAGTGAGAAAATGTTGGATTTGTTCACATTACTCCTCCTTATCTGGAACCCTACCTAATATAATTTCTTGAATATTCATGAATAATACTAGAAGTGGCCAAGTAACGTTCATGAATATTGTGCAAAAATTCTAGAAATTTGATGGTTAATTACAAAAGTTCTTGAACTCCTTTTGTAGAATTTGTTAAGTAATTTTTGAAGCTCTAGAACAATTCTAGAAGCAGCCATTTAACATTCAAGAGTATTCAAAAATTCTTGAAAACTTTTCACAGGGGCAACAGTGAGTTGAACACCTAAGAGTGGAATATAACCCTTTACCCCATAGCCTGTTTCTAGATTTGAAGAAAGGTGACCACTTAAGCAGGCTGAAAGTAAAGCAGAATGCGCCTAAAGGCACATTCTGCTTTACTTTCAGCCTGCTTTAAGCTTTCATCTGCTAGAATTTAACAAAATATTTTTTATGGTACATTTTCATGACTGTAAAAATTGGAACTATTTTATTCAGTGGAGGAATAAATTAAATGTGCTAAAAGGTGCTTCTATAGGGGAAAGGGTTAAAAAAACAGATAGTTGCTCAATGCAGGATAAACATGATGCAGAGAGTTTTTGTAGGAATATAATTATTTATCCAGCATTTAACCCATTACCCCACAGCCAGTTTCTAGTTTTTGAAAACAGGTGACCATTTCAGCCTCTTTTAAGCCACCATCTGCTAGGATATAGAAAAGATTTCTTATGATGCATATAAGTATATTCATGACTATATAGAGTGGAAGTATTTTCTTCAATGGAGGAACAAACTCAGGCATAAAAAGGGGGTATTTATTATGTAAAGGGTTAAAGCAGTCCCCTGTAAAAAGAGAGATCTTTGCTCCTTCAATCAATGCCTTTCATACAATGGACCTTGGTTCATGGAGCATGTTCTACATGCAGCAGCAATCCATCTGTTTGTATTAATGTCTTCAATACATGCTTTATAGCCCTTGTCATGCTTAGCACAACCTAGCGTTACGCGGCATCTGATTTGGATACAAGCTGTCTGCTCCTCAAATTCATATCTTCTTCAATTTATAAAAAGATAAAAGTTAGTTGGGTTTTTTTTGCAGACAATATATTTTAAGCAGATGACAATTCACCATGATAAGGGTAAACCCTTGTTCAAAGGGTTAATTTAACACATGATAATTCATTTAACCCTCAATAATGATAGGTAGTCCCTCACCATCTGTTGCATGTTAACAGGACATAAGCTGTCGGAAGCAAATTAAATGTACTTTAACTCATTTACTCTTTCCCCCATAGAAGCATCTTTTAGCGCATTTAATTTATTCCTCCACTGAAGAAAATAGTTCTAGTTTATACATTCATGAACATGTGGTATAAGAAATATTTTTCTATTTCCTAGCAGATGGTAGCTTAAAGCAGGCTGAAAGTAAAGCAGAATGCTTTAACCCTTTACCTGATAGCCTATTTCTAGAATTGAAAATAGGTTACTACTTAAAGCAGGTTGAAAGTAAAGCAGAATGCACTTAAGGCGCATTCTGCTTTACTTACTATCCTGTGCTAGAATATATTGAAAATTTTCCCTATAATATATATTCATGACTGATTAAATTGGAACTATTTTCTTCAGCGGAGGAATAAATCAGATTCGCTAAAAGTCGCTTCTATAAGGGAAAGGGTTAAGTGGTCACCTGTCTTCAAAACTAGAAACAATGCTATGGGGTAAAAGGTTAAAACGTCATTGTCTACTAAACAGGATATCGGCAAACAGTGTAGACCCAGACCAGATGGGTTATGCTACGTCTCATCAGGGTCTCAACCACTGTTTCCCATTTCATACAAAGTGTTCAACTGTAACAGACCCAACTTGTTGATTCTTAGCCTACTTAAGCCTACAATAGTGTCTGGAATAACACAAATGTATGTTTAGATGAATTGTAACGTCATTTGGCGCTACCACAAACTGCTCCTGCATCACGATGACGTTGACATCACCGCATGATGTTGTTGTTGTTGTTGCTTTATGCTATCTTCAGTTATGCAAAGTAAAAGATCGAACCTAGCTGGACACATGGTTGTTGTACATATAACAAAGTCACAATATTTTCAAAAGTATAAGACAAGTGTACACTTCACAGCTAGGTACACCATTTGTACAGGACAAGTATAATCGTCACTAGGCTTCAATGGGTTAATCCATTGTATGCTGGGTAATATTTGGCGGTCATTTAAAAATGTCGTCTGCAGCGGGTATAACTCAAATATTTGCAAAAGATTTTAGCAGTTTCTGATAGAATATTGACTTAACAGCAAACAGTTTTGATGTCAGATCATGCCCCACAATATGGGGCCTGATCTGAGATCAAAACTGTTTGCCTAGAGGTACACCTAAAAGTGTATCCCGCATAAAATGGGTTAAAACCCTGAATTTACTTTGAAAAACCTGCACTTGCAAACTTTGGATACCAATTAATTACATTTCTGTTTAATTGCACACAAAACGTAAATGTATCGCAAATTAATTGGAGAAAAGGACAGCTTTTTAGCTCACCTGAGCCAAAGGCTCAAAGTGAGCTATTGGGATGGCCCTGTGTCCAGCGTCGTCCGTCATTCGTATGTGCGTCGTCGTTAACAATTGCTTCAAATGAAATCTCCTCCTATACCGCTGGACAGAATTCAACCAAACTTTACAGAAATTTCCTTGGGTCAAGCTCTTTCAAATTTGTTCAAAGAATTAAAAACAATGCA
This sequence comes from Gari tellinella, assembly GCA_922989275.2. Taxonomy (NCBI): domain Eukaryota; kingdom Metazoa; phylum Mollusca; class Bivalvia; order Cardiida; family Psammobiidae; genus Gari; species Gari tellinella. The sequence goes on from OV277863.1 coordinate 72,172,724, forward strand.
GAACTCTTTTAATAAGTTTCACTAGAATTCCAAGTTTTTTCGGCGGAGCTGTCTAATTTCTCATTGAGCCTCAAACCTTATATGGCCCAACCAATCGTGAATGACCAGAAATGAAAGCTTAAGGACACGTGCTTAAAATCGAATAGTCTGATTGGGTAGCGGTTAGACTTGACTACTGACTTTTACAAATTTGTAAAATAAGAGACACAGACTGTTATAGGCGGATTTGCTATGTAGCGGTACCAGAAGTAAACACAACTTTCCGCTACTGCTAGGTAGTGATTTGAATGACATAGTGTTTCTATTTTAAGATATGACATATTGTCTCAAGTTCGGCAATGATTTGATGGGTTCTGCAAATCAGAACGAAATTGTTCATAATAGAATTGATCATAATTTTAATCTAGTACCAAGTATATGAAAAAGAAAGAATAGCAGTAACAATTCAGTGAGATTACGAGAAAACTGGAGTTTGAATTTAACCTAGATATCGAAAAGATTTCGAGCATGATGGGTATTTTTTGTGTTAACACCGTTTTCCTACAGCGCATGCGCAACTCGGTGACCTCAAATGTAAACAAACCGTGATTCTTTTAACGCGATCGCAATCTCTTGGTTAAATGCGAAAACCCAACAACACGTAGATACCTAAAACGTACATTGCTACACTTTGTAGATATTTTTATAATAAATCAGAACATAGAACTAACTCTACAAGACAAATTCCATACACGAATTCTTGAAGCAGACACTTGCTTTATTTACCGGTGGCAACATGAATTTCTCATTTGAGGGGTCGTTTCAAACAATTCATATTCGGCATATTTCGGGGGTGCTTTCCAAAAATCTCAAATCAAAATCAGGTGATTGAGAATATTTAAACAATCAAACCATATTTAAAGTATAAACAACTAACAAAAGAGCACACACATACGAATTTTAGTAATTTATGGTATCTACAAATTACAAAATAAAAATGATACATGTAGATCTAGACATGGAAGTATAATTCCGTGATCTAGATCTGTCTTTAAAAATTCTCATCACTGTCAGTCACATCCTAGGAAGAAGTAAGTGCAATTCAATTGGCTTATAAAGATGGAAGTGGAAATTTGACCCCCCCCCCCCCCCCCCCCCTCCCTGTGGACCAAGCAGTAGATCCATGTGCAAACTGTACCTTCTGTCAAGAATTTTCAAGTAAATCTCTCTACAACCACCTCTGAAAAAGTACTTATTGATGGAATAAAAACAGCTGACAAACAGCTGACAACTTGCAGCAAAATGTCGCCCGATCAAAAGCATAAACGTGTGTAAATGCTCTCTGCTGTACTTTCACCTTCAGTCTTTGAGAGACCAACTGCCTTAACAAACTAATGATTAACCTCAGATCCAGTAGTTTAATGATTGCAAAAACTCATTCTTGGCGACTCTCAAGACCTTCAGTCTTTGATTATATGTATGTGGTCGTAGATTACTGCGCGTGTCTTATTAGATAAATATTAAGCTTAATATCCTGATTTACCATCCTATTTATTGCAACTTGGATAAAATCAATTCCATATACATCATTACATGTACCTTCACCACCCATTCTGCCGAATATCTTTTTTAAAGATATTTCTTGTTTCAGCTATTATGCTGTCCGCATCTAATACCTAACCGGATTTTTAACCGCTTTTTGCGATGACGTAAGCAAACCGCACGCGCTATATCAAGCGTTTTTGTGAGGCTTCCGGAAATGTAGGAAGGGTCTGGTTTATGAGAATCAAGGATATGCTATGTGAGTGAAAGAGTTTATAGATAAATTATTCTATTCATATGTCTAATTAGCCAAAATAGACAAAAATGGACTAGATTGAAGTTGAGACTTAGGAATTGTTTATTTGTAGTTTTAGGGAGGAAAGGGTGAAACAGTTGATCAAAAGAAGATCAACGGACAGTCAGAAAGGCAGGTGATAGCAGTAATGCAATTAGCTGGTATAGAAGTTCTGTGCATAACATAGCAGCTGCTGATTATATAATTTTCTAATTTTCTTCACACACATTTGACTGTCTATATAATCATAGACCAAAATTTATTCGAGACTGCTTACTCTTTGAATTCTGAATGATGTCTTCTGCTTAAAAGTTGCCATTGCTGAAATTTTAAAACTAGATCTATATTTTTTTTTTCTGTATTTATTTCTGGAAATATGCATATGATCTTAGTAACAAGCAGTTCGGATCCTGATCAGATGTTGAGTTACTTAACATCTCATCTGGAAAGAATGACTAATTCTCCCCCAATTATTTTTGTCTGCTTTAACCCTATTACGTCAATAATAATGTCTGCATTGAAAGGCAAGAAAAAAAACTTCTGAAGATTGTCAAAATAGCTTACATCATGATCAGACACAACACTACCACAGCATTTACTGATCAAAACCATTTGCAAAAGTCAACTGTAATGGCCTATAATGGCAGTGAAAGGATTAACCCTTTACCCCATAGTCTGTTTCAAGTTTCCAAGACATGTGACCACTTAGGTTGAAACAGGTTGAAAGTGAAGCAGAATGTATACCTCTATAAGCATTCTGCTTCACTTTCAACCTGCTTTAAGCTATCATCTGATAGGGTATAGAAACTTAGTATATATTCCCTATCGTGCATATTCATGAATGTATAAAGTGGAACTAATTTCTTCAGATGAGGAATAAATTTGAATTAGGCATATTTATGTCGTAATGAAGTACAGAAGAACCTCTCTATTACGACTGCTAAAACGAAGGCTAATTAATTGTATAAAGACAGGTGACAGCTTAAAGCAAGGTGACAGTAAAACAGAAAGCTCCTAAAGAAGCTTTCTGTTTCACTGTTACCTTGCTTTAAGCAAACCCTGCCTTTAATACATGATATTTAGCACAATTTAGTAGTCGTAATAGAGAGGTTCTGCTGTACAGTAAATTTGTCAGCACTCTGTACTTCTAACATAGAAATTTATTATGTTGATTATTTTTAACTAGGTTTCCAAGAAAAAAACCTGGTTTATAGATTAATTTTGTATTTCCTGTACAATGAAACTTCTCTTAAATGACACTCATTTTGCCAAACAGTTGATTTTTTATGACAGGTGACAGCTAAAAGAAATGCAGGACACACATTATACAGGAAGCTTCTTAGAGACTTTCTGCATTACTTTTGCCCTGCATTAAACATACATACAGTAGAACCTGTGAAAACCGGACGCCCTCCGGACTGACCCGATCGTCCGGTTTTCAGAGGTGTCCGGTTTAGTCAGGATTATTGAGTGTCGGCAGATTGCCAGTAGATCTAACATGTACTCGTGTTCCCATGCGCCGTTTAATACACATTACTTTATTGTAATAAATGTATTATTGAATGTTTGTTTATTTGCCTTACGTGAACACCAAAGTGTTTCTTGATTTATCGTATAAAACGAATAAATAAAATACTGACATGTGTAACGTGTTATCTTTCATTTTCCATCGGTGTTTTGTTTTGGAATCCATTTTTAAAGTTTACACCGTCATTTTGAAAAACTCACAATCACATGATCACCACGTGACAATCATTGTACACACATGTGGAAAATACTAAATTTAGACCATATGTAATGAACATCGATTCACTGATGACGGACATGCAAATGTACATGTAGTTTAGAATCTGGTAAGAAACCAAGAAATTCGGCGTCTGGTCCTGATCCAGAGTGCTTTAATTGAAACCTGAATATCTTTAAGAAAAAACTTATTTTTCGAAGAAGAAAACAATTCTCCGGCAGTGAAGGTGTTAACTTGAATTCGAGTCAATGAAGGTATGAATAGAGACAATAAATAACGATTTAGAGATAAATATTTTTTATTTTACCAAAGTAGCGATCTAGAGGAAAACAAAGACAGTTACCCATGTAACAAATCGATAAACACAGAATTCGAAACCGTAAAACTTAAATAAATCCCCATCGTTGTCATGACATAAACCTGCTGGGCGCGACTTAACTGTTTTTTACAAAAAGATTAGTTCAAAATCAGACGCCGCGTTTTGCGGCATCTGATCTGGATCCAAACTGTTTGATTCTCGTCTTAAGGATTTCCTTAAATAATTGTTTAGATCCACATCTAGATTTAACAACGTGTGCAGGCCTGAGTGACAAACAGCTTGGATCCTGATGAGATGTCGCGTCACTGTCGTCTGCTTGTTCCAAAATTAGAATTGTTGAAAATTTATTTTCAAAATACGGGCTGAGTGACAAACAGTCTGGATCCTGATGTGGGACTGCGTTTCGCGGCGTCTCATCAGGATCCCAACATTTTGCAAAAGTAATCAAAGACTTTTCAGAAATTACCCTTTCACTTCAGATTTTCTCAAAAATCATAAAATCGTCCAACTTATATATATGAAGCTATGGAAACAAAGGTGTTTTATCACGAATGAAGTTCTTCATTCGTGGTTTTATAGATCTAGATCTAGTCAAATAAAGAGCTGTAATTAATAATGAAAGTGCCGCAACAGGTTTAATTATAATTACTGTTAATAAGTATGCAAACATTCGCGATTGAATAAGCGCTAATTTGTAAGTCTATGTTATGTGGGAGCAGATCATTTATGATAATTTCCGCGGTCATAAATTTGTTTTCACAGTTTCCACTGGACCACTTCTCCTGTCAATAGATATAAAGTTGACACCTAGATGTGTTATTAATCCCGACTAATAGTGCAGTACACAGTCACAGGGTGTTGTAAAACAATGGCGACGCGATGCCCAGAGGCATTGACACGCTCAGCGTGAAACCATGAAATTTTGTTTCCGTTCGGCAGGATTGACCGTCCGGTTTACAGAGGTCAAAATAAGCTGAAATAAAGCAAATTACGGCGGTGATCCGTCCGGTATTCGGTTTCCAGAGGGTCCGGTGTATACAGGTTATTTTTACAAAGGACAAAGAAGGGAAAATTCCGGACCGGACGAACCGTCCGATATCCAGAGTATTCCGGTTTACTCAGGGTCCGGTTTTCACAGGTTCCACTGTATATTCAAAATTATTATTTTCTTTCTAGTATGTCACGGCTCCAAGAAACTTTGAACTGTATTTGTTTGGGGTGGCAAGTATGCGTGACATCACAAAGAAGGTCAATTTGCTGTAATTATGTGGAAGTTTTTTACCTGGAGAATCGTAAAGTATATCAAAGAACACCAATGAAACATAAACATAGTTAAAAAATGAGTTTGACCTATATATTCCTAAAATGTTACATAATGCATTTAACGTCTGGCGTTCCTACAACAATGTAGACACTTAACCCTTATGACTTCTTTTCTGTGTTTCAGATAGCTACAGTTACTTAAAACAGACTAAAGGTAAAGCAGAGAGTTTTTTGCTTTACTTTCAGTCTGCTTTAAGCATATATATACCTGTGCAAGGAAATATCCCTATTGATTTTTATCCTTTACTCCATTGATGCACATAAATTTATTTTCACACTGAAGAAAATAGTTCCAAATTTCACAGTGATGAATGTGTATTATAAGAAACATTTTCTATATTCTAACAGATACAGTCATGTAGTAGCTTAAAGTAGACTGAAAGTAAAGCAGAATGCACCTATATGAGCCATCTGATCAGGCAATCTAATTGGAATTTTGGGTAGTTTAATAAATCCTGGTATAAATTAGCAAACAGTGTAGACCCTGATCAGATGGCTCATATAGGTGCATTCTGCTTTACTTTCACATTTTGGTAACTAAAAAGGTCCACATTAGGGAACCTTATAACCCATAAGTGTTACTTAGGGTTGAAAGAGCTAAAGTATTCGCAAAACGTCTTGTAACTAATGTTTCATATACAGGTTTATATATATAGGATCTTACATAAGTGTTCATAATTCATTGGATTTATAAAACAAGTCTTTTAGAAAACGACAAAAACGAGGCTTGCCGAGTTTTTATCGCTTTCTAAAAGACGAGTTTAATAAATCAAATAAATTATGAACACAAATGTTAGATTCTATTTATAACGTAACCTGACAATGTTGTTTTTTACCATCATAATACTTATTTTTAGCTTATTAGCTTCCTTATAAGTCAATGGATGACATGTGAATGGACCGCCTAAGTGAGTAAACATTCAAAAAGTAGTTCTAAGGTTAATTCCGATTTTTTTCAGAATAAATATAGGGAGCAAACATTCCCTATCCCTCCCCATTTATATCCAGTTGATCGCCGACAGAAATGTCGTTTGACACCTTACTTGTTTTCACTTTTCGACAGTGCATAGTTAAACCACTAGAATAATATACGAGAAATAATCAATGAGTGTTATTCACTGCTCGCACCGTAGGTTATGTTATAATTGAAGTTTATTTCATAAATTATAATATGTGTAGAACAGGCATCATCATAACAGTGCAACATTCACTAAACAGAAACAAATAACTAAACATGAAAATAATTAAACAGCTTCTTAACTCTGAACTGTGAAATTGGAAAAAGCCATGCATTCTCTTGGTCAGAAACAATGTTGAAAATGAACAACAGTTTGAGTTTGACACTGACAACATGGCATATGTCTATGGCATGATTTACAGGGAAGTCAGGAAACTTCTATTCAAGGACAAGCCTTGTCAACCCTGTTCCTGCTGTTACAGTGGAGAAAACGTTATTCTTTCCCGTTTAAACTCAAACGAAACGCAAACGCAAAACACTAAAATGGAGAAAATGACAACATTTTGGTAATTCTAACTATTCATTTTAATCTGAGTGGCAAACAGTTTGGAGCCTGATCAGACGCCAGGTTACCCGGCGTCTGATCTGGCTCCAAACTGTTTGCATTGGAAATAATAGTTTTAGCGTAATGTTTAGAATAATGTTTTCTCCACTGTAACCCTATTCCTGCTGTTACAGTGGAGAAAACATTATTTTTTTCCCAATAAATGTGTTTATGCTAAAACAATTATTTCGAGAGCAAACAGTTTATAGCCAGGGTAACCTGACATCTGATCAGGCTCCAAACTGTTTGCCACTCATATTAAGATAATCAGTCAGAATTGTCCTCAAATTGTCAATTTCTACCTTTTATTGTAATGCATTTGTGTTTCGCTTGCGTTTAAACGGGAAATAATAATGTTTTCTCCACTGTATTTGTGTATTGATGTTTAGACCCTGATCAATTATTGGGGGTTCTTAGCAACAGGTGTAAAAAAACTTAATGCAGAAAACTCCTTCAAGAACATTCTGAATTCCTTTATGTTTTACATTAGTATTTAATCTGTGTGAATAACTGCCTAGCCTTTCTCCTGCTAAATATTAGTGTATAAAACTGATGCTAACATCTATCATCATTAGTAGAACTATTACATTGGATAATAAGATATGGAACTTTTTCCCTCGGCAAGAGTGCAGATTCGTACCAGACAGATGTCATAAGAAAACAGTGTAGACCCAGATCAAAAGTGACCGTTGGAAAGAAGATGCATGTTTACCCTTATCCTGTTAATAGCGTAAAATTATATTGATACTTTCTGACAACCGTGTAGACCCAGATCAGACAGCTCCTTTATTTTACGCTATTAACAGGATAAGGGTAAACATGCATCTTCTTTCCAACGGTCACTTTACAGATCTGATGTTGGACTGTTGTTGGGCCGGATGTTGGTCAGCTGTTGGACTTTGGGGCTATTTAGAGAGCATCCAATTGATATGGGGTATTGTTTGTTTTTACAGGCAGTGATCAGTGAAAGAGGGAGAGTTATGTTATGAATGGAAAGTGAATGAGGAATTCATAAAGCCATATGGAATTGATAACTGCAGGTACACATGCTGGATGATCCCTGGGATTATTGGGGGAAGTGCACTACATGGGAATACTATAGTAGAGTGCAGTGAGTTTGGATTTATACTATAGGCCTTCAGAGACACAGGTAAGACTTGCTTTCTTTCACCTGCAACTTGTGACATTTTAACTCTTTCAACACTCAGTAACTCTTGTGGGTTATAAGTTCCCTTGTGGATCTTTTTGGTAACCAAACAATGAACCAGTCTACTTGGAATTCTGGGTATACAGTTTAATAATATAGTGGTCTAAATTAGCAAACAGTGTAGATCCTGATCAGAGGGCTCCTACAGGAGCCCTCTGATATAGGTCTACACTGTTTACAAATGTAATGAGTATATTTTAAACATGTCAGTTAAGTAATCAAACTGTTGTTTTATTCCTTTTCTCCATAATAGCCCAAAGTGTTCATATCATACAGTGTTTAAGGCAAAATACTGCTTAGAGCAAGAAGCAAGTAAACTCCTGTAAGCAGTTCAGAAGCAGACCAGAGCTAGGGTTCAAAGGGTTTAATTGAGTTGAATTTAATATTGTTTTCAAGCAGATTTGATCAAATGTTTGAGAGCTATTTCAGGCTCAACTCAAATTCTTATAACCTTTGGATCTGGCCCCCTGCATGCTTATACAGGGTTTGAGGTGAGTCTGAGATCGTTCGAGTCTCAAGCTTTTGATCGGTGAGGTTTGAGAAGAATGCTCAAATCTGACCAATTGATAGAAATGCTTAACCCTTTGAACCCTAGTCCCGCATATTGGCGTCCTTTTCAAGCAGTGTATATGTGAACAGTACACTTGTACTGTGCAAACAGTGAAGACCCAGATCAGAGGGCTCCGAACGGAGCCCTCTGATCAGGGTCTTCACTGTTTGTCATAATGCCAAACATTGACAAAAACAACCCTTAAAAGTCAGAAATGGACTATACTAAAATGGAAACTGGAATTGTCTATTTAAAGTTTCAGGGAGGAAAGAGTTAAACAGAGCTCCAGATAAGGGGAACATTTCAAAAACTCAAATCCTTATTTTTGCATTGAACCCTATGATGTTACTACTCATTAGAATTGTCAAGACAATTCTAATGAGTAGTAACACCATAGGATTTTGAAATTAATGAGAAAATGTTAGATTTATGAAGTTTTCTCCCTCTTTTCTGGAGCCCAGCACTTTATAAGCACTGGCTCAGGTTTTTCTAACAGTGTGGCTCCCAGCTTACAGTCTCTGATTCTGTTTCTAAATTTATAGAGATTCAGAATACACTGCTCCAGATAAGAGGGAGAAAACTGAACAAATCCAACATTTTCACATTCATTTTAGCTCCAAATCCTATAGTGTTACTACTGATTAGGATCGTCTCGAAGAGACGATTCTAATGAGTAGTAACACCATAGGGTTTAATGCAGAAATGAAGATTTTAAGTTTTGAAATACTCCTCTTATCTGGAGCTCTGAGAATATCAGCAGACGACATTTGAGGTCCATAGTGTTGGAAGAGTAATAGAATTAAGCTCTTAGAAATCATCAACTGTTTTAAAACTGTCTGGATTTGTTGTAACTCTGAACACGCTAGCAGTTTAACCATGATCATCTTTGCAAACAGTTTTGATCCTGATTAGATACCGCCTAATATGGCAACTCATCAGGATCCAATCTGTTTGACACTCGGACCTGGTTTTGAAAAGAAATTTAGAAAATTATTTTATTAAATGAGTACCAGGTGTCAATTTTTGCAGCTGATAAAATTGTACAGCATGAAAAGAGTTAAAATATAGATGAAAGGGTTAATTTATAATGAACCTGTCAACTTTTACAATGCAATATCCATTTCAGACATCAATGGATTAATTTGGATTTTGTGATAAAATTGTTTTTCAGGGTTTAATATTTAGTAGCCAATTAACCTCTACCTATATAAAAACAGTGATTACCTTTGCAAACAGTTTGGATCAAGATGAGATGCCGCGTAACGCGGCATCTCATCAAGATCCAAACTGTTTGACACTCTGACCCTGTTTTAAAAAGAAATTTTGAAAATTCTTTATTTTAAAACAGAAGCGAAGACGACAATTGTTGTGGCAGACAAAAAGAAATTACAGATGCAGAGAGTTCAGAGAGAGTGCTGATGATTTGATGACTGTAATTGGTGCTCTCTTATTGAAGTTCCATTTAGAGAGATTCTGAGATTACAGGGCTCCAAATAAGAGGGAGAAATCAGAACATTTTCTCACTCATTTTAGCACCAAATTCTATGGTGTAACTACTCATTAGAATTGTCTCTAGGAGACAAATCTAATGAGTAGTGACTCCATGGGGTTTATTGCAGAAATAAAGTTTTTAGTTTTTGAAATACTCCCCTTATAGGCAGTCCTAACATTACTCAATGACTTGTAACTCTATACCACTTAAAACTCAAAAGAATATTTGTACAGGGCTCCAGATGAGGGAAGTATTTCAAAGACTAAAATCTTTATTTCTTAATTAAACCCTATGGTGTCATTACTCATTAGAATTGTCTCTTTGAGACAATTCTAATGAGTAGTCACACCATAGGATTTAATGCTGAAATAAAGATTTTAGTTTTTGAAATACTCCCTATATCAGAGCCCTGAGATTACTCAATGAATTGCTACTAGTGGATTTCTAGTGGAGAATAAAGAGAGATCCAGGAAATAGACCGGATGTTGTGAAACACATGATAATCTGTCTTGTCTGGCGTCTGAAGTCAATTAGACACTGTCCGGAATAATGACCTCACTAACACACAAATAATAGTCTTCATCTGCCTCTTTACCTCCGCCACCCTTCTCCTGCTATCAATGTATATTGAAGCTGTTTGAAAACAGTGCAGATCCAGTCTGATCAGGGTCTGCTTTTAACCCTTTCCCCAATAAATACCCATTTTTACGCCTATAATTTGTTCATCCACTGGAGAAAATAGTTCCATTTTATACAGTAATGAATATGTTTCATAAGAAATATTTTTTTTATATCCTAGCAGATAATAGCTTAACCCTTTATACCCTAATCCCGCATATAGGCGTCCTTTTCTAACAGTGTACATGTGAATAGTACACTTGTCTTATGCAAACAGTGAAGACCCAGATCAGAGGGCTACAAAAGGAGCCCTCTGTTCAGGGTCTTCGCTGTTTGTCATAATGCCTAACATTGACAAAAACAACCCTTAAAAGTCAGAAATGGACTAGACTAAAATGTAAATTGGAATTGTCCATTTAAAGTTATAGGGAGGAAAGAGTTAAAGCAGGTTCAAAGTAAAGCAGAATGCGCCATGAGGAGCATTCTCCTTTACTTTCAACCTGCTTTAAGTGATCATCTTTCTTTAAACAAGTAACACACTAAGAGGTTAATTGTTTTCTAATTTAACCTTTCTGACTTATGAAAGGAAATTTTCTTTATTTTATAGCCAAAGTAATAGCTCTGGTGATAGATGTTCACAAGTTGGCAGAGAATTATATATGAATATTCAGAAGGAGAAGGGTTAACCTTTTTCTGATAGTTTGTTTTTAAGACAAATGACTATCGAAAGTAAGCTGAAAGTAAAGCAGAAGTGTTTCCTATGGGGAGGTGTTTGCTTTACTTTCAAGTCTGAATTAACTAGCCTTCTGTCAGGATGAAGGATATGTATCAGAGCAAGGTAGAAGTTGGCCAAGGTAACATGGCTCCAGATAAGAGGGGTTATGGCAAAAAGACTAAGTTTAAGGTTGCGGATAGTTTTGACCTTTTGACCTCTGTGACCTTGACCTTTGACTTGACATATCAAAGATATATATATATTTAAATTCCTCTTAATTTAGAGCAATATATATACCAAGTATGAAGTACCTATCACTTGAGGGTCAAAGGTTATTGCCATTTAAAATATTTGACATTATGACCTCTGTAACCTTGACCTTTGACCTGACATGCTTAAAACCTGCTTATTAATAAACATCTTGATATGGGCAACACATGTGTCATGTTTTGGGCGTGTATTTGTTGCCCATAGAAAGAGGTATATGAATATGTTGGTTTTGGACATGTCAGGTCAAAGGTCATAATTATTTAGTATACATATTGCTCTAATCAAGAGGAATGTAAATATGTATATTTCAGACATGTCACATCAGGGGGCATAGTGTTTCACAAACACATCTTGTGTGTGTTTTCTTTTAAAAATCTAATTTTAGAACAGTAGCAATTTAAGAATAATTGTTACAGACGAAGTCATTACCCACATTATCAGATAAGGGGAGTATTTCAAAAATTAAAATCTTTATTTCTGCTTTAAACCCTATGGTGGCACTACTCATTAGAATCGTCTCTTCTAATGAGTAGTAACACCATAAGATTTGGTGCTGAAATGAGTAGTAACACCATAAGATTTGGTGCTGAAATGAGTAGTAACACCATAAGATTTGGTGCTGAAATGAGTAGTGACACCATAAGATTTGGTGCTGAAATAAGTGAGAAAATGCTGGATTTGTTCAGTTTACTCCCCCTTATCTGGAACCCTGTTACCCAACGTTCAAAGAGTTAAGAGAGATTCATACTTGTTTATCCTCATTGCAGGGATGACTTCTACCTATCTGTACCATTGAGAACCAGAATTAACTCCCTCCCTTATCCAATGGTTACACTAAATTTTAATGTCCTGTGACATAGTCAAGTGGGAAATTGTTAGGTGTCGAGGTAGCAATTTATTTTATTGACATCTTAATTACTGCTATTTAAGATTTCCTGATAAAAGAATGGAGTCTTCAATTGGTGTGATGGTTTTAGTCTTGAAAGAAAAGATTAAACCCCTTAACCCAATACCCCATAAATACGCCTTTTTACGCCTTAACTTTGTTCCTCCGCTGAGGAAAATAGTTCATTTTTAAACAAATATGAATATGTATCATAAGAAATATGTCCATATTCTTGCAGATGGTAGCTTAAAGCAGGCACATTCTGCTTTACTTTCAACCTGCTTTAAGTGGTCATCCATCTTCAATACCTGGAAAAGGCTATGGGGTGATGGGTTAACCGTTTATCATAAAGGAACCTTCTGCTTTAAGTACAACTTGCTTTAAGCTACCACATTGATCAAAGATACTCAAAATGCCTTCAGAGTTTCATGTTCAGAACGTTCTAGATGGGAATTTTCCCTAGTGTAGAAATAATTATAGACTAAAAAGGCGGGGTTTTTTTTTATGGAGTATTGGGTTAAAAATAAGGTGGTTATAGCCTTGAAAGAAGTTTATGCTGCATTTTCAAACTGTTAAATAGCTTGGTGCAAAAAGGCCAACTTAATTATAGGATTTCAAGCTTTTGACAAAATTTTTTGTTCTAAAACAATACAATGTAACAGCAAACTGTTGTGAGGCAAGAGTCGGTAAATATTTAAAGGATTTTCTTCTGAGTGCTTTTACAAAACAAGAAAGCTGAGACCATTTAACCCATTACCCCATAGCTTGTTTCCTGTATTAAAGGTGGAAATTAAAAGCAGAATGCTCCTTAAGGAGTATTCTGCTTTACTTTCAGTCTGCTTTAAACATTAAGGATGTAGGAAACTTTTCTTATGCTGTATATTCATTTTAATGGATAAAGTGGAATAGTTTTCTTCAGTGGAGGAATGAATTAAAGATGTAAAAAGGCATATATTATGAAGTAAAGGGTTCAGCAGCTGCCTGTCAGGAAGTAGGAAGGGGGAGTGTGTGGGGGGCGGGGAGAGGGGGGCATCATTTGTGTCTTACAAACAAAGCTTAAACATCTGATATGAGTCTCTAATTAAAATGTTTACCCAGTAGAAATTGAACTTTCCAAATAGACTAACTCGTTTTCTAAATTATGACCAGTGTACATTGAATCTCTAGAGAGTTGTTTCCGAATTAAACACAACTATGACAAACAGTGCCAGACCCTGGTGGTTAAAAGAGCCTTCTTGTCTGGGTCTACACTGTGTGCAACTGATAGATATACTTTTTTCCTGCAAGGTAAGGGTTAATGACTTCAAAAATCTTTGTTTAATTTTCTTTTGGTTCGATGTGATTTAGTTTTGTTATATGCATGTGTCAGTGTGGCTGAAGTAAACTAATTGCTATTCTTTGCAGAACCTGTGGTATAGAATGGAAAAAGTACAGGGCTCCAAAAATGAGAGAGTTTATATAACTGAGCAAATCCAATATCTTCTCCCATTTCAGCATCAAATCCTATGGAGGGACTACTCATTAGAATCGTCTCCAAGAGACGATTCTAATGAGTAGTGACACCATAGGGTTTAATTCAAAGATAAAGATTTTAGTTTTTGAAATTCTCCCCTTATCTGGGGCTCTAAAAATAATATACTTTCATTACAGCATGTGGAGAAGCACCCGAACACAACTTCACATGTCAATTACTGTTTGAAAAACTTATTTAAGATGGGTTTAATTTTAACAAGTGTATGGTGTGTCTCAACTGGTTAAAGTTTTGGATGGTACAAAACATTTTCTAATGGTTTATCCATTCATTTCTGAAATAGAAACAATTTAGTTCATTTCTTGAATGCTGTTTGTAGACAATATTTGAATTAGATCAAACAGTGTAGGCCCTGATCAGAGGGCTCCTGAAGGAGCCCTCTGATCAGGGCCTACACTGTTTGCAAAGGTTATATAATTTATACAGGTGACCAGCAGACTAAGGGTTAAGCTACTGTTTAAGCATAGTACCATGGTTTCTGTAACAATTTCAATGAATATTTCAAAGTATTTATCTCCTTAGACTGTGAGAGAGATGGCATTTTAATCTGATTGTCTTGACTGTAAGTGTGTATGATGGAGTTGATGGTACTACAGTCTGTAACCTATATACCAACACCAAGCTGCCATATATATAGTTAAATTTGTATCAACCCTTTCCAGAGCTCCAGATAAGAGGGAGTGACAAATCCATCATTTTCTCACTCATTTTAGCACCAAACCCTATGGTGTTACTACTCATTAGAACCGTCTCTTCGAGACGATTCTAATGAGTAGTGACACCATAGGGTTTGATGCAGAAATAAAGATTTTAGTTTTCGAAATACTCCCCTTATCTGGAGACCTGCCTTTCTATGCATATACAAACCAGTAAACATAGTTTGCAAGTAATGTAGACCCTGATCTAATCGGAGAGTATCTGAATTCAGGGGGTGAACAAGATAATGGCACTTATATGGAGGAGTAGGTAGACACACCCTAAGGCCCTTCTATGGAGAAAAGGATCCACACAAGTTTGACTGTATTAGATATATTACTACTCATGTGGATAATGACGATGTTGTTGTTGTTGTTGTTGGCTAATGATGTTTCCCAGTATGACTTGCTAATGGCACCACCAGCCTCCAACCGGTATTCAGGACAATGGGAAACGCCCACATTCCTTGCTAATACAATGAATGACATTGCATATCCTGCCTTTGTCTTTTGAAACTAGTATTAATGACCTTTGCTAACAGATTAGATCCAGACCAGGCCCAACATTTTACTGTGTCTTGATCTGGATCCAAACTATTTGCTCCTTGAATTGTTTTTATGGAAGTTGTTAGAATGTTGAGTAGATTTAACAATTACAGCAGAAGACTTATTACATTTATTCTGCAATCTAAGGGTTTAACCCATTACCCCATAAATATGACTTTTTACGCCTTTAGTTAATTCCTCTACTGAAGAAAATAGTTCCAAATCATACTGTCACAAATAAAAATCACAAACAATATTTTCTATATTCTAGCAGATAATAGCTAAAAGCAGGCTGAAAGTAAAGCAGAATGCGCCCTAAGGCGCATTCTGCTTTACTTTCAACCTGCTTTAAGTGGTCACATTATATTCAAAACTAGAAACAGGTTATGGTGTAATGGGTTTAACCCATTTGCGAAGGTAATCACAAGATAACTGCTGGTTTTGAAAAAGTTAAAAGTTAGATTTTATAGGCATTTTTCCCAAAGAAGCAGTTTGGATCTTGATCAGATGGCCACATTGTGTCAAGTCATACTCAGCATTCTTTCCATGGCATTAGGTAGGTCACATGATCCACATAGTTGCTTTTCTTGTGATGCCAATTGATAGAAGTGTAGCTACCGGTAATCTGTTCATACTTATAGAGTTGGAAAGTATTATGTGTAACTTTTCAAATAGTTGTAGAAAGACTCTAAACTTTTTGTACAGTTGTGCATATTGTCTAAGCTTTTCAAATAGAGCATTCCGCTTTACTTTCAGCCTTCTGTAAGCAACCTTCTGTCTTCAGTACTGAATAATTTTTTTATAGTCTATACAGAAAGAGTTTGTTTTCATGCTCTCTGGAAAACTGAGATATCAGGCTACGGTGACCGAATATTCTTGTGACTTCAGCACATCAATACAAGTAAGAGCGTTGGTCCTAAAGTTATTATGCCTTATTTGGTGTGTCTGTGCCGGTCATCTTCTTGATGTTATTCCCCCAATCAGCGAGGATAGGCAGATTTCATGCCAGGCTTGTCCAGACAATGTGTCATATTTGCAGCTGTATATTCTTGTTAAACATTTGATATAAACGGTAATAGAGTGTCCAGCGTGAGACTTATTTGATTTACGGACTCGCTCTCTGAATATTGGTTATTGTGATATAAGTCGAGATTTGATCACCGTGGGGAAGTAAACCCTTATCCTGCTGAAATATCATCCGCTTCGACATCTACAAATTTGGTGAAAATTCAGATTTATACATTTTTAAATTGAAAAAAAAAAACACACCCTGAAAATGAGCGTCAAACAGCTTTGATCCAGATCAGATGCCGCGTAACGCGGCATCTGATCTGGATCAAAACTGTTTGACAATATTGGTCAAGTTGAGATCGGCAGGATAAGGGTTAGTGTGAGACAGTCTGGTGCTGTACTGTAGTGGATTGGACACGCAGGCTGTAATAGTTTCAGCAAGGGAAATATTCTATGTTAACCCATTACTTCATAAATACGCCATTCTATGCTTCTAATTTATTTCTCTACTGAAAAAAATTGTTCCAATTTATATTCATAAATATGCACCATAGGAAATTTTGTCTTCATCCTAGCAGATGGTAGCTTAAGGCAGGTCGAAAGTGAAGCAGAATGCATTCTGCACTTTCAACCTGCTTTAAATTGTCATCTTTCTTCCAAACTGGTACAGGCTATAGGGTAAAGGGTTACCCTTTCCTTCATATATGAGCTTTCCTCCATAACTTAAAGTTCAAGTTCCTTATATCCAACTGTTATGGGCAGGTCATACTACTTATAGTAGTATACAATAGTGCTTGTGTGGAGGTAGGGGAATTTAAGGCCCTATACTCCATGTATAGGCATATTTACATATTTAATTTATTCATACCCCGAAGAAAATAGTTCCTATTTATACCATAGATATCTTAAAATAACCTAGATTGGCTACAGGCCAATCAGTGATGGTCATCGAGAAGCCATTTTGGAGGGTGTATGCTATTCTCATTCCATTGGTCTGGTACACGTCGTATTGCGGTAGATGTATGACGTTACATTCTATGTGCAGGTAATCCCGTCTACTTTGACGGTGTGTCATTGACTACAGAAGTGGCTAAGAAGCATTCCATAGTTGCTATGCTTAATCAATGGTTTTAGTCAGTTAAATAGGAATTAACATAATTTTGTGCTTATTATCCTTTGATTGTCGTTTTACGGTGCATATTTATGTTACAAGATGTATGTAGTACAAAGTCTTTCTTAAATGAAAGTAAATCATATTTTGTCACCGGAGGGAAAGTGTATGATACACGTACCAAAATGGCGTCTTTCTGACCGTCAACCAATAGGAGCTCAGCGCTAGGTGGCCGATCTAGTCTCTTAAGATATCTATGATTTATACAGTCAAAGAAAATTTATTATCAGAAATATTTTGTATAATTCTAGTAGATGGTAGCTTAAAGCAGATTGAAAGTAAAGCAGAATGTGCCTTAAGGCACATTCTGCTTTACTTTCAACCTGCTTTAAGCGGTCACCTTCCTTCAAAACTAGAAACAGGCTGTGGGGTATTGGGTTAAACACTTCCTCAATGTAAGGGCTTAAGGACATCTTAACTATTCCTCCTCTAAAGAGCCTTAAAACACCTTTACCCTGTGCTGATGATAAACACACTTAAATGAGGATTCATTGATGGTAATTTGCAAACAGTTTGAACAGCATCAGTTATTTTCAGTTACATCATGACAAATACAACATTTTCTTTAGAGCAACATAAAAGTTGATATTGCACCCTTCCATAATATAGAGCCAAAGTTTTCAATGGAATATTCGTATGATAAGTGGGTTAAAAATCTCATCAGTCAGCTATTAGCTGCCTGCCTGCCCCGGCATACTGAGCACTGCTGAGATTCCCTCATGTCCTATTATAAGAGACCTCAATATGTGTGTGCCACCTTCACTACAGCAAAACCTCTCTATTACAACCACTAAAATGAAGGCTAATTTATTATGTAAAAGACAGGTGACAGCTTAAAGGGACTCGCAACCGGATGGTGTACTTGTCAAAATAAAATAAAATACTCAAATAAAAGCAAATTTGTGGCATTATTTGGCTTTTGACATTAAAAAAATATGATCAGTCCAAAAAAAGTCTCAAGAATCGTCACCGAATCTTAGATTTTTAGATATTTTCCATTGTTTTTCTATACCGACTAGTAGACGGTATAGTTGTTGTTGTTGCTTCTCTACACGGGCTCAGACATAAACACGAGCCGAATTACGAAGTTGTATGCACTTTCGATGCTACACATTGAAATACGTTAAAATCGATCCGAGATAAACGGATAGTTCCGTGGTCCATTGGTCTAAGCGGTTTCCCCTATTTTGCCTTCTGTCCGCCAATGCCGGGCCCCAGGTTCGAATCCCACCAGAGACCAATATTTTTTTTTATTGAAATACATTTTTTTTAAACAGAATTTCTTATCCTAAACTAATTCTTTACCATTTATATAAGCGTTTGACACATATTTACAAATTACTATTTTTAATGCACCATCTGGTTGCGAGTCGCTTTAAAGCAAGGTGACAATTAAAATAGAAAGCTCCTGAATGGGCCTTTCCGTTATACTATCACCTTGCTTTAGAAAGTCACCTTTCATAAATAGTTAATACAATTTAGTGGTCGTAACAGATAGGTTTTAACTTTATATCTTATATACCAAAGCTCTATTCATATAGGGGATGCATTTCAGATGCTAATATCCTCATGTCTTAAAGTTAATGTGTAATCTCTCAGATACTATTCTAATGAGTGATCACTTTAGTTACCTTTAGTTACCTTTCCTTGATAGCCTTTATTGAGTTGATAACTCGTCTTGGCCCAATCGAGATCTTGAATCTTTATCTTTCTTTGTTGTATAGGACGCGTAGCCCTCACGGGATGGAAGTGTTTGTCTACTAGTTGGGATATCCCATTTAGAGTCCCTTTGTTTCCAGTCGGAATTTAAGCATGATTTAAAAGTGTTTATAGAACCAGCACATACTGTGTCATTAGACAAGGAGTTCCAGGGGTTAACAATCCTTTTACTGAATCTGTGCTGTCCAAATCTTGTATAAGCTCGACTTTTTTCAAGTTTGTAATCGTGCCCTCGTGTTATGGTATTACTGCTGCGCAGAAGGTTCCCTGTAATGTTTACTTCTTCGTAGTTGTGCAGGATTTTGAAGACTTGCAGAATATCAGCCCGTTCTCGTCTGTACATTAATGTGGGTAAACCCAATGTCTTTAGCCTTTCTTCATATGTTAAGTTCTTTAATCCAGGTATAAGGCAAGTTGCTCTTCGTTGAACTTGTTCAATAGCTATGATATCTTTCTGATAGGTTGGTGCCCAAATGACACTCGCATATTCAAGGTGAGGTCTAATATAAGCTTTGTAGAGAGGTAAGAAAATGTCTTTCTCTAAATATGTGAATGTATGCTTGATAGTTCCTAATGCTTGGTTGGCTCTTTTTACTTTAGCTGCTATATGCTCGTTGAAAGATAAATTGTTGTCGAAGGTAACCCCCAGATCCTTTTCGTGGTTTACATTTTCAATGTTGGATTCACCATTTGGGTCTTTCATAGAGTACACGTGGTTCTGGTTATCTTTACCAATATGCAGGCACTTGCATTTAGTAGCGTTAAAGCGTAATAGCCATCTGTTGGACCAATCTGCCAGGTTATCTAGATCTGTTTGTATAGATGAAATATCTGTCTGACTGTTGATTTGGCGATATAATTTCGTGTCATCAGCGAAGAGTTTAACCACATTATTTACAACACTGGGAAGATCGTTTATAAAGACTAAAAACAAGGTTGGCCCAAGAACGCTTCCCTGAGGGATACCGCTTAGGACTGGAGCCCAGCTGGAGCATGAATTTCCGATGCGCACTTGTTGCTGTCTGTCATTCAAAAAAGTCTCTATCCATCTAATAACTTTCCCCCGAATTCCGTAAGCATGTAACTTTTTTAATAGTCTTTGGTGAGGCACCGTATCGAAGGCCTTTGCAAAGTCTAAGTAGATGCAATCTAAATTTCCACCCTCTTCGAGAATGTCCGACCAGCAATCAATAACCTCTAGGAGTTGAGTTGTGCAAGATCGTTTTGCCCTGAAACCGTGTTGACTGTTGACAAAAAGATTATTATCGTCCATATGCTTTACAATTTCATCTCTTATGAATGTCTCAAGTACCTTGCAAAGAATTACTGTTAAACTTACAGGACGATAGTTGGCACACAAGTGTTTATTGCCTTTTTTGAAAATTGGGGTGACTTGGGCTTGCTTCCACTGTGTTGGTAGAGTTCCTTCCTGAATGGACAGATTAAACAAATTTGCAACTGTTTCACAAAGTTCATTGGCACATTCCTTTAAAAAGAGTGGATGAATGGAGTCAATCCCAGGAGATTTACTTGTTTTTAACTTTGAGAGTTTAAGTTTCACATCACTAGGTGAAATCTGAATGTTCTCTAGTTGTGTTGAAAAGTTCAAATTCTCAAGACTAGGTACACATGACGTATCCTCTATAGAAAACACACTTGAGAAGAATGAGTTCAGAAGTTCTGCTTTTTGGACGTCAGACGATAATAGCGATCCATCCAATGATTCTAAGTCAGCTATCCGTGTTTTAGACTTGAGTTTACTACGAACATAGTTGTGAAACGACTTGGGGTCTGTCTTAAGATTACCAGCTAGTTCACGTTCAAATTCACGTTTAGCGATGCAACAAGCTTTTGTTGCCTTGTTGCGTTTTTCAGAATACCTTTGCCAGTGGCTCGCCGATTTGCAAAATCTCCACTTCTTGTAGGCTGTTCGTTTCTCTGCACATGCCGTAATGGCATCACCATTTAACCAGGGCTGTTTTTTAGCTTTATTGGATGGTTTCACAAGTGGCACATTATCACTAACTACAGAGTTAATTGTCGCATGAAAATTGTTCCAGTAAATATTAATATCCTGGTCACATACGTTACTCCAATCAACACTTAGAAGACTATCTCTCATGATAGGGTAGTTTCCTTTGAAGAAGTTTGGTCGTGGTTCATCACTTTGCTTAAAATCGGTGTAGCATGTAAATTTAAATACAAGACACGAGTGGTCACTGGCACCTAACGGAGGCAAAAACTCTAGATCATTTACCATGTTAGCTTCGTTAGAAAATATGAAATCTAGCCTCGAAGGTGATTGTCCCGCCGATATCTAGTATCCTCTGATACATGTTGATGTAAGAAAGTATCTTTCACACCCTCCAGAAAAAGTGAAGAACAGTGGTCAAACGACTCTGAGGATTGCTGTAACTCCCAGTCGATGGATCCATAGTTGAAATCACCAACGATAAGTATGTGTGAAGTGTTTATGTTTATAGCCTCCTTAAGTAGAAGATTTAAGTTAGTGTTGTTGTCCCTACTAGAAGACGGGCTTCTATAAATGTTCCACACCATAAGATTTGGTGAAGAAATGAAAGTAGAAAATGTAAATTCTGAGCTCATGCCCTCAAAAACTAAACTGAAAATTATCAATACTATTTCTCCCAAGTTAAATGACCACCATGTGCCTTTGGGTGATTGCCTGTTTATGATTGGGCCTTTTGGTGTGATATACCAGGAACTTCTCATGGGGCTCCATGCAGGGTTAACCCTTTCCCACATAGCATATCTCTATTATTGAATATAGGTGTCCACTTAAAGCAGGTTGAAAGTAAAGCAGAATGCGCTTTAAGCGCATTCTGCTTTACTTTCAGCCTGCTTTAAACTATCATCTGCTAGAATATAGAAAATATTTCTTATTATACATATTTATGAATGTATAAACTGGAACTATTTTCTTCAGGACAAGAATAAACTGAATGCGCTAAAAGGCGCTTCTATGGGGGAAAGGGTTAACTACATAATACAGTAAAACATCTCCATTAAGACCACTAAACTGATGGCTAGTTTATTGTATAAAGGACAGGTGGCAGCTTAAAGCAAGGTGACAGTAAAACAGAAAGCTCCTGAAGGAGCTTTCTGTTTTACTGTCACCTTGCTTAAGGAGTCACCTGTGTAACACCTAATACTTAACACAACTTGGTGGTCGTGATAGAGAGGTTTTCTGTACATTCCACTTGATTTTAGACTGAAAAGATCTCTCTGAGAGTAGGAGTTGATACAAAGCTATCTAGTTTTGTTCCTCCATTCTTATGTCTATAAAAAAAATTGTATTATGGAGTTATGGCTAAGTAAGAATTTGTAAAACATTTCAGACATGTGTCTTTTCACAAGCTATTTTACCCACCCAACAAAGAGCCATACGTATTGCAACAGTCACAGCAGCATCAAACTCCAATGTTTGAGTTTCACCCCTTTCCCCATAAAAGCGCCTTTTAGCCAATATGATTTATAACTCTGCTGAAGAAAATAGTTCGAATTTAATCAGTCATGAATATATATTATAGGGAATATTTTCTATATTCTAGCACATGATAGCTTAAAGCAGGCTGAAAGTTAAGCAGAATGCGCCTTAAGGTGCATTCTGCTTTACTTGCAACCTGCTTTAAATAGTCACTTATCTTCAATACTATACATAGGCTATCATTAAAGGTTTAATGTCCAGACTATTTCTCTGCAATCATTGGTCAGAATATTATGAATCTTGTAAGAATGCATCACTACGAAGTAAAATCCTGTTTGTTGTGTGTTAGTCCTGGTTCGGTCATCAAGACCCTAGTTTCATATTTGCTTCTTGGTTTTGGCGAAACATCTAATTCCAAGGAAATTTTGTACTGTATTCTCTTTGCTATGAAGTTATACTGCACAATCTTTTCATCCAATTAAGAGTTGTTTTCAAATATCTGAAGCGTTATTACATAACTTTGAAAGAGTATTTACAGCAACACAATGCCTAAATATTCTGAAAACACCAACATGAAAAAACGCATATTTTCGTTGTATGTTGTTGGGATGATATTCAGGGTAGATATGGATCATTTGTTGCAATCTAAACGTTTCGAGCCCAATGGATTTTCCAATGTGTACGATCCTTATCACATAATTTGTACCAAATGATGGAATGTAGACTTGGCCATGGAGAAAAACGTTCTTCAGATTATAACAGGTGATACAGTGCATTCCGGGGTTAGATATCGGAGAAAATATTTGGAAATTGGTAAAACATAATGTGTAGCAATGTTTCGGCTGGCTACAAGTAGGCATTTCTGATTGATGTGATGGTGAAAACAGATTGGGGAAAATTTGACAGGCTAGATGTGTGGGGTAGTTAATTAATCACATCTGATTATACATCTTACGATCAGCCAATGTACAGTCAGACTTCGATATCTTGAACTCGCTTAAGTCAAACATAACAGTATTTCAAAGAACAAACGTGGCCTAGCCACATTTGTTCTTTGATTTACAGTAAAACCTCTTTGTTATGACGGCTAAATTGTGTTAATTATTAGCTATTTATGACAGGTGACTGCTTAAAGCAAGGTGACACTAAAACAGAAAGCTCCTTAAGGAGCTTTCTGTTTTACTGTCACCTTGCTTTAAGCTGTCACCAGACTTTTATACAATCAATTAGCCTTCGTTTTAGTGGTCGTAATATATGGTATAAAGTAGTTTTACTGTATAGTTATGTCCGACTTAAGTGAGTTCAAAATACTGAATTTCAATTGTAGAAATACAAGTAATTTCGAATTAAGTCAGTTTGAGATAGCGAGGTTCGACTGTATTGCAATGTTGTGGGTTTTTCCAGATTTCCTCTCTGATTGTCACCAGTGCAAATTACCTATATCCATCTGATATAAAACATATAAACCACTAAGATGATGACTTGTTGATGGTGTGTAAAACAGATGGCTGCTTAACCCATTACCCCATAGCTGCTTTCTAGTTTAAAAAAAAAGGTGACCAGTTAAAAGCCAGATGCTTAGTATATATACATTCTGTTTTACTTTCTGTCTGCTTCAAGCTACCATCTACTAGGAAATAGAATATATTAATGCGATACATAATCATGATTGTATAAATTGGAACTATTTTCTTCATTTGTGGAGTAGATAAGTGTAAAAAGAGGCGTAAAAAGGTGTGTTTATGGAGTAATGCGTTAAGGCTATAGGAAAGGCCTCCTATATCTCATTTATCAGAAAAGGACAAAATCACCAGAAAAAAAGATGTAAGTTTTAGAATGTTTAGAAAAGAGAGTAAATTTGAATTATGGTTTGTTTTTGTTGATCTAAATTAACTTAAATTTTTATTACAGAACATTAGGATGAATATATATTATAGGATGAATTTCTGCCTGATAAAGTCATCGATATATAGGTCATTAGTTAGAGAGTTGTAAATACAATAGTGGCTGTTATTGTCTACCTCACCTCTCATATTTACCAGACCTGTTTGTCAGATAGGAAGGCATAGACATATTTATTCTCTTCCTAGAGAGGGTTTTTACATACAGTCGAGAAGATGATATTCTTTCCCAATAAATGTGTTTATGCTAAAACACCTTATGTCCATTGCAAACAGTTTGAAGCCTGATCAGATGCCGGGTAACCCTGATCAGGCTTCAAACTGCTTGCCACTCAGATAGAAATAAAACGAAAATAATTTTTTATTTTTAAAAAGTGTTATTTTCTACCTCTATATTAAATTAATTTGCTTTTCGTTTCATTTTAAAAGGGGGAAAAAATAAGATTCCAAAGAGATGTCACAAGACAGAATTAGATGGAGAAATCAGAAATTAAATGTATTTTAAAGTTTTGACTTGCGATCCTTTTGTCCTTTTGTGTCGTAGGAAGTTTTATGAAAAGGGCCCCGGGAGAGCAAAACAGGAACTGTTGGTTTATTTGTAATCCTTTAAACAGATTATGCATATCCAAACTTTTTGATACTATGACCCTCTTTTGAAAATGAAATTTTATTTCTAGTTAACTAGACATAGAAAGTACTTGTAATTTGAAGCATTGTACCTACAACCAAGCATGGTACACTGCCATGGATCTGGGTAGCATCCCCAGTCATTTTTTTAATTATCACCAATGTCAATGAAAGCAGTTTTAAATGAAAGGGCTCATAGGTACAAGTGCAAAACAGTTTGAATTATGGAGATATCTCTACTAGAAAAAAAGTTACAGCAATTTGAAGTTGTCGAAAATTGGTGTTTTTTAGGAAAAAAAATCCCTTTTATCGTGTACTTATATCCGCATCGCGACGGAACCGAATTTAGAGATATTTTTTTAAAAATTGCTGTAACTTTTTTATTTTTCAAGATTTAAAAGTAAAATTTGGTACTCTAATGTATTTTTTCCTGCTGATTCCATTTTTGCAATCAGAATTGTTGTATACTTATAGGATAACAAGTAATTCAACAAAAACTAGGTATAAAATACACAAATTTTAATATTCATTTTGAAATGAAACCTTTATCATGTTTTTCAATATTCAAAAAAGATTCTCAACAACATAGCATCTACTGTAAATAGTAAATTATGAAAGTACAACTTCTTAGAAGTATGGAAATTATTGTAAAGAGCAGTTGATGACATTCATTTAGAAAATATATGTCGTTCAAAAACAAAATGAAAACAACCATTGTAGGTACATTAATAGATTTTCCAACTGATATTTTTACACTGTGATCAGAATTTTTACATTTATATAAACATGTTCCTATGCATAGCTAACCATACACACTAATCATTAATTTGTTTATAAAGGTATCATTTTATGTAAGGATTCTGATCAAAATGTAGATGTTTTATATTTTTCTGAAAGTGTTTTGAGGTAACTACAAATTATCTCGACATTCGATACAACATATTTGTTTGTTTTACTTCAACAAAGTCGAATCAAACTGGATTATATTTATTCCAAACAAGACATGTATGTTTCCCCATTACACCATAGCCCATTTGTAGCTTTTAAATCAGGTAACTACTTAAAGCAAGCAGAATGAAAAGCAGAAAGTGTCTTAAGGCATATTCTGCTTTACTTTTAGCCTGCTTTTAGCTTCCATCTGCAAGAATAAGGAAACTATTTCTTATATATTGCATATTCATGACCGTATAAAGTTTAACTATTTTCTTCGATGGAGGAATAAATCAAAGGCATATTTATTATGGGGGATTGAATTAAAGGTTGAAACTGCTTGAGGTTTTTTACATACAGATCTAGTTAACATAATTATGATTGGATATTCATCATCATCATCTTCAGTAATCACCTCACTCTGCGAAGAGTATACTCGCGATTTTGTTAAAAACTGGTCATGCACAGCTGCTGACTAACTATGTATATTTAAAAGTTTTCTATGTACAGTTGGATAAAAACTGGTTAAAAACAGGGTGACATCTACAGGGTGTGGATGCCAACAACAGCTAGAATAATCAATAAAAGTTATTAAAACTTCAGTGGTGAACAACTTCAACAAGTTAATATAAGTAATATTAATATTGAATATTATAGCTGAAAATGAACATACAAAGGTATACTTGTCATAAGCAGTGTGTATGTGATGAGTGCACTTGTCCAATGCAAACAGTAGGATCCCTCTGATCAGGGTCTGCATTGTTTGTCAGTATTGTGCAAAATATTTTAATGTGTCCAAGTAGACTGTACTAGACTTAATATGAAGTAAGAATTGTCCATTTAAAGTTGGAAAAGTGACCTAAACCCTTTTTCAGCTGAAAATAAGCATTAGCAAAAATTAATAGTTAGTTTATGACTTATATCTTGAAAATCGTTAAAGAAATTCATAAAAAAAAAATTGCGTATCCGAAAATTTAACTGTCCGAATTTATGTACACTTTCCCGGAAAAACGCAATCTCTCTCGGGTGAAAATCGATTTCTTTTTAAACATTATTATTTCTTTCTGTATAATATTTAATGGGCTGCATTTCTTATCATAATCTTTACTGGCTCAAGATGGTTAAGTCGCAAAGCAAAAGTTTAACTGGTAAAATAATCCATTTCCGTGGGTGGGAAATTCGCGTCGCCAAATCGGATTTTTTTTTGTTACGACGGGATTTCATATCTACAGGTCTTTATATTGAACAAAGAAAGGACGCATGTTTTTATCGTAAATGTATTTATTAATTAACATAATAGGATGTTATATCGCGAAGAAACATTAACAAAAGCTAAATCAATAGTGTGTGACAGTGCGTCGATAATCTATCGATGTGGAAAAATCCAAAATGGCGGCCCATTTGTTTATCGCGCGAGCGTGTCAAAATTGTGACCTTTCAACTTTGACTCTCGATGCGGGGCATCGAACAGCACATAAACTGATTGAAATATACATTTTTAAAAACTTTGAAGCATTATGAATTTGAATATCACCGAATCCAAATTTTATAACTGTTAGTTTTCTTGTAGGTGAACGATGACTTTGGTGATCTGTAACTCGGGAACAAATTGTCGGATTAACTGGATTCAAAAACAATTAGAAAGGTCATTCTTTAATCTGATTGGATAATAATACCTCATTATCATCACCTTATGTAATTTTTTCGAGTCCTTGATTTAATTAGGTCACCCCCAGAGGGCACCTGCAGAAATCTGTTATCAGCCCAGATTCTTACAAAAAGCCGATATTTCGATTTTAATTGACAATAAAGTCTCTTTTTCCCCCTCCAATTTTATTTAAACTTATATCATGTTAAAGCTCACTTTATTAGCTTTTAAATGAAATAATTCTTATCCAAATCGAAGTTATGATGGCAAAGTTATCATGATTTATTCTACACTACCCAGGGAAAACAGGTGATTCTGAAATCGATATCAGCGTTTATCGGGGATGCTAATCTGGGTCAGTTTCATCGACATACAGTATACTGATTGAGGTCATTGCTCCCTGCCCTAATTAACTAGTAAATACTACTGACCTATTAGTTAATGATAGCCCAATTAGTTGTTGTGGTGTTGTCTCTAAGAAAGATTTACCTCCACTCAAAGCCATGTAATGATGCCCAATTACTTTGATTGACCTTCTTAACCCTTAGCCCGCCAAATAAATTGTCGTCTGCTATATTTCTCGTCTGCTTCAAGTTTCAAAGTGCTTAAAAGTTGCTCAAAATTGCTGAAAATGTTGTCTGAGTGTCAAACAGCTTGGATCCGGATGAGACGCCGAGTTACTCGGCGTCTCATCCGGATCCAAGCTGTTTGCATATGGAGCTAGTCGTGACTGGCAGGCTAAGGGTTAACTCTTTGCATGCTGGGTAATTTATTCGTCTGCAACATTTGTCGTCTGCTATTGTTCTAAAATTATCATTTTCAATTTTTTTTAAATTCAGGGGCAGAAAGGCAAAGAACTTGGATCCTGATGAGACGCAGCGTTTCGCGGCGTCTCATCTGGATCCAAACTCTTTGCAAAGGCAATCACTGTGGTGGATATATCCGCCGCTAGCAGGCAAAGAGTTATATATCAAAGACTCCAACTATGTGTTGCTGGGCTGTACTTCTTCTTGTACTATTCTGTTAAATTTACCCATTCACTTTAGCTCATTACCCCAGACTATAGCCTGTTTCTAGTTTTGAAGACAGGTTAGCACTTAAAACAGGTTGAAAGTAAAGCAGAATGTGCCTTAAGGCACATTCTGCTTTACTTTCAACTTGCTTTGAGCTTTGTTCTGCTAAGATATAAAAAAATATTTCTTCTGGAATATGCTCATGACTGTAAAAATTGGAACTATTTTCTTCAGTGGAGAAATAATTAAGGGCACAAAAAGGTGCTTGTATGGGGGAAAAGGTTTAGATTATTGCTGGTAATGTTGTTGCTCTCTCATATCTCATATACAATGGGAATAGTAAAATATTTTAATATCTGACCAACACCACGCCGTAGGAAATTTAGGAAAGCCTGTGCAGTTAAATAAAATTGAGAATCTCTGTAGAATAAAAGTAATTAGGAAAGCTGCAACAGCAGAATTGTCTCAACCCTTCTCCTGCTAATAGCCTATATTGATGCTGTTTGAAAACAGTGGAGACCCAGATCACACAGTTTCCTTAAGGAGCTCTCTGATCAGGGTCTGCACTATTGTCTTATTGGATTGGTTTTATACATTCTTTCTGCACTCTTAATTTCCTTGAGCAAATTTTCTTTGTTTTATTAGCCAATGTAATGGTTCAGCTGATACATGTTTATATACTCAGCCAAAAAAGAAAGTACCCACTTTTTACATTGACTTTACATTAAGTAATTTTTAAAGCTCTATATCTTGTAAAGTGCCTTATCAACTCCAGTTTTGTTTGAGATTTTAAAGGCTCATAGTCGACATTCACCATTGTATTCCAGTAAAAACATCCAGATTAAACGACACATGTAACAAAAACAAAACACTTAGTCTTAATTACACCGTGAATTTTGTGATGAATGAAAGTTTAATGTGATTTTATTTTCTTTAAGAAAATGTTCTAGCTGCTGAATATAAGTGCCATCCTTTTTCTTCTATGGAAAATATTTCTAAGCAAAAACTGCTGTTTTAAGGAAAAAGAGTTACCAGTATAGACCTTTTATTTTCAATACAATGTGCCAGTTATTTAGCCACAATGATTCCATGTCTTCTGCCGCTTTCGATAAATCAAAAATTAAATACAGTTTATGCATGAAACCCTAAAAATTTAGAATACAAATGTGGGTACTTTCCTTTTTGGCTGAGTATATTATATGAAAATTTAGCGGGAGAAGGGTTAAAACACAATGTTTGACTTTTTATCGTTACTCCTATAAGTTAAATATGTCTGAAATTTAAACAGTATGGAATGTAGATAATTAAGTAATGATTATTTAAGAGACTGATGTGTTTATGGTGCATGCATGGGCTATAAATACCTATATAAAGATGATTAATATAATTGAATTATCAAGGTTTTGGGACTTTTTAGTATTTATTTATTGCTTAACGTTGCTATAAAATTTTCACTTGTTGACTTTACAAGAAAACTGAGTTGTATTGTCCTTTGCCTATATCTTGGAGCAAGATCTGGGGCCCGTTTCGTAAAACTTTGTATGACAAAAACGGCCGTAAGTTAAAACTTTAAAATACATTTCTTTTCTGATTTCTCTATCTAATTCAGTCTTGTTACATCTCTTTGGAATCGTCTTTTCAACACGATTCCAAAGAGATGTCACAAGACAGGATTAGATTGAGAAATAAATAATAATTGAGACTTTAATAATCTGACTTACTACAACATTAATTTTGTCGTACGAAGTTTTATGAAACGGGCACCAGGTGCTGAGTCATAATGCCATCAGATCAGTATCCAAACTGTTTGTTACTTTGATTGTGTATGTGCTTATATATGTCAAAGAATGGGCTACCCAAGTAAAGTTTGTTATTGTGAGGAGACGCTGTTATTTAATGGTTATTATCCATATGGTTTGACCTGTCAGTCCATCACTTTCCATCAACTTTCGTTGGCACCATCGGAACTTTCCGTATACTTTATTTATAGATCAATGAAAACTTCAGGTAGTATACTTCAGTCGATGATCTAACGCCACTGTCGCAACAGCTTAGTGGATAGTGTCATTGACTTGTAGTGCTAGGGTCGTTGGTTCGATTCTAAGCACTGTTTTGTAAACGTCGGCTTCAATTGTGTTTTTTTTCTCGATAATTATATATTTTACTTAACAAAGAGTGCTTTTTGCCAGAGAATGCTTTGCATAACGTAATGTTGATACAGTGGAGAAAACGTTTTTTCTTTTCCAAATTACGCTTGTACGCTAAACTATTATTTCCATAGCAAACAGTTTGGAGCCAGACTAGACGCCTGGTAACTCGGCATCTGATCAGGCTCCAAACTGTTTGCCACTCAGATCAACATGAATAGCAAAAATTGTCGAAAATTGTCCTGCTGTATGATTTAATGCTATGCGTTTGCGTTTCGTTTGTGTTTAAACGGGAGAGAATAACATTTTCTGCACTGTATACCCACTTCTCTATCCAAGTTTCCTTAGGCAAGTTCACTGTACTTTATTTAATGCAATTGCATGGATATCTTGGTTTGTATGTGTCTACCATAAAAAAGTTATAAAAAAAAAGACACATTAAGAAATATTACGAAATTAACTCTTATATCGGGTACCAAACCCATAACCCTTGCGTTGGTAGCGCAGACACATAACCACTGAGCTATTACCGACTGTAGTTAAATTATCAGATAATATAATGAAATTCGAGTCATCGTTGAATGGCTTATTTACTATACACTCAGTAATAATTTTAGAAAAAAAAAGAATGGGTCCTTTGGGACCCATAACTTTGAAATCTATGGGTCCCATAGAAAAACTATGGGTCCCAATTTTTTTCACCAACTACAAGCATGTGAACCAACTGCTACACCCGTTTGACACTAAAAATGAATCAATGAATATTAAAATCTATAAATGCCATAGTAAGCGTAGTTTGTTCATTTAATTTCATAAAACCTGCATGTTTCTGATCTTTCCAGTTCAATGTGCACTTAAGTCAATAGCTTTGGTCAACTTGACTTTATTAGGATTCTGTTCTTTGTGATTCTGTCCAAAAACGGAAGCCTGTATGCTCTACAGATCTGCATGTCTAGCAAGAGTGCTGTGTTGCAAATTACTGTTCTAACAAACTTTCACAATTACGAACACACCTACAATGTTTCTGTTCTTAAAACAGTGTTGCAGCTATGATGTCCGGTTCTCGCATAGATTTCGAAAATCTCGCACAAAAATTACTAGTGCAATCTTTCAAGTCAGCCATACGCCGTACTGTACCCGCCATACGATATTATCGCCAATAACAACTAATGACGACTCTTCTCCCCCGTCGTGATATTCTACGACGTATTAGATATAGAAAGTTTAGATACAGATAGTGCGCCTACAGGTGAGTTTTCCTGGCATTCTTCAATAGAAATCTACAAGCCTGTTTGTTTCACTTGTAATTTTAACTGTTTAAACAGAGGGTAATTAACTTTTTCATCTGTAAAAATTGATATCTGCTACTGTTCAAAATTTAGAACTTTCTAAATTTCTTTTCAAAATAGGGTAAGTGTGTGAAACAGTTTGGATCCTGATGAGACGCCGAGTTACTCGGCGTCTCATCTGGATCCAAACTGTTTGCAAAGGTAATCATAGTTTTGTGATATATAAAGCATGTAAAATGTTAAATGAATGATAAATTACCCGTGATGTCAGTAAATCTTCAAGCTTATCACTAAGTGACTTCAAAATCTGATTGAAGAGCAATGAAACAACTTGGGATAAAAAAAAAAATAGAATTGTAAATCAAGAGCTAGATTTTCAAAACTCTTAAAATCAGAGATTGGCCTATTTGCAGCAAATTTGGTTAATTTGTAAAACGTAATAAAAAATAAATCAAGCACTGATTTTGAGGCAAAAACTTGATGATAAAAATGTTGATTTTGAAGAATGTTTTGGAAGTTAGAGGGATTCTGTTTAACCATTCTCAAAAAGGTGATTCATTTTTCTACAGTTTAGTTCTGCAGGAGTTTCACAAATATTCTTGGCAAAAGTCATGAATAAACCCTATTGGTTATTAAGATTATTATTATTATTATTATTATTATTATTATTATTATACCACATGTATCTTTTCACACAGGAGTTGTGGGTTCAAAAGTGCTTTGACACAGTACTGTTGTAAAACTTAAACTATCAAATCATACAGAGCTCCAGATAAGGAGAGAATTTCAAAAAACTAAAATCTTTCTTTCTGCATTAAATCCTATGGTGTAACTACTCATTAGAATCGTCTCTTTGAGACGATTCTAATGAGTAGTCACACCATAGGATTTGGTACTGAAATGAGTAAGAAAGTGTTGGATTTGTTCAGTTTACTCTCTTTTATTTGGAGTTCTGTCATAACAAAATCCAATATGGCTACGGTACACTGACCTCTGCACCATATACTTCCACAAACAGATGACCATATATCAGTTTGAACTTCTTGCGTTTTGTTTTTCTCCAGCAATCAATATTTAGCAATATATATACCAATCATCCAAAATGTTTAGTTTCTTAGTCTGTAACAGATAGTTTTCTCTAACCAACTATCATAAACCTGTCAAATTACACTCATTTTCTTGAGTCTCTGACCCACTTTGATCAATATTTTTGACAATGATCAGGGGCATGTTCCATGGAGATATATCTTACTGGGCTCCAGATAAGAGAGAGTAAACTGAACAAATCCAACATTTTCCCCACTCGTTTCAGCACCAAACCTATGGTGTAACTACTCATTAGAATCATCTCAAAGAGACGATTCTAATGAGTTGTAACACCATAGGGTTTAATGCAGA
Source organism: Gari tellinella (assembly GCA_922989275.2). Classification (NCBI taxonomy): domain Eukaryota; kingdom Metazoa; phylum Mollusca; class Bivalvia; order Cardiida; family Psammobiidae; genus Gari; species Gari tellinella. The sequence goes on from OV277863.1 coordinate 72,206,300, forward strand.
AATAAAGATTTCAGTTTTTGAAATACTCTCCTTATCTGGAGCTCTCAATCTTAGAAAAGACAGAAATGTAAAACCAGTATGTTTATTTTGTCTCTTTTCTGTGTTTCAACTTGTCAGTTGCTAAAAGAAGGATGAAAGTTAAGCAGAAAGCTCCTGTAGGATATTCTGCTTAACTCTCATCCTGTTTCAAACTGGCACTTGCGTTTTACATCAGCAATGAAACACTTAGTAACTATTATTATTGTTATTAGATTCCCTTGTGGAACTTATTAGCGACCAAAACATGAACCAGTCTACTTTGATTTCTGTGAAGTTTAACCAATATTGTTCTAATTTAGCAAGTGTGTAGACCTACTGGAGCCCTTGATCTAATCTGATCTGGGTTTTCACTTATTGCATATTTGATGAATATATTTTAAACAGGTCCATGATGTTGAAAGAGTTAAAAAGGTCCGAACAGGGTTTATTACTTATACACTAAGCTATGAGGAAACTTGAAACATTATGAAAGTAGAGCTAAAAACTCCTTTGAGAGCTTTCTGCTTTTACCTTTATCTTTCTGTAAGAAGTAATATCCCTTCAATTAACTCTTTACCTCAAAACCTGTTTCTAGTTTTGAAGACAGGTGACCACATAAAGCAGTTTGAAAGTAAAGCAGTAGGTGCATTCTTTTTAGCTCACCTGAGCCAAAAGCTCAAGGTGAGCTATTGGGATGGCCCTGTGTCCGGCGGCGTGCGGCGTCTGTCGTCGTTAACAATTGCTTCAAATGACATCTCCTCCTATACCGCTTGGCAGAATTCCATTAAACTTTACAGAAATGTTCCTTGGGTCAAGCTCTTTCAAGTTTGTTCAAAGAATTAAAAACAATGCAGAACTCTGGTTGCCATGGCAACCAAAGTGAATAAATAAGGAAATCTTAAAAAATCTTCTTGTCAAAATCTGCAAGGGCCAGAGCTTAGATATTTGGCACATAGCATCATCTACAGGTCCTCTATAAAGTTTGTTCAAATTATGCCCCTGGGGTTAAAATTGGCCCCGCCCCGGGGTCACAGTTTTACATAGAGTTATATAGTGAAATTTTCAAATGTCTTCTCCTCTGAAACTAATATGGCCAGAGCTTTGATATTTGGCATGATGACACTTCTAGATGTCCTTTACCAAAATTGTTGAAATGGATCTGTTTGTTGCATAACTAGGTCACAGGAGCTAAAAATAGATATTTTTTCAATGTAAACTTAAAAAATCTTCTTGTCTGAAACTACAAGGGCCAGAGCTTAGATATTTGGCACACAGCATTACCTACAGGTCCTCTATAAAGTTTGTTCAAATTATGCCCCTGGGGTCAAAATTGGCCTCGCCCCGGGGGTCACTGTTTTACATAGAGTTATATAGAGAAAATTTCAAACGTCTTCTTCTCTGACACTAATATGGCCAGAGCTTTGATATTCCGTATGGTGACACTTCTAAATATCCTTTACATATTTTGTTCAAATGGTTCTGGTCAGTTGCATATCTAGGTCAGTCCTGGACATAAATCATTATCTCCATTTTTTCATCTATTCTCAGGTGAGCGAAATATGCCCCATGGGGTTCTTGTTTAGATTCAGCCTGCTTAAATTTACCATATGCCAGGATATAGAAAAAATTCTAATAGTGCAATGTCATGTTCATGCATGCTATAAATTGGAATTACTTTCTTCAGTGGAGGAAGGTGCTAAAAGGCGGTTCTATGGGGGGGAGGGTTAACTTTTTTCATGGTTGCAGGAATCTTCTGCAAGGCTTTAGTGCCTGATTTCAGTTATTCAATTTTCCTTGTTGGTGATAGGTCACTTGGTTTATCTCCTGACAACTTGCAGACAAATCCAGAAATATATAAACATAGCATGCTTCTATGAATAAGACGTATTTATGGCAAGTGATGAATAAAAGGTATATAGACAATAAAACTGCTGAAAAACCTAACTCTTCCAGACAGGGACAAAATGTTGGTTTTAAGAGGTTTCTTGACTGCATAATTATGTTTAGCAGACATTCAAAAGAACTGTATTTGGTAGTCGTTTTAGACTGGTGTCTCTTTCCTCCCTGAAACTTTAAATGGACAATTCCAGTTTCCATTTTAGTCCATCCATTTCTGACTTTTAAGGGTTGTTTTTGTCAATGTTTGGCATTATGACAAACAGTGAAGACCCTGATCAGAGGGCTCCTAGGAGCCCTCTGATCTGGGTCTTCACTGTTTGCATAGGACAAGTGTACTATTCAAATGTACACTGTTTGCAAAGGACGCCAATATGTGGGACTAGGGTTCAAAGGGTTAATGCAGGATGACAGTAATACAGAAAGCTTCTTTTGGAAACAGAGGTGTCCTGAGGCATCTTTTTAACCCATTACCCCATAGCCTGTTTCTAGTTTTGAAAACAAGTGGTCACTTAAAGCAGGTTGAAAGTAAAGCAGAATGCATGTTAAGGTGCAATCTGCTTTACTTTCAGCCTGCTTTAAACTACCATCTGGTACGATATAGAAATGCTTCTTTTGGCACATGTTCATGACTGTATGAATTGTAACTATTTTCTTACACTTTATCATAAATATCAAGTACATATTTCAACTGGATGTTATAGATGTGATAATGGCGTGCTTAAGGCCATGGACTGACATTAAATAAGACAAATGCCTTATTAGATTTCAATTTTCTAATTTTAAGAGGAGACTTTTATGGATATTGACTGAACAAACAGTTTTAATGAGAAATTATTGCATCGACATTGAATTTCAACAGATTTCAGTTAAATTTATGTCTCCAAGAAAAGGTTCATAAAATATTTATGTTTCCATAGTTATTATAACGATAAGTGATTTGTATATTATGCATCTCCTGTCTATGTTTATAGCAAATCATCTAATAACAGAAGAAGACAAATAAATTTATAGTTCAACATTTTTTAGCTCACCTGAGCCAAAGGCTCAAGGTGAGCTATTGTGACCGCTCACCGTCCGTAGTACGTCTGTCCGTCTGTCCGTTCACCTTTACTTCAAACGACATCTCCTCTGAACCCGGGGATTGTAGGGCGGATTCAAACTGCTCATGATGTTCCTTGGATGCTTCTCTACAGAAGTTGTTCAAATGAAAGAGAAAAAGCAAAAACTCTGCTTGAAAAAGCAAAAAAGCAAAACACTTTAAAAAATCTTCTTGCTAAAAACTACTAGGCCCTAAGCTTTGATATTTTTACAGTAGAATCTCCTGGTCGATCCCTCTATAGTTTGTTAAAATGAAATCCCTAGGGTCACACTTGACGCCACCCTGCGCAGTTTAAGTGCTGCTCTAGGCAGGTTTCACAGTATTTTTTATGAAGCAGAAGCAGAACTGTATTTTACCTGAGTTACTCTTAATATACTAAGGGCAAATAGCCAATATTTGCAAACATTTTGGATCCAGATCAGATGCAACATAATCATAATGCTACATCTAATCTGGATCCAACCTATTTGCCACTCATTTACCAACTTAACATTTTCTAAATTGTTTTTTTGTACACTTTTCACATACAGTAGGTTTTAAGCAGACATCATTTCAGTCTGGTAAGGGTAAGCCCCAGAGCTACAGCCACTGAGGTCAAATATTATGCAACTGGTAGGGGGTATCACAGAACTGGTCATGATCAGCTGAACATGTTGTCTGCTAAAGTTTAGATATGGTTCAGTCTGCTTCATACTTAGAGAAACAGGATCTGGAAGTGATCCACTGACAGTTATGTAATTATGTCTTATGCCATATTTATACATATGTTTAATATTGGTTTTGTCAGAGTTATCTGTATGTCTTTTCATTTTTTCTTGTCCAGGATTCAACCCTTTCCCCCATATACTGACGTTTGTTAACCCATTACCCCATAAATGTGCATTTTTAGGCCTTTGATTTATTCCTCTACTTAAGAAAATAATTCCACTTTAAACAGTCATGAAAATGTAAGATGCGAAAGTAAAGCAAAGTGTGCATTAACCCTTAGCCCGCCAAATAAATTGTCGTCTGCTATATTTCTCGTCTGCTTCAAGTTTCAAAGTGCTTCAAAGTTGCTCAAAATTGCTGAAAATGTTGTCCGAGTGTCAAACAGCTTGGATCCGGATGAGACGCCGAGTTACTCGGCGTCTAATCCGGATCCAAGCTGTTTGCATATAAAGCTATAGTCGTGAGTGGCAGGCTAAGGGTTAAGACACATTCTGCTTTACTTTCAACCTGCTTTAGGTGGCCACCTATTTTCAAAACTAGAAACATGCTATGGGGTAATGGGTAAATGAAATTGCCTATTTGGAAAGAGCCTGATGAGAGGAAGTGCCATTTGCAAAGGCCATAACTCTGACATCATTGTTTTTTTAGTTATTTCCCTTTGTGATATTTTCTTGTCAAGAAGACAACTTCAGTTCTACTGATGCTATTGTAATGAAATTTTATGTATGGAAAGAAACTGATGAGAGAAAATGCCATGCACAAGGGCAGCAATATTTAGTTTTTCCCCTTTGTCATATTTTGTTGTCAGGAAAATAATTCCAGTTCTGCTGACGCTAGTGAAATAATTATCATTTATTGGAAATGGAAATAGCTTGATAAGAGGATGTGTCATGGATAAGGGTCATAAGCTTGGCAACAAAATTCACTTTTGTCATGTTTTCTTGTCTGGAAGATAACTCCATTTATAGTTATATTAAAATGTTGTCTTGCCCAGTCAACTTAGATACAAACTTCATAACCTCAGGTGAGCGAATTTAGGGCCATGGCCCTCTTGTTTATGGTGAAATATTGTTGACGAAAAATAACTTAGAGTTAAAACAGTTTTACTCTTTACTCCATAGTCCTTTTCTAGTATTGAAGATAGGTGACCATTTAAAGCAGATTGAAAGTAAAGCAGAATGTACCTTATGGCACATTCTGCTTTACTTACAGCCTGCTTTAGGAAACTACCAGCTGCTAGAATATAGAAAATATTTCTTATGATGCATATTCATGACTGTATAAATTGGAACTATTTTCTTCAGTGGAGGAATAAATTAAATTCATAAAAATGGATATCTATAGAGTAAAGGGTTAAGATGTGTTGACACCTATTGGCTTGCATGGTATACAACACTACCTCTTGTACCAGAGCTATAAGGGGGGTATTTCAAAAACTAAAACTTTTATTTCTGCTTTAAACCCTATTGTGTCACTACTCATTAGAATCGTCTCGAAGAGACGATTCTTATGAGTAGTAACACCATAGGATTTGGTGCTAAAATGAATGAGAAAATGTAGGATTTGTTCAGTTTACTCCGTCTTATCTGGAACCCTGCTTGTACATAACTATACCAATTCTTTTTAACAGCAACATTCTGTGAAAGAGTCTGAGGGTAAGAATATGATGATTTAATGTTCGGTTGCTGGAAATGATCCATGTTTCTTTCACCTGTAATATTTGCCAGAACTGTCAGAAGATATGAATAGTAATATTTAGGTAATATAAAGGTTGTTCGTAGTTTTACAGTGAAGAAAGTGTTACTCTTTCCCGTTTTTACGCAAACAAAATGCAAAGGCAATACAATAAAATGTAGAAAATTATATTTTCTTTATTATATTTCTAATTACAGTCGAACTTCATTATCTCGACGGTCTCGGGACGATCGAAATAGCGTCGAGATAAGCATGGGCTCGAGATAACCAAACTGATAAAAAAAATTCAAAACTTACAGGAAGTAAGCCTGTGAACAATAAAACCGCTGTACGTATGTACTATCGCGTGTTTGTGAAATGCCGTAACGTTTTTAACACGTTATATGCCGATTTCGATGTTACACGTTTACTGTATTTTTGTACACAAAACATGGACGATAAAGATAGACAATCATTAACTCACATTTTATTTAGTACTTGACCAGGGAGATTATATTGAATAGCTGCGAACGTAATATGTTTTTTTTGCAAACACCAAACATGGAATTATACATGGGTTGTTTTGTTTATTACAGTCGCGTACGGTAAGTCTGCGCGCCCGGTAAAGCTGCGCATCAACAGACCGGTTTTTAACTTCCGGCTGTCAAATACTCACGAAAACCTCTTTTTACTAAGGACATCACAGTGAAATTCATTAGAGCTGGTAAAAACCAACCCTAGGTTTAGAATAAGTAATTGCGATGAGCATGATTCGTAAAAAATCCTTACATTTAGTATTTAAAGACACGTGGGTCAATTGTGTACATTTCATGCACATTTGACCTCATTGAATATTCATGAGACATTGACCTGGATTCCGCAAGACATCTCGGTCGATTCGGCTCAATATTTATTTGTCGGACAGGTCATAACAATAAAACATAAGCTATGTATAGCTTTTTACCACTCTGTTTTGTTTATCGCGGAATTTCGTGTACTATTCGTATTTTCCTTCCTTCTGCGCGGTACTATTTTCCTTAACATCCGTTATATCAAGGGGCGTTACTCTTGATGAGTTGAATCAACACCGATAATGACGGTTATAAGAAGACTGATTTTAAGGATACGGCGACCAAACTTTAAGCGATAATTTACTGTTGTTCGACAATTATCACCTAACAATCATTCAGCCAACGTGTAAAGCTACCGATAGTTCCGGTTAATGATTTTACGTGTGATTTCCACAGTCCGATACTCGCGATCAAAGTCGGCGAGCGTTTCAGTGCATGATGACTTACAGTCGTCGAGATACTGGGTGTTAATTGAGAACAATTAAATGGATATGGCCAAAATCTATAGTCGAAATACCGGGGGCAATCGAGATTAGCCATAGTCGAAATAGGGCATGTAAGATTACATTAGAATAAGAACAAATATTTCCGGGACTTTAGACAATCGTCGAGATAGGCATTGCAATCGAGATTGTGACGTTCGAGATACTGGTGCTCGACTGTATTATGCCCCCAGAATCTACGATTCGGGGGCATATAGTTTTTGTCATGTCTGTTGGTTTGTCCGTCTGTCCGTCCGTCTGTCCGTCCGTCCGTCCTTCCGTCCGTCTGTCCGTCTGTCTGTGCCAAAAACCTTAACCTTGGCTATAACTCTTGCATTTTTGTACCTGGACCTTTTATACTTGGCATGTGTCTTCCCTGTATCAAGACCTTTCCATCCATACAAACATTTTTGACCTTGTGACCTTGACCTTGACATTTGACCTACTTTTGTAAAAATCTTTAAATGGCTATAACATTTGCACCAGTAGGCCCAGGGCTTTCATATTTTGTATGTATATTTCTTTTGTCAAGACCTTTCCAACCATACCAACATCTCTGACCATGTCACCTTGACCTTGACCTTTGACCTATTAAATCAAACTTTAACCAAAAACCTTAACCTTGGCTATAACTTTTGCATTTTTACACCTGGGCCTTTTATACTTTGCATGTGTATTCCTCATGGCAAGACCTTTCCAACCATATAAAACTTTTTAACCTTGTGACCTTGACCTTGAAATTTGACCTACTTTTGTAAAAATCTTTAAATGGCTATAGCATTTGAACCAGTAGGCCCAGGGCTTTCATATTTTGTATGTATATTTCTTGTGTCAGGACCTTTCCAACCATACCAACATCTTTGACCATGTGACCTTGACCTTGACCTTTGACCTATTTAATCAAACTTTAACCAAAAACCTTAACCTTGGCTATAACTTTTGCATTTTTGCACCTGGGCAATTTATACTTGGCATGTGTATTCCTCATGGCAAGACCTTTCCAACCATACAAAACTTTTTGACCTTGACCTTGACATTTGACCTTCTTTTGTAAAAATCTTTAAATTGCTATAACATTTGCACCAGTTAGCATAGGGCTTTAATATGTTGTATGTATATGTTTTGTGTCAAGACCTTTTCTACCATACCAACATCTTTGACCATGTGACCTTGACCTTCACCGTTGACCTATTTAATCAAACTTTAACCAAAAACATTAACATTGGCTATAACTTTTGCATTTTTGAACCTGGGCCTTTTATACTTGGCATGTGTATTCTTCATGGCAAGACCTTTCCAACCATACAAAACTTTTTGACCTTGTGACCTTGACATTTGACCTACTTTTGTAAAAATCTTTAAATGGCTATAACATTTGCACCAGTTGGCCCAGGGCTTTAATATTTTGTATGTATATTTCTTGTGTCAAGACCTTTCCAACCATACCAACATCTTTGACCATGTGACCTTGACCTCGATCTTTGACCTATTTAATCAAACTTTAACCAAAAACCTTAACCTTGGATAGAACTTTTGCATTTTTGCACCTTGGCCTTTTATACTTGACATGTGTTTTCCCTTTCTAACCATACAAAACTTTTTGACCTTGTGACCTTGACATTTGACCTACTTTTGTTGAAATCTTTAAATGGCTATAACATTTGCACCAGTAGGCCTACGGCTTTCATATTTTGTGTATATATTTCTTGTGTCAAGACCTTTCCAACCATACCTACGTTTTTGCCCTTGTGACCTTGACCTTTGACCTTTATTTGTATAAATCTTTATACGCCTATAACATTTGAACCAGTAGGCCTAGAGCTTCCATACTTTATAGGTTTCTTGTGTTAAGACTTCTCTAACCATGCCAATGTTTCATTTACCCTACGACCATGACTTTTGACCTACTTTTGCAAATAAGCATTACATTACAGAACATGATGCTGGCTGGGGGCATTTGTGTTTCACAAACACATTGCTTTTCATCTGATCATCACCAAACTTTCTGAAAATATTTGTTGACATAAAATGGAGACCAATTTGGATAACCAGCGGCACCAATTTATGCTAGGCCCTTTAGAGTAATGGCCCTTGAAGTCCTCAAAATGGTGCTCCACTACAGTTTCAGCTCTCCAACTTTTACGTTTGATAGTCTGGATTCCCCTCCCTGTATCATCGGGGGCATTCGTGTAACTGGGACACGCTCTTGTTTTAATCAGAGTGTTGAACAGTTTGGAGCCTGATGAGATGCTGGGTTATCCGGTGTCTGATCTGGCTCCCAACTGTTTTCAATGGACATCAGGCTCCGAGGTTATAAAGCGATTTAGTTGAGTCTGAGTGTGTTCGCAAGCATTTGATTGGTCAGATTTGAGCCTAGGCTCAAATCTGACCAATCAAATGCTTGGGAATGAGTTTAGACTCAAGTAAAAAGCTTTATAACCTCGGAGCCAGGTTAATAGGCTCAAGTTTACTGGGAAAGGACAACATGCTCTCCACTGTGGTATCGTGAGGCTGATACCTATTATCAATTTATTCTTCAGTCCCAAATTTTATTTAATTCAATAGTCACCTATTTCTTTGCACAACCTTGTTGAAAGAAGAGAGGATTAATTAACATGCACTTTTTTTTTTAATTAAATACAATATGGCACTGCACCTGTTGAAATAAGAATATAGCATTGTAAACAATTCTTGGTAGTAGATAAAATTATTGTATACTTTATTATATACTGACAATTAATAGTTGGCATTCCCTTGGCAGAACAAAACAATATTGCATGCACTTAGTAGAGAGGAACATAAGTTGAATGATGGCTCTAGATAAGGGTAGTATTTCAAAAACTAAAACTTTTATTTTTTGTTTTGAACCTTATGGTGTCACTACTCATTAGAATCGTCTCTTCGAGACGATTCTAATGAGTAGTTACACCATAGGATTTGGTGCTTAAATGAGTGAGAAACTGCTTGATTTGTGCAGTTTACTCCCTCTTATCGGGAGCCCTGAAGGAACGGTAGCACAAGAACAATACTGCATGCTTTAGTAGATAGGAATAATGTTGCATGCAATTGACAGAAAAGAACAATATTGCATTAACAATCTGAAGAAAGGAACAATAGTGTATGCAATTGACAGGAAGGAACAATATTGCATGAATTTGGTAGAATGGGACAAAAGTGTATGCAATAGACAAAAAGGACCACTATTGCATAAACTATAATGCTGCACATTGCAGAAGGAAACAATAGTGTATGTAATTGGCAGAAAGGAAGGAACAATATTGCATAAACTTGGCAGACAGGAATAGTATCACATGCAACTGGCAAGTTGAAAAGAACATTGCATGCATTTGGCAGGAATGAATAATATGGCATGAACTGGAAGAAAGGAACATTGTTATACACATTTGGTAGAATGGAGCAGTATCGTCTTCACTTGGCTGAAAGGAGCAAAATTGCATGCACTTCCTGACAGAAGATAACCACTAATAGTGTCTGCTTCTTTTTGTATTCCATGGCATCAGTTCATACATATCTTTACATTAGGGTACCATTCTGCATGTCAGTGGTTGCATTAGCTAGTTTTATTGCATGGTCCAGATGGCATGGCATTAAGTTTTTTTCCTGTCAAAATGTCCATTATGTAACTTGAGAAAAACAGCAGACCACAAATTTAAGCAGACGATATCGTAGCAGCAAAACCGTAAGACATAATTTTCCTTTTTAGGGAACTGCGGTAAAGGTCATTGTAAGGAGGGAGTCGTTGTTCGGAGGGCCATTATAGGGGGGAAGTACTGTAGCACAAATATGTTTGTGTTGGGAAGACTATATTATGATCAAAGAGCTAAACATTCTGAGCCATTGGTATTTTGTACTGTTCCTTTCAGATCAAATATAAAATTCTTTGTTATCATGCTTTTCTACTGGTAGAATTAGCAATTGTCAGTTTAGATGATAAATCTGTGATGGAGAAGATTTAGGGTGGATTGGTTTCTATGGCAATATTTTGGGTTCCAAGCCAGATTCTTTAGCACCTGGGTAGAATTATGGTAGAACATGTTACTGGAACAAAACCCATTTATGCAAGGAATGTATGCTTTCATTTTGGAATAGTTTGCTCTCAATATATAGATGAGTTATATACAGGGCTCCAGATAAGTGGGGTATTTCAAAAACTAAAATCTTTATTTCTAAATTAAACCCTATGGTGTCACTACTCATTAGAATCGTCTGGTGCTGAAATGAGTGAGAAAGTAGTGAATTTGTTCAAATTACTCCCTCTTATCTGGAGCCCTGATATAGACTGTGTCTATTAGTCAAAATAGTTGATATGAAGCAGGTGGTCAAAGATTCGATCTCCTACTGGGTCATAAAACTTATCGTTTTCCCTGTTAGATTCGTGACAGTGTTTAACCCACTACCCCATAGACACATCTTTTTACACCAGTCCTGTAGTTTACTCATCCACTCAAGGAAATAGTTCCACCCTCACATTATGAATATACTCCAGAACAAATATCAACTACATGTATATCCTAGCAGATGGTAGCTTAAAGCAGGCTGAAAGTAAAGCAGAAAGCTCCTTCAGGTTTTTGCAATAAGCAGCAATTTAAGCATTAAACAGCAAAACTTTTCTATTTACTTCGTTTATACTAACTCTTTGCAAGCTAGTGATTGCCTTTGCAAATAGTTTGGATCCAGATGAGACGCCGCGTAACCCAGCCTCTCATCAGGATCCAAACTTTTGCCACTGACAATTTTTTTTAAAGAAATTTAGAAAAATCTATTTTTAGAACAATAGCAGACGACAAAGGTTTCAGCCAAAAACAATTACCCAGCATGCAAAGAGCTAAGGATTGCAACTGAACACACATGTTTTACTGTATTTGGCGGAGTATCAGTGAAGTTAAGTAATTAGCTTCATTAATTTGAAAAATTCTCCTAAAAATCATATACAATATTAAATGTTTTGATATAGATTTTTCCTAAGATATTTATTGGTATGATTTCATGGAACCCTCGTAGATGTAGATACATGCTCCAGGGCACTATAATTCTGATGTACATACAAATCTGTGGAGAGAGACCAATATAACAAAAAAGATGAAACAAGGCAATGGTTGAAGACAGATGGTTACTTAAAGACATAACTCCAGTCCATTCACTGATTTCCCCCCCCCCCCCCATTGTTCTCACTAGGAGTGAAAATACAGGTAAATACAGGTAGAGCATGAGAAAATCGTTCAAGCATGGGCTCAGCCATCTGAAGCTTTGAATAGATGCCCTTACATAATAGATCTCAATAGGTTTTTCAATGAGTTTTACTAACCAAGCTATCAAATATTAGGTGCGGGCCTTACATGAGACACGTGAATGAATCTTTGCCTAGACACTAGCCGAGTAAGTGCATGGGCTCCATGCTTTGACTCAAACTTTCTACGGTGCTAGGTGTTACCCCCAAGCTTGGTCAAGTAATGTCTTTAAATTGTTGAACCCTAGTTCCATATTTATGTATCCTTTACAAACAATGTACCTTTGAAGAGAACACACAGTCTTGTCCTATGCAAACAGTGGAGACCCAGATCAGAGGGCTTTTGATGGAGCCCTATGATCTGAGGGCTACACTGTTTGTCATTTTGCAATAATTTAAAAAGAAAAAACCCATAATCCTAAATAGTCAAAAATGTACTAGCTAGACTTAATCTGAAACTTTATTTGTTAATTTTGAAATTTCAGGGATGAATGAGTGAGCACCCATCCATACTAGCTGAACTGTTTTCACTGTTTAAGATATGTGATTGCTTAACCTATTACCCCATAGCCTGTTTCTGGTTTTAAAAACAGATTACCACTTAAAGTAGGTTGAAAGTAAAGCAGAATGCGCCATCAGGCGCATTCTGCTTTACTTTCAGCCTGCTTTAAGCTACCTGCAGCTAATGTTAAATATTCACAAATGTATAAATTGGAGCTATTTTCAGCAGTGGAGGGATAAATCAGAGGTGTAAAAAAGCGTATTTAAGGGGTAATGGGTTAAAAGACAAAACTAAACTATAAAATAACAAATAAATAATAAAATGGCTAGCATGCAAAAAGTTCAAGTCACATAAGCAGTTAAAACCATCCATCTGTCATCATTGTCTGCCTGACAAGCTGCAAATGTGGGATGTAACTCTTTGCATGCTGGGTAATTTTGTTGTCTGTGAAAATGGTCATTTGCAACTGTTCTAAACATGAGAATTTTCTCAATTTCTTTTCAAAATATGGTCAGAGTGTCAAACAGTTTGGATCCTGATGAGACGCCACATTACGCGACGTCTCATCTGAATCCAAACTGTTTGCAAAGGTAATTCCCCCGCTAACATGGTAAGAGTTAAACAGAATATCTTCATAAACCTTACTGTACAAGATGCTCAAACTTTGCCCAAATCTTCTTTGCATTAACTTTTTATCCAGATAAAATTTTCAAATCCAGGTTTATGCTTTCAAGACAGTAGGGGCTTATACAGGTTTGCACATACCCCGCCCTCAACATTGCCTGTGTTGTCTTGGCATAAACCAAACTTATAAGAATACTTAGCCTACTATTGTCTCCATAGCTTAGCCTTTTGCCTGTTGAATATTAATATGTAAATCTCCACTCACTGTGAATGTCTATCATCTGGGGCCCGTTTCATAAAACTTTGTACAACAACAACGGTCGTAAGTCAAAACTTTAAAATACATTTAATTTCTGATTTCTCTATCTAATCCTGTCTTGTGACATCTCTTTGGAATTGTCTTTTCAAGATGATTCCATGCAAAGAGATGTCACAAGATAGGATTAGATAGAGAAATAAATAATAATTGAGACTTTAATCATCTGACTTACGACAACATTTGTCATACAAAGTTTTATGAAACGGGCCCCATTACTATAACATGACTATTGAAATAAGGGAAATTGTCCCCAAGAAGCATGCCCACTAACGTCGGACTGATCCTAGTAGAAACCATAGAGAAAAGTTTTTCATTTCTGATTTCTTGAACTGCATGATGAATCATGTTTGATCATGAAACATGTTGCATGGAATCTTTGACATTTTGTCAAAAAAAAGCTTGAATAAATTCTGTTATTCACTGTAAAAGAATGAAAGATATGTTACTTTTTGCCAATTAATTTTAAAGAAAATCAAAAAAAGTTCAAACATGACTTAACATAATGGATTACGTTCTGAAGAGTTTTACATGAGACAACATAATGGATTTATGAATTATTGTCGTCTACTACTGTACTAAATGTTAAATTTGCTAAAACTTCTTTTCTAAACGGGGGAAAACAGTAGGATCTTTGAAAGACCCTGGGTTATCTGACATCTCATCTGGATCCAAACTGTTTCCAAAGATAGTCAGAAAAATGAATAGTCAGAAAAATGATCTCCATGAATGGACTTCTGGGAAGCCATATATAGGTCATCTACAAAATAATGAGTGTGCATCTGTTACGTTTCTATTCCTTCATTGCAGTTATTCATTTAATTATACAGGCCTGCATTACATCAGAAGTTTGATCTATCCTGGCATATCTAGCTAGACAACAAGAGTCAGGAAGAATTCTAGTCTGGGCTGTTAATCCTTTACTCCATAGAAAGACATTTTTACACATTAATTTTGTTCCTCCACTCAAAAAATAGTTCTATTTTATTATGTAGTCATGAGTATAATGCTCAATAAGAATTATTTTCTATATTCTAGGATATGATAGCTTAAAGTAGGCTGAAAGAAAAGCAGAATGCGCCTTCAGGCGCATTCTGCTTTACTTTCAACCTGCTTTATAAGTGACCACTTGTCTTAAAACCTAGAAACAGGCTATGGGGTAAAAGGTAATGGGTTAACTTTTTCAACACCATGGACCTGTTTAAATATACCCAGAATTCCAAGTAGAATGGTTCATGTTTATGCAACTAAAAAGATTGACAAGGGAACCTAATAACCCACAATAGTTACTTAGTGGTGAAAGAATTAAACACATGCTGATAAGAAAACTCCTTTAGGAGCTATCTGATCTGGGTCTTGACTGTTTTCAAATAAGGTCAATATATTCTTATAGCAGGAGAAGGGCTTATGGATTATCAAATTTCTCTGCCGAGTGTTATCAAATAATTATTATCATATTCTGATTTATATACAGTCAAGTCTCTATTCAGAAATAACTAACAAAGAGGGAGGGATGATGGAGGATTCAATAGATATGATTGGTGCTATAATTTATACTGAACAAATAAAATGTAATTTTCTGACCTTCCATAAAACAATGTTTATATTTGTGGTCAAATTTTTACGAAACTTTGTATGTGAACTTTAACCAAAAAGAACTCGCATCTGTTCACTTTCAGTTAAATATTTGCAAAAGTTATAGAACTTTGAATATTAAATAATTATAATTTTCTGATACCCAACAATCTTTTTTCATCAAACTTGTTTTTTTAGCGAATTGTGGGACTTTCTGCACAATAATTTTCTGCTTTACGTACTTTCATCCTGATCTAAGCAACCATGTATCTTACACAATACAAACAACCTATGATACAAGGTCTATTTTCACCAGCATACTGGAACTTTAAATACCATGTATGAATTGAGATGAATAATGGATATTTGATTGTGTGAGCAGACTTGGTTAATATCACTAGGCTATATTTGAAGGCCAGATAATGATTATCAGAGCTGATTATCAAAGAGGCTGCCATGTTGAACTGTTTATATTAAACTACATCTACTGTCATACTTTCAGTAAACCAGACATTTCAAGCATTCCTGGACACTCTTTGATAGATGAAGAAGGCATAGTAATATTTTAAACAGACAAAAGCTTTAATGCAGGACAAGCAACTGTGTTTTGGTATATGGATTTTGTCCTTACTTGGTGTCTGCAACATGTTGAGCAGTGGTGTGACTGTCTGTCTAGGAATATTGCCAATATCTACAAGTGTGGTAGTAGAATATGACATTTGTGACTGGCTTGTACAACAATCCTCATCGTGCTGAGCATGTGAATAAATAATTATGTATTTTCACTTAAAACTAGTATTCACTTAACAAAAAGATGAAAAAAAAATATGTTAAATAATAAATTCTTTAAAATTCTGGTCTGTGTTATTTTATGTGCACAAGAGCCATGCAACTGTGCTTTTTTCTGATTGTTGTTTAATCCCTCCCCCTCCCCCATTGAAGTGCCTCTTAGCACATTAGTTTAATCCTCCACTGAAGAAAATAGTTCCAACTTAAACAGTCATGAACATAAGAAATATTTTCTATATTCTAGCAGATGGTACCATGAAGCAGGGTGATAGTGAAGCAGAATGTTTGGGGTAAAGAGTTTTGTTACCATCTGACTTTAACTCATTACCCCATAGCATGTTTTTAGTTTTGACAATAGAGGACCACTAGGTTGAAAGTAAAGCAGAATGCGCCTTACTTTCAACTTGCTTTAAGCTACCATCTACTAGAATATAGAAAATAATTCTTATGATACATATTCATAACTGTATCAATTGGAACTATTTTCTTCAGTGGAGGAATGAAATAAAGGCGTAAAAAGGTGTATTAATTGGGTAATGGGTTAATAAAGTATATGAGGTCTTCTTTCAGAGATCATGATAATATCTTGGTTAAATTGAGAGTTTAGTTTATATAGTAAACAGTTATCCAGTGAATTTAATGTGTATACTTTACATAAACATATTGATTATTAATGGATAGCGGTTGATATTGATAATTACTACTTTTTATGCCCCCAGAATCTACGATTCGGGGGCATATAGTTTTTGTCATGTCTGTTGGTTTGTCCGTCCGTCTGTCCGTCCGCGCCACTAAAGTGGGTTAGAGGGCCAGATAACGGTAAACATAACAAAAGAAGACAATAGAGTTCATTCCGTAACAATACACTAAGGGGCCGTGGCCCGTTATTCGAACAAAAGAAAATAACAAAAGAAAAGGCCCTCTAACCCAATTCGGTGGCACGTCCGTCCGTCCGTGCGCGCCACTTAAGTGGGTTAGAGGGCCAGATAACGGTAAACATAACAAAAGAAGACAATAGAGTTCATTCCGTAACAATACACTAAGGGGCCATGGCCCGTTATTCGAACAAAAGAAAATAACAAAAGAAAAGGCCCTCTAACCCAATTCGGTGGCACGTGCGTCCGTCTGTCCGTCTGTCTGTGCCAAAAACCTTAACCTTGGCTATAACTCTTGCATTTTTGTACCTGGACCTTTTATACTTGGCATGTGTCTTCCCTGTATCAAGACCTTTCCATCCATTCAAACCTTTTTGACCTTGTGACATTGACCTTGACATTTGACCTACTTTTGTAAAAATCTTTAAATGGCTATAACATTTGCACCAGTAGGCCCAGGGCTTTCATATTTTGTACGTATATTTCTTTTGTCAAGACCTTTCCAACCATATCAACATCTTTGACCATGTGACCTTGACCTTTGACCTATTTAATCAAACTTTAACCAAAAACCTTAACCTTGGCTATAACTTTTGCATTTTTGCACCTGGGCATTTTATACTTGGCATGTGTATTCCTCATGGCAAGACCTTTCCAACCATACAAAACTTTTTGACCTTGATCTTGACATTTGACCTTCTTTTGTAAAAATCTTTAAATTGCTATAACATTTGCACCAGTTAGCATAGGGCTTTAATATTTTGTATGTATATGTTTTGTGTCAAGACCTTTCCTACCATACCAATATCTTTGACCATGTGCCCTTGACCTTCACCTTTGACCTATTTAATCAAACTTTAACCAAAAACATTAACATTGGCTATAACTTTTGCATTTTTGAACCTGGGCCTTTTATACTTGGCATGTGTATTCTTCATGGCAAGACCTTTCCAACCATACAAAACTTTTTGACCTTGTGACCTTGACATTTGACCTACTTTTGTAAAAATCTTTAAATGGCTATAACATTTGCACCAGTTGGCCCAGGGCTTTCATATTTTGTATGTATATTTCTTGTGTCAAGACCTTTCCAACCATAACAACATCTTTGACCATGTGACCTTGACCTCGATATTTGACCTATTTAATCAAACTTTAAACAAAAACCTTAACCTTGGATATAACATTTGCATTTTTGCACCTTGGCCTTTTATACTTGACATGTGTTTTCCCTTTCTAACCATACAAAACTTTTTGACCTTGTGACCTTGACATTTGACCTACTTTTGTTGAAATCTTTAAATGGCTATAACATTTGCACCAGTAGGCCTACGGCTTTCATATTTTGTTTATATATTTCTTGTGTCAAGACCTTTCCAACCATACCTACGTTTTTGCCCTTGTGACCTGACCTTTGACCTTTATTTGTATAAATCTTTATACGCCTATAACATTTGAACCAGTAGGCCTAGAGCTTCCATACTTTATAGGTTTCTTGTGTTAAGACTTCTCCAACCATGCCAATGTTTCATTTACCCTACGACCATGACTTTTGACCTACTTTTGCAAATAAGCATTACATTACAGAACATGATGCTGGCTGGGGGCATTTGTGTTTCACAAACACATTGCTTTTCATCTGATCATCACCAAACTTTCTGAAAATGTTTGTTGACATAAAATGGAGACCAATTTGGATAACCAGCGGCACCAATTTATGCTAGGCCCTTTGGAGTAATGGCCCTTGAAGTCCTCAAAATGGCGCTCCACTACAGTTTCAGCTCTCTAACTTTTACGTTTGATAGTCTGGATTCCCCTCCCTGTATCATCGGGGGCATTCGTGTAACTGGGACACGCTCTTGTTTTATTCCAAATACAATTTTCAACAAACCATGACAAAGTTTATAATATCTGTTGTGATTTACAAAAGAGCCATGCCATGAGAATGAGCTGTGCTTAGTGAGAAAACCTTACTTAATTACTGCATTTCAAACTGAAGATCAAGACCAGCCACCACGTCTATTGAAGTGGTTGCTGGTCTTAATTTGATTTTGATTTGTTATGATTTTACGTGGCTTTCAACAGTATTTCAGTCATATCAGCACGTCCAGCTAATTACAGGTGGAGGAAGACCCCAGAAGCCGTTTATGCACTGTTTCAGACACAAATCTGCAACTGGGTAGAACCACCGACCTTCCGCAAGCCAGCTCGAAGGCTTCCCCACATGAAAAATCCGAAAGACCCTACTGGGATTCGAACTCACAGCGCTGAGGTGCTTAGTGATGTAAGTGACAGTGACTCTACCACTAGACCACGGAGGCCCCCCGCTGGTCTTTAAATCTACACTGTTTAATTGACACCCACATGCATCTAAAGCATTAATTTTTATGTAGCTGTATTATATATCCTTAAGCCTGACCCATTTTGTACACATAACACAGATACACTACCGGACTAATTTGGAGCTCATTTTCTGAATAAACGCTATACTCTGTCATCTCAAAACTACTCTGACGTGTCAAAACGAAACCTCTATTTTTAGAGGCGCTGTATTTAAAAAGGGTTTGCGTTCTGTCCCATTTAGTTAAAAAAAAAAAAATGATTCTGAGCTCAGTTTGAGCTTTTAGAGAGCTTTGTGTTGACATATCAGTGTTACTGAATTCTAGCATGAGAGCTATTATAACGGGAATTTGACAAAAAAATTGCTTACATTTTAAGCCGAAAGTAGAAAGATGGACAGTTTCAGCCCTTCTGGCATTCGCATATTTCCAATCTTGCAAATTTGTGTCTGGATCCATTTTCAATGCTGCCTGAAAGTGTCACATTTTGCAGGAGATCATTGATATTCTAGAAAAAGGAAGTGCCCAACCTGGCCTCTCAGAAAAGTCTTCCAACGTGATGTGCGAATGATAACTTTTCATTCTACGGAAGCCAAAATGTGGCATAAATGTCAGAACGTTTTTATATGTTATGGGCGTGGAAAGGATATAAAAAATTATGGTATTTAGCAATATAGACCAAACTCAGATGCAGTCTAGCCTGGAATAATGAAACGGTGCTTGGTGGTCTGTACAATGTAACTTTGTTACATTATGCTATAAAGCCTGGTTTTGTCAATGCAAACATTGTTTTGAATAGAAAGAGTTCATTTCACCAAAACCTAACTGTATTAAATTTAATATCTTTTATTATTTGTAATACATCTCCGATGTATTCTGCTGGGAATAAATAATAACATTTGACAGTTCCAATATTTCGACTGGAGGCTTTTCCAAGAAAATACAGAAAGCGTGAGGCAAAAAATGAGTTCCCTGAGAGTTGCATGCTTTTTACTTGGGCATGTTCTCCGGCAGAATTTGCAAGCTCAGTAACTGTTAATAAATATAATTTTACGAATTATGTGTTCTAAAAATTTGAATGTGAATTCCTTCAAGCCTAAATAAATGTCAACTTTTCAAAACTGTCATTTGGTCATATACTAGCTTAGAGAAAGTAAAGTTTTGGAATTTATATAAACGTTTGTGAAATTCTAAACAGTTTGGATCCTGATGAGACACTGGGTTACTCTATGTTTGATCTCTCTGTGATCGAACCTACTACCCTGACGTTGGTAGTGCAGTTATTTAACCACTGAACCATTGCCAACTGTATTTACTGTTAACAGATAATATCATCGAATTTGAGTCATTGTTGAATAGCTTATTCACTATATACACTGTAGTTGTTTCAAAAAGATAAAAATAGCTTACTGAAAAAGACAGAATATTCATAAACTGCCAGGTCAAACCTTATGGATAAATACAATCAAACTTTGATAGCTAGAACTCGCTTCAGTTAAATATATCCATATTTCAAAGTTCAAACGTTGCTTAGCCAGTTTGAACTTTGAAATGCTGATATGTTCGACTTAAGCATGTTCAATATATTGAAATTCTGCTATAGAAACACAAATAATTTTGACATACTGCGATACCGAGGTTCAACTGTAAATTTATCAAGACCAAAATAATCAAAATGTAAGAAGTCTTGGGTCAGCCTTTAACCATTTCCCTATAACCTGTTTCTAGTTTTAAAGACTGGTGACCACTTAAAGCAGGGTGAAAGTAAAGCAGAATGCGCCTGCTTTACTATCAACCTGCTTTTAAGTGGTCACCTATCATCAATATAAGAAACGGTCTATGAGGTAATGAGGTAATACTTTCACCCTGCTTTAAGCTTCTATCTGCTAGTTTAAAGAAAATATTTCTTATGATACATATTCAAGACTGCTTTAATTGGAACTATTTTTTTTTAGGGGAGGAATAAATTAGAGGCGTATAAAGGCATATTTATAGGGTAATGGGTTAAAGAGCTCCATGCTACTACAGTAAACTGTTGAAGAACAATTTTGAATTTAGAATAAAATGGTTTCCATGCCTTCTTATATGTAGAGAGATAGTCTTGACAGCTTTGAAGTTTCTGTCAGCAAATATACAACCAAATTACAACACTTTTCATGCGCAATTACGATCATAGTCAAAACGTTTTTCTTCATATATTTAAAACTTTATCCGGCGGAAATATTGTCTTCTTTCGAAATTGTAATCTGCATGTTTGGTAAAAAAACAAACAGATTTAAACATTTTTTAAATTGAAGAAACTTAAAACGAGTGTTAAGCAGTTTTGATCCAGATCAGATGCCATGTTATGAGGTGTTCGATCTGGATCAATACTGTTTGCAAATACCAGTCAAGTCATGTTCGACAGAAGAAGAGTGGAAATTCTAAAGGATTTGTAATGTACCCCTTAACCCATTACCCCATAAGCCTGTTTGTAGTTTTGAAGATAGGTGACTACTTAAAGCAGGTTAAAAATAAAGCAGAATGTGACTTAAGGTGCATTCTGCTTTACTTTCAGCCTGCTTTAAGCTACAATCTGTTAGGATATAGAAACTATTTCTGATGGTATTTAATAATAATTGTATAAAGCAGAACTAATTTCTACTATGGAGGAATACATTAAAGGCGTAAAAAGGCATATTTATGGGGTAATGGGTTAAGTAAAAACAACATTGTTGGGAGTGTAGGGGTGCTGATCAGACATTATAAGTAGTTACAGATAATGTTTGATGGAGGCATAAAGGGTAAAAAACCTTAAAAGATATTCAGTTTTATCAGCTGGTACCTGTAAATGGTATTCAAAGACATGTAGTGCCAGTGACTACAATGTATAAATTGTCAAATCTTCTGTGTTGCCCGAGTTCTTTAAACAGTAGCAACAGATTTTAAATCATTAGGGCAGGACTTTAACCCATTACCCCATAAATATGCCTTTTTATGCCTTCAACTTATTCCTCCACTAACGAAATTAGTTCCACTTTATACAGTGATGAGTATGTACCATAATAAATATTTTCTTTATTCTAGCAGATCATAGCTTAAAGCAGGTAAAAAGTAAAGCTGAATGCGCCTTAAGGCGCATTCTGCTTTACTATCAACCTGCTTTTAAGTGGTCACCTATCATCAATATAAGAAACGGTCTATGAGGTAATGGATTAATCAGTAGCACCACATATTAATTGTAGAGTCAGTACTTTAAGTAAAAAGTTGCAATGTGTACCTTAAATCTTGTGTTGTGTGACTACTCTTTAGAATCATCTCAAAGGAACAATTCTATAATGACAAGTCACAGCAAAGAATTAGGAGACATAAAGAGAAAAGCAACTAAGAGCACTTCTACAATTACTTCCTGTGACTTGCTGTATGGATGAGAGGTTGGATGGTTTCTGATTTTCGGGTTTAACATACATTAACAGTATTTCTGAGAGTTTGGACCAATTTGCCAAATAGCAAGCTGGTTACCTCATTTAACTTTGTTGGACTGGAGTGTTCCTGGTCCAGAATTGGATGTAAGTGTTCCGGAGCCAGGTTTGGACTGAAGTGTTCCGGAGCCACGACCTATCAATGTACAGTCAGGAAGTCAGTGCTCTTTGGCCTCCATTAACTAGAAAGTTGAAACAATACCAAACCGTTACCTCAATTAAGCTGATGCCATGGCCGGTTTAAACCATTAGTCTGCAGTAATATCCACTTTGCAATTGTCACCTGCCAAGTTTGTCTAATTAAGACGCACCTTTTTCAACTGTAAAAACCTATTGACGAGTGTTAAACAATTTAGATCCAGATCAAATGCAGCTTTCTGGATGAAAACTGTTTGTAATTACAAGTCAAATTAGAGCTAAAGGATAATGATTGTGAGGTAATTTAACTTTACCACACACACAGAAAGTTCTTGCTAATTGATGTATACAGTTACACCTCTCTGTTATGACCACTTCAAGTTTACTGTTTTCAGCGTTTAAAACAGGTGACTGCTTAAAGCAGGATTAAAGTAAAGCAGAAAGCTCCTGAAGGAGCTTTCTGCTTTATTTTCATCCTGCTTTAAGTTTTCACCTGTTTACATAAATACCACTGGCAATTGGTATCATTTGGAGTGTTCCTAAAATGGGGGTGGTAATTATCGTTGATGGTAATTATCTTATAATTGTTTTAAAGCATGTTTTCTCACCTGAACAATTATCCAGGTCAGTTAGGATTACAGAGAAACCTGTGTTCGGTGGCAGATAAGTAGAGAAACATTGAGATATCTTAACCCATTGACCCAGAAATACGCCTTTTTACACCTTTGGATATATTCCTCCACTGAAGAAAATAGTTCCAATTTATACAGTCATAAATATGTACGATAATTTTTTTTTATATTTTAGAAGATGTTAGCTTAAAGCAGGCTGAAAGTAAAGCAGAATGCGCCTTAAGGGGCATTTTGCTTTTATTTCAACTTGCTTTAAGTGGTCACCTATTTTCAAAACTAGAAACAGGCTATGGGGTAATGGGTTAAACAAGCAGGTTACCATCTGACCCATTACTCTATTTATACACCTTTTTAGGTCTTTAAAATATCCCCTGAAGAAAATAGCTCCAATTTGTGTAGTAACGAATATGTACCATGAGAAATATTTTCTGTATACTAGTATAATTATGGTAGTTTAAAGCAGGCTGCAAGTAAATCTGCTTTAAGCGGTCACTTGTCTTCAAAACTAGAAAAAGGCTATTGGGTAATACATTAACCCTTAGCCTGCCAGTCACGACTAGCTCCATATGCAAACAGCTTGGATCCGGATGAGACGCCGAGTAACTCGGCGTCTCATCCGGGTCCAAGCTGTTTGACACTCGGACAACATTTTCAGCAATTTTGAGCAACTTTGAAGCACTTTGAAACTTGAAGCAGACGAGAAATATAGCAGACGACAATTTATCTGGCGGGCTAAGGGTTAAGTAAGGTCCTGAAAGAAACTCATCAGGATAGCATATTCAATTATAAATAAGTTTCCATTTGCATATCCATTTTAAGTAAGTAATATACAAATGTCCCTGTCAGCTTTCTGCATTAATGATGTCCAGAATAAAGCTGATACCAAAATTTATCAATTAAGTCTCTGCAAATTGTTTTGATACTTTTTCAAAGTTTGTTCATACCCCATCACTTTCTAAGTTTGTTTGCTCATCAGTTATAAAAGTCACATGACCCACAGTGGAATTTCAGTGATATCATTCTCAAGTACTGAAGGAGTTGTTGGCAGCTTCAACTTCATTTCCCACTTAATTAATTACTTAACAAGAAAATATTACTTAGAAACTTCAGGGAACTAATTTATAGTAAAAGCCGGATTGGGTATTTCAAGGTTTCGGTTTTTAGGTCACTGTCAGTTATTGCTGTAAAACAGAGAAGTAGTTCTGTTCAACCCTTTACTCCATAGTCTGTTTCTTTTTTTTGAAGTCAGGTTACCACTTAAAGTAGGTTGAAAATAAAGCAGGATGCACCTTAAGGTGCATTCTGGTTTATTTTCAACCTGCTTTAAGCCACCATTTGCTAGGAAATATATTTCTTATGTCACACATTCATTACTATATAAAATGGAATTATCTTCAGTTTCTTAAGAAAAGTTATTAGCGTAACGTGCAAACCGAGTGACCCAGCAACAACAAACCTCGTTGCTGCAAAGCTTAAGCTCACATTAAGAGATGTTTGTTCTGCTATATATATTCACTCACTTCCCAACATACAACTATTTTGGAAGCCTACTTTGCATAATTATAAGAAATGTACATTAACTTAATGAGGGTCAAAAGTCTGCAGTACTTTTGACCTGAATGAAGCTAAACACCTAACCATATCCATACATAAAACTACCCACAATGAACATCTATCATCAGGGCTCCAGATAAGAGGGGGGTAAACTGAACAAATTCAACATTATCTCACTCATTTCAGCCCTAAATCCTATGGTGTTACTACTCATTAGAATCGTCTCTTTGAGACGATTCTAATGAGTAGTGACACGATAGGGTTTAAAGCAAAAATAAAGATTTTAAATTTTGAAAAACTCCCCTTATCTGGAGCTCTGTATCATCTTAACTATTACACTGGCTAATAAATTCAGAAAATTTTCTCCTGGGAAAGAGAAGAGCTAGACTCATGTCAGAAAAGGACCTATACTCAACAAAATTTCTAATCGGTCACCTTATATTTCATTCAGAAAAAGCAATATGAAGATATAATTAACCATGTTATTGTGTTACAATGCCAATGTAGTCAATTTGGAAACAGATTATCACAATTTGTCGGCTATCACCTTTCCGTCTAAGCTTAAACAACAACTTCTGTGGAGGGACCCCATATTTTGAAAGTCACAAGAGTTCTTAGGCCCAATGTTAGTAATGAGTATTGCCCTTGTCAGCTGCAATAACAGTTTCGTATTGACTTTCTTAGACGAGAAGAATTCAGCAAAAGTATTGATGACCTAACTTTCTCACACATCGTCGACGTCACGCTCCAGTGCGTCAACGTTTGGAAGCTGAGGTAAGGGACAAGCACGTTTCTTGAGAATGTGGCAAACGTGCCCTGTAGGGATAAACTCATCTGTATCATCGGGCCCAAGCTGTCTGATGATGACTTCATCTTTAAGGGGCCATCAGCAGTGACTGCCAACATCTAGCAGCCGATTACGTACCATCTTGGGTGTGACGTTACAGGTGACCCTTAAATTGTCTTGCCGTCCATGTAACAGAAAGAAATCTGTCTCTCCGGTGTGTCAATACAATGTATTGGTCTTAGGTATGTCGTTATCCGCCATTTTGGTTTCTTGGGGCGGCCTGCTCTACTTCCGGTGACGTCAAATTTCCGCGTTATACAGCCTAAATAGTCGAAAGTTTCCGGTTAAAAGTTCTAGTCACATGTAAATGGACAGAAACATTTCCTAATATGGAATACATGGAAATTAGTCTTGTTTTGTTTCCACTTCCGGAGTTCCTCGGTGGTTGAATCTTATTTGCTGTAAGGATACACCGACGTGCGACATTCCGACGGCTCTGCCCTTCTCTCCATGTATCATTCTCGCTATGTTAGGTGTTTTTCGGGCTAGGCAGTCATTAGAGATTATACTCGTGTAATCTCGGGGGCAGATTCTTTCTTCCATACTTTGCACGTGCAAATTAGGCTAAACAAGTAACGTCGTTGTTCTGACGTTCACGAAGTAGGAAAACGTGTATAAATCCAAAATTAAGTAGCACTAAGACCCTATCATATTGTGTGTAAAATATCATAAATGTGAACTTAGTATTTAAAGACATATGTAGCTTTAAAAAGTGACCGATTAGAAATTTTGTTAAGTATATAAGATAATAGTGTAGACTCAGATCAGACAGGGCCTGGTTCTACACTGTAATAAAACATGCCAATATACACTACAAGGCTGGAGGAGAGTTAACCCATTACCCATAAGTATACTATTTTACGATTTTAATTTATTCCTCTACTGAAGAAAATAGTTCCAATTTATACTTTTACAAATAAAAATCATAAAGAAATATTTTCTATAGTCTAGCAGAGAATAGATTAAAGCAGGCTGAAAGTAAAGCAGAATGTGCCCAAAGGCACATTCTGCTTTACTTTCAACCTGCTTAAAGTGGGCAACTATCTTCAAAACTAGAAGCAGGCTATGGGGAAATGGGTTAATTGCACATGTCTGCATTTCTGTTTGAATGCCTGAATTCCCTGTATGCATTCATTACTGCACCTTAGAATTTCTCTGTCTCCTTCCAAACTCAACACTTACAATTTTTCCTGTCTGCATGCATTCTCAACTTTTTGCACGCCAGTAGTAAAAGCGATATTTTCTTTGTGAACAGTTTGGATCCTGATGAGACACCACGTAACATGGTGTCTCATCAGGTTCCAAACTGTTTAACACTCTGACTCTGTTATAAAAAGAAATTTGAAAAATCTATTTTAAGAATAGTTGCGAAAAAATTACCCAGCATGCAAAGAGTTAAATGAAAATTTAAAGTCTCCCAATTACCTACTTGTTGAGATTGATGAATTGCTTTCCAAGTCAATAAAAATACACGCTTATCACTTTTTGACTTCCATGTGTGATTAGAGACCAACTGAGGTGGGCTTTTTTGCAGAAAAAACAGGAACCAATATTAAACTCTTTGCATGCTAACGGCAAATCTTTGATTACCTTTGCAAACAGTTTGGATCCTGATGAGACGCCGAGTAACTCGGCGTCTCATCAGGATCCAAACTGTTTGTCGCTGTGACAATTTTTTGAAAATAATTTTTTGAAAATTTGTTATTTTATAAAAGTAGCAGGCTACAGTTGTTGCAGACGTCATTATTACCGGTTATTGGAAGAGTTAATCCTTAGCCCGCCAAATAAATTGTCCTCTGCTATATTTCTCGTCTGCTTCAAGTTTCAAAGTGCTTCAAAGTTGCTCAAAATAACTGAAAATGTTGTCCGAGTGTCAAACAGCTTGGATCCGGATGAGACGCCGAGTTACTCGGCGTCTCATCCGGATCCAAGCTGTTTGCATATGGAGCTATAGTCGTGAGTGGCAGGCTAAGGTTGAGGTATTAGATAGCTGTGATCTTTCAATTTTGTAGCTATTAAAAGGCTCATAAATGTTACAGACTTGTTAAGCTATGGGCAAACTAGCGCTGTAAAAGTTGCTGTGAAGAATAAAGATAGTTAATTATAGGCTTTTGTAGAAAAATGCATTTTTAGAATGTCAGGCGTTATGATTAGTGTTAAGTTTTTTACCAGTGGTAAAGAGGTTTTTTATTCGGACCTAAGAAAGTTTTAGTAGATAGCACTGTGCTTTGACCCCTTTCACTGTTATAGGTCGCGAAAGTCAACTTTGCAAACAGTTTGTATCCTGATCAGATGCCGAGTTACTCATCGTCTGGTCAGGATGCAGACTGTCAAACATTCATGTCAATATTTTTCAGTCCTGCTAGCTTTACTCTGACATTGAAATGAACCTGGACATAACTGTATTAAAGTAGATAATATATTATCGCTTTGAAAGGGTTAAAGGTGATAATAAACTTGGTGGGTTATTTTTAAAAGGAGTAAAGCAAGCAATATTGGCCAAAAAAGTCACTTGAATACTCAAATTCAATTCTTTTATTAAGATTTTCACCATTTTTGCTACAGTTGCAATATAACAAGATAAGTAAATTATGTACAACATGGCAACATAAAAATTAACTCTTTGAACTCTTTGGAACTGATACTTTTTAGATTGCCTGTAGGAAGAGCTATTGCTATATCCCAGGCGTAGTAGTCGGCGTCGTTGTCGGCAGCGGCCTGAACAACGTAAATAATTTAAGAAAATGACTAAACCTTCTATGTCCCTTGAAGTATTGCTTCCATATTTGGTAGGTGTGTGTATATGGACAAGACCTTTCCATGCACGGAAAAAATTTGACCCCTGTGACATTGACCTTGAACTTAGGGCCCGCGTTTACGTTTCCAAATATGCATTTAGGTTTCGAAAAATGCCTATAACTCCAAAGTCCATTGAGATATTCCTCTATTTTCAGAGGGCATACATGTGTATATGTACAAGACCTTTCGA
The DNA here is from genome assembly GCA_922989275.2 of Gari tellinella. Classification (NCBI taxonomy): domain Eukaryota; kingdom Metazoa; phylum Mollusca; class Bivalvia; order Cardiida; family Psammobiidae; genus Gari; species Gari tellinella. The sequence continues at coordinate 72,234,920 of OV277863.1, forward strand.
TGCCTACAAAAAAGATCGCCAGTGACCTTGACTTTGAACTTAGGACCCGAGTTTAGGTTTCTCAAAATGCCTATAACTAAAAGTTCATTGAGATATTCCTTTCACATTGGGCATGCATGTGTATATGGACAAGACGTTTCCATGCACATAATTTCTTTCTTTTACCCCAGTGACCTTTACTTTAAAGTTAGGGCCCGCTTTTAGGTTTCGAAATCTGCGTTTAGGTTTCTCAAATGTCTATAACTCTTATGTCCATTGAGCTATGGGTCCTTTCATAATATATATGATGTGCATGTGTTTATGGACAAGACCTTTCCTTGCATGCAAAAATTTTGACCCCAGTGATCTTGACCTTGAACTTAGGACCCGCATTTAGGTTTCAAAATCTGCGTTTAGGTTTCTCAAAATGCCTATAACTCATATATCCATTTAGATATTCCTTTCATATTTGGCATGCATGTAAAAATGGACAAAACCTTTCCATGCATGCAAACAATTCAGCCCAGTGACCTTGACCTTGAAGTTAGGTCCCACAATTAGGTTTGAAATCTGCGTTTAGGTTTTGAAAAACACTTATGATTCCTATGTCCCTTGAGGTGTTACTTCATATTTGGTTTGCATGTGTATAATTTATGGACAAGACTATTCCATGCAGGCAAAAAGGTTGACCTCTGTGACCTTGACTTTAGAGTGTGCTTTCAAGTTTCTAAATGTGCCGTTGGCAATCTTTGTTGTCTCTCTGACAACTCTTGATTTGTCTGCAGCAATAATTGTCATCAGCATATTCTGCAGAAATAAAGAATTTAGTTTTTGAAACCTTACCTGGAGCCCTGCCGTAGCTGAAGAAGTGATAGGGCAAATAGTTATTCAAGAATGTTATAATTACCCCAATTATTAAGAGATCACTCAGTTCATCTCAATATCAACATTTGTTATAGGTTTTCAAAACATTCAGTACAGGCTAGTCCATCACCTCCAATATGCCTTAAAGACAACATATGTTATCTATTTTATCCTGCTAAATTATATATAATTATATATAACCCTTTCCCCATAGCCAAAAGTTCAAATCAACTATATCCAACTTTGTTTAGTTATAAGACAGGATACCTTAAAGCAACATGAAGGTAAAGCAGAAAGCTCCTTTTAGGAGCTTTCTGCTTTACTTTCATCTTGCTTCAAGCTGTTGTGTGTGCTCTTTTATGGTGACTTTTGCTGAGGACGGTGTAAATGCGCCCTAATGTGCATATTCAGTGAAAAATAATTGTCTGCAATGAAAAATTCAAATTCAGTGGTTATGCATTTCTGTGACAGATAAAAGCATCATGCAGTTACTTTAACGTCAAATAGATTACACCTGATCAGTAGCCATGAGTTCAGTAAGGAAATCGATGGTTGTCGATGGCCATCGATTGCGAGTTGGCTATCTGTCTAAAATACAGTGGAAAAAACGTTATTCTTCCGTTCAAATGCAAACACATTGCAATAAAATTGTAACGTACGTAGTACATTGGTATATGCAAATGAGACTTCCCAAACAGCTGTATGTTGGGAAGAAGAGTCAATTATATAGCGCAACAAACATCTCTTGATGTGAGCTTAAGCTTTTCATCGACAGGGTTTGTTGTCGCTGGGTCTCTCGGTTTGCAAGTTATAAAATATAGAAAATGACTACCAGTTTTAATCTGAGTGGCAAACAGTTTGGAGCCTGATCAGACGCCGGGTTACCCGGCGTCTGATCTGGCTCCAAACTGTTTGCAATGCAAAAATAGTTATGGCGTAAACACAGTTATTTGGAAATAAAACGTTTTCTCTACTGTATACTCTGCACGCTGCACACGGGGCACAAACTGATAACCTAAACAGAACAGTGGTAACTGAACACGCTACAGGTGGGTCTGATCAAAATACAAAATGTTAGCAAATGTATGTTCTATTACACTTGAATGAGGAAGCATTAACTTAAACTAGTGCAGAAAATCAAGTTATTCAGGTTAAATAGATAATTAGAAGTAGTTGGCAGTTTTTCCAGAGCAGTTTACAGGCATATCTGATGTAAGCAGTGAGTACCATTCATAAAAGCTGCATTGTCTAACCCTTTACCCCATTTCAAGCATGATTTTAGTTTCGAGGACCACTTAACCCATTACCCCGTTAGTCTGTTTCTAGTTTTGAAGATATGTGACCACTTAAAGCAGGTTGAAAGTAAAGCAGAATGTGCCTTAAGGTACATTCTGCTTTACTTTCAGCCTGCTTTAAGCTACCATCTGCTAGAATATAGAAATAAGTCAGATCATACATATTCTTAACTATATGAATTGCAAGTATTTTTCTCAATAGAGAAATAAATTTAAGGCGTAAAAAGGCGTATTTATGGTGTAATGGGTTAAAGCAGATAAGCCAGGTTATAATGTACTTAGTTTCTTTGTTGTAGAGAGACATATAATTCTGCAGACTTCTTGTTATACATGTCATGTATAACAATTTCCCCCCAAGACAACTGTGAGGTTCCTTTCCTGAGATTTGGGTGTTTATTAGAATAAATATGATTTATCTACATTGCATGCAAGGATGAATAAAACAGTATCTCATATTTGTATGTGTTCATTCTCGTTTAACGTTTGATATATATTCATTCTTATGCAGGAGCATATCTATATTACAGAAAACCCGAATCGACACCCCACTTAGCTTTGATACTTTATCTAAAATCCATTATATGAGCTGTGCAATAAAATGTCTATCTAACAATACAGTGTAGACCTGATCTTATTTCTAATGTAGCATCTTAACCCTTTACCCCATAGACTGTTTCTAGTTTTGAAAATTGGTGACTACTTAAAGCAGGTTGAAAGTAAAGCAGAATGCGCCCTAAGGCGCATTCTGCTTTACTTTCAGCCTGCTTTAAGTTACCATGTGCTAGAATTAAGAAAATATTTTTTCTGATACATATTCATGACTGTATAGATTGGAATTATTTTCTTCCGCGGAGGATTAAACGGAATGCGCTAAAAGGCGCTTCTATAAGGTAAAGGGTTAAACCTTGGTTTACACTGCTTGCAATTGCAGAAGAATTCTAACGACATGTTTTGTAATTCTTTTACTTCATTAACAATATAGACGGTCTATACTCCGATGCTATACATTCTTTATGATGGGTCTAATAATAATGTCATGAATATGCATAATAAAAAACATGACCTATATCCAAGCAGATGTTTTCCTAAGGCAGGCTGAAAGTAAAGCAAAATGCTCCTTAACCCATTACCTCATAAATACGCCTTTTTTTTGTCTCCACTGTAAACATGCTTATATTATAATGGGGAAAATGGCTAGACATTGTTCTGAAGTCTTAGATTCACTCTTGTAATATTTGTTTGGGCTCTACACTGTTTGTAATATCAGGCACTTGGCTCAAGCCCAGCCCTATATCTGATGTCCTAGATGTGCTCCTGTAATGGAATGTCTAGTCTGAGATTCGTGTGATTTATGGAGGTCTTCCATGGTTAATAGTAATTGTCATATCTGCCACAACACTGTTCAGGAGTTGATCCCTGTTGACGTTTGTCTGAGAGAGACTCTGGCGCGGACTTGCATACTTTATGCTCACTTTCATTCAAAGGCCAGAAACAAAATTTTAATACAGTAAACACTCTCCATTACGATCACTGAAACCCAGGCTTATAATATTTATAGCATTTAAAGAGGTTCGCAACCGGATTTAGCATTAAAAATAGTAATTTGTAAATATATGTCAAATGCTTATATAAATGGGTAAGATTTAGTTTAGGACAATAAATTCTGTTAAAAAATGCATTTAAAAAAAAAGAGAAGAAGAAGCTCTTGTGGGATTCGAACCCGTGACCCTCCATGCGGAGACAAACATGAAAAATGAGGAATCGCCTTTAACCCCTCGGCTACCAGCACTCTCTCTACATATGGTAGCGAATTAACGTACTTCACTGGTAGCGAATGATAGTACTTTATTTGGCTCGGGTTTATGTCTGAGCCCGTGTAGAGAAGCAACAACAACTATACCGTCAGCTGACGCTATAGAAAAACGATGGAAAATATCTAAAAAAAACCCTAAGATTCGGTGACGATTCTTGAGACTTTTTTTTGGACTGATCATATTTTTTTAATGTCAGAAGCCAAATAATGCCACAAATTTGCTTTTATTTGAGTATTTTATTTTATTTTGACAAGTACACCATCCGGTTGCGAGTCCCTTTAAGACAGTTGGCAGATTAAATCTTGCTTTAAACAGTCACCAGCATAAAACTTTTAAAATGTTATCTCTGTGATTTATTCCTCCACTGAAGAAAATAGTTCCAATTGATACAGTCATGAATATGTATTATAAGAAATATTTTCTATATTCTAGTACAGTCAAACCTGTATTAAGAGACCTTTCATGGGAGTTCGCAAAGAAGGTCACATATGACAGGTAGTCTCTTAAGGGGGTAGGTGCACCTTGGTAAAGTAAATACCAAATTCTTCAAACTTTGCATACTGATAGTAAAATTAGTTTCTATGACAAAACTGGTGAAAAAAGTGGGGGTACCGGACCTTTCTTTTTCACAATTTGAGATTTTTCAAGGCTACCCCACTAAAATTGAAGCTTCATAAAAACTCCTACTTTTTTGTACTACGGTTTTTCAATCTTTATTTAAATAATCTATTTGTACCAAAAGTATCCTAATTTATATTACCATAGTAAGAATAAACCCTGAAAATAATGTTTTTCAAGATCCAAAATAAAAATATTTGATTTCACCAGAAAGGAGTAAAATTTACCCCACCCACTTTTTAGCTCACCTGAGCTAGCTCAGGGTGAGCTTTTGCAATACTTGAATGTCCGGCGTCCGTCGTGCGTTGTCCGTCGTCAGTCGTCCATCGTGCGTCGTCAACAATTTTAGTTTTTACACTCTAGAGGCCCCAATATTTATCCAATCTTTCTCAAACTTTCTCAGATTGTATATTACCATAAGAGTTCGGATGAGTTCTATTATGATTGGAATCGGACAAATAGGTCAAGAGTTATTTACCTTTGAATTGCTGAAAATGCCATATTTAACAGTGTTTACACTCTAGAGGCCACAGTATCTAGCCAAGTTTTCTCAAACATGGCCAAATTGTATATGACCATAAGAGTTCAAATGAGTTTGATTATGGTTGAAATCAGACCAATAGATCAAGATTTATCAACCTTTGAACTGCTGAAAATACCATATTTTACAGTGTTTACACTCTAGAGGCCACAATTTTTATCCAATCTATCTCAATCGTGCTCAAATTGTAAATGACCATAACAGTTCAGATGAGTTTGATTATGGTTGAAATCAAACTAATAGGTCGAGAGTTATCTACCTTTGAATTGCTGAAAATGCCATATTTAAGGGTGTTTACACTCTAGAGGCCACAATTTTTATGCAATCTATCTCAAACTTGCTCAGATTGTATTTTACAGTAAGAGTTCAGATGAGTTCAAAAATGGTTGAAATCGAACCAATATGTTAAGAGTTATAAACCTTTGAATTGCTGAAAATGCCATATTTAACAGTGTTTACACTCTAGAGGCTACAATATATATATATCCAAGCTTTCTGAAACTTGACCCGATTGTATAAAACCATAAGAGTTTGAAAAAGTGTGATTATGGTTGAAATAGGATCAATTGATCAAGAATTATGTATACCTTTGAATTGCTGAAAATGCCATATTTGACAGCGTTTACACTCTTGCAACTACAGTTTTCAATGGATTTTGACTATACTTGCACACAAAGCATATAGCTAATATAAGTTCTCGAAGGAGTGCAATTATTGTTGAAATCTAATCATTGTGCAATAGTTATCTACTCTTGATATACTTTGAAATGCTAGAAACGGCTTCATTTCAGTATTGTTTAGGCTCTAGTTATCTGCCCTTGATGTACTCTACTATACTAGAATAATGAGATTGTATTCCAAAATTGTTTACATGCTTATTTAGATTAAAACGGGTGAAACAGAAAGGTTAAAAGCTATCAGACTTCAGTACAACAGGTGAGCGATATCAGGGCCTTCAGGCCCTCTTGTTTATAATGGGAGAATAAGGCACTGTGAAAATTGCCCTACAAATTGTAGCAAACTAAATACCAAATTTTTTATTTGTTGATTTTAGCCTTTTGCAAACAAAAAGTTTTAGTGAAATAGCAAATAAAAACACAGGGTCCCGTATCTTTTAAAAAAGATATAGATCATTTTATCTAAAAAATCCATTTTTTCTCATTTTTTCAATTTTTCGCTCACCTGGCACATAGTGCCAAGGTGAGCTTTTACGATCGCTGGATGTCCGTTGTCCGTCGTCTGTCCGTCCGTCCACAATTGTTCGTTAACACTCTACCAGGTTCAAATCTAATTGGATCTTGATGAAACTTGGTCACAATGTTTGCCTCAATGAAATCTAGGCCAAGTTCGAATGTGGGTCATGTCCGGTCAAAAACTAGGTCACTAGGTCAAATTATCTAAAAACCTTGTTAACACTCTAGAGGCTACAAATTTCATTGGATCTTCATGAAACTTCATCAATATGATTGCCTCAATGAAATCTAGGCCAAGTTCGAATGTGGGTCATGTCCGGTCAAAAACTAGGTCACTAGGTCAAATCTTCGAAAAACCTTGTTAACACTCTAGAGACTACAAATTTCATTGGATCTTCATGAAACTTCATCAAAATGTTTGCCTCAATGAAATCTAGGTCAAGTTCGAATGTGGGTCATGTCTGGTCAAAAACTAGGTCACTAGGTCAAATTATCGAAAAACCTTGTTAACACTCTAGAGGCTACAAATTTCATTTGATCTTCATGAAACTTCATCAATATGTTTGCCTCAATAAAATCTAGGCCAAGTTCGAATGTGGGTCATGTCCGGTCAAAAACTAGGTCACTAGGTCAAATCTTCGAAAAACCTTGTTAACACTCTAGAGACTACAAATTTCATTTGATCTTCATGAAACTTCATCAATATGATTGCCTCAATGAAATCTAGGCCAAGTTCGAATGTGGGTCATGTCTGGTCAAAAACTAGGTCACTAGGTCAAATTATCGAAAAACCTTGTTAACACTCTAGAGGCTACAAATTTCATTTGATCTTCATGAAACTTCATCAATATGTTTGCCTCAATGAAATCTAGGCCAAGTTCGAATGTGGGTCATGTCCGGTCAAAAACTAGGTCACAAGGTCAAATCATCGAAAAACCTTGTTAACACTCTATAGAGACTACAAAATTCATTGAATCTTCATGAAACTTGAACAAAATGTTTGTCTCATTGAAATCGAGGTCAAGTTAGAATGAGGGTCATGCCCGGTCAAAAACTAGGTCACACGGTGTACATGGTTACATGGTTACCAGGTGAGCGATTTAGGGCCATAGTGGCCCTTGTTTGTGTACTTTTACCAAAAAAATTTTTTTTCCAAAAAAATTCATTTTATCTATTGAGTTATCTATAATTTATACTAAAACTGTACTACCATGAAACTTTCATGCTTATATTCTGAGAAATTGAAATGAAATCGGATGTAACAAAATACAACCTACCTATGAAAACACTTGTATGCTGTTAACTACGAATAGGACATAAAACTTAAAAAGTCCCTTCCAGAACGAAAATCCAATTTTTTCCCGGGAAAATAGTGTTTTATTACTGTAAGCATTCACCAAAAATGAGTTCTTACCATTTTTTTGAAAACGAGTTCGTAAAATTTTTCGGAAATTTCATAATGCTCAAAAAGACAGGCCGACATCCTTAAAACAGACACACTTTTGATGTAGTGCAATTTATTATGAACATCTGCATATATGTGATAGCTATTTATTATTCAATAAATAATAAATGGAATAATTTGAATTAAGTAATAAACTATGAATTAAATACATTTGAAGTAATCTGTAACTTAAATGCATTTGAAAAACATAGTTTGTTTATGAAACTCATTTTCAACAAACACTTAGTACCTAATTGTAAGCTTGAAGCAAATGTGACAAGTATGGTTTATGCATACTTTGATACATGGGCTATACAATAGTTCATCAGCAGATATTTTAGTAAAGTAATAATAGAAGCTCATTAATTTTATGGATACAAAGTTACAGTATGATGTTTAAATGACATTTTTTAAATTAGAAATGTATAATTTAATAATTGATTAGAATACCGGAACTTTGCCCCTCCGGCCTTTTGCCCCTTCGTCAAATATCGCAACACGGAACTTTGCCCCTTCCAACACGGACTTTTGCCCCTTCCAACACGGACTTTTGCCCCTTTCAGTTTTTAAAGGGGCGGACTTTTGCCCCTTTTATATTTTCGCACGGGCGAAAGTTTGTCCAATCTGCCACTACTATTTATGGCTAATTCCAATAATCAATTTTGAAATTAATTATTCTTTTCATCTCGTCAATTTAGTCAAAAAGACATAGTAATTAGCAAACAACCTTAATATCAATCATTATTATCAATCAACTTTAACTGAAATCGAACACTGCTTTACAGCAGTCGCTGCTTTGATGTTAACTACATATGTGTCAATTGCTAATTAAAGAATAAAGAGTGATACGGTTTTGTCGGTGTCCTTTTAGTTCTTTAACGTTTGAATTGTCCTCTTATCTTTTACAATAGAGACTCTCGGTATAATTACCAACAAAGCGTGAAGTGAAAAATATGTTTGCATAACTTTCTCGCGAAAATGATGTGTGATTAGCGATAATGATGATAACATAAATTTTAAGTTCACCTCAACACAAAATCGGGAAGGGATTACTGAAATCTTAATTCAAATGTAAGAAATTTGAAATTTAAAAGACAATAATACATTATAAATCAACATTTCAATATAGAAGGGGCGATATTTCGATACGGAAGGGGCAGAATTCCGCTATGGAAGGGGCAAAGTTCCATGTATGAAAAAACAGGAAGGGGCAAAAGGCCGTGTACGTAAAATCAAGAAGGGGCAAAGTTCCGTGTTGCTGTTTTTTGAGGAAGGGGCAAAAGGCCGAAGGGGCAAAAGGCCTTTTACCATTGATTAGGCTTAAGTACATATTTACAATTTACACACATTTAACAAGATCATAGAGCTTTATCACTAGTATATAAACCCATTTCAATTTATTTCCTACAATGACTCTTAAGTAAACACTCAAATGTGTTAATGTCACACCTCAAATAACTAATTGTTTAACCATAAATGTTTGACCATGTGCTAGAAAGTGTTAAAACACTACCTTAAAGTCTTTAAATACAGGGTGATAATTGCCGAAGGGAGTCACATTTCATGGTCACTTGTCACATAAGACAGGTAGTCTCTTAATTCAGGTTCAATATCAAGTAAAAACTGTTGGGGGCCTCAAGTAAGGTCACATATGACAGGTAGTCTCTTAAAACAGACAGTCACTAAGGCAGGTTCGACTGTAGATGATAGCTTAAAGGAGTCTGAAAGTAAAGCAAAATGCTTTAAGTGGTCACCTATTTTCAAAACTAGAAACAGGCTATGGGGTACACTTTCAAACTTGTGTACATAATTTCAGTCGGTCGTATTCGCAAGATACAAAAGACAACTCCTATTAATCTGTATCGAATTTTGCCAAATTACTCCCCTTTGCTATAGACAGTAAGAAGAGATACAGTTAGTCTTTCGGTATATATTAATTCAAATTTTTACCAAGAATCCGACAATTTTCTTATAAAGTCTATGTAATTTACTTGCTTTTCATATACAGTTTCTATGGTAAACACATGAGTTTTCATGGTAAACAAGTAAATTTTGAAACCGAAAGTAAACGATATACCCTGCAACCTGTCAAAGCGAGTACATCGGTTTGCCAACACTAAAAGATACACACTTATCACGATGTAAGATTTAGTATCAGTTAAAACTATGCAGCCTAGTATGGGAAATGTTTTAAATTGATGTTAGCGGCTACACATTGAAATGAATGAAAGTGTGGCAAAGCGCAGGCGCTTGGACTGACTTCTGCTGTGTTGAAATCTCGCAAGCGCGTATAGCCAAAGTGTGTAAGTGGGGTAATGGGTTAACTCTTTGCTCCTTAGACTATGTTTATGGCTTCCGGTCGAGAGTGTGTATCATACTGTGGTAGCAGAGTTGGGTGCATTGCTATTATGACAAATACTTACATAACTTGTTGACTATTCATTCCCAAATGATCAAATTGTATATAAGATCCAATCAATTACCTGAAATATCCGTTGGTCTGGTGTTTTCAGAGATTTTATTTATGAACAGGTTCGACGAAAAAGTTCAAATTTTCCATCAAATCCGTTGTATCTGATAGACAAGTGTCCAATTTAGGATCGTTTTCTCATTCTATTAACTGTATATTTAATATTCAGAATCGCGTATTATGAAGAAAGAATTCGATCCCGGCGTGTGTTGGTTATTTTTTGTCTTTGTTGTCTCTCTCACACGTAAATCTTTCCCGAAATGTCCACGTTTAGTGTCCTCGATTTTGTCGCGCCGCCATTTTGACGCCGTTTTATTTGTCAATATCTCCTATTATAACACAGTCTTACAAAGTAGAAAAAGAAATAATACTTTGTAAAACCGACGAAAAAAAGACGCTTTAGAACCATCTTGTTTACTTGTAACAAACTTAATACATGAACTACATGAATACACATATGTCGTGTGTTCCCGTGGCCTATTGAAATGTGCATAGAATTCTGCTTCGCAATTTCGGCATATCTCTTTGTTTTCTAATGGGATTTTTCATAATGTATCGTTGGAAAATCAATTCAAGAAGTTAACTGTCGATCTACATTCATAGAAAATGTTCATTACACAAGTAATTTCGCAGAAATTTAAGATTATAATACGCCGGAGTTTATACGACATAATTTCCCCCACCCGTTCTATCGTAATGGAGTGTTGGATGGGGAACGACTTTTTAACCCTTTTAACCGTAAATCATCACCGGAATAGCTATTTTCGGGGTAAGAAATGAATTATTATTCTAGTTCTAATAATATTCTTTATATTTAATTGCTTTTTGGTAGCTCATTTCTCCAAATTCATTCCCGATCAGCGTTGAACCATTTACCACAATTGTCTACGCATAAATTGTAACATGCATTTTTGAAACGTGAATTACATGTTTATAAAGCAAAATTTCGGAAATCTTTTTTCAGAATGGAATATTATTTAGTATAATATAAATGGGTATTAAACAAAAAGGCTGTAAATCACTTTTTTGATAACTAAATAAGCACTTAAAAGTAGCCTGTTAACATCACGCATAGACCACACGCACAGGCGTGATCCGACGCCAAAGCCAATATTTATATCACGCATATCCGCGTGATTCGACTGCAAAGAGTTAAGCTAACATTATTTCTATTAGATTCCCATGGTATCTTCTGAATTGTTGCCTAACCAATTTAACCCTAGTGTCTATCAAAAGGGATGTTTGCAAACAGTGTAGACCTTGATGAGACACTGCGTCATCAGGGTCTACACTGTTTGCTGTTACATATGAAGTGTTCTGCTGTATGGAAAAACATTGCAGTGTCCCAAGATCACCCTTGTTTATCTACAATGAAATCTTCCAGCAAGCAGATAGGGAGGAGTTCATTGCAATATCCAGGCATATTTGTTTTAGACATTTGAATATGGTTATGAATTACATGTATTCTAAAACAGTGCAAACATTTGTTTTCCAAATCAGACACAAAGTAACTTGGCATGCAATTTGCTGTCAAGAAGCTTGTCTTTCAAATCAAATAATTATAAGCTCTTTCTAAGACGAAGGTGCAAATTTGGGAATTGATTCATTGATCCCTGAACTTCAAATGAACAAATCCTGTATCAATTTTAAGTCTATAAGTCTAGTTTAGTCCAGTTTTCACTATATAAAATGACAAATCGTGCAGACCCTGGTCTACATAGTTTGCATAGGACAAGTGTACTATTCACAGGTACACTGTTTGTAAAGGAAATGTATACTCATTGTTAGTGTTCAATGGATTAAAAGGGAAAGCATTTTGAGGAGGCAAGATTTTTGTGTGGGACAAGTATACTCTTCACAGGTACACTGTTTGTAAAGGATATATACTCATCGTTAGTGTTCAATGGATTAAAAGGGAAAGCATTTTGAGGAGGCAAGATTTTTGTGTGGGACAAGTGTACTCTTCACAGGTACACTGTAAAGGATATATACTCATCGTTAGTGTTCAATGGATTAAAAGGGAAAGCATTTTGAGGAGGCAAGATTTTTGTGGGGGACAAGTGTACTCTTCACAGGTACACTGTTTGTAAAGGATATATACTCATTGTTAGTGTTCAATGGATTAAAAGGGAAAGCATTTTGAGGAGGCAAGATTTTTGTGGGGGACAAGTGTACTCTTCACAGGTACACTGTTTGTAAAGGATATATACTCATCGTTAGTGTTCAATGGATTAAAAGGGAAAGCATTTTGAGGAGGCAAGATTTTTGTGGGGGTTCAAAGTGTTAACACAAGGTTGACTGTAGAAAGTTATTTTGGTATGTCAGTTAACTGACAAACTTGATGGATTCATGGGTAAAACAGACTTGAGGTATCTGATGGATTGTGTGGGGGATAGATAATGGAAACCCTTACCCACATGACTTCCCTGGCATTTGCCACCAGTTTGGATATATACAAGATCCAAATAGTTCTGATAGCAGTATTGGTGTTTCTTAGGTTCTAAAGACTAAAATTTGTAAAAAAACAGGGCTCTCTCTCTACAACAACACCCTATGGAAGACAAAGATTGTGCGTGTAGTTCAGAGTGAGTTGTTGTTGGGAGGGAATATTATTAAGCTCAGAGTACATTTGCAAACAGTTTCAACCCAGATTAGATGCCACGTAACGTAACGTAACATGGCATCTAATCTGGGTTTAAACTGTTTGTCACTGATTCCCCAGAGAAAAAATGGGTGTGATCTCGGGTGAGACCACGGCCGAGTCTCACCTGGAATCACGGCGTGAAAAAATTGCGGGATCTCAGGTGAGATATCAGCAGAATCTCAGGTGAGATCAACCGTGATCTCAGGTGAGATTATGCTGATATATCACCTGAGATCCCACAATTTTTTCACGCCGTGATTCCAAGTGAGATCACAGCCGTGATACCTGGTGATATATCACCTGAGATCCCACAATTTTTTCTCGCCGTGATCCCGGGCAAATCACAGCCGTGATACTGGGCGATATCTCACCTGAGATCCCACAATTTTCTCACGCCGTGATCCGGGGTGAGGTCACAGCCGTGATATCGACTGTGAATTCACCTGAGATACCAAATTTCTCACGCCGTGATCACATGTGAGATCCTGTCCTATTCTCACCTGAGATCACAGCTGGGATCTCAGGTGAGATCTCACCCGGGATTAAACCCGAGAAGTGATCTAAACTAGGTCACCTTCAAACTAAATCATATTTTCAAATTAATACAAAGTTAAGTTAAAATCTAACAAGCTCCAGTAACAGAAATACTTTTGACTGTTTTCCAAACTGGCAAGTACTCTGCTTGCAAAGGCATAAAGATAATGTGTCTTGTGTCATAGTAAACTACTAGTGGGTGGGGTACCACATGCTTTTGTTTGTATCATGTAAATATCCAAAATATATTATGCTCATGATAAAACTGTATTTATGTAAGTTATGTAACTTACCATGAACCTGTTGGCAGGAGTCTGAACAGGTTTGGAGTCTTTAATTTTTGCCACATTCACATTTTAAAGTATAGATAAACAGAACTTTAAATATCTGACCTCTGATTTTGTTGAACAGGTGCCCTGGGTGATATAATATTCACTGTTTTGTGAAACTTACAATTGTAGCACATATTACTGATATTCTGTCTGTCACACTTTTTGTCAAGAAGATATCTCCAATTCTACTGATGCTAGGGACATGAACTTTCATGCATAGAATGAACTTGATCAGAGAAAGTGCCACTTGCAAGGGTCAGAACTCTGGTATCAATATTAAGGGAGTTATTTCCCTTTGTCATTTGTTGTTAGCCTGCATATATCTTAAGTTCTACTGAAGCTAATTAAATGAAAATTCATATATGAAAAGAGTTTGATGAGAGAAAGAGCTATTTAAAAGGGTTGTAACTCTGGCATCAACATGTTTTGAGTTATTCCCCTTTGTCATATTTTCTTCTGAAGAGGATAACTCCTGAGTACTTCAGTTCTAAAGATGCTATAAAATGAAATTAAATATAGAAGAAGAGAATATGGATAAAGAAAGGGCCACTGAAAAGGGTCATAACTCTGGCATCAAATTTGTTGGAGTTTTTTCCCTTTGTCATAATTTTTTGTCCTGAAGATAACTCTAGTTCTACTGAAGCTAATGAAATGTAATTTCATATATGGAAAGAGATGGATGAAAGAAAATGGCATTCATGGTGTCATTACTCTGGCATCAATATTGCTAAGAGTTATTTCCCTTCATCATATTTTCTAAAGCAAAAAATTAAGTATCATTTTTATTTATAATTTTTTAAAATCTAATCTAAAAAATTTATTTGCAAGTGAGATCACGCTTGACAAAGGTGGGATATCACATTGTATGTGATATCTCATTTGACATGCGAGATCTCACATTCATATGTGAGATCTCACTTGACAAGTGTGATATCGCATGAATCACGCAAGTTTATGTCAGATATTGACTGATATCTCAATCCCACCTTGCTTAAGTGAGATCTCAGCGAGATCACGCCGTGATCTCACATACATTTTCTCTGGGGTTGTCTTTATGTATTTGTCTATACCAGGTGCCCGTTTCATAAAACTTCTTACGACAAATGTTGTCGTAAGTCAGATTATAAAAGTCTCAATTATAAATTATTTCTCCATCTAATCCTGTCTTGTGACATCTCTTTGGAATCGTCTTGAAAAGACGATTCAAAAGAGATGTCACAAGACTGGATTTGATAGAGAAATAAGAAATAATATGTATTTAAAAATTTTGACTTACGACAACAGTTGTCGTAAGATGTTTTATGAAACAGACCCCTGAAGAATAGATCAATAGGCAAGAAAATGAAAAATTCTAATAACAACTCTGTAAAAAAACAAGGTGATTTTTTGAGGAAGGATAATCTTCCCATCCCACCTCTTTAACCCTTTACTCCATATCCCGTTTCTAATTTTGAAGACAGGTGATCTCTTAAAGCAGGTTGAAAGTAAAGCAGAATGCGCCTCACATTCTACTTTACTTTCGCAGTCTACGTAAAGTAGGGCTGTAACAAATACACCATGTAGCGAATATGAATACACATCACGATATAAGGTGACGAATACGAATAATTATTCACCAATATGAATGGAATCATTTCTTTGTAGATCTTTATGTGAAACCTCTTCTAATATTTTATTACTACTGATTATCCTGTTAATATCTTTTTCATTTAATTGTTATCTTTTAAAATTAAAGTATTTTGAAGCACATTTTTTTTTTGCTTTAATTTTGCTTTAATAACCCCATCATCATAGCAAATGTTTTCATAACAAATATGGTACTGGAGATTGTTGCTTAGCTGCAGTTTTCAACCTTTTTAGTTATTTTAATATTTTCTTTTTTGTACTGGCCAATAGTCGGTTCTTGAACATGCGAATACGATACGTATTCACCAAAGTCAATATTCGAATATATTCGAATATTCGAGTGTATTGTTACAGCCCTAGCATCAAGCTACCATATGCTAGGATAATTATAGATAATATTTCTTATGGTACATGTTGATGACAGTATAAATTGAAACTGTTTTCTTCAGTGGAGGAATAGATTAAAAGGGCTTAAAGTCACTTCTGTGAGAGAAAGGGTCAATGCAGGATAGAATGTGGTGCAGATGCTTTCTGCATAATCAGGGCTCCAGATAAGGGGAGTATTTCAAAAAATTAAATCTTTATTTCTGCTATAAACCCTATGTTGTCACTACTCATTAGAATCGTCTAGGAGAGACGATTCGAATGAGTAGTAACACCATAGGATTTTGTGCAAAATTAAGTTCAAAAATGTTGGATTTGTGCAGTTTGTGGAGCCCTGATAATTATGTCAGGATGTAGGAAAAAAACTTACGACTCGTTTATCAAAACAAGGATAATCATAATAAGCCGCTATCTCGATACAAAACATTCATTTTCATCAAATACCACTTCTGTTGATGAACCATAGCTCAGGATGGTTTTATAGTAATTATATTAATCTGAATTCAAGATTAGGTTGATATTTCAATTAATACTAAAATGTAAAGTCGAGAACCCAACCCTATGTGACTATACTATGCTGTAGAATTGTCTCTAATGAGTAGTTGCATCATAGGGGTTTGTGGAGACCCATTACCCCATAGCCTGTTTCTAGTTTTGAAAACAGGTCACCACTTAAAGCAGGTTGAACATAAAACAGAATGCTTTACTTCCAGCCTGCTTTAAGCTTAACCCTGCAAGAATATAGAAAATATTTCTTATGATGCATATTTATTATTGTATAAATTTGAACTATTTCTTTAATGGAGGAAATATTTAAAGGCATAAAAAGGTGTATTTATGGGGTAATGGGTTAAGAAAAAAACCATGTAGGAAATGCTCAGTTCACTCTCTCTTAAATGGAGCGGAGTATTATTTTAACAGAGCGCAATTCAAAGGTATCATCTGAATGTTTTTTGAAGAAAAGATGATTCTGGTCTAATGCCAGAAATAACATTGGATTACATTATTTACCGTTAAGTAAATTGAGCCTTTCTTTGGTACATCAATACATCATTGTTTTTTGTCAATTATTGTTCTAATATTGAATCTGGGCTTTTCAGAAGAAGCATACAGTGGAGAAGACATAATAAGAATCCACCATGAGTGTTGATGTAGGATAGGAATTTTCTCCCCCGAGGGTCAGAAAATTCATGCAGGGACGAGACTTGCCTCGTCCCTGCTTGAACTTTCTAACCCAAGGGGGAGAAATTCTTATCCTACATCAACAAAACAAATTGTGGATTCTTTTTCTCCCATTTAAATCATTAAAACATGAAACAAATAACAAAATAATTGCAGTTTGTGTGCACTTTTTTCTGCCAAAACATGACTTTTTTACAGTAAAGTCATCAGAAATGACGTCATTTAATTACCCGCATCATGCAGCGTTTGTGGTTAAGCTGGGCAAAAAATAGCCGTCACATGGTATGGAGGATAGAGTGATTCCCTATAGGGCAAATTCCTATCTTACATAGGCGAAAATGGAGAAAATTGTACTCTTTCTTTTAAATGAAACTGAGATGCAATACAATGAAGAAGATGGCAACTTTTTGAAAATGTTGATGATCACTACGTCTGATCTCTCCAAGCTGTTTGCAATATGATAAAAAAGTTTTCAGCATAAATGCATTAATTTTATTGGGGAAAAAAATGTCTTTATACGCCCTGCAAACAAGTTTGGTGGGTATATAGAATCACCTTGTCCGTGTCCATCCTTGTAAATGCAACTCCTCCTACACCTGTACAGTGGAGAATGTGTTATTCTTCCCCAATAAACGCGTTTACGCTAAAACTATTATTTGCAGTGCAAACAGTTTGGAGCCAGATCAGACGCTGGGTAACCCGGCGTCTGATCAGGCTCCAAACTGTTTGCCACCAAGATAAACATGAAATATCAGAATTGTCCAAAAGTTGTTCTTTTCTACATTTTAGCGCTTTGCGTTTGCGTACGTTTGCGTTTAAACGGGAAAGAATAACAGATTCTCCACTGTACATTGTTCATGGGATTTGGAAATAAACTTCACAAGTTGATAGAACACCATGGAAAGATGTACATGAAGAAATATCTTTCCATTCCACCATTTCTAAGGGGAAATAATTTAATTTCAATGTTTCATACATTATAGGTTATAAGAGCTCGTAAGCACAACTCCTCCTACACCATTCATTTGATTTGGACAAAACTTCAATTAAACAACATTTTTAATGTTCATGATAAAAAAAAAAAAATTTGCTTTCTACGGGATTCGAGTCTCTGACCACAGATTTCATAGTTTCTCAATCGCATGCTTTAACCACTAGACTATTTCAACATATATGTTACCAATGACTTACTTTTTAGCTCACCTGAGCCAAAGGCTCAAGGTGAGCTATTGTGACCGCTCACCGTCCGTAGTACGTCTGTCCGTCTGTCCGTTCACTTTTACTTCAAACGACAGCTCCTCTGAACCCGCTTGATTGTAGGGAGAGTTCAAACTGCTCATGATGTTCCTTGGATGCTTCTCTACAGAAGTTGTTCAAATGAAAGGAAAAAAAGCACAAACTCTGCTTGAAAAAGCAAAAAAGCAAAAAACTTTAAAAAATCTTCTTGCCCAAAACTACTAGGCCCTAAGCTTTGATATTTGTACAGTAGAATCTCCTGGTGGATCCCTCTATAGTTTGTTAAAATGAAATCCCTAGGGTCACATTTGACACCACCCTGCACAGTTTAAGTGCTGCTCTAGGCAGGTTTGACAGTATTTTTGATTTAAGCAGAACTGTATTTACCTGAGTTACCCTTAATATACTATGGGCAAATAGCCAATATTTGCAAACAGTTTGGATCCAGATCAGATTCAACATAATGCTGCATCTAATCTGGATCCAAACTATTTGCCACTCATTTACCAACTTAACATTTTCTAAAAAAAAATTTTGTACATTTTTCACATACAGTAGGTATTTAGCAGACATCATTTCAGTCTGGTAAGGGTAAGTCCCCAGCAGCTGCAAATGCTGAGGTACTCTTGCATAATATTTGACCTCAGTGATCAGGTCAACAGAACTGAACATGTTGTCTGCTAAAGTTTAGAAATGGTTCAGTCTGCTTCATACTTAGAGAAACAGGATCTGGAAGTGATCCACTGACAGTTATGTAATTATGTCTTATGCCATATTTATATATATGTTTAATATTGGTTTTGTCACAGTTATCTGTATGTCTTGTCATTTTTTGTTGTCCAGGATTCGTCCCTTTCCCCCAATAAATACTGACCTTTGTTAACCCATTACCCCATAAATGTGCATTTTTAGGCCTTTGATTTATTCCTCCACTTAAGAAAATAATTCCCCTTTAAACAGTCATGAAAATGTAAGATGCGAAATAAGTTTCTATATCCTAGTAGATGGTAGCTTAAAGCAGTTTGAAAGTAAAGCAAAGTGTGCATTAAGACCCATTCTGCTTTACTTTCAACCTGCCATAGGTGGCCACCTATTTTCAAAACTAGAAACAGGCTATGGGGTAATGGGTAAAATGAAATTGCCTATTTGGAAAGAGCCTAATGAGAGGATGTGCCATTTGCAAAGGCCATATCTCTGACATCATTGTTTTTTGAGTTATTTCCCTTTGTGATATTTTCTTGTCAAGAAGACAACTCCAGTTCTACTGATGCTATTGTAATGAAATTTTATGTATGGAAAGAAACTGATGAGAGAAAAAGCCATGCACAAGGGCAGCAATATTTTGTTTTTCCCCTTGGTCATATTTTATTGTCAGGAAAATAACTCCAGTTCTGCTGACGCTAGTGAAATAATTATCATTTACTGGAAATGGAAATAGCTTGATAAGAGGATGTGTCATGGATAAGGGTCATAAGCTTGGCAACAAAATTCACTTTTGTCATGTTTTCTTGTCCGGAAGATAACTCCATTTATAGCTACATGTATATTAAAATGTTGTCTTGCCCAGTCAACTTAGGTACAAACTTCAATGTCCTCAGGTAAGCGAATTTAGGGCCATGGCCCTCTTGTTAAGATATATTACTTTTATTAATAATCATGTGAAATCCTGGTTTTAGCGTATATAAAGAAGAAATAAAGCCACATTAGGTTTGCTTTAAAAAGCTTATCTAGTAAGCTTTGTCTGAAAGTCAATTATGCCTCATTCTTTCTTTCCCTTGCTCTTTGGAATTACTTGGTGTAGTTAGGTTCATAAAAAATGTTCATATATACGTTTTTCCGGTTAACGTAGTCGAAACAAAAATTATAGTTCTACTTTATACAGGCATACATATACACACCATTAGAAGTAGATGCTAGCTTCAAGCAGATTGAGAGTAAAACAGAATGTTCTTTGAGGTGCATACTGCTTTGCTTCAGTCTGCTTTAAGAAAGCATCTGTCTTCAATATGGGAAACAAGCTAAGGAGGGATTGTAATTAAACCCAGTTTAGTCTGTATTCTATTTCCAGAAAGTGGTTTGTTCTTTAGTATAAAGTGTTATTGCACAGGTTGGAAACAAATACTGACATGTTGGAAAACCAAAACCCATTTACAAAACATGTTGGCTTCTTATGCTGATTGAGAGGCACTCCATTTATCTGAACAATTGCTCTTTAACACATTCAGCCCTAGTGACGAGTTTACTGGTCAATTACAAACAGTGTGCCTGTGAGGATTACGCTTGTCATATGTAAACAGTGTAGACCCTGATCAGAGGGCTCTTTAAAGAGCCCTCTGATCAGGGTCTACACTGTTTGTCATTTTGAAATACATGTATTTTGTTAAAATCAACCCTAAATAGTCAAAAATGGACTAGACTCATTTTGAAATTGGAATTGTCCTTTAAAAGTTTCAGGGGTGAATGAGTTAACCCTTTTGCTGCTGAAATGTCTACTTGGAAACATTGTCTGCTTTGATGTCAGAAAACAGTGTAGACCCTTATCAAAAGGTTCCTCAATCTCTCTACTGATTGTTTAAAGGAAGTTTGACTACATTAAAATATATATGGCTGGTAACTTTTCCAGAAGTTGGTAAATCCATTTAAAATTTCAGCAATTGAAGATCTTTTCTGTTCACTCTTATGATATTATAAGCTTTGTCTATTTATGGGTTGTTGTTTTTTTCGACACAATTTATTTAGATTTTAGGTATTTTGACTGAAGAAAAATTGATGTGAGTGTTAAACATTTTTTATTCTGATCAGATGTTAAGTAACTTGAGATGGGATCAGGGCCCATGCTTATAAAGCGTTTGAGTTGAGTTTGTCCTCTAGCATTTGATTGGTCAGATTTGAGCCTAGGCTCAAATCTGATGAATCAAATGCTTAAGAATGATTTAAGTCTCAACTCAACACTTTATAAGCATGGACCCTGGATACAAACTGCAAACTTGTAGTTGTGTTTGGCGTTAGGGGTTAATACACTATATTGAAACCCAAATTGACTCGTAAGTCTTTCTTCTCCGTGTTTACAGAGACATGCAGTTTGGATCCTGATCCAACCTCTATGTTTTGTTGAGGGTCTGATCTAGATATAAACACTTTGCAAATTCCATCAGTATCATTGTACTTAATATATTTAATTTCCAAAATTTTAAAGCATTATATCAGCTTCCGTGACATCAAACATCTCAACCGCTTTCAAGTGTAACATAAGCATTGTAAAAAGCAATGATAATAAACAGTATATTTCACTGTTTAACCCATTACCCCATAGCCTCTTTCTAGTACTGAAAACAGGTGATCACTTAAAGCAGGTTGAAAGTAAAGCAGAATGCGCCTTAAGGCGCATTCTGCTTTACCTTCAGCCAGCTTTAAGATATACTATCTGCTAGAAAATAGAAACCATTTCCTGTAATATGTGCACATTCATGACTGTATAAATGGGACTATTTTCTTTAGTAAAGGAATAAATTAGAGGCGTAGAAAGGCATATTTATGGGTTAATGGGTTAAGGCAGGATGACTGTAAAGCAGAAAGTTCCTGTTTTTAGCTGCTTTAAAATTTTGCTTTCATCCTGCTCTATATACACATTACCAGTTTGCTGTGTGATACAGGACGATGTATTCAGCTTGAGACGTTTTTGGCGAAAACAGCCGATCTGACAAGCACTATTAGCCAAAAAGGTCTCAGGCTAAATACAACACCCTGTAGCGCACCGCCAAATGGTGATGTGTTTATTATATGCCTTCTATATACACCATCAACAAAAAGATAGTTGTTTTAAATCATTTTATATTCAGAAACATAAGATATTAGAAGCAGAACAAGAATTCTTTAATGCCACAAAGAATAGTGCCGGACTTGAACATGTACGTTTAGCCAGGATACATGACATCAGAATAAAATACAAACAATAAAACACAAGGAGTAAGATACAGACTCTTGTATCTAACTTTAAGCGGAACAACTGGACATCACAGCAAGGCATATACGGTGCTCCCTCTCTACAATGACACCCAATGGGAGACTAAATTTGTGTGCATTGTTAGGAAGGAGTTGTTATAGGGAGGGAAATTGGCTTACATTTTCAAACAGCTTGAATCCAGATCAGACACCTTGTAACACAGCGTCTGATCTGGATTCAAGCTGTTTGTCACTCGTTATTTTTGTTGCAGCTAAGTTACTTTTAAAAAGTGTTATAGACATAATTGTACTGTTTAGGGAACTGCGACAAGAGTTGTTGTAAGGAGGGTCGTTGTAGGGAGGGAGCACTAGTATTGTAGAAATAGAAGATACTACCTGCCTTTTGCATCATTATTCAGTCTTCTGTTAAGTTATGCCGTTAGTAGAGGTTTTGGTACAAAACTTTAACCCTTTCAACACTAAGTAACTCTTGTGGTACAAAGCTTTATAATTAAGTGCTTGCACACCTATTCTAGGGCATTTGGCAAAGATGTTTTGAAGTGCAGCTAGCGCACAATAAATCAACTAATTGATTTGACTGACAGTTAACTCTTTCAACACTAAGTAACTCTTGTGGGCTATTATGTTCACTTGTGGATCTTTTAAGACACTAAAACATGAACCAGTCTTCTTGGAATTCTGGGTAGTTTAATAAATTTGCTCTAAATTAGTAAACTGTGTAGACTCTGATCTAGGTCTACATTGTTTGCAATGTGATGAGTATATTTTAAACAGGTCCATGGTGTTGAAAGAGTTAAGAGTAAAATAAGACTTCAATCATTTAGGTTAATCCACTATCTCACTCGAACATGTTACGAATATCCAATTAACACATACTATAAACCTAGAAATCATTCCATACTCGGAGCTTTTTATATAGGGAATAATATTTCAAATACTTAAAGCCTTAGGTTGTCACTCTTAACCCTTGCCCCATAGAAGCGACTTTTAGCGTATTTAATATATTCCTCCGCTGAAGAAAATAGTTCCAGTTTATACCCTCATGAACAATAACCATTATAAATATTTTATATAGCCTAGCAGATTTTAGCTTAAAGCAGGCTGAAAGTAAAGCAGAATGTGCCCTAAGGCACATTCTGCTTTACTTTCAACCTGCTTTAAGTGGTTACCTGTTTTTCAAAACTAGAAACAAGCTATGAGGTAAAGGGTTAAAGTCCTATAATGTGCTTACTCATTCTTAGAACCTTTAAGATATGAAGGAAACATGTGAGTTACTTTCATATCATTTGGGTCAAAAAGTCAAAACAGTTTTGATCTTGATGAGATGCTGCCTTACCAGGTGTCTCATCATGATCGAAACTATTTGCAAAGGTTATAATTATGGTTTAACCTCTTGCCTGCTAAGAGTTGCATACCCTGATCAGAGGGCTCCTATAAGAGCCCTTTGATCAGGGTCTGCACTGTTTGCTTATCTAGACCAAGAAGACTGGTTCAAGTTTTGGCAAGTAAAAGAATCCACAAAGGAACCTAATAACCCACAAGAGTAACTTAGTGTTGAAAGAGTACATATTGTAATTAAAACATGTACTTTGTTATTTATTATTACAGACCAAAAGAAATGCAGGTTTGAGTGTTAAAAAGGCCTGCCTTCCGAGAAATGGTTTAGACTTTTATTGTCTGTGGTATTGTGGCATTGTCTGACCACAAATGCCACAAAAACTACTTACAGAAGCATTCTGCACCATCTTAGTTCTACATAAAGCTTCAACAAGCCTAAGATGACTGCTTTATTCAGTACAAAATTACAGTAAAACCTCTTTATTACGACCACTAAAATGAAGGCTAATTAATTGATGGTATAAAAGACAGGTGACAGCTAAAGCAAAGTGACAGTAAAACAGAAAGCTCCTACAGGAGCTCTCTGTTTTACTGTCACCTTGCTTTAAGCAGTTATCTGTCCTAAACACATATTCTAACACACTTCTCATAAGCCCCTATATAAACAAAGAATGAACATTTCAGTGTTTTAATTTTCAATAAAACACTCAGGTGCTAAAACGTTCTTACGTGACGTCATATGGGTTCGAAAATGTGTACGCCAAGAAATGTAGCGGCGTTGCTTCGGTGCAAATTAAGGTTAAATCATGTGTTAGAATCGAAATAATAAATTAATACAAGTGTTTTATCTGACAATCAAATACGGGTAGTTGTTGAGATGCTTGTAATTAAACCACTCGGCCTAAAGGCCTCGTGATTAAATTACAACGCATCTCAACTCCTACCAGTGTTCGATTGCACGATCAAACACTGGTATGAATTTATTTTTTCTTAAATAATTAACTCAATTTAGTGGTTGTAATAGAGTGGTTATACTGTACTCCTATTTGAGCATTTCTCTAGTCCTGCATTTTAGTCTGCCCCAATTGTATTGAACTGTCCATTCATCTTATTTTGAATGATTACTTTACTAGCTCCACTTTTGTGTGCTAAAGCGTTAAATCACACATTTATCTAAAGAGCTTAACAGTTGACTATGCAATCTTTCATCAAGCTCAATGGCAGCTTCCTTTTAAAAAATAAGTTATAGATATGTGACGGTCCCTAGAATGTCACGAGAATGTACTGGAAGATTGATAATGGCACAGGTAATGAAATTACACAAGTCAAGCATCTACAGATGGTACAGAAAGTGTTGAAGTAGCAGGACTCCCGGAATCTCCCACATTATCTCCTTTATTCCACCACCAAAGCCTATATTGTGACTACTCATTAAAGTCATCTTGTAGGGATGATTCTAATGAGTAATCATAATAATTATAGAGTTTGTCATTGACATATGGAATTTCGTGGTTTAAGTATTTCTTATATTCGGTGCTACGATGTCTGAGAGGAAATCTAGAACTAAAGTAGATTAGCGCTGGGTCGTGCTAAGGAAGGTTCTCTGGTCTTTAATTGTGATAAATGCAGCAATTAGAACCTGCACACAAAAAATGTGTTTTTACAGTTAAACTTACCTTAGGCAGCCACTCAAATGATGGAATATCAGTCTTCATCCCATTACTCCTTAAATATGCCTTTTTATGCCTTTGTTTTATTACTCAACTGAAGAAAATAGTTCCGCTTGATACAGTCATCAATGAATATGTACCATAAGAAATACTTTTATATTCTAGCAGATGGTAGATTAAAGCAGGTTGAAAGTAAAGCAGAATGCGCCTAAGGGGCGCATTCTGCTTTACTTACAACCTGCTTTAAGTGGTCATGTGTCTTCAAAACTCTGAGAAACATGTTATGGGATGATGGGTTAATAGGGCTAACAATAATTGAGCAATTATCTGTCTGGACCAATTTTCTCATTTAACCTTTTTCCTGCTGACTAATAACATATAAAAATCTGCCAACCATTAACTTTAGCATCTGAAGTATTACATTTGCTAACATAAAAAGGATAATATTCCTCAGAAAAGACTGTAGACTCATGTCTGATAGCTTGTTGCAGACTAAAAATACTTTGCATTCAAAGAGTTGATTATGATAAATGCTGCAGTTAGAACCAGCACAATTGCAAGATTGTGAAAGTTTACAAGAAGCTTGCACAAACTTGCCCTGATGTTCCAATTGCAAGTTTGCACAAGTTTACAAAAACTTCCACAAGCTTGCAGCAAGGTTCCAATTGCAAGCTTGCTCAAGCTTACAAATTTTCAAGATGCTTGCTCAAGTTTGCAGCAAGGCTCCAATCGCAAGCTTACAAATTTACAAGAAGCTTCCACATGCTTCCTTTGCCCCAAGGTTCCAATTACAAGATTGCACAAGCTTACAAGAAGCTTGCAAGTTCCAATTGCAAGTTTACAAGAAGCTTGCATATGCTTGTCACAAGATTCCAATTGCAAACTTGTGCAAGCACAAGAAACTTGCACAAGGCTGTCGCAAGGTTCCTATAGCATTTTTCAAGAAGCTTCCACAAACTTGCCACAAGGTTCCAATTGCAAGCTTGTACAAGGTTACAAGTTTACAAGAAGCTTTCACAAGCTTGCCCCAAGGTTCCAATTGTAAACTTGTGCAAGCTTACAAGAAGAATGTAGCAAGGTTCCAACTGCAAGCTTGCACAAGCTACAAGTTTACAAGAAGCTAGCACAAGCTTGCCCTAAGGTTCCAATAATTGCAAGCTTGTGTACATTTACAAGTTTACAAGAAGCTTACAAGTTTACAAGAAGTATGCACAAGCTTGCCCCAAGGTTCCAATTGCAAGCTTGTGCAAGCTTACAAGTTTACAAGAAGCATGTAGCAAGGTTCCAATTGCAAGCTTGTGCAAGCTTACAAGTTCACAAGAAGCTTGCAAAGGGGTAAAAATCAATTGAATAATAGACTGTGGTTCTGCCCAATGGGAAATTAGAACACCAGTTTTGTAAATAAAGCCAAGAAATATTCTCATGAACTTGTTTTTCTGCAATTTTCATTGTGAATAAATGTATCTTTGGAAGTATAGAAACCAAATTGATCATCAAATGTTGTCATGACAGAATTTTATATTTAACCCATTACCCCATAAATATGCCTTTTTATGCCTTTACTTTATTACTCCACTAAAGGAAATAGTGCCACTTTATATAGTTATGAATATATATTGTAACAAATATTTTCTATATCCTAGCAGATGGTAGCTTAAAGCAGGCTGAAAGTAAAGTAGAATGCGCCTTAAGGTGCATTCTGCTTTACTTTCAACCTGCTATAAGTGGTCACCTGTCTTCAAAACTAGAAACAGGCTATGGGGTAAAGGGTTAAAATATGAGCCCACGTGTTGTCCTGTGTGTGCCCTAAAGACAAACATGTTACAATATTATCCAAGTGGAGCACTGAGAAATAAGTTCTTAGAGCATTTATTGGAATAAAGTTCTAATGGTCCATGTCACTATTGCATGTGAATAAATTGGAATGACAAAGTTGTAACATGTGTGTCATTTAATTTGTATCTGTCTTTATTGTTTATTGATCTGACATTTGATGGAAATTCAACCATTAATCCTTTACCCCATAGCCTGTTTCAATTTTGAAGACAGGTGACCACTTAAAGCAGGTTGAAAGTAAAGCAGAATGCGCCATAAGGCGCATTCTGCTTTACTTTCAGCCTGCTTTAAGCCATCATCTGCTAGAATTTAGAAAATATTTCTTACGATACATATTCATGAGTGTAAAAATTGGATCTATTATCTTCAGTGGAGGAATAAATGAAAGGCTTTAAAAAGGCATATTTATGGGGTAATGGGTTAATCGTTTTGCACTACTATACTGTGGGGAACATGTTATTCTTACCCATTTAATCCATTTCTTCATAGATGCAAATTTTTATGCATTTGATTTATTCCTCCACTGAAGAAAATAGTACCACTTTATACAGTCATGAATAAGAAATATTTTTTATATCCTAGCAGATGGAAGCTGAAAGCAGGCACATTCGGCTTTCCTGAAGGAGAGCTGTCTGATCTGGGTCTACACTAATTTCAAAATGCATCAGTATACACAATTGGCAAGAGAAGGGGTGCAGAACAAAGAAATTGATTAAAAAAATCTTATATAAATGTCGTTTAATTGAAATGTAATTACATTTACGAAACAAACAACAATTATCTGTTGTTAATAACAAAAATGTTGTGATGGGGGATAGACGTCACTGTCTAAATAACACAATTTGTTTTTGTTTTAGATTGTGACAATTTGGTACATGTACAATTACCATTTTGAACTGAAATAGATACTATCTCTTTGCATGCTAGCCACAGAAACGTGATTATATTAGCAAACTGTTTGGATCCTGATGAGATGCCGGTTTACGCAGCATCCCATCATGATCCAAACTGTTTGACACTCTGACTCTGTTTTAAAATGAACTTTTTTGACGATTCTGTTTTAAGAACAGTAGCAGATGACAATTGTTGCAGACTAAAAAATTACCCAGCATGCAAAGAGTTATAATATTTATATGTGATGCTTACCCTTTTCATGCTGAATTTATCAGATGGACTGTTACATTTTTGAAACATTCATTTACATTTATTCTAAGGGATTTTTGTAGAAAATATTTCAGTAAAACAAACAGTGTAGACCATGATCAAAGGGCTCCTTATGGAGCCCTTTGATCATGGTCTACATGTTTGTAAAGTATCTGGCATAGAAATGTTTTAATCAAGGCCTGAAATTGCTTTGACATGAGTTAATTTGTTTTCTAAATTATACATGTCTTAAGTCAAAGATTTTAATATTTGACGATGATTAAGAGAAGAATCAGTAGTATTCGTAAATTATACATGTCTCAAACAGTTACCATGGTAACATAGTTACTCCTAACAGTGGTAATGACTATTCTCTTATTTACAACAGTATAATTATCTGGAAACACTGTATATTATCATCTCATCAATCTTGTAAAACTTTGTTAGTTAAACAATGGTACAGCATTCCCACCCTACAAGGGCCATCTCAACAACGACTCCCTCCTTACAACGACCCTTGCCTGCCGCAGTTCCCTAAACAGGTCAATTTTTGTCAAAAGCCTTTTTCTGCTGCAATAATGTCTGCTTAAAGTTGTCGTCTGCTGTTTTTCTCAAAGTATCATATTGCACATTTTGACAGTAAAAAACTTAAAGACCATTAACAAACAGTTTAAATCCAGATCAGACGCCGCGTAACGCGGCGTCTGATCTGGATTCAAGCTGTCTTTAAAATGTAAACCAATTTCCCTCCCTCTAACGACTCCCTCCAAACAACGAACACAATTTGTGTCTCCCATTGGAGGGAGGGAAGACTGTACAAGCTTGTTTACTCTTAGCATGCTATCAGTGAAACCATGATAACCTTTGCAAAAAGTTTGGATCCTGATGAAAACCTGCTAGCGCATAACTTGGCATCTCATCAGGATCCAAAATGTTTGAAACTCTGACTCTGTTTTGAAAAGAAAATTTGAAAAATCTATATTTAAAACAGTAGCTGGGATGACAAATAATGATTGTTGCAGACGAAAAAATTACCCAGCATGCAAAAAGTTAAAATAGCATACTATACAGTCAACCCTTAAATGATAACTCAAACTTGCTTGAGTCAAACAAATACCCATAATTCAAAGTTAAAACATGGCTGAGTCACGGGGAAGTAAATTGAACAAATCCAACATTTTCTCACTCTTTTGAACACCAAATCCTATGGTGTAACTACTAATTAGAATTGTCTCTTCGAGACGATTCTAATGAGTAGTGACACCATATAGAGTTTAAAGCAGAAATAAAGATTTAAATTTTTGAAATACTCCCTTTATCTGGAGCCCAATGCATTTTAACTTTGAAATAGAAGTATATGTTTGACTGAAGAAAGTTTAAAGGGATACGCGCCCAATTCTTGCGCCAACTGGCAGTTTTAACAAAGACCGATAATTCAAGGATCGTTACTCAATGAAATAATCCATATCAGTTACCTTCCAATAGGTACTTTCAGTTTTGAACAATCTCTATTAATCGCGACAAATAAACGGTAAACATATGAAACGCACTGGAAAGGGAAGTAAGTGAAATCTGGCAAATATGCAAGACTTCAAGCCCTACTGTATCTGCAACAATAATTGTCATCTGCTACTGTTCTAAAAATAGATTTTTCGAATTTGTCTAATATGGTAGCAAATAAAGTTAGACATCACAAAAATGTATGTAACAAAGACTTGTTGTAAAGAGTGTTGACTGTTATATATCGTCTGTGTCATTCGAATAGGACGAATACACGAAATTCCAACTTTTCAGGAGACTTTTCATGTCACTTGTTACCTTGAATATATGACCTTTTTGACCGGTTAAATATTGAATAAGTTAAATATTGAATAACAGCTAAATTGCAGTTGTTAAAAAATATAATTATGTATAATCTTTGTCGCATTTTCAAATGGTTTCATATTGCATTAATATAAGTGAGATAATTGCTACTTACAGTCGAAGAGAGACTCTAAGAGTTTATTATGATGTCCATGACACGATTTGTTTAACATCAGTATCCAGCGATTTTCATTGCATCTACAACCTTTTTGACTGGTTAAATATTGGAACCA
The DNA here is from genome assembly GCA_922989275.2 of Gari tellinella. Classification (NCBI taxonomy): domain Eukaryota; kingdom Metazoa; phylum Mollusca; class Bivalvia; order Cardiida; family Psammobiidae; genus Gari; species Gari tellinella. The sequence continues at coordinate 72,265,122 of OV277863.1, forward strand.
ATCGAAATACAAGATATGCTTACGTGACTATATCTCATCTTTTTTATTGGTTATCAATACCGATATCGCATTCAAAGCTGGAAAATAAACATATTCGAAAAAAGGAAAAATCCATTTTTTGCAGAATTGCATATACAGTAGAACTTCGATGTGTCGAACTTCGAAGAGTCGAGTTTCTCGATGTGTCGATTTTTTCTTAAAGTCCCAATTGTTCTCCCTATATAACCTTATTAAAAACCTACGTATGACTCGAGTTTTTATAAGTCGAGTTTTTCGCTATATCGACTTTTTTTCTCGGTCCGTACGTACTGTTTCACTCAAAATTCACTGCACATGTGTCGATGTTCGACTGTACAAAATTTGACTGACCGGCATATGGTGTGTGGAGTTTTTCACACCTCCGTGACCATCTTTACTCGATTGATTGTCGTGAATCAGAATGACCTGACTACCCAATTATCCAGGACAAACAGGCCAACACCTTCTGAATGTGTCAAAAGCCCCGTGTATTCCTTGATTCATCAACTCTTTTCCATAATTTATTCGTCACGGACTTTATCATAGCACCCTTATTTCGTTTTGTGTAAAGTCAATATAAACCGAACGTTAAAGCATATGCGTAGTTCGGTCGATGTTTTTATGCCGGAAGAGAATGTGTGTGTAATAGACAAAGAACAACTCACGCGGAACCCATCCACAAATGTGTAGCATCAATAGTTATGCAATTAACCTTATCCCTCTAAGGAGATATTGCTACTATTTTAAGAAAAGGGTTTCCCCTGAATCTGGTTCCAGCGTTTCGAGAGAATGTATATGCTGGAATGGGTACAAGAACCGGTGTGCAGATAAAAAGCGACATCCGTCCATACCGTTGTTTTTTTCCCCTGAAACTTGACTTACGGGAAACGAATTTTCGCTTAACGAACATCTTTAAGATTCGTTTTTTTGTAAAATTAGTAAATATGCATTCAGTTTGGATGCGATACGAGGCAGACATAATTACGTTCGAATGTTTTTAATTGGAAATAATCAATATCAACAGGTAACATACGGACATGTCGGCTTTATGGAGATCGAGTATATTTGAAAAAGAATTCGAGGAAACATCAGGTAAACATGAGTCGAGGCTTCGATGTGTCGAGTTTTTTATGATGGTCCCTTCAACATCGACACATCGAAGTTCTACTGTACATCTTTTTCGAACATAACCAACGGATATAGTGGTTACAATTGTATAACCATTCTTAATATAGCCTTGATGGGAATGTTTTTTTCTGAAACACACAATCTGTCTGCATTCCTCTATTAACTATTATCATCCAAATTATATGTCTGCTTTAAGATAGTTGTCTGCTACAATTATTAAACCAAGTTTTACAAATCTTTTAAGTCATGAAGTATAAATATAAGTTTCAAATGGTTTGGATACTGATCAGATCTTGGGTTATCAGTGTCTTGTCTGGTTCTACACTGTTTGCGAGTACAAGGTCAAGTAGTGCTCAGCAGGATACAGTGAAATCATGAAATGTTCCCAGTACAATGTACTGTTGTTGATTTCGTTGATACTTGATCCCTTTCACTGCCTTAATATGGTCTGCTTTAACTCTTTCCTCCCTGAAACTTCAAATGGACAATCCCAGTTTCCATTTTAGTTTAGTCCATTTCTGACTTTTAAGGGTTGTTTTTGTCAATGTTTTGCATTATGACAAACAGTGAAGACCCAGATCAGAGGGCTCCATAAGGAGCCCTCTGATCTGGGTATTCACTGTTTGCATAGGACAAGTGCACTTGTCACATGTATACTGTTTGAAAAGGACGCCTATAGGCGGGACTAGGGTTCAAAGGGTTAACCCATTACCACATAGCCTGTTTATAGTATTGAAGATAGGTGACCACTTAAAGCACGTTGAAAGTAAAGCAGAATGTGCCGAAAGGCACATTGTGCTTTACTTTCAGCCTGCTTTAAGCTACAATCTCCCAGAATATAGTTTGTTTTGTTTGTTTTAATTTTACGTCACTTTCAACAGTATTTCAGTCATATCGTGACGTCCAGCTAATTACAGGTGAAGGAAGACCCCAGAAGTCCTTTTATGTACTGTTTCAGGCACAAATTGGCAACTGGGTAGAACCACCGACCTTTCGCAAGCCAGCTGGAAGGCTTCCCCACATGAAAAATCCGAACGACCCTACTGGGATTCGAACTCACAGCGGTGAGGAGCTTAGCCTCGGAATATAGAAAATGTGTCTTAAGATACATGTTCATGACTGTACAAATTTGATCTATTTTCTTCAATGAAGGGATAAGTTAAAGGTGTAAAAAGGCATATGTATGGGGCAATGGGTTAAAATTGTTGTGGATGTGCTTATTTCTCAAATGCGGATCAATAGGAGAGTCTAATTAACATCTTTAATCATGATTGCATGAACCCCCAAGTTGCTTTGTGTCAGACCTGGATCCATACTGTTAGTAAACATATTGTATATTCTGGCTTGATAGTGGAAGGGTTAACCCTAACAATGTAAGAAACAAGTGTAAATCCTTTGCAAACAGTGTAGAACCAGATCAGAGGGCTGATTTGGGCCTGCTCTGTTTGTAATACTTATAACAACATGTGTTTTGGGAAAAACCACTGGAAAATCAACTTGACCTGGTAATCAGATTAAGTGGGGTTTATCCATTTGAAAACTCTATCATTGTAAGGTTTACTATAAGCACTTCTGTAAATTGCCGGTGCTGATAAATCTATCAACTTCACACTGTTTGACCTCTACACTGAATAGGTGGAAAGATCGAGATATTCAACAATAATTTGAACAGCTGTTGAAAACTGAAGTTGGCCAATTTTACAACCAATCTTTCGTTAAGCAACCACTTATGAAAGTAGCATGCAGAGCTCTTAACAAGACATGTGGCTGCTTATTGCAGGTTAAAAATAATACAGAAAGTTCATTAATTTTTGACTGCATTATATAAGTAACCACATGTAGACTATTGTTTATGCAGGTCTTAGACTATAAAATGTGGTGAGACAAGATTGTCTGTATATGCAGTTTATGACACAGGGCCCCGACACGATTGCGTTTTGAGAGAAAAAATCAAGGTATATATAGAGACAAGGGATACAACTGATTGTTAGTACATTCTCACCCTATCTCGACAAAACTGGGCATATCATGAATAATAATTGATGAAACGACGCCCTTTTTGCACTTCTGTCTAGCTAATATAATACCCTTCCATAAAAACATAACATAAAACCAACTGTAAGCATGCACTTTCAAAAGTAATTGCATTTACTCACAGAAATCAACGACTTTTGGAAAACGGGACAGGTGTTCGTTCACAGCTGACACCGCATTGACCACTACTGTGTGCTTGTTTAGGCGGTAATATCGAACATGACAGTCATACAGGTCCATGGATATCCATTTTTTACACCGATCAAGGCTGATTTATACTCAAAACATTGCAATACCAACAACAAATTCGCATGTTTTCATCGGCAGTAAAGCTATTCTTGTATGTAGGCTTTTTTGTACGGCAATGATTTGAGAAGAAATCAGCTTTGATCGGTGTCAAAGATGTATATTTATGGAACTGCATGACTGTCATGCTCGATATCACCGCCTAAACAAGCGTACAGTAGTTGTCAATGACTGTAACACTCGATTACCACCTAAACAAGCGTACAGTAGTGGTCAATGCTGTGTTCGCTGTGAACGAACACCTGTCCCGTTTTCCATAAGTCGTTGATTTCTGTGAGTAAATGCAATTACTGTTGAAAGTGCATCCTTATAGTTGGTTTTATGTTATGTTTTTATGAAAGGGTATTATATTAGCTAGACAGAAATGCAAAAAGGGTGTCGTTTCATCAATTATTATTCGTGATATGACCGCTTTTGTCGAGATAGGGTGAGAATATACTAACAATCAGTTGTACCCCTTGTCTCTATATATACCTTCTGACAAATTTTTTTCTCAAAAATCAATCGTGCCGGGTCCCTGTGGTTTATGATACAGTGCTCCCTCTCTACAACAACACCCAGTGGGAGACACAGAATGTGGGGGTTGTTCGGAGGGAGTCGTTATTGGGAGGGAAATGTAAGACATGGCTTACATTAGCAAACAGCTTGAATCCAGATCAGACGCCGCGTAACGCGGCGTCTGATCTGGATTCAAGCTGTTCCTCAGTCGTTTTTATATTTATTCTATCAAAATGTCCACTTATATGTAACTTTGAGATAAAACAGCAGAAGACAATTTTAAGCAGAAGATAATGCAGCAGTAAAAGCGTTAGACATAATTGTCCTGTTTCGGGAACTGCGGCAAGGGTCGTTGTAAAGAGGGAGTCGTTGTTGGGAGGGAACGCTGTATTGGGAAATGGTTGAAACAAAATTTACTATTGATTGTGCTACTAGACAGTCATGATGTTAACCCCCTTTTTATACACTTTTGTAGATATAGGGTAGTCCACTTTAAAAAAAATGGTGAATTTTGGAACTGTTTCAGAAAACTTTTAAGAAAAAGCCCAAATGTAAAACAGTGCAGGCCCTGATCTGAGGGTTCCTTTAAAGTAAGGAAATATACACATACTTGTTGTCAGATAGAAAACCCCAGTGGGAAGGTATTGAATTCTTTTAGAACTATTCCAGAATAATTTCTTGAATAATCATTAACAATTCTAGAAGCGACCATTTAACGAATGTTCTTTAATGAATATTCTGCAAAAATTCTAGAAATTTGATGGTTTTAGGACCATTTTTCTAGAATTACATAAGTTCTTGAACTCCTTTTGTCTCAAAAATACATTGATTACCTAGATCAGGGGGCTCCTTCATCGGGAGTCCTCTGATCTGGGTCTACACTGTTTGCAAATGATGTATATATTCTTATTTCCCTACACAGTTTTGTTTCAATTACCCAGGTATCAACAAATAGATGCACCAAGATACAATTTCTTCACCATGTTGTGTAGATGTAACCCCCATTGATGGACTGAAAGAATGTAGCAGGTGTTTAGAACATCTGTTCTCTAAACACACTGGTTGATCTCCTTGAGATCTTACCAATCTATTCCTTTCCTATAGTGATCACCAGGGCAGGTGACTGCTTATAGCAAGATGAAAGTAAAGCAGAAAGCTCCTATGTAGGAGCTTTCTGCTTTACTTTCATCTTGCTTTAGAATGCTGTCGTTAAACTTGCATCAAGCTTTTGTTTGACGAAAACAGTTACGGAGATCTGATATAATTGTATGTGGAAAAGGATTAATTATTCTTGATCAAATTTGGAATAAACTTATATGACTTTTTAATTCTCTCATCCAAATTAATGTCTACCAAAAAATCAAATTTGGAGTGTACTTTTGTTGTGGGAGGGGATAGTATTTAGGGCCCATTAATTTCACTTTAGTTGTGTGTGTTAACTGCCACCTATTTTAAAGAAGGAAATTAAATGAATGGTTGCCTTAATTACGGTACACAAGAGTGAATGTGAATTTGCGACAAAAACTGCAGGCAACAATTACTAAGCAAAGGACGGAGGAAAAGAGCTTAGAGGATTAACCCATTATTTCCATAAGTACATCTTTTTACACCTGATTATTAAATTGTCTACCCTAAAGAAAGTAGTCCCCACCTAGGATGTCTTCAACAATGAGAAGGCATTTCCAGTATCTTTCCAGATGGTAGCTTCAAACCATTTGAGAGTAAATCGTGATGCTCCTTTAGGAACACTGCTTTACTTTCAACCAGTTTTTAAATGGCCATGCCAGGGTCCCTTAAACTAGAAAAATGCTAATGGGTAAAAGGTGTAGTGTTGTTTTCTATTTTTGAATGGATAGAGCGCTCGATCCCTCTCTACAACGACACCCAATGGGAGACAAAAATAGTGTACGTTGTTCGGAGGGAGTCGTTATAGAGAGGGGAATCGGTTAACATTTGCAAACAGCTTGAATCCAGATCAGACGCCGGGTAACGCGGCGTCTGATCTGGATTCAAGCTGTTTGTCACTTGTCATTAAGTTTTTTCTGCCCAAATGTCAAATATATGTAACTTTTAGAAAAACAGCAGACGATAATTTTCAGCAGACGATACTACAGCAATAAAAGCGTTAGACATAATTGTCATGTTAAAGGAACTGCGGCAAGGGTCATTGTTAGGAGGGTGTCGTTGTTGGGAGGGCCGTTGTAGGGAGGGAGCACTGTAATTCTTATTATGCAGTCTCTTTGAAATATTTCTTTTTTCCAGGATTTGATGAATTCTCCGCCCTGGTCTGGGGTTACTCTGTGCTTTTAATTTTATACTAAAAACTTTTATCTTATCTCTCAGAAAAGTGGAATATTTACAGTAAAACCTGTATTTAGTGACCATTCAGTAAAAATGCATGGAGATCTCTTAAATAGGTTACTGCTTAATGCAGGATAAAAGATATGCAGAAAGCTCCATTAGGAGCTTTCTGCATTACTTTTATCCTGCATTAAGCTGCATAATTTATGCAAGACTACAAATTTGTTTTTGTTCTACTTACAGGTTTTACTCTAAAAGAAAATACAAGAATTATGAGACAGGTTAATAAAAACACTTACTGAAATCCAGGGGTTTAGTATATCAAATAATTAGTGTTGGCATCAAAGAGAATTATGGGAATAATTGCTGATAGTCGGTTTGCCAAAACTCCCATCTGTTGATTCCTGATTAACCCTTCGGATGCTGGGATTCTATTTTCATAGCATTATAATGAGCTACCAGAAAAGAAAAAGTCAATTTCAGATATTTGGAAGACTGCATAATTAACTTTTCTAAGCTAAATATATATTTGTAAATGGAGTAGACCCTGATCAAAGGGTTCCATAAGGAGCCTTTCATTAGTCCGTGCACATTTAACTTGCCCTTTTCTGAAAAATATACGCTACAAACAGCCCTAAAAATCAACATAAAGTACCAGCCAATCTTTGAAAGTGAAATAATCCATATGAGAAACTCAGAAGATAAAGGATAGATGTGAACAATATATACATGTATAATAACCTGGATGTCCCCACAACAACGAGCTGATGTTGACCCGACTGCAAAGAATGGGATGATGCATCATAAGATGGCTTTGAGCGATTGTAAATCCTTGTTAGAAACAACAAAAACAACAACACATATTATATAGCTTGTATGCAATACCTCACTCAAAAGAAGTTGCATTATATGAGTTTTTATTTACAGAAGTTTCAAAAAAATTATATACAGCATCATCATAGAAGACAACTTGTTATTAGCGAAGTGCACACTTTTTCAAGAATGACAACTTGTTCAGCAAGAGAAGGGTTAAGAATCGAGCCAGGCAGACAAACACTTGAGCTAAACAATGTCAATATTATCTAAGGCACAGATGTGATTGACCAAACCTATAAAACCCATGTAAAACAAACTTTACCCTTGCCCTGCCTAAACATGCCCACATCAACATTAGCAAACAGGTTTGATCCAGATCAGATGCCAATCTTTTGATGAGGATCCAAACAGGTTGACACTATATGTGTCTTAGTCATAATGTAAAAATCTGTATTTTAAGAAATTGCTGCAGGTAATAGTTTTGAAGCAGATTATGTTATATATTAGCATCATTAAGGTTTTAATATTCCATTCATAAACTCTTGCATCAGAAAACATAAACTGATGTTGACTTCTTGGTATCATCCCAGTATTGAGACTGAAGTAAAATTTTCAAAACTACAGGGCTCCAGATAAGGGGGTATTTCAAAAAGTAAAATCTTTAAACCCTACGATGTCACTACTCATTAGAATTGTCTCTTCGAGACGATTCTAATGAGTAGTATAGGTCGTTTGCAGTTCAAAAAAACACGATAATTTTCAAATATCTCCATAACAAGAAAACGGAGACAAATTGAATTTTGCATAGATTTATGATATACCTATACCAACTCTGACAAAAAAGAAATATTTTTTTCTCTTCGTAATAAAAAAGTTTTATTCATAACTTCTATATAAAGTTTACACTTCTAAGGGACAGTTTTCCGAAGGGTGATTTCAAGTTATTCAACAGCCTATCTTTCACGACCCGGCAACGCCTCACCGTTAAGCCATCGCATACCATAGCAGTTTACAACTAACCGAACGAGGCCCTGACTGGGGTACGTTAAACGTATTAACTGACCATACTGTCATTTACGCACATGTTAGATCCTAATCGGACACCGGAGCCATTTCATACCTGAATAGGATCCGACCCATGTGCCACTCATACGAAAGTTTTATCAACAAAACGCAAAATAACTAAATGCGATAAATAACAGAAGAGACATGTTCATACCAGACGATCTACACCAACTTACCATTATCAAATTTTCAACAGAATGTTTCCAGATCAGTTCGAAAACCTTTATTATTTTATCGCTTAAAGGAAACGTAATGTAAACGTAATTGCAATACAACTCGAACATTGATACATATTAAACTCCAGATAAGGGGAGTATTTCCAAAACTACTAGTAAAACTTTATTTCTGAATTAAGCCCTATGGTGTGACTACTCATTAGAACCGTCTTTCTTCGAGTAGTCACACCATAGGATTTGGTGCTGAACTGGGTGAGAAAATGTTGGACTTGTTCAAGTTTCTCTCTCTTATCTGGAGCTCTGTAATTATGTAGAAATGTTAGAGCTTCGGTTTGAAAAGTAATTGCAATTCTCTTTATTCCTGGTGAAGAGTTCGTGGATTTAGGCATAGTAAAAATGTAATGGATTATGGGGCCTCACAATTAATTGTGTACAACTAAACAACCAATATCAGCACGGGATTCACCTTTCAGACAGAAGCAACTTGCACGGGATTTTACCTGGGGATATTCTCCAATATAAACAAACGTGATCAAGGTAATAGCCAATAACACCCCACGTAATTGACCATTTTCAGCGACACAAAATTTATATAAAACAAAGAAGAAAAGTATTTAGTTAGACTTTCAAAAAATTTGAATTTCCTTGTCAGAGTAGGTATAGACACATCATAAGTGTATGCAAAATTCAATTTAAATACGTCCATTAGTTTTAAAATTATCTAAGATTTATCGTGTTTTTTTGAACTGCAAACGACCTATAACATCATAGGATTTGGTGGTAAAATGAGTGAGAAAGTGTTGGATTTGATCAGTTTACCCCCTCTTATCTGGAGCCCTGAAACTGTTTGCAAAAGCTGGTTTATAATAAATGCTGTCATCTCAGCCACTGTGCCAGGGGCCCGTTTCATAAAACTTCTTACGACAAATGTTGTCGTAAGTCAGATTATAAAAGTCTAAATTATTATTTATTTCTCCATCTAATCCTGTCTTGTGACATCTTTTTGGAATCGTCTTGAAAAGACGATTCCAAAAAGGCGTCACAAGACAGGATTCGATAGAGAAATCAGAAATTAAATACATTTTTAAGATTAGACTTACAATCGTTTTTGTCGTAAGATGTTTTATGAAACGGACCCCTGATCAGTTTCTACACTAACAAGACTTAGTGAAATAGGATACTCCTTATGCTTCTGAGTGGCAAACAGTGTATACCCTGACCAGAGGGGATAATCTTGATCTAATAAGCAGAAACATTTTCTATGACAATTAAACCCCAGAACAGCGAACAGTGGTTCTGGGCTTAACTGTCAGAGAGAATGGTTTCTGTTTATTTGATCGAGATTATCCCCTCTACAAAGAACTCAATCGATGGCAGGTCCATGCATATATGCGCGCTGCTTTGCAAAGAATCGGTTAGTCAAAATCATCTTCCTGAAATCATTATCATCTTATCTCATCATCCCTCATCATTCATCGGCCATATATGACCTAATTTGTGTCGCAGTGCCGCAAAACCCAACTCATTCAACTATCCAGACCAGATGGCTGCTTAACCCATTACCCCATAGCCTGTTTCTAATTTTGAAAATAGGTTACTAATTAAAGCAGGTTGAAAGTAAAGTAGAATGCGCCTTTTAGGCACATTCTGCTTTACTTTCAGCCTGCTATAAGCTACCATCTTCTAGAATATAGAAAATATTTCTTATCACACATATTTATAACAGTTTAAATTGGAACTATTTTTTGCAGTGTAGAAATAAATTCAAGGCGTAAAAAGGCGTATTTATGGGGTAATGGGTTAAAGCAGAATGCAGGAGATGTCAGTGGTTTACTCATTGTTTGAAGTGATGCAACATAATTTTTCCATCATTGTTGAGTCTTTTAACCCTTTCCCACATAGCATATCTCTAGTATTGAATATAGGTGTCCCCTTAAAGCAGGTTGAAAGTAAAGCAGAATGCGCTTTAAGCGCATTCTGCTTTACTTTCAGCCTGCTTTAAGCTATAATCTGCTAGAATATAGAAAATATTTTGTATGATACATATTCATGACACTATAAATTGGAACTATTTTCAACAGTGGAGGAATAAATTGAATGCGTTAAAAGGCGCTTCCATGTGGGAAAGGGTTAAAGAGTGGCTAGGTTGTAGCAAAATGCAATGGAAATGTAAAACATTTCTGTTAAATAAAACGCTCTCATTGACTCTTGACAGGTTTTCCAAAATATATTATAAAGAATAACAAATAGTGAAGACCCAGATCAGAGAGCTCCTGAAGGAACCCTCTGATCTGGGTCTACACTGTTTGCAATGGATACATACTCGGTTCTGCAAGAAGCTTTATGTGTTACTTTAAAGTACTTAGCAGCCAACAGTATTTAAAGTTTCCCTTTCATGATAAAAGTACCCCAAATGTCCTTAATTTGGTTGCTAAAGAGAGGTAGTTACTGTTTATGAGCTGATTAAAACAGTAAATGAACAACATAAAATCAGAGCTCCAGATAAGGGGAGTTTTTCAAAAACTAAAATCTTTATTTCTGATTTAAACCCTATGGTGTGACTACTCATTAGAATCGTCTCTTCGAGACAATTCTAATGAGTTGTCACACCATAGGATTGGTGCTGAAATGAGTAAGAAAATGTTAGATTTATTCAAATAACTCCTTCTTATCTGGAGCCCTGACATAAAATTGAAGCATAGCATTAAGTAGCCATTAAGGAATTACTGGCTCCAAATTGAAAACTTCCTTAGTCAAGCTTTTTGTTTGTGTAACAAATAATGGAACAAAAACACTTAAAACTGATTTTTTATGACCAGATTAGCATTTTGTCAAAAGTATGAGCTACGATGATGATTCTAATGGAGGGGCGGATTCAGTTTATGCATGAATGTTGCGATGATCTCTTTCTAGATGCTTTGCTTGAAGATTTCATTATAGATATACAACGGTGCAGTGATAATTTTAAAAACCAGATGAATGAGTCCTCGGGATGTACATTCTGTAAAACAATGAGTCCTTGAGACAAACATTGAGTCCTTGAGATAAAAATTAACCAAATATCCCATAACTTATTTCTCGTTTTGAAAACAGGTGACCACTTAAAGCAGGTTGAAAGTAAAGCAGAATGTGCCTTAAGGCACATTCTGCTTTACTTTCAACCTGCTTTAAGCTACTATGCTAGGATATAGAAAGTATTTCTGGTGTTGCATATTTATGGCTATAAAATGGAACTATTCACTTCAATGGAGGACTACGGTAAAGGAATAATTATGGAGTAATAGGTTAATAAAGGTCAGAACAGCTATGGGTCAATGAGTCCCTGGCAAATTTAATGAGAATAGGACTCGGGATGCTGATCATTTCAGGGTCTCATCAGGGTCTCATCTGGGTCTACATTGTTTGCTTATTATATAACGATTATAGATATAACTGGGTTAACCTATTCATGTCTGTCTTCCACAATAGTAGATATTAGCAAACATAGTTCTCCTACTCAACATTTATTTATAAAACTCTGCCCTATATGGGCACATTTTCAGAACTACAGCGCACCCTCTCTACAACACCCAGCCGGAGACAAAAAAGTGTGCGTTTTTTGGAAGGAGTTGTTAAAGGGAGGGAAATTGATTTACATTTGCAAACGGCTTGCATCCAGATCAGACGCCGCGTAATGTAGCATCTGATCTGGATTCAAGCTGTTTGTCACCCGTCACGCTTAATCGAAAGTGACGTCAGAGTAAAACACAAAGACTCTTGTATTTTACTGTGCAGATACACACGGAAACGCTCGATATCATACAAAGGCATATAATAAATGCTATAAGCAGGTCCAAGAAGGGTTAAGCAGACAGCTATTTTTTTCACTTCTGAAACAGGTTAAATAAGTTCGAATAAAACAATTATATACCTGTAGAGTAAATCAAGTCATGGGATTACAGTACTAAATTTCTGTATCAGGATATTACCCCTTCTAGTGATGGAACGCAACATAGATATCCTCTACAAACAGTGTAGACCCAGATCAGAGGGCTCCTGACGGAGCCCTCTGTTCAGGGTCTACATTGTTTGTCATAATTTAGTATATACTATTGACAAACCCCTCTAGAGTTAAGGTATAGTAGACATTTTTCATAAATGGATGAGTCTATTTTAGAATTTCAGCGTTGTAAGGGTTAATTCAATCATCCATTTCTCATTTCGGCTAGACAGTGAGTTGGCCTATGTTGAAAGATTACAAAGTGTCTATTAACCCATTTCATTGCCAAATCCCCATAAACCGGAATATGCAAACAGTGAAGATCCAGATCAGCTGCCGAATAACTCCGCATCTGATCAGAATTACAAGCTGTTTGACGCTTGAACCAATATTTCTACAGTCAAAATGACCAAAGTCTTAATTTGAGAAACTGAAGCTGATAATATTCTTTAAGCAGACAATATTGTGGCAGTAAAATGGTTAAGTGTTTTATATCTCCTATAAGAGGGAAATCGATCAGTCTGCTTCGACAGCGTTTAACTCTTGCCATGTTAATTGTAAATTCTGGTAACCGATGAAAACAGCTTTGATCCGGATGAGATGCTGAGTAATTTGGGTTCTCATTGTTTGACATTTTGAAAGTTTAGAGAAAACAATTGTTTGAGACAGTCAAAGATGACATTTGCTGCTGAGGAAAATATAACTTAGCATTCAAAAGTTAATGATTATCTAGCTCTGATATTGTCTTCAAAATTGTTCTTGGCATTAACTTTCATTAATAGGTTAATATTCTCTCTTTAATGTAATAAACTAAAATACAAGTGCCAAACAGTCTCCTGTCCAGGTGGCAAATCATTTGGCATCTGATTTGGGTTCACACCATTTGAAAATACCAGTAATTCTTAGTATGCTAGTTGCGAAATGGTGACAACCTTTGCAAACAGTTTGGATCCAGATGAGATGTCGCAAACTGTTTGATACTCTTACCCTATTTTTGGAGAAAAAAAAATGAACTTCTACATTTTAGGACAGTGCCAGAAGACATTTGTTGTAGGCAATATTACTTATCGTTCAAGAGTTAGGTTTTACTCAGCAGTTTAAAGGTCAAGTTGCCTATTTGGTTCTAATAAAGTCAAACATGTATCAGACATCATTACAATGAAGAAACATTAAGACGTCCAAGGACAGGCTGTTGCTGCTGGACGTTACCGGAAAGCTAAATTGCAAGCTTTCTGTACTATAGTGAAACGTCCAAAAACTATACCACTGGAAATCAGAGAATTCAGAAAACTCTTTACCCCATAGCCCGTTTCTAGTTTTAAAGCTAGGTGACTTCTTAAAGCAGGTTGAAAGTAAAGCAGAATGCACCTTAACCCATTCCCCCATAAAAACACCTTTTTACGCCTCTATTTTATTCATCCACTAAAGAAAATAGCTCCAATTTATACAGTCATGACTATGTATCGTAAGAAATATTTTGTACGTTCTAGCAGATGATAGCTAAAAGCAGGCTGAAAGTAAAGCAGAATGCGCCTCAAGGCGCATTCTGCTTTACTTTCAACCTACTTTAAGTGGTCACCTATCTTCAAAACTAAAAACAGGCTATGGGGTAATGGGTTAAGGCACATTCTGCTCTAAAATATTCCTTATGATACATTTTCATGACACTATAAATTGGAACTATTTTCTTCAGCGGAGGAATAAACTGAATTAATGGGCTAAAAGGCGCTTATATTGGGGAAAAGAGTTGACTCAACATCAGGACTCCAGATAAGGGGAGTATTTCAAAAGCTATAATTTGTATTTGTGCATTAAACCCTATGGTGTCACTACTGATTAGAATTGTCTTTTTGTAGTACCATTTAAAGCAGCTAGAACTGCGCCTTAAGACACATTTTGCTTTATATTCTGTCTGCTTTAGATACAATCTACTAGAACAAAGAGTATCTTTCTACGGTAGATGAGTTGGAACTATTTTCTTCAGTAGAAGAGTAATTAAGGGCATAAAGATGTATAAAAATTGAGTAATGGGTTAAGTCATATTGAATCTCCGAACCAGTTGTTTCTACTATCTATTTCACTCAGTATGGTTAGATTATTAATTTTCGCATGTCAATATTCTCATATCTTATTTATTCTCTCACACCAGTGCCTCTCATATCTATGTGTTCAATTTGAAATTAACTGTCAGTCATATGTAGAGAAATAAACATCACATCATCTTTGTCTGCCAAAGATAAATCACTTCTTTTAATATATAGTCAAACTTTGATATCTCGAACTGGCTTAACTCAAACTATCAGATATTTCGACACACGAACTGCATTATTTCATGCTTGGTTAAGTGTGACATATACCCATATTTCAAAGTTAAAATGTGGCTAAGCTACGTTTTAACTTTGAAATTCAGGTATGTTCGATTTAACCAAGTTCAAGATATCAGAGTTCGACTGTATATCAGACTCATGATTACTAAGTCTTGTGCTATAATGAAATCACTTCTTACCAAAGCCGATACCTAATTATTTTTAGTACCTACAGTAAAACCTCTCTATTACAACCACATAAATGAGGGCTAATTGGTTGTATAAAAGACAGGTGACAGCTTGAAGCAAGGTGACAGTAAAACAGAAAGCTCCTAAAGGAGCTTTCTGTTTTACTGTCACCTTGCTTTAAAGTGACTCGCAACCAGATTTAGCTTTAAAAATAGTTATTTGTAAATATGTGTCAAACGCTTATATAAACAGGTAATAATTAGTTTAGGATAAGAAATTCTGTTTAATTTAAAAATGCATTTCAGTAAAAAAAAATATTGAGCTCTGGTGGGATTCGAAGCCGGGACCCGGCATGGGCGGACAGAAGGCAAAATAAGGAAACCGCTTAGACCACTAGGCCACGGAACTATTCGTATATCAGGGATTGTTTTAACGTATTTCAGTGTATAGCGATGGAAAGTACATACTGTACAACTACATAATTCGGCTCGGGTTTATGTCTGAGCCCGTGATCAATTTCTATAGTGTCTTTCGACGCTATGGATAAAACGATGGAAAATATATAAAAAACTAAGATTTGAAGACTTTTTCTAGAGGGTGCTTTTAGACTGGTCATATTTTTCCTATGCCAGATGCACGAAAATGCTACCCTTTTGGTTATATTTGAGTATTTTCTTTTATTTTTGCAAATGCACCATCTGGTTGCGAGTCGCTTTAAACAGTCACCTGCCTGATAATTATCATAATTGAGTGGTGGTAATAGAGAGGTTTTACTGTTTTTCAAAAATGAGGATTCCAGCTTTGATCTCATGCAGTTATCAATTTCAAAATGGCCTGTAGGTGTTCTTAAAATTCGATCTTCTCCTTCCTATAAACTTCATGCAGGCCTCAATTTGAATATTGCGGAAGTTGGTGGCTTTATAATGTACATGATTGTGTCGTTGAGAATTTGGATCAGTTAAAATTGAGGAATTAACATATTCAAGCTATGTGTGGTTGTTTATAAGTTGCCTATTATATATTTAGGACAAAGATGGTGTTTAAAAAAATGAACATCTTACTCTAAATTATGAATTATGAAAATTATCAACTTTGTTTTTCTGACAATGTCTTAGGAGTGAAGGAGCCTGAGAATCTGTATGAAAATAGGTTCTGTCTTGCTCTGCTTGGAGGCTTTATATGGAAAGGGGAATACTGTCATTCTAACAGCTCATTAACCCATTACTCCATAAATACTTCTTTGTATGCCTATTATCTATTCCTTCACCAAAGATAATAGTTCCACTTTATACAGTCATGAATATGCACCAATATGAAATACAGTAAGATTGTAGCGCTTTAACCCTTTACCTGATAGCCTATTTCTAGAATTGAAGGTAGGTGACTACTTAAAGCAGGTTGAAAGTAAAGCTGAATGCGCCTTAGGGCGCATTCTGCTTTGCTCTCAGCCTGCTTTAAGCTATCATGTGTTATAATATAGAAAAATATTCCCTATAATACATATTCATTACTGATTGAATTGGAACTATTTTCTTTAGCGGAGGAATAAATCATATTCGCTAAAAGGCGCTTCTATTGGGGAAAGGGTTAAGCAAGCTGAAAGTAAAGCAGAATGAACCCATTACTCCACAGATACACATTTTAGGCCTTTAATTTATTCCTTTACTTAAGAAAATTAGTTCCAATTATGCAGTCAAGAATATGCACAATAAGAAATGTTTCCAATATTCTAGAAGATGATAGCTTAATGCAGACTGAAAGTAAAGCAGAATGTGATCTGGGTCTTCACTGTTTACATAGGACAAGTGTACTCTTCACAAGTGCACTGTTTGTAAAGGATGTACAGACTTGGTCCCCACTCTGTATACGGGTCACACAGTAGCATCATGAAACAGGCAGAGTGCATCATGTTTTGTATGTATTTTTTGGGAAAGAGAACAGATTATTTTTCTCTATTCTCTTAGATGTCAACAATAAATTCCTACTCCGAATTCCCGATAGGATATAGAAGTTACAAGATTCAATAATGCCAGAATATTAGACAGTTATTGCAACTTACAAGTAGAAACTTTTCCATTTCTAGTCTTATCATATTTAGTTTGTACAGGGATACCTCCAGGGACTAAGAAACCATTTGTACATTTTACTGTAACCCTTAGCATTTCTAATGGTGTATTGCCTCACAATAGAACCTTGGTATCTCAGACTCGGTTCACCCTTTACCCCATAGCATGTTTCTAGTTTTGAAGATAGGTGTCTTCTTAAAGCAGGTTGAAAGTAAAGCAGAATGCGCCTTAAGGCGCATTCTGCTTCACTTTCAGCCTGCTTTAAGCTACCATCTGCTAGAATATAGAATATATTTTTTATGATTATGTACTCATGTTTTTATAAATTAGACTATTTTCTTCAGCGGAGTAATAAACTAAACGCGCTATAAGACGCTTCTATCAGGGAAAGGGTTAAGTCTAACTTACCCATACTTCTTCATTTTCATTTCGAAAAATCTAGCTTGCTTACGTCAAACTTACACATATTTCAAATTTAAATGTGGTCAGGGCTCCAGATAAGAGGGAGTAAACTGAAAAAATCCAACATTTTCTCATTCCTGTCAGCACCAAATCTTAGTGTGTTACTACTCATTAGAATCGTCTAATGAGCAGTAACACAAAAGGGTTTAATGCAGAAATAAAGATTTTAGTTTTGAAATACTCTCCTTATCTTGAGCTTACCATTTCGATGGTGTCTTTTGTAAAACGAATTTCCTTGTGCTTCTTTCAACAATTTGTCTTCTGTTTCTGCAAAAATTGTCTTCTGCTTCTGCAAAATATGCATTCTGCCTCTGTACAGAAGTTGCTGTCTGTATCTGTGAAATTTTTCATATTCTACTGCTACAGTGCTCCCTCCCTACAATGGCCCTCCCAACAACGACTCCCTCCTTACAACGACCCTTACGGCAGTTCCCTAAACTGAACAATTATGACTAACGCTTTTACTGCTGCAATATCGTCTGATTAAAATTGTTGTCTGCTGTTTTTTCTCAAATTTACATATAACTGGAGATTTTGATAGAATAAATATAATGACGAGTCACATACAGCATGAATCCAGACCAGACGCCGTGTTACGCGGCGTCTGGTCTGGATTCAAGCTGTTTGCAAATGTAAGCCAAGTCATAATTTCCCTCCCTATAACGACTCCCTCCGAACAACACACACAATCTGTGTCTCCCATTGAGTGTTGTTGTAGAGAGGGAGTGCTGTACAAATAATTTCTTATTTAACAATTATGTTTCCCCCGTTGGTAGTGCTTTCTGTCAGCTGTTCATCTGTCTGTCTGTTTGTTAAAAATCAGCTTCAAACTTTAATAGATAAACTACTTATACGGGAAGATGTTCATGTGGTTTGGAATTTGTACTGCAACGCTTTTTGCTTTTTGCTTTTTGAACTTTTATGCCCCCAAAGGCAGGCATGAAGTAATCCCATAGTCAGCCTGTCTTTCCATCTGTCCTTCTGTCCATCCATCCAATATTTTGTGCAGGTCTTTAATTTTTTATCCGTGAATGGATTGGCAAAAATGTTCAACAGACATTTAAGACATTATGTCTTGTTCAACAACTCCCTTGTCCATAGTTCATAGGTCAAGGTCAGAGGGTACAATTACTCTGTCACTAATGTTGTGCCCTGTCTGTTATTTCATTATTGTTGAATGGATTTAAAAAATAACTTAGCACAGATATTCACAAACACTCACACACTCACTATCCTAGTTTAGCGTCTGTTATTATATGTGTTATGTTTAACCCATTACCCTATAGCCTGTGTCTAGTTATGAATAAAGGTGACCACTTAAAGCAGGTTGAAAGTAAAGCAGAATGTGCCTTACGGCACATTCTGCTTTACTATAAGCTTGCTTTAAGCTACCATCTGATAGAATATACATAATATTTGCTATGATACATAATATTCATGACTGTATAAATTGGAACTAAGGCATAAATTTAAGGTGTCAAAAGGCGTATTTAAGGGGTAATGGGTTAATTAAGCAGTTTGGATTCTGATAGACACCATGTTGCAAAATAACTATTGTACTCGAGATAATTAGCAGGGAAGGGGTTAATATTTTAACACATTTCTTTACCGACTATATTTCCTGGTTTGTGAAGATTCTCATTAGAGGTTTTGTGTGCAAAGAAAGTCTAAATCAGGAATGTAATAATTAGTTGACATTTCATATCCATGCAATCATTTTCTCTGCACACATGCCACGATATTGACTTACCGTCTTTAGCTATGTATTGTGCGCACTTTTATCATAAAATCTTTTTTCTGCAATTTGGGGGTGCGTACAATACAGTGGAACAAGACTCTAAAGCCTCCCTTGACCAACGGTTAGAGCCCATAGGCCGATGTGTTAAGATTGCGCAATACGCTGCTGGGCTTTAATTGACACCTCCCATTATAGCCCGGGATTAGGGCTGTTTATTGGAGATGACACGCTAGTGACCCCAATTATAATCAGTTATGATTGTCCGGGTGTAAACTGTTGATGTTATGACACTTGATTGCTTATAAGTTATTAAAATTAGTCTCCGATCTGAAAATGCAAGCCCTCGATTATTTGAAGCTTCTTTCGAGGGAGCATGTTAGTCGCTACGTACAGTATCTAATACAATCAAAATCGGTAAGGCATTTTGAACTGAGAGAGAAATAAAGTAAATAAACAAGTTGTTATTCATAATTATTGCGTGAAATAGCTCAAAAGAAAGTAAACTTAGCTCTGGTTGCATCGTAGAAACAAAGCGTCACTGTATAAACACCCGCCATTTCCGGGCCCGAACTGCGCATAATCGAATTTACTATTTCCGGATTATTCTTTTGATTGGCGGCACTCGATTTTCAGAGCGAAACTTTTTGTAACTTTTTCGCAACATTCGTATTCTACCGTATTTTTTCATAATTCAATAAATGCTAGTGATGAAATAATTTGATACAATAAATGTTTAGTATTTTATATATTTTAATCCTAATAAACGCATCTACAAACGTACACAGAACAATGCGGGGTGATTCTAATCAGGAACATATTCCGTTCCTGTTCTAATGTGACGCTAGAAATGAAAATTAAGTATGCCCATAAAAATATGTCTGGTTTCGTTTCCAGCATTTGAAACACAGTCGCAGCTCATTTTTTGGACTTCGAAGGGCGGATTTCACCCCCTGACTATCAGAATACTTGTAATTATCACATATTTAACGGATTTTCTTGGTCCTAAAATATGCCTACGGAACTCTCTTCATTTAAAACAACTGGGTTCAGCAGGAGAAATCGTGCGTACGACGGCCGACCAAAACCTTGGGAAAAGTTTTTTTCCAGACATTTAACCCTGAAAATAAGGGTGCGTGTTATACACGGATGCGCACAATACTCGGGAAATGACGGTATCCCTTCTCCTGCTAACAATATATATTGACGCTTTTGATAAACAGTGTAGACCCAGATCAGGAACTCACAGGAGTAAGTCTTATACACACTTTCCTTGGGAATTTTACCTATTTTGTGAGCCATTGTAATGGTTAAGATCATAGATGTTCATAGTGGACAGAGTTTTAACCCATTACCCCATATTTCTAGTTTTGTAGATAGGTGACCACTTAAAGCAGGTTGAAAGTTTCAGCCTGCTTTAAGCTACCATCTGTTAGGATATAGAAATTATTTCTTATGTTACATAATTCTTTGCTGTAAAAATTTGAAGTATTTCCTTCAGTGGAGGAATAAACAAAAGGCGTAAAAAGGCGCATTTATGGGGTAATGGGTTAAGTATGATTTTTCAGCAGAAAACATGACAGTGTAAAAGTAAAATTCTAAGTAACTAAGAATAAAAGAAGTATAGGCTTCACAAAAAAAAAAAAAGTTTACAAAAAGGTAACCAAGGTTTCGCCATATCTAAGCATGCATAGAGTTGGGAGAGTCTTGACAGGGTAGCTATGCAGACACGGGTGATTTGGACCCAAATTATTAGCATACGCTAATTACTTACAGCAACAGAGGACAGGATCGCACCAGTTTTTGCTATAATAAACTAGGCAGGTAGTTGGCAGTAATTCAGGTAGCAGAAAACATAGATATGAAGATCACAATGTCTCATTCGGCTTGTTAACCCATTTTTCCATAAATATGCCTTTTTATACACCCTTCGTCTGATGGGACGTATTATGGGAGCATGTACCATGGAGTCTGGCTGGGCGGGCAACAAGCCGCTGCTCTCTGACTCAAAGAGTTTTCAACTGATCTTCACCAAACTTACTGACAATGTTTTATGCCCCAATACGGAGGCCCCTATGTGTTCCCCTTCTGTTTCATTGTACTGTTTGCTATATTAACCCTTTCACTCACATTGACGCCATAAAGCGCATTTGCAAACAGTTTGAATCCAGTGTAACGTGGCATCTGATCAGGATCAAAACTGTTTGACACTCTTATCTATATTTCTAAAGTCATACAACTTTAAATATAACTTTGAAAATGTGTCTTGCAGAACAATTATACTGAAGCAGACGACATTAAAGGGGTGAAGGGGTAAAAATCTCCTGAATAATTTTATCTTGAAAGGGTTAATGAGAGAGAGAGGGAAAGAGACATAGAGAGTGAGAGAAAGAGGGGAGGGGTGTGTAACTGCAACAGGCAAAGACACTCTCACCCAGAGACAGAGTTGAGAAAGAACAATGAACAAGTTATATTGAGCACACAGACATGTGTTACAGTCCTACTTATTCCTCATAACCACTCAACGAACAAAAAACATTGAAATCTTAAAGACTTCTGCCAGCTTAAAGCAGGACAAAAGTAATGCAGAGAGCTCCTTTGGGAGCTCTCTGCATTACTTTTATCCTGCATTAAGTCACCACTTATCTGACACCTGTCACTTTGTATGTTAGGAACTGACGACATGGTCGACTACAACAGATTCCAACAGTAACATAGTATAAGATGCAGTACCCTAACATACAGTGTGGGATATTTATAGACAGTACCTATACCTACCTAACGAGTCTATGTATCTGCAAGTACAGTACATAGTGATGAGGGCCCCGATACCACAACTACAGAAGTTAGTTTGTCAATAAACACTCTTCCTTCACTTTGTATGAGGAATAGTTATCTAACGCTAACGGCTACAGTGAAAGCATATTCTATGAAAACTATACAGGCTGAGAGATAGAGCCAACAGTTGGATTAACAAGGCATTTGATCACTCGGTACAAGCTGTATAGCATATAATATTAGTTGCTGTGGATTTTGTGGGATGTATATATTTTATATATAACTATGCAGTCATAGACGGGCTGTGATTTCTGTGGAATAATTTACTGTTCAACTGGAGTAGTGAGTGTATGTGGTATATATTATACAGTTTTCCTTGCTATTATTGCAACTTAATCTTGTATTTGATGGTGTATTTTAACCCATTACCCCAATAGCCTGTTTCTAGTTTTGAAGGCAGGTGACCAATTAAAGCAGGTTTAAAGTAAAGCAGAATGTCCCTCAATGCACATTCACCTTTACTTTCAGCCTGCTTTAAGCTACTATGTACGATAGGATGTAGAAAGATTTGTGTCATAAGCCACGTTCTGCTTTACTTTCAGCCTGCTTTAAGCTTCTATCTACTAGGATGTAGAAAATATGTTTTACATTATAATGTTCATGACTACATGTAAAGTGGAACTATTTTCTTCAGTGGAGGAATAAATGAAAGGTGTAAAAAGACATATTTATGGAGTAA
Organism: Gari tellinella; assembly: GCA_922989275.2. Classification (NCBI taxonomy): domain Eukaryota; kingdom Metazoa; phylum Mollusca; class Bivalvia; order Cardiida; family Psammobiidae; genus Gari; species Gari tellinella. The sequence continues at coordinate 72,287,718 of OV277863.1, forward strand.
TGGGTTAACCCTTTCCCCCATAGAAGCGCCTTTTAGCGCATTAAGTTTATTCCTTCACTGAAGAAAATAGTTCTAATTTATACAGTCATAAATATGTACTATACGAAATATTTTCTATATTCTAGCAGATAATAGCTTAAAGCAGGCTGAAAGTAAAGCAGAATGCGCTTAAGGCGCATTCTGCTTTACTTTCAACCTGCTTTAAGTGGACACCTATATTCAATACTAGAGACATGCTATGTGGGAAAGGGTTAAAGAAGGATGGAAGGAAATTAGTAAATGCAGGATATATAATTTAGAATTGGTAATACATTCAAGAGTTCGGTAAGTTTCATCTCAAGGGGTACTGATTTTAATATGATTGAAGAAGGCAGCTTTAAGCATAATGTAAAGCAGATGGAGCCTTCTGATTTACTTTCATTCTGCTTTAAGCAGATACATGTCTTAAATACCAATAGCTAGTCTTATTTGGAGAGGTGTAGTATTAGCAGGACCTTACTGTATAATACAGAAAGTATTTTGTGAAGTTGTTCCGTTGGCTTTATAGATATACAGACAGTGTCATAAACTTGAAACGCAGTTTTGTAATATCAGATTGAAAGGATACGAGAAGTTGTTTGGATTAAACAGTTTTGTTCCTATATATCAAATGTGAACGAATTTCTAAACTAAATCAATAAAATCGGCAACTGAACAAAGAAAAACAACATTGAATACATATTGTGGAAATTCGGTTCAATGTAAAGAGAGTAAAATATCGAATGCTGTGATTTTCCAATAATTCATTGAAAGTCTAGTGACAAAAGATAACCGATTAATTTATTGTGCTGACCAGTTACACCAGTGTGATATTAAGTTGGAAATAACCGTGAAAGGTAAGGTAATTTGTTGATTTTATTACCCTGAAAAGTTCTTATACTTCTAGATAAGAAATTAATGTATACACTAACATTTTTTCATTTTTCTCCCCATTTATTTTTCCACCAAAACCTATGTTGTGACTACTCATTAGAATTGTCTCTTGGAGACAATTCTAATGAGTAGTTGCAACATAGGTTTTTGTGGAGAAATACACACAAATTAATGGGTTAGTATAAATTAAGTTACAACATTGGTTGAGCCATAGGGATTTGAGTATTTGAAATTTTACCTCCTTCACGTACCGCCTTGCCCCAGGTTATAATTGTGAACTTATATTGTACATTTGTATAATTGTTTGGGTTCTGTTCCGACAATATGTTATATGCGTTTGGTCAAGTTCTAAACTGTTCGAGCTTGGTCAAAATACCTAAATTTTAATTTTGAGAAAACAACAATTATTATTTAAAGCAGATGACTGTATGGCAGGGAAAAGTTTAACCCATTACCCCATATAAATACACCTTTTTATGCCTTTGATAAATTCCTCCACTGAAGAAAATAATTCAATGTTATACAATCATGAATAATATTATGTGCCATAAGAAATGTTTTCTTTACCCTAGCAGATGATACCTTAAAACAGGTTGAAAGTAAAGCATAATGTGCCTTAAGGCACATTCTGCTTTACTTCCAACCTGCTTTAAGTGGTCAAATGTCTTCAAAATTAGAAACAGGCTATGGGGTAAATGGTTAATAACTTTTACTAAATATTTACATTACTTTTCAAGCACTCTGTACCATTGTTGAGCAGTTTAGATCCAGATCAAGCCTCACTAAATGTGGGACCTGATCCGGATCCAGCCTCAGGTATTGTTTCTGTAAGTATGGCAAAGAATTTCTGTAGATGACCTTTGTTCAGTGTACTAAGGTTAAGCTAGTTGGATGGGTGATTCGGGGATTTACAGCCAATTAACAAGGAGGTCAAATCAGGACAGAAACTCGGTTTATTGTCTATCTAATAACTCTGTACTCCATAGATATGCCTTTTGACACATTTAGTTAATTCTTCCAATGAAGAAAATAGTTCTATTTTATACGGTTACTAATATGAAACATAAGAAAATTTCCCATTCTTTGTAGATGACAGCTTAAAGTATGCTGAAAGTAAAGCAGAATGAGCCTAATATAGTGCATTTTGCTTTACTTTTGACCTGCTATAGGCCTAAGTGGTCCCATATCTTCAAAACTAGAAACACTGACTATGGGGTAAAGGAAAGACAAAAGAAATTAACTCGGGGATCAAACACTCAAACTCAGTACTCGTCCACTTTGAGTGGTTAATCCATAGGCTGTTTATAGTAATGAAGATAGGTGGCTCCTTATGGCACATTTTGCTTTACTTTCAACCTCCTTTAACTCTTTCAACACCATGGACCTGTTTAAAATATAATCAATACATTTGCAAACAGTGAAGACCCAGATCAGAGGGCTCCTACAGGAGTCCTCTGATCTGGGTCTACACTGTTTGCTATGTTAGACCAGTATTTATAAAGCTACCCAGAATTTAAAGTGTATTGGTTCATGTTTTGGTAACTGGGAACCTAATAACTCTTCAGTTGAGGAATTAATTAAATGCATAACTAATGGGTAATGGGTTTATACAGGCTGAATGTAAAGCAGAAATCTTCCTTTATTCAGATTACTGATTTACTTTCAGGCTGTTTTATGAAACCACCTGTTTAAATATGTTAAACAATATATAACGGAAAATGTGAAGTTATTCTTTCATCTTGTTTTAAAATAATGACAGCAAATTAGATTGGATTTTAAATTTGATTGGATCCAGAACAGAGAAATTTTCAATCCTTAATCCACTTTGAAATTTCATTTATTTTTTTAAAACTTCTGCAAACTGTTCTCAAGCATTTAATTTCAAAAATTAAAAAACAAAATTGTAGTGTGAAACCGTTCTGATCCAAAGGAGATGCCAAGTAATTAGGCATGCAAAGGGCTCCACATAAGAGGGAGTAGGCTGAACAAATTCAGAATTTTCTCACTTGTTTAAGTACCAAATCCTATGGTGTTACTACTCATTAGAATCGTTTCAAAGAGACGATTCTAATGAGTAGTGACACCAAAGGGTTTAATGCAGAAATAAAGATTTTAGATTTTGAAACCCTCCCCTTATCTGGAGCTCTGTTTTTCAAAACAATTCCAGAAAGCCATGCTAAAGGTTTATCAAGGTCAAAAACATAAATTGTGAATCTTTTATCTCTTCTTTGAATTAGAAGCTAGTTTAAATATGCCTAGAGGGGTATACACTGGTTTTGAAGTATTTCATTACAGTCTTACTTGCGTTAAGTGGCCATCCTGGAAATGCATAATAAGGTTATTCCCATTCAAGTTATATACTGGTTAATGGAGGATACAAGTAATACAGAAAACTCCTGTAGGAGCTTTCAGCATTACTTTTATCCTGCATTAAGCTGCCACCTGTTTTTCAACTCTGCACAATCATGGCTCTTTGTAGTGGCCACTTACCACAATTTGGATTGTATTTATAGGTTTAATATTAATTGAGGTTAAAAACATGTTTGTTCTGCTGAAATTCTAAAATGGTTCTCTTTAGAGACTGGTTCTCTATATTTGTAAGTAGGATCCAGTGAACAGTCTGTCAATTCCTGGACTTGTCTTACTTAACCCATTACCCCATAAATATGCCTTTTTACGCCCATATTTTATTCCTCCACTGAAGAAAATAATTCTCTTTTATACAGTAATGAATATGTATTATAAGAAATATTTCCTATATCCTAGCAGATAATAGCTTAACTCTTTCCTCCCTAAAACTTTAAATCCATTTCTGACTTTTAAGGGTTGTTTTTGTCACTGTTTGGCATTATAACAAACGGTGAAGACCCTGATCAGAGGGCTCCTTTTGGAGCCCTCTGATCTGGGTCTTTACTGTTTGCATAGGACAAGTGTACTATTTAAATGTACACTGTTTGAAAAGGACGCCTATATGTGGGACTAGGGTTCAAAGGGTTAAGCAGGCTGAAAGTAAAGCAGAATGAGCCTTAAGGCGCATTCTGCTTTACTTTCAACCTGCTTTAAGTGATCATCTTTCTTTGAAACTAGAAACAGGCTATGGGGTAATGGGTTAACCCTTCCCCTATGGCCTGTTTCTAGTTTTGAAGACAGGTGATCACTTAAAGAGGTTGAAAGTAAAGCAGAATGTGCCTTAAACATTCTGCTTTACTTTCAGCCTGCTATCGTCTGCTAGAATTTAGAAAATGTATGTTACGGTAAATTTCCATGACTCTATAAATTGAAACTATTTTCTGCTGAAGAGGAATAAATTAAAACGCGCTAAAAGTCTCTTCTATGTGGGAAAGGGTTAAGTTTTGTTTGATCTGAAATGGATTCACACCTGTTGCAATGGTGCATCTGACTTTCAGAACCCATTAACCCTTAGCCTGCCAGTCACGACTATAGCTCCATATGCAAACAGCTTGGATCCGGATGAGACGCCGAGTAACTCGGCGTCTCATCCGGATCCAAGCTGTTTGACACTCTGACAACATTTTCAGCAATTTTGAGCAACTTTGAAGCACTTTGAAGCTTGAAGCAGACGAGAAATATAGCAGAAGACAATTTATTTGGCGGGCTATGGGTTAATAACTGCTTCTGATCCAAGTAACCTATAGGGTTTACGACAGGGGACTGCTTAAAGCTGTTTAAAGGAAATTAGCATAAAGCTTCCCTTGAATTAGACATTGCTTTAAGCATCCCCCAGAAGATTTTAAAGAATGTCATATTGATGTTTATCACATAACTTGAGCTCTTGGAGTGGAATAAAGCCATTATATAAATACAGTATAACCTCTGTCGATCGACACCTCTTGACCGGAAACCTGTGTTATCCGACCCTGGTGTTTGGTCCCGGCAGTTTCCCTATATATTTGATGTAACCTAACTCTCTCTTGATCGGATACCTCTGTTAACCATTATCCGACATACCTTGACGGACCAAAAAAGGCAAATTGGAGGTTTTTCACACCCCGTTATCCGACGGTATGCTGACCTTTGATCATTGACCGACTATACATGCTCAGGTGATAATGACACATATTGCTCGGATGGCCGTGTAAAACAAAATGTGTTGTTTAAACAATGAGTGAAAAATGTGCGGGTTAATAAGATAACTTCAGCTAACACGTGTAAGCAACCCATTCAGGGTCGTAGTACCGAAAAAACCAACTCATCCACCCTTTCCAACAATAGTTAACCATTCTTTCGTGTTTAAATCTGCCAATCGTCCTCACCGTCAAGTTGTCAACATGAGAAGTACGAAATATATATCTAATGCGCCCTCCGCATAGGCCGAGTCTATATCAATAATCGCAGGCGTGAAAATGTATGCTTAAGTTATATTGAAGTTTTTGTTAATTTCCCGTAAGTTCGACATAACGAGAGAAGACTGTACTTGTATATAAAATGTAAATACGAATGTGCCAGTGTTTTAGTCGATCCCTTAATATGTACATGTATGCGTCATTACTTCCGATTGTACACTGACTATACACGTTTATGCCTACTGTAGAAATAACAATGGAAAAACCGTGTAGAGTCGGAGCAGGGAACTCCTATTTTAGATTGGAAGGATCTGACAAGGATATGCTGCAGTCATGCATATTTAATATGTCAATCGGCATCGAGAAATTCGCCTCGCAGCGAAAAATGGACTGAATCTTTGAGAGTGTGACTTAGGCCTAATTCCGTTAACCGACAACCTCTCTTAACCGACTTACATACATGGAACCATAGAGTGTCGGATAACAGAGGTTATACTGTATTGTGATCCACTAGTGAAATATCGTTTTTTGGGCTCCGGCCAAAACGTTTTCGTCCACAAGCGCTGCATGTAGCAGGACACCAAATGACATCATTTGCCATGACGTTACCGTAAACAATGTTAGGTTTAAGCGGAAAATCTATATAGCAGAAAGACTACAAACTACGGCTTCTATTGATTTAATAGGTGCTTAAAATTATTATGTGATAAATAGAATTTCACATTCCTGCTAATTACTTATCACTTTTAATAAAGTTGTTGACTAAAATTAATATGATGCGAGCCTTGGCGAGCGTCATATTATTTTAGTCAACTCGTTTATTAAAAATGATATATGCTGAGCACTCATGTAAGATCCTATTTGTTTTTTAAAGAAAATTTAAAAAAAATCAAGATAGAAGAGGATTATGATATCATTGTGCTAAGGTTATCAAAATTTAATTGTCGACATAAAAAAATAAGCCTGAGGAATATCACTTGGATGTGTTTAATTTGATTTTTAAATTGCATATTTCTACTCCATTTAACTTTACCAGCACGCTAGATCTAGCGGTGAAATCATGATTACTTTTGCAAACAGTTTGGATCCTGATAAGACGCTGCATAATGCGGCGTCTCATCAGGATCCAAACTGTTTGCAAAATTGTTTGACACTCAGAATCTGTTTTGAAAAGAAATTTTGAAAATTCTAATTTTTGAACAGTAACAGAGGCCATTATAATAGTTGCAATGGAAAAAGTTACCCAGCATGCACTGAGAGTTAAACACATTGCCTCACACATTGCCTCATTAATAACCATGTGCACTTCACACTGGAAGCTAATTAAAGTACCTATTATCTACTTTAATTTTGAGGTTTCAAAAGTGTGTGGGTAGGTGGGGGGGGGGGGGGGGTGTCCGCAGCCTAGAGGTTTATATAATATAGTTTATAGTCACTGTAAGTTCCTCACCATTGTGAGTTCAAATCCCGTTCTTGGCACTTCAGATTTTTCATGTGGGGATGCCTTCCAGCTGGCTTGTGGAAGGTTGGTGGTTCTACCCAGTTGCCAATTTGTGCCTGAAACAGTGCATTGAAGGGCCAAATTTAGTGTTCAGTCTCTTTAGACACAAATTTCTATAATACTTTACCAGTTGAAATTTCCCCGAGAATGTTTTTTAACTGGAAATAGTATTTTGTCATGCCGATTACTTCTATTGTTTTTTCGGCGGAGCTGGTCTGATTTCTCATTGAGCCTCAAACCTTATATGGCCCAACCAATCGTGAATGACCAGAAATGAAAGCTTAAGGACACGTGCTTAAAATCGAATAGTCTGATTGGGTAGCGGTTAGACTTGACTACTGCCTTTTACAAATTTGTAAAATAAGAGACACAGACTGTTATAGGCTGATTTGCTATGTAGCGGTACCAGTAGTAAACACGACTTTCCGCTACTGCTAGTGAGTTATAACCGAGAAATTTTACGTGTCCCGACCGTTAGGTAGTGATTTGAATGACATAGTGTTTCTATTTTAAGATATGACATATTGTCTCAAATTTCGGCAATGATTTGATGCGTTCTGCAAATCAGAACGAAATTGTTCATAATAGAATTGATCATAATTTTAATCTAGTACCAAGTATATGAAAAAGAAAGAATAGCAGTAACAATTCAGTGAGATTACGAGAAAACTGGCGTTTGAATTTAACCTAGATATCGAAAAGATTAAAGATTTCGAGCATGATGGGTATTTTTTGTGTTAACACCGTTTTCCTCCAGCGCATGCGCAACTCTGTGACCTCAAATGTAAACAAACCGTGATTTTTTAACGCGATCGCAATCTCTTGGTTAAATGCGAAAACACAACAACACGTAGATACCTAAAACGTACATTGCTACACTTTGTAGATATTTTTATAATAAATCAGAACATAGAACTAACTCTACAAGACAAATCCATACACGAATTCTTGAAGCGGACACTTGCTTTATTTTCTCATTTGAGGGGTCGTTTCAAACAATTCATATTCGGCATATTTCGGGGGTGCTTTCCAAAAATCTCAAATCAAAATCAGGTGATTGAGAATATTTAAACAATCAAACCATATTTAAAGTAACTAACAAAAGAGCACACACATACGAATTTTAGTAATTTATGGTATCTACAAATTACAAAATAAAAATGATACACGTAGATCTAGACATGGAAGTATAATTCCGTGATCTAGATCTGTCTTTAAAAATTCTAATCACTTTCAGTCACATCCTAGGAAGAAGTAGATCTAAGTGCAATTCAATTGGCTTATAAAGATGGAAGTGGAAAATTGACAATGCCATGTCTGATCTTAATCAAACCTGTTTGCAAAGTTGTCATTAGTAGATAACTTTGATGGTGAAAGGGTTAACCCTTAGCCCGCCAAATAAATTGTCCTCTGCTATATTTCTCATCTGCTTCAAGTTTCAAAGTGCTTCAAAGTTGCTCGAAATTGTTGAAAATGTTGTCCGAGTGTCAAACAGCTTGGATCCGGATGAGACGCCGAGTTACTCGGCGTCTCATCCGGATCCAAGCTGTTTGACACTCGGACAACATTTTCCGGCGACTCATCCTGATCAAAGCTGTTTGCATATGGAGCTATAGTCGTGAGTGGCAGGCTAAGGGTTAATGTGTATGACAAATAGACAATTTAGGAGATTTAAAGTGTTACATTATTAGCTTAGCATCAGCTGTTAGCCTATGGTATTAAACTAACCTCAAGTGGGATGGAGGGAATAGAATACCCCCTTTGCCCTAACAGGACTTATCAAAAAACAGTATTGTGCTGCAGTGCCCTAAAACCCAAATTAATCAGTCAACCTTTATATCCCATAGCCTGTTTCTAGTTTTGAAGACCGGTGACCTCTAAAAGCAGGTTGAAAGTAAAGCAGAATGCTCCCCAAGGCGCATTCTGCTTTACTTTCAGCCTGCTTTCAGCTACCAATCTGATAGAGTATAGAAAATATTTATTATAGTACATATTCATTACTGTGTAATGTAGAACTATTGTCTTCAGTTATAAGGAATAAATTAACTGTGCAAAAAAACATACTTATGGAGTAATGGGTTAAACTGTTGTCATCTGCTATGATTTCTAAAATTTAAATTCCAGGTAATTTGACTAAAGTAATGCTTGGATTCTGATCAGATGCATCATTATAGGCTATCTAATCAGGATCCAACCAATTTGCCAATAATTATCTCACTCATGGTTGGGGTTAACAAAACTTATGGCTCTGTAACACCTTTCCAGATTGCGTTAACGGGCGTTTGACGGAGAACAAAGTTTCCAATCCATTCATCTCTGTTTGCATGCGTTTCTTGTCCGTTTCTAGTTTGGTAAATTTGTTCTTTGTCAAGCAATGTTCGTTTAATCCAGTGGAAAGTTTAAAGCATGATGAAATCTTGGGATCAGATTCGACCGGACAAATTTGAATGCTAGATGTACCGTAGCTATGCGTTTGCACATGTTTTGTTCGGAATGCATGCGTTCATTGTCAGGTACCTGTCCAGTTTGTATTAGTTGATATCCGACTGGACCATTACCTGACATTCAACGGATCAACAGGAGGTGTTCCGGTAACTAAACACATGTTCAACGGACAAAATTCAGTAAGTTTTCCATAACTTATAATTATGCTCCTTGTTGAACTTAAAATATTAAATTTCTTTTTGTTTTCTGCACTTTTTCGCACAGGCCTTCACATACTGAGCTGATATTTTGTATATGAGCTGTTTTGATATACTGCATTATCGAGTTTCATCAAAATTTGTTAGGTTTTTAAGAGTTATGCCCCCCTGAAGGGCATATTATGTACTGTGTACATTTCTTGTTCGGTCTATTTATATCAATTTTATACGTCACTTGACTGAAACAGAAACATTTCTCTAATGTTCCAAGAACGTTGTGTCAGTTTCTAATTCATCGCACTTTCATTTCATCCGGTATTTATCCGTTACCTGTACGGTTATATCCATTAATTTACTGTTAGTTATTCTTTACATGTTTGGTAATTGTTCTGTCACCTACGTTTCATTTGCTTCATACCCCAAATGCGAGGGCCTTGTGCAGCAGTGAAGGAGACTTTCGTCACCGGATATGTTTCTGTGACAAATGTCTTTCCGTTTGAAGTCCATTTATGCCATCCGGTGAGGTGTGACAGCACCATTAGAAATCTGCATCATGTTGAAATGAAAAAATGCTTGTGTTAACTCCTTAATTGCACCCAAGTGACGAAATTGATTAACATTGCAAATCATAGCACACAGTAACTTAAAGCAGGCTGAAAATATTATTTAAAGCAGAATGCTTGTTCAGGAGCAATCTGCTTACTTTCAGTCTGCTTTATATAAGGCTTATACAATCATCATTGAAAGCAGACTGCTTTCAATAACGCAAACAAGCTATGGGACAAAGGGTTAAACATAGTACATGTGATATAGCTGATTTGTACTAATAGTTGTGGAGTAAAGTGTAATGGGTTAATTCCCCATTTGGCACTAGTGTTTGTAACACAGATACAGTGGAGAATCTGTTATTCTTTCCCGTTTAAACGCAAACGTACGCAAACGCAAAGCACTAAAACGTAGAAAAGAACAACTTTGGGACAATTCTGATATTTCATGTTTATCTTGGTGGCAAATAGTTTGGAGCCTGATCAGACGCCGGGTTACCCGGCGTCTAATCTGGCTCCAAACTGTTTGTATTGGAAATAATAGTTTTAGCGTAAACGCGTTTATTGGAAAAGAATAACACATTCTCCACTGTATCATCTGTAATTACAAAGAAGAAAGAGTCAATTTCATGATTTCTGTTCATGACATTTTTAGCAGAGGACATTCCTGCATTGTTCAAAGGGTTATAGAATGAGTTCCAATACCCATATGGACTCCGTTGTTAGTGGGGCAGAAAAAAATCCTTTTTATGCTAAATTTTTCATTTTTGGACTCTTCCACTTTTGAAACATGACCAGTTTATGCTGATTTTTAGGGATTTTGATTTACAACGGTTTGTGTCGTACAATGTTTCGTATGACAGACCTCTGTTTCTTTGAAGTATTATCCTGTAGCCAGGTTGAGGTTATAGTGGCTGCTTATATTTGACAGTTTTAACCCATTACCCCATGGCCTGTTTCTAGTTTTGGAAATAAATATCTACTTAAAGCAGGTTGAAAGTAAAGCAGAATGCACCTAAAGTGCATTCTGCTTTACTTTCAACCTGCTTTAGGCTATCATCTTCTGGCATATAGAAAATATTTCTTATTGTTCATATTCATGACCAGTATAATTTGGACCTTTTCCCTTCAGTGGAGGAATAAAATTAATGCGTATCTATGGGGTAATGGGTAAATAAGTTTCAAACTTTTAGGAGGCAACAATTCTAGCAGACAACATTTCTTCAGTGCTGAAAGTGTTAATGAAGATTGAGTGAGAGTCTCCTTGTATTGCACCTATTATTACTGCATGCTGCTTGTGATGCTAGAGTAGCCCCAAGCTCACCATTTGTTGTATCATATCCAACCTTTATACAGTAAAACCTGTCTTAAGCAGCCAGTGAAGGGAAGCAGCCAAATTGGCTGCTTAAGACAGGTGACCGCTTAATCCAGGGGCAAGAAAAATGACTACTATTTTGAAAACGGTCACGGTTTCGTTTCGCTATTCATTCCTATTTAAAAAGTCAACAACATATTAAAAGTCCTCAAACTCATACAGAAGTGTATGACCAGTACACTTTTTGATTATAGAAACATTGACACGAGCATCAGTTACTCGGCGTCTGATCTCCATATCAACATGTGCTGGTATTACTGGTAACTTAATGTTCATTTTCAGAAAATGGAATACAGTAGAATCTATATGTTGTTTCATTACACTTACGTTTGTACACGTATTTTTCTGTGCCACGGAGGCAGAATCCATGTGCGCGTGTCTACGGATTTTCCGGAGCTCATTTAAACTTTAAAAATGTTGTCAAACGTACTTTCAAGAAAGCATTAGAGATTAAAAGTAAAAAATCGGTCGACCATTTTGTTCAGTTCTGATTGTTGTCGAGGAAATTAAATTTAACACCGGCTATTTTTACACTGGGGGAACACCCCAGCATCCTCGAATTACGCAAGTTTTGATTGGTGGATAGTATTCATTTGCATAATAACGCGAGATTTTCTCCGAAGTCACTAAATCTAATTTTAGTGATGTACATTACACATAAGAATGACGCGGGCCGTGTAATTGACGATTAATTAAAGAGTTTGATACCAGTAGCATATGCTGTGTTATTTAGGCGGTTATTAAGAGTGACACGTTCGACAGAAATCATAACACGTGTATTCAAGTTGCCTGACCGTTCATTACAGTAAGTTTGATATGGAAAATTTTGATTACGTAATCGCTAATCCTCCCAGACAAACTTGTTGATAATAACACGCCCCGCCGAGCAAGTAATTTGACAAGTTGAGGTTACAGACGGATCGACGCGTGGATTTGTTGAATGACACAGGTATTCAGGCATATCACACTTCAGCGGGCGGCCACTTGGCCGTTTAATACAGTGTGGAAACAGTGTTTGGGATGAAATTTTCTGGCCGCTGGCTGCGTTATACAGGTGACCGCTTAGTCAAGGGGCAATATAGAATGAATTCAATCGGGGGGAGATCGAACTGGCCGTTAAAGCCAGGTGACCGCTTATACCAGGTGACCGCTAGGACAGGTTTTACTGTACTCCTACAATTTTGTCCGTTTCCGACCTGTCATCTGATAAATATGCGGAATTTATATTTCATTGTAGTTAACTTAAGGAAGTTTTAAGATACGTGTCAAAACTTTTAATCCTGGGGTCAGTTGTAGTGTTACGCAGCGTCTGTTCAGGATCCAGACTATTTGAAATGTTAACGAAGTTGTATGGCAAAAGATATGGCCTAGACAGTATTGAGCTCTGCCTTACATTAACTCTTTGCATGCTGGGTAATTATTTTCGTCTGCAACTTTTGTCGTCTGCTATTGTTCTAAAAATAGATTTCCTAAATTTCTTTTCAAAACATGGTCAGAGTGTCAAACAGATTGGATCCTGATGTTACGCAGCGTCTCATCTGGATCCAATCTGTTTGCAAAGGCAATCACTGTGGCAGATATATCCGCCACTAGTATGCAAAGAGTTAACCCTTTCCCCCATAGAAGCGCCTTTTAGCGCATTCAGTGTATTCTTGCCTTGAAGAAAATAGTTCCAATTTATACATTCATAAATATATATAATTCAAAATATTTTCTATATTCTAGCAGATGATAGCTTAAAGCAGGCTGAAAGTAAAGCAGAATGCGCTTAAAGCGCATTCTGCTTTACTTTCAACCTGCTTTAAGTGGACACCTATATTCAATACTAGAGATATGCTATGTGGGAAAGAGTTAATGAAGTACAGTTATAACCATCTGCTGACTACTTTTGACTTTACAAAAATTTGCAAATATTCCATATGTGTACCTACATGATATGATTTATTAAGCTGAAATGGCTTGAGAATTAGACTTTATTAAGCTAAAATGGCTGGAGAATTAGACTTTATTAACAGTTGTGCATGGACTATATAACTGTGAAGCCAACTATATTGTAGCTGCACAGGGCTGCAGATATGGGGAGTATCTTGAAAATTAGAATCTTTATGCTTGCAAAAAACCCTATAGTGTGATACTCATTAGAATTGACTTTTTTTTTAGCTTGAAAGCAATGATGGCTAATGTTCATTTTCTAATTGAAAGAAAAGATATGAACAAACCAAGGACATTCTTTATACAGGTGACAGCATACTTTAGGACAAAGGTTAATATTCGAAAGCTACTCCGCATTAATTTCGTCCTTCAATAAGCAGCAGTACATTTGACTTGCATCTTTATTGAAGTAAAGTTTAACACTGGGTTGACTGTTTAATATTATGATGTCAGATACTCTTCTAAGGGAGCATAACCTCTCAACTCATAAAATGCTTAATTTCCACATAGATCCTTCCATTTTCTGATAAATGAAATTTTTACATTGAGGAGAGTATCATTGTAATGATTGACTGTAAGACAAACGGTGCAGACCGAGATCAGAGGGCTCCTTCGGGAACCATCTGATCTGGGTCTACACTGTTAGTGCATAGATGATTTTTCTCAGCACTGTGAGGGTTATTGAGAGAGGTATTTACTGTTAAATGAGGGTAATAGGGTGCCATTAACACAAGTATTGTTTAAGTGTGGCCTATATACTTTGAGGAACCACAAAACTGTAGTGACTCAGTACAGTGAGTGGCCATTCCACAGAGGTTCCATCGCTTATTAAACCTTTGAGTTGCAGAAGTGAGTTACATGTATCTTGTCCTAAAATTGCAAACAGTTTAGACCCTGATCAGAAACCAAGTAACTTGGAGTCTGATTTTATAGGATCCTAATTGTTTGCAAATGCAAACTATGTCACTGGCTCAAAGCATTCTAGCTCGTTTTTGCTTGTTCGAGAATGAACAGACAACATTTTAAGTAGTAGACATTTAGTAATCCTTTACCCCATAGCTTGTTTTCAGTATTTAAGACAGATGGTTGCTTAAATCAAAGCAGGCTGAAAGTAAAGCAGAATGCTCCATAAGGAGCATTCTGCTTTAATTGCAGCTTGAATTAAGCTACCATCTGATAAAATATATGAAATATTTCTTATGGTGCATCACTCAAGACTGTATGAAGAGGAACTATTAATTTTTCTTCAGTGGAGGAGTAAATCAAAGGCGTAAAAGTGCATATTTATGGTGTACGAGCTCAAAGGGCTAACCTTTTGAATGTTAGAACATTGGTATTTGATAACCTTTTCGAATGTTTGTACCTAGAGTATACTATGGTACAGTGGGAAATATTTCTTTGAAGATTGGCAAATAATTAACTCTTGTCATCCACAGAAGTACAGTCACATGCCTTTACCTATTCCTCCACATAACACGAGTTCCACAAGGTTCTTATTTCATCAACTTGGTGATACCTAGGTTTCCAATTAACCTGTTATTCCATAGTCTGTTTCTAAATTATATGGACAGGTGACCTGACTTAAAGCAGGTTGAAAGTAAAGCAGAATGCGCCTGAAGGCGCATTCTGCTTTACATTCAGCCTGCTTTAAGAAATTAGGTGCTAGGAATTAGAAACTATTTCTTATGCTGCACATTTATGACTGTATAATTTATTAATTATAAAGTGAAACTATTTTCTTCAGTGGAGGAATGATTAAAGGCCTAAATAAGAGTATCATTGAGTAATGGGTTAAAGCAGAATAAGGAAAAGATAAATAATATTTAAAACACAAACAGTAGCATCATTTTTTAATGAATCATTAACACTCTCAAAAACCTTTTAACTTTTAACTTTCTAAATTTAATTGCAGTTTCATTTCAACAGATAAGATTAACCCATAACCCCATAGCTTATTTCTAGCATTGAAGACATATCATCACTTAAAGCAGGTTGAAAGTAAAGCAGAATGTGCCTTAAGGCACATTCTGCTTTACTTCCAGCCTGCTTTAAGCTACCATCTGCTAGGATATAGAAAATATATCTTATGGTTCATATTCATGACTGTATAAATTAAAACTATTTTCTTCTGTGGAGGAATTAATTTGATTCGTATAAAGGTGTATTTATGGGGCAATGGGTTAATATCTCTCCTACTGTATATGATACAGACAAGCGTGTAGCACATATCAGAACAGTGTGATGTCAACATGCCAAAGTCATAACGAGATATTTAACAGAGGTTTTCTTATCATTAAATTTACATCAATATCAAAGACCTTTCAGATTTTAACTTTAAAAGTTGTATTTAACTGATTAAAACTGATAAGACGTACAGTACAGCTAGCTATCATTCAATTGAAAACTATAGAGAATTTTAAAGATATCACTATATATTGCTTTATGCATAAACATTTAGTTATTAATGCTGTATGAGTTTTCTCAATAAATTACTAACCTAGCTTAATTAACAATACAGGATTTCTGTTTTATTGTGAATTCATCCTAATTTGAGTGGATGCATTAACATAGGTTTACTGTTTAAGTAT
Organism: Gari tellinella; assembly: GCA_922989275.2. Classification (NCBI taxonomy): domain Eukaryota; kingdom Metazoa; phylum Mollusca; class Bivalvia; order Cardiida; family Psammobiidae; genus Gari; species Gari tellinella. The sequence goes on from OV277863.1 coordinate 72,303,517, forward strand.
TGTCTGGAAACTGTTAAATACTCAAAATGAATGTTTTAGCGTTAAAAATATTAAGTGATAGATAATTTAGTAAACGATGTGTACAGCCACCTGACTCAATAAAGTAAAATCTGTAAACAATTTTATAGTGCTATCATGGCTCATGATCCAGATAAGAGGGAGTAAACTGAACAAATCCTACATTTTCTCACTCATTTCAGCACCAAATCCTATGGTGTTACTACTCATTAGAATTGTCTTGAAGACACATAGGGTTTAATGCAGAAATAAAGATTAGTTTTTGAAATGCTCTGCTTAACTGGAGCTGTGGTGCTAAGTAAGTAACTACTTAATGCTAGACAAAATTAATACATAATGCTTCTTTATGAGCTTTATGCATTACTTTTATCCTGAATTAAACTGCTATTTTTATATTTGCACATTAATTCTTCTTTTGAGTGACTGTACACAGGTGTTACTGTAGCGTTAGTAAAACCAGCTGTCAGTTATAGCCGTCAAAGCTGGCAGGGTCCAAATCTCAAATTTAGACTCTATAGTATGTCATCTTATTAGGTCTTTTCAGTCTATGAAAACGCCCATCTAAATATATATGATAGATCTACATGCATTATATTCATATGATAAGAACAATTAATTTTGTATATTTTTCTGATTTTTTTCCTCATGATCAGAGGGTTCCTGAAGACCACAGGAGCCCACTGTTCAAGACCCAATAATTGTTTGTTAACCCTAAAGGTGCAGTCACACCTCACCGGATGGCACAAACGGACTACAAACGGAAAAGAAATGTGTCACTGAAAGATATCCGGTGGCAAAATTTGTCCGCGAGGCGCTAAGATTTGGTGCCGGACCGAATAAAATGCATGGTAGCCGAACACTTACCGAACGAGTAAAGGATAACTAACGGTAACTTAACGGATATGCCCGTACGCGAAACGGACAAATACCGGATAAAACGAAAGTGCAACGCATTTATAACTGACGTAACGTTCTTGGAACGTTCGATAAACGTATATGTTACGGTCACGTAACGGATAAATCGAAAGTTCTCAGTATCGTTTAATTTGAACAACAGTGATGCCACCGAAATTCAAGACTTCGAGGAAGAGAAAAACCAGGGCCCAGCGAAAGGTCTCTACATGCCCATCTATAAAAAACGACGCTGGAGATGCTGAAAGGACGAGAAACTGGAACTGCCTGAAACTGGAGAGATTTCCGAAAGCTCAAATAGCCCCTCGTCGCCTCCATTCGTCTATAATTACTATGCACACCTGCAATTGTACATGTAAGTCCTATATCGGTTCCGTTACCATATTTACCAGAACATGAGAACATGAGAACATTGGTTCAAAGAAACATAATGTACATAAACTCCATATTACGAACTATTCATATACCAAATTTCATAAATTTATCTTGCACGGTTTCGAAGTTTTCACAGGATCAAGAATTCTGAACAGACGGACATAAAGGCATCAATCGATACATGTACGGTAGGTGTATCATAAGAACAGACATACATATGGACGAACTTACAACACTTGTCGGATGTGGCTATATGTATTGATTTGATCTTGTTTTGCATGACTAACCATATGACAGAAAATTGTATTGCTCTAACTTTGGAAGAAAATGATCTAGAAGCTAGTCCTTACACTTACCATGTTCCCGCTAAGGGCCAGATTAAAGAAATGGCCAGATTAATTTATATTACAGCGACTACGCAGAAATGATAGAGCAATGATCAGATGGATCTATGGCACCAAGCCCCATGATGATATTCCAACCCATTTGTTGTGTACCAGGCTGGGGGTACAAGATGTGACAGCTGCCTTACGCTCTACGCGTATTAGATGGTATGGACATGTCGTTAGATCCACTTCCTCTATTAAGTCCATCACCAACATTGAGATTCAGAGCCCAAGACTGCGTCGGAGACCGAGAAAATCATGGCCAGGGTGTGTTAAGGCTGACATTAATGCTTGTACCTAGATGTTAACCAAATTGACAGAGCTGCTTGGAGATCAAGTATCTGACAAACTAGCCGCCTGATGCCTACCCCAGATGCTGGGACACCCGCAACAGATGACAAATCTAATCAAGATTAAGTAAGTAAGTAAGTAATCTACAAGAAAAACACGTTTTGTTTTTCCCGATAAGATTGGTCAGTTTGGTCACACGGACCTCCGTTTCCTCGTCGGTAGGTGTCCGTTTAACCTGCGGTTGATTACCGGAACATGTCCGGTTGGTCCGTTAGGTGTCAGGTAATTCTCCGGTTCGTGAATCCAGTTCAACGGATATTAACGAATACGAACAGGACACGTACAGGACAATGAACGTATGCATTCCGAACAAAACGTATACAAACGCACATCTACCGTATATCTAACGTACAATTTTGTCCGGTGGAATCCGTTTCCAAGTTTTCAACATGTTTAAAACTTTCAACCGGATTGAACGGACATCACCGGACATGGCCGGACAATGAGCGAATATACCGAATAAGAAACGGACAAGAAACGAATGCGAACGGAGACGAACGGATTTGAAATTTGGTTCTCCGTTGGACGTCCGTTTACGCTATCCGGTAAGGTGTGACTGAGCCTTTAGCCTGCCAAATAAATTATCGTCTGCTATATTTCTCGTCTGCTTCAAGTTCCAAAGTGCTTCAAAGTTGCTCAAAATTGCTGAAAATGTTGTCCGAGTGTCAAACAGCTTGGATCCGGATGAGATGCCGAGTTACTCGGCGTCTCATCCGGATCCAAGCTGTTTGCATAAGGAGCTATAGTCGTGAGTGGCAGGCTAAGGGTTAATTTGCAATATGTTATGAAAAACAAACTGTAAGTGGATTAGTCTTAATTTGAAACTGGAGTTGTGCAATTGAAGAAGCTTCTGGAGTCAAGGAGTTCAAAGTGCATTCTGCTTAAATTTCTTTTGGCCTGGTTTTAACTTTTTCCCCCCATAGAAGCACCTTTTAGCACTTTTAATTTATTCCTCCACTGAAGAAAATAGTTTCAATTTATACAGTCAAGAATATGCACCATTAAAGATAATTCCTGCGTTCTAGCAGATAATATCTTAAAGCAGACTGAAAGTAAAGCAGAATGCGCCTTACTTTCAACCTGCTTTAAATGGTCACCTGTCTTCAAAATTAGAAACAGGCCAGGGTAATTGGCTAAGCTACTATCTGCTAGGATATAGAAAATATTTATTATAGTACAGTCATATTCATTGATGTATAAAGTGGAACTATTTTTTCGGCGGAGCTGACTGGTTTCTATTTTAGTCACACTTTCTATTTGGCCACACATTTCAACCAATTATATTTGATCAGAAATTTAGAATTAAAGAGCACCTGTTGAAACTGAATAGTCTGATTGGATAGTAGTCAGGGCTCCAGATAAGGGAATTATTTCAAAACTTTAAATCTTTATTTGTGCATTAAACCCTGTGGTGTCACTATACATTTGAATTGTCTCTTCGAGACAAAAAAAATGAGTGGTAACACCATAGGGTTTGGTGCTGAAAAGAGTGAAAAAATGTGATTTGTTTAGTTTACTCCCTCTTATCTGGAGCCCTGTAGGCTGGTCTATGTCCAATTACAGTTTTACCAGATGTGGACTGTGAGTGTAAAATTTAGAGATACAGACTGCACTGTTTACTACCACTGGGATGATGCAATTATACTTCTATTTTAAGATATGACATCTGAAATCTTTTTATAGATATACAGAGGAAGCTAGGTGTTTTGTAATTGTTTACTACCAATTTGTTTGAATTGTTAACTATTTGTACACATTTACCATACATTTAAAGCAATATTATATATAAAATTAATGGCTTCATGTGAGTTAAACACAATCTTGTTGTTTCATCATTATTTACAAGAGTGGCAGTCGAAGTTCAGCAGACTGTTGTATCTGTACATTTGTGTATGCTATAGTTTGTTTCAAGAAACTCTATGAATGAAGTTTGATATATAGAACAATAGATTAATGTGAGGATCTCCTACCAGTAGCTAGGATATGAGTTAAATTATTGTTCTGTTTTGCATTTCTGTACATGATAGTTTTGCATTTTAAATAAAAGTTGCTGTTTCAATTTTTTTTGCTTTTCAATCCAAGATATTACAATTCTTTGAAAACCTCAATTTCATTTAATTTTGCACACCCAATTTCATCTATATAGCCTTAGTTCAACCACTCATTCCGCCGAATATCTTTTTTAAAGATATTTCTTGTTTCAGTTGAGGAATGAATTAACTGTGTAGAAAGGCATATTTATGCAGTAATGGGAAAATGCATTTCCTCCTATCTGGAGCCTTGGTAATTATTCATGCTTTGATTGCTTTGAACTTGGGTTATGAGTTGACTTGTTTTATGTGAGAATAACTTTTGAAAGTTCAAGTGATGGACTGCACAAGTAGTTGGCAATGTAGCATCACTTTTGTTGTCTTCGATTGGCTTAACCCCTTCCCCCATAGAAGTGCCCTTTTAGTGCATTTGATTTATTCCTCCACTGTGGAAATAGTTCCAAATTATACAGTCATGAACATGTACCACAAGAAATATTTATAAATCCTAGCAGATGGTAGCTTGAAGCTATGATCTGCTGGGATATAGAAAATAATTCTTACTATACATAGGGGCCTCCAGGGGCGTAGCTAGACCAATTAGCAAGTGTACGCACTTTTGACTAGGGGGGTCCGGGGCATGCTCCCCCGAGAAAAATTATTCCTAGATGGTCTCTGGTGCGTTCTGAGGACGTTTCCCGCCTTCGAAACCTGTGATGAAATAACATAATTCTAAACAAAAAATGATTTAAAAAAAAACAAAAACGACATCAACGACAAAGTCATGGATGTTAATTTCAAACCGACAGTCAGTGACATATAAAGATTATATAGATATTTAGATCTGCATCAGAACCATTTGCATTTACGATCCTTTTGAGAACATGATAAAGTAGGAAACAAAATGCGATTGGGGAACACATGTCAATGGCAAATCTAGAAGTCAGGGGCAAAGCTAGACCATTTGGTGAACGCATTTCTTACTAGGGGATGGGGTCCGGGAGCATGCTCATCTTGGAAAATTTTGTTCATAGATGGTCTCTGGTGCGTGTTGAGGGCATTTCGCGCAATCAATTTGCGCAATTAAAGTAAAATACCACATGAATCCATGTGAAATTCGAATAAAAAATAACATAAATTGTTTCATCTAAGATAAAAAAAAAAAATGCGGGGGTGTCTTCCGGCCATCAATCTCTATCTCCTACCCAAAACAATTAGTGCACACACTCATATTTGGGGAGGGGTCCGGGGCCATGCTACCCCGGGAAATTTTTATTCCTAGATGGTCTCTGGTGAGTTCTGAGGGCGTTTCCCGCATTCAAAACAGGAAAAATGCTAACATAAATATATGTCAAAATTGACTCAAACTAACAAAATATTAGTTCTGTTTTTAGCTCACCTGAGCCAAAGGCTCAAGGTGAGCTATTGTGACCGTTCACCGTCCGTAGTACGTCTGTCCGTCTGTCCGTCTGTCCATCTGTGGGGTGCATTGACTTCCTGCTAGCTTGCAGAAGGTCGATGGTTCTTCCCAGTTGCCCATTTGTGTGAAAGTGCATAAAGGGCTTCTGGGGTCTTCCTCCACCTGTAATTAGCTGGCGTCCCCACCTTAATGTGTCAATAAAGATTTTGAGTGACATTAAACGTTAAAAAACGTAATGCATGTTTCTATCCTTTAAACTTATAATAGAACCAGCTAGAGGATCAACAGTGGGTTTGTCTGTAAATAAATGTCTCCTTTATGGCATTTCAATTATAACAGCACTATTAAAGAGACATTGAACCACAAAAAAACATTTTGTATAATTATAAATTGCATTGAATTAATGTTTGATTTCATAAACTCATTGAGCCGTAGCGATGAGTATAGTTTTCCTTTTCAATGTGCTTTTTAAGAGTACACCAACCTAATCTATGCAAACAGTGTAGACCCGGATCAGAGGGATCCTAAAGGCTTTCCAAGGTCAACACTGTCATTGTGCAATCAATATTAGAATTAAACATTTAAAGTTCCAGGGATGAATAATTCAACTGATTAAACTGATTAATCTATTGTCAAGAATTACATTGCTGGCGATTTATTATCTTTATGTACCCGCTAAATTTTAATTGGTTCTGAAATTCTATGTTTGACTATACTCATTTGAATTGAAAAATGCTGCAAATTAGTAGTCACAGCATTGTATTTGATATAGAGATATAAGATTTTAGCATTTTGAAACTTCCCAGTATTTACAGCTACATGTATGATTTAAGAGAAATGTGTCTGACTGAAATACATCCAGTAGTCAGTAAATTTCGACTGTGATTTATTCTGAGCATGCATTGCAGTGTTAATTAAATATTGAATATTGTGAAAAACAAACTTTCAGAATCAATGGCTCTCTGCATGACTTGGTTGTTGATTTGTAGATTTGAATGTGAAGTTTGGAAATGATGCAGAACTGTCAAACATGTTACAAGTCACTGCTTTACCATTTCCACATCAGTTTGTCAGTGTTTTAACTCGTTGAACCCTAAAACTTTAAACAGACAATTCCCATTTCCAATTTACCGCCAGGGCTCAAGGTTAGAGGGAGTAAACTGAATAAATCCAACATTTTCTCACTCATTTCAGCACCAAATCTTATGGTGTTACTACTTATTAGAATCGTCTTAAAGAGGCAATGCTAATGAGACGTAGCACCATAGGCTTAAAAGCAGAAATAAAGATTTTAGTTTTTGAAATACCCCCCTTATCTTGAGCCCTGAGTTAGCCATTACTCCATAGCCTGTTTCTAGTATTAAAGATAGGTGATCACTTAAAGCAGATTGAAAGTAAAGCAGAATGTGCCTTAAGGCACATTCTGCTTTACTTTCAGCCTTCTTTAAGCTACCATATCTGCTAGGATAAAGTATATATTTCTTATGTTGCATATAAAATGGAACCATTATTTTCCATAAGGCCTCTGCCTCGCATGTATACACAGCATTCTATTCTTGCCGCATCGATAATACTGCACTATATAAAGCTTGGATGGGGGGCATTTTCTGCGGCAGAGGAAAAAATTAAATGCGTAAAAATGTGTATTTATGGATCAAGGGTTAATTAAGTGTAGTCCATTGTTTTTACAATGTACAAATGTATTTCAAACTGTGCCGACTCTGATATTTTAGGATGAAGAAAATATTACATATGGAATTTATTTTTCATGACAGTATAAAGTGGAACTATTTCTTTCATTGAGGAATAAATTCAAGGCGTAAAAAGGTGTTTTATCGGATAATAGGTGAATGGGCCTTGATACCTTTTCACTAATGATAAGCTAAAGTTGTGACAGGTAGATACATGTATGTTAATTGGCTCACGGGTTTTCAGTTAATTGGCTGAGTGAGAATGCTCTGCATTGTGCACATCTGTTCTTCTGTATGTTGGATGAAACTGCCAAGTCTTTTTAGCGGAGTTTGAAGTCTCGAAAATTAAGTACAGTCCAAATTGAGTCTAGCTGGCATTCAGATGATAATTGAGTTAGTCCTACTGACAGTAAAATGGCAGCAAACCCTTTCTCCAATAGAAACACCTTTTCATCATTCACTTACCCCGTACCCTTTTGCCCCATAGATATGCCGTTATATGCAATTACCTTATTCCTCCACTGAAGAAAATCGTTCCACTTTAAACTGTCATGTCATGAATATCCACATTGAGAAATATTTTTTATATCCTAGCAGAATTATAGAAGCTTAAAGCAGACTGAAAGTAAAGCAGAATGCACCTTAGGGTACATGTGACTGCTAAAAGCGTAATGAAAGTAAAGCAGAAAGCTCCTCAGAACCCTATATATTGCAACTACTCATTAGAATCGTCTCTTTGAGACTTCTGTGTTGATTAACTCTTCTAAAACCTTTGAAAAACATTACATTACATTAAAACATTTGCAAACAGTGTAGACCCAGATCAGAGGGCTCCTATACTCTGGAGCCCTCTGATCTGAGTCTACACCGTCTGTTAATTATACCCCCATAAACAGAGTTTGAGGGGGGTATACTGGAATCAGCCTGTCGGTTGGTCGTCGGTCGGTCGGTCTGTCTGCAAAATCTTGTACTTTCAACTCCTCCTTCAGTTTCAACCGGATTCATTTGATACTTGGCATTAATGTTACTCAGGTGTAGTAGATGTGCAAAACACAAATTTCAGGTCTCTGTGACCTTGACCTTGACCTTTGGCCTTGAAATTAGTCTTGAAAATGGCAGGCAAAATCTTGTACTTTGAACTCCTCCTTCACTTTCAACCTGATTCACTTGATACTTGGCATAAATGTTACTCAGGAGTATTAGATGTGCAAGACATAAATTTCAGGTCTCTGTGACCTTGACCTTGACCTTTGTCCTTGAAATTGGTCATGAAATTGGCAGGCAAAAGCTTGTACTTTGAACTCCTCTTTCCCTGTAAACCTGATTCACTTGATACTTGGCATAAATGTTACTCAGGAGTAGTAGATGTGCAAGACACAAATTTCAAATCTCTGTGACCTTGACCTTTGTCCTTGAAAATGGTCTTGAAATTGGCAGGCAAAATATTGTACTTTGAACTCTTCCTTCCCTTTCAACCCGATTCACTTGATACTTGGCATATTAATGTTACTCAGGACTCACGGTAGATGTGCAAGACACAAATTTCAAATCTCTGTGACCTTGACCTTTGGCCTTGAAATTGGTCTGCAAAATCTTGTACTTTCAACTCCTCCTTCAGTTTCAACCGGATTCATTTGATACTTGGCATAAATGTTACTCAGGAGTAGTTGATGTGCAAGACACAAATTTAAGGTCTCTGTGACCTTGACCTTGACCTTTGGCCTTGAAATTGGTCTTGAAATTGGCAGGCAAAGTCTTGTACTTTGAACTCCTTCACTTTCAACCTGATTCACTTGATACTTGGCATAAATGTTACTCAGGAGTAGTAGATGTGCAAGACACAAATTTCAGGTCTCTGTGACCTTGACCTTTATCCTTGAAATTGGTAGGCAAAATCTTGTACTTTGAACTCCTCCTTCTCTTTCAACCTGATTCACTTGATACTTGGCATAAATGTTACACAGGAGTAGTAGATGTGTAAGACACACATTTCAGGTCTCTGTGACCTTGACCTTTGGCCTTGAAATTGGTCTTGAAATTGGCAGGCAAAGTCTTGTACTTTGAACTCCTGCTTCACTTTCAACCAGATTCACTTGATACTTGGCATAAGTGCATGTTACTCAGGAGTAGTAGATGTGCAAGACACAAATTTCAAATCTCTTTGACCTTGACCTTTGCCTTGAAATTGACATCTAACCTTGGTTATGAAAAACAAATTGTCCAGAGCATATCTCTTTTACCCTATCATCCACGATTACCAAACCTGGTGTGTTGTTATTATTATATGTTGGGATTGCAGAGTGTTATATACCATTTTTAAGTCATTTTGACCTTGGCTTACACCTTTGACCTTATTGTAAAATCTTATTGAAAACGTCTGCAGATTGTGACAGAGTGCTGGATAGTGGGGGTATTTATCCCCTTTAGTGATAGCCGTTCTAGTTTAGAGCAGTATTTATTAAACTGCCCAGAATTCCAAGTAGACTGGTTCATGTTTTGGTAACTAAAATGATCCAGAAGGGAACCTTATAACCCCCATGACTTACATAGTGTTGAAAGAGTTAAGATTGGCTGCTGTGAGTATTTCATAAACTGCCTCAATAAGCTACCATCAGATTCTGCTAGAGTAAAAAAATGTTTCTTATGATACATGTTGATAACTGTTTCAGTTGGAACCATTTTCTTTGAGAGAGGAATATATTAAAATTAATGTGTATCTATGGAGTAAAGGGTTAACAGAAAAAAAGATAAAACAAGTATTATTTGTCATTGTTTTAGCATGATTGAGTATTCCGCATTAAAAGGATTGAATGTTTTTAGTAGCAGAAAAATTAGGGCTGAAGGTCACATTTCATGGAAATGAGTACAAAACAACTTTTTTCTGTTTCTCTTTTCTTGATTACAGGGACTAATTTACTTGCAACTGTTCTATTAATTTAGAAGCATAGAATTCTATAGATATTTAATGCATTCCTCCACTGAAGAAAATATTTCATCTTTATACAGTTATGAGTGTGCAACATACAGTGGAGAACCTGTTATTCTTTCCCAATAAACGCGTTTACGCTAAAACTATTATTTGCAGTGCAAACAGTTTGGAGCCAGATCAGACGCCGGGTAACCCGGTGTCAGACACCGGCGTCTGATCAGGCTCCAAACTGTTTGCCACCAAGATAATTAAAAATTGTCCAAAAGTTGTTCTTTTCTACGTTTTAGTGCTTTGCGTTTGCGTGCGTTTGCGTACGTTTGCGTTTAAACGGGAAAGAATAACAGATTCTCCACTGTAAGAAATATTTCCTATATTCTAGCAGAAGGTAACTTAAAGCAGGCTGAAAAAAAAAAGCAGAATGTGCCTTAAGGCACATTCTGCTTTACTTTCAACCTGCTTTAAGTGGTATCAAAACCTGCTTTAAGTGGTATTTTTCATCTTCAAAATTAGAAACTGTCTATGCGGTAATAGGTAATATCTCTACTAAACCTATGTTGTGACTATACTCATTTAATTTCATTTAGAATTGTATGATATGAGAATCTAGGATGTTTCTTCTGTACTTTCAGTCTGCTTTTAGCAAACACCTCTATCTCTGAAAACAATCTATAAGGAAAGGAATAAATTATTTGACCTATTGCATGCAGTTCTGTGACAAAGTCATATAATGTTGTTACACCTATAATGTTGCTACAGAGAATGATCATAATGATTTGCATATTTTATCAAGTTCACTGAAAAGGTCTGGGTTTTGAAGAAAACTGTTTTTTGGTCCACAATTTGTTCATGTCTGGCAGTTGCAGTTATTTTTCATGATAAATGACGACTGTTGTATGAGTCTGACGGGAATGTTGGTTTTAGAGACAAGATTTATGGAGTTTCCTGGGAAAGATCATCCACGAACAAACCACCAACAATAACCCTTGTCTTGCAACAGGACAGACAAAAATACCCTCTTTTGTTAAATGGCACCAGGGTTGTCCATGGTCAAACATGGTGTTTTATGGTCAACCATGGTATGCACATGCCATGGTTGATCCTGATATTGCATGGTTATATTGACTATTGTATATACATACCATGGTTGACCTTAAAACACCATTGTTTAATTATACAGATGGTTGACCATAAAAAACTTGTTTAACTCAACATGGTCAACCATGGAATTACATGGTTATATGACCTTGAACTACTGTGGTATTCCATGGTAGTTCATGATTGTTTGACCATGAGTTTTGCCTGGGTCATGAAAGGAGGCTGCTTAAACCCTTTACTCCATAGCTTAATTATTTCTTAAGTTTTAAAGACTGGTGACCAATTTAAAGTAGGTTGAAAGTAAAGTAGAATTCATCATTTTACTTTCAATTCAACCCATTTTAAGCTATCATCTTGCTGGTGAAATTTTTAAAGCAGACCAAAGAAAATTGTTAAGTTGATTGAAAAGCCCTTGTGGCTCATTCCCACTTAAGTATGACATTTAAGGATTTTTTTTCGCAATTTTAGAATGTCTTAAATTTGTGTTCTTTTTGGTATACTTTTGTACCTGTATATATTTATGATTTAATTCCAAAGTTTTCTCATCTGGTCATTCGTATTTTTTCAGATATGGTCATCGAAGAAGATCATAGGGGTAATGGAAATAAGGAATTAAACAAATGGGGGGTTACTTCATTTTTTCATTTGTTTGAAGAGATGTGTTAGTAAAATATACATAAAATTTGTGTCAACATATTTGGATTAGTATGACAATGTTGGATATATTTTCAGTTTTTATGTTACTGGTCAATGTAAGTCTTAAATAAAGAATATAAATGGTAATACTTATGTGTGTTTTATTTTCTAAGAAAATACTTAACTGGTTAACTAATTATCAAACAGAAGCCAGTAGACTATTTTCAAGCACAACCATGTGAAAACAAAGCAGAGCTATAGCGTGTATGGAATTTAAACCTATTTGGGCGCAGTGTTTGGCTGCGCAATGGTAGTAAACAGAAATTAAAATGTCCCGTACATTACACATAGTTGTCCTGTACGTTACTTACTCATATAACTGATTCAAATAGTAGTTTTCACTGATGAAAGATCTTTCTATACTTGTAAATGCACTGCCTCGATGCATATCAAGCTAGTGAGACCATGCAACAGTATTTTGTGCAAAAACTAACCTTCTGTAAAAATTAACTACTGTTTGTAGACACCTACATACGACACTTTGTCATATTTTCTCTTTTTTTCATGACATTTAGTATTCAAAACAAGAACAAGTTAACTTAACTGTTGTTAAACAACATATTAAACATTTGCTTCGAAAAAGACATATCAAATACCATCCAGGTAGACTCTACACAAAACATCAGTTCAATTGTCCCGTACGTTATATGAATATATCTAACTGTTAACTGTTAAATTGTGAGTCATATGTGAACAAAAAACATAAAACTATTAAACTTAACCGCTAACAAACATTTAAAGAAGAAACTAGTGCAATTCTATGTCAAATAAGCACGCTTTTAAACATGTAGCATTGTCCCGTACGTTACAAGACCACCCTAGTTTTCCAGGATATTAAGTACGTAATCTGGGAATGTAAATATTCGGCCAGTCTTGCTAGTTGGTACTGGCTCTTCAACCACATGCAGAATTTCATCGAATTCTATATCGTCCGCGTCTTCGTTTACCGGCCATTTAAATTTGCCTTTCACCTTTTCACACTGTTGCATGAAGTTCACTCGTGCTGATTTGCCATTGTCTTTGATTTCTAGTACTCTACCACAGAAGCGTTCATCGTCGTATTGTACAAGAACAAAGTTTCCAACTGACACTTTCAGACTTTCAGATGAATTACGGCAATTTTCCTGTACGTCTGAATCAAGAGGTGGTTCGTCTCTGTCTGCTGTCGCCTTACTGCTTCCATTTTCTGTTGTCGCCTTACTGCTTCTCTTATCTGTTGTTGTCTTACTGCTTCCTTTATCTGTTCTCTTTGCTCCTCTCTTAGAACTATTTTCAACTGTTTTTAACCTAAGGGCTATAGTTTTGACTTCCCATCCACAATTAGAGTGTATATTGAAATTGGCTGTGGGTGTGAAACAGTCATTGCATGTACATGTCGTGTTTCTAATAGCAATTTTTCTATCATCGATTCCTACTACCGAATGGAGCATCATTGAACCTTTTACAGATTGTATCTCACTGTTTCTCCTCTCAGTTGCCTCTCTTTGCTTTTCATACTCTTCCTCTGTTACCATATCATACTTTATGCCTTTCTCGTTCAATGTTGCCCATGAATAAAAGTCTGCAGCATCCTGTATTATTTTTCCTTGCTTTACAGCATTGTCAGCGTTTCGTTTTGTGGTCCCTCCAATCCCATCACAAGGACCCTTCCCATGTCCACTTTCAAAGTATTGCCATGAGGCTAATGTTCCATACAGTTGGGGAAATCTACTAACAACATCAAATATTGTCTTATTTCTGTATTGAGATGACGGTGAGTCCGTCCAAAAGTGGACACATTCCAGACCTGGAACCAACTTTTTAACGACGTTCATGAGCTTGTTGATTATTGAAATCACCATGGCAGCATTATGGCTGAGAACTTCTGATACATACACGTAGCTCTCGTGTTTCAATTCACCGTCTTCTCCTCGAAAGTAAATTACAGTTGGATGAAGGGTAACCATGGAACTATTCCAATACGCAGACTGGATCTCCTCGAGAGTATTGCATGTATAATTTTCGCTGAAATCCATCTGGATGACAGCATGGCTGTCAGGCAATTTGTCTTTCATAACTTTAATTGCACCGTACTGCTCTTTTACTCTCTGGATATGCGCTTCGAAATCTTTAAAAGCCTCATTCATCCTTTCAATGAAGTCGCCCTTTGGTAAACTCACTTCAACCACCCTTTGCCTTTCCTTTCCATTTTTTAGCTTTACTCGCTTCCACTGCTGAAACTTCACATCTTCGTCGTCTGGAACTTTCTGTAGCATCTCATTTAGAGACTCAGAATTCTGGCTGTAAATTTCAACAAACTTATCAGGGTTAGTACAACTGTTCACATTGAGAGATTTCAGAGCACGAATAAGGAAACAGAAGTTTTGATGCTTTGAGCAAAGACAGACACTTCTGGATGTAAAATTTACTAAGGATATGTGTTTTGGTCTGGCTTTATAGAAGCATGTCTTTGATATCTTAAAGCTAGAATCTGCTAAGTATTTCAGATGCAAGTTATACATGTAGTCGTTAAGTACCCTTCTTTGAACTTTGGCCTTGTCAGTATCACTTTTTACGCCATCTTTCTTTCCTGGCAACATCCTAGAGTTGTCATCTCTTTCTAAAAACGACACAATGCTTTCTGTTACACGCTTTTTGTATTCACTCATTCTTGACTTCTTCTGTACTGATATATTTTTACTGGTACTTGTCTTCCTCCTATCTAACCTAGTAGATTTCTCTAGCAGAGCTTTCATTCTGTATTTCTTTATGACCTTTCCTGATGCTATTTTGTGAACAACATCTCTCAAATTCTGTCTTAGAGCGACATTGGCCTGTCTTATTTCTTCACTTAAGCATTCACCAAACACTAACCTCTTCTTGATTTCAGGTACATCTTTTGCTCTCAATCCAGATTCTTTCAGCAACTTGTCACTTTTACTCCTTGGTGTTAACCTTAATTCGTTCTTCTTCAATTCGTAACGTTGTAGTCTTTTCTGTGCACTTTTCAGTTTTCTCATTAGTTCCTCGTTTTTGTCCTCCAATGTTTCAACCCTCCTGTATGACTTAGCAAGCGCTCTTGATATTCTTTTCTTTGGTTTACTGGAACTTGGTAGTCGAAATGGCAGCTTCACAGTAAGTGCCATATCACTTGTACTTGACACAACATTTTCACTTGTTGAAGACACAGGTTCAATGACTTCTTCATGTTCAGTATTAGATCTTGTTATTTCTTGACTAGCATTGTTGTTCACAATCTGAAGATTGGTTCTTTTTTTTCTTCTGTATCGAGCTTGTCTAATCTTGTTCAATTTTCTAACATGTTCTTTCTTATCTGAATCCATTTCAGAGACAGGTACTCGAGATAGCTTCACTCTTTCTCTTTCTGATTTCAACCACTGTCCCCCTGGCATCGCTTTCTTTCTCTCCCTATACTCTCGCATCCTCTGTGCTTTTGATTTTGCCATCCTGAAAAGCACATTAAAAAAAATAGATTTCAAAACCAGTATTCATAAAAAATAACGTACGGGACAATCACTTTATAACGTACGGGACTGATGAATATTACGGTATTAGGTGTCTGTAAACAGTGTTTATTGTCATGGTAATAACATTAGAATTTTACGGTGTGGTTTAACTAAAGATATGGTTCCTATACAGTGGTCAAAATATGTGTATTTCCTTACATTCTGTGTGAAATATAACATAGATAGGAGAAACAAATGTAAGACATCACTTCACATATGTTTTTAAACAAGTAGGCTACCTTTATTATTGGTTTGTCGAGATTATTGTCAGGCTTTTTTAATGCTTTAATATCAGTATTGCTGTGTAAATGCTAAAAAAGGGCCGTTCGTAGCATCAGAAATCAAAAATATCTTTCTAGATGAACCATAAAAATATAATAACGTACGGGACAAAAACAGGTCACGTACGAGACTATGTTTGTTAAGCATATACACCATGTGTAGGATGAAATGAAATATGTGTAATGACGTCGTGTAGCGTAACTAGCCTTTCTACATATAAAGCAAAACTAAAACATCGTTCGTTCTTCACAACAATGAAAAAAATAATGTACCTGCACAGGACGTCGATTGCTCAAATTCAACTTCTCATTATTTTCTGTAAAAATGGCGGTTGTTTACTTCAATAACATCCGGGTAGTAAGTCTGGCATGAAATGAACCCAACGGACTGTAAAAACACGCAAAAAACATTGCCTTTTCGGTATTTAATAGAGCATTTGGCCCCGAACGTTATGACTCGAACGTTATTTTCTAAACGAACTTTAAAGTTTCCTCTGCCATTGTTCTGTGTGTTTTGCTTCTATGTTAGTTAGGCTGGTCAGGTATTGTAGGAGTATTATTAGACAGTATATTAGTTCATATGCAGCACGTAAATAGCTATGCATATAGAAGGTGTGTACTAAAAACAAACTGCCCCGTACGTTATCGTACGAAAATTACGTTTATTGGTCCAAAAGTGTCGAGCGTGTTTCGGAAAAAATACTCCGAATTCTAAAAATCTTTATTACTGTTAACAAACAGTTAACATAACTGAATTAATTTATGAAAAACAATCACTTTTAATCTGCCTACATACTTTGAAAAAACACATCGAGAAAAACCGTCCCGTACGTTCGTTAAAACTGGCGACATGCCCAATAACGATAATTTTTTTTAGTTGTATGCCAACTATTAAGGAAAGCATGTAAAATTATTTAAGATTATATCAATGATAATTGAAATGTGACATTTAAATGTGAAATATACCTAAGTAACTTGATTAATTATCGATTCAAAGTAGCAATCACAGTTCTGGCGACATGGGAATTTGAATACCCCAACCATGTTCAAGGATATTTTTTTCATATAAAACGGCACCCCATGTCACAAAACGTGTGCTTCGAATTTGATGGTATTTGTGTCCTATGGAAAAGTAAGTTAACTACATATGTAATCGTTACTGGTTCCTAATATACATGCACCAGACAGTGGAGACATCCAGTGTCGGACTTAACTGAGAATGAGTCTTGTATATGATAGCAGAATATAATTATATTGTCTTTGTAACAAAATAATTGAAGCTTTCTGGTGTAGTTATTAGTGTTTTCTTCTGACCTGTCAGAGTTATTTTCAATTTGGAACATTCTAAAACTTTAAAAGGGATGAGTTTTCTCTACAGCCAGTTAGAGATGTGGATAGTTGTAAAAAAAAATTGTGCATAATGTACAGTAGAGGATACATTATTCTTTCCCTTTTAAATGCAAACGCAGTGCACTAAACTGTGGAAATTTACTTTTAGAAATGTTAACTATAATTTTAACTGAGTAGCAAACAGGTTGGAGCCTGATCAGACGCCAGGTTACCCAGCGTCTGATCTGGCTCCAACCTGTTTGCAATGGAAAGAATAGTTTTTGTTAGCTCACCTGGCACGTAGTGCCAAGGTGAGCTTTTAGGATCGCTGGATGTCCGTCGTCCGTCGTCTATCTGTCCGTCCGTCCGTTCACAATTGTTCGTTAACACTCTAGCAGGTTCAAATCTCATTAGATCTTAATGAAACTTGGTCACAATGTTTGCCTCAATGAAATCTAGGTCAAGTTCGAATGTGGGTCATGTCCGGTCAAAAACTAGGTCACTAGGTCAAATTATCGAAAAACCTTGTTCACACTCTAGAGGCTACAAATTTCATTGGATCTTCATGAAACTTCATCAATATGATTGCCTCAATGAAATCTAGGCCAAGTTCGAATGTGGGTCATGTCCGGTCAAAAACTAGGTCACTAGGTCAAATTATTGAAAAACCTTGTTAACACTCTAGAGACTACAAATTTCATTGGATCTTCATAAAACTTGAACAAAATGTTTGCCTCAATGAAATCTAGGTCAAGTTCGAATGTGGGTCATGTCCGGTCAAAAACTAGGTCACTAGGTCAAATTATCGAAAAACCTTGTTAACACTCTAGAGGCTACAAATTTCATTGGATCTTCATGAAACTTCATCAATATGATTGACTCAATGAAATCTAGGCCAAGTTCGAATGTGGGTCATGTCCGATCAAAAACTAGGTCACTAGGTCGAATCATCGAAAAACCTTATTAACACTCTAGAGACTACAAATTTCATTTGATCTTCATAAAACTTGATGAAAAGGTTTGCCTCAATGAAATATAGGTCAAGTTCAAATGTGGCTTATGTCTTGTCAAAAACTAGGTCACTAGGTCAAATCATCGAAAAACCTCGTTAACACTCTAGAGACTACAAAATTCATTGAATCTTCATGAAACTTGAAAAAAATGTTTGTCTCATTGAAATCGAGGTCAAGTTAGAATGAGGGTCATGCCCGGTCAAAAACTAGGTCACACAGTGTACATTGTTACATGATTACCAGGTGAGCGATTTAGGGCCATAGTGGCCCTTGTATATAAATGCGTTTATTGGGAAAGAATAGAATATCAGTAAAGTTAGCGCAGCAGTCTCATGCTGCACGAGGATCATACTTATTTCAAGTAGGAAAGTGTATGATTTTATATTCGATGTTACCTTGCTTACCTATTTACCATTATTAACTTATAATTCTGTTCTAAAATTAACTCTGACAAGTCAGAAAAATCGGACAATACCATATGAATAACCTTCCATTGGTGGTCATATTGAAATTCCAAAATCATGTGAAGTGTCATTCATTGTGAGAGGCAGTATATAGGTGTATTTCAAATATCCTTTTTTGAGGATTTGGATGGTACGTTTTGTGTCTGTTTCTTGAATGGATGGCTTAGGACTGCGGCCTAGGTTCTTGTATGGTTCTTGAACCTTAGCTTCCATTTCTAGATTTAGCACATAAAGGAGCTTTCTGCTTTACTTTCATCTTGCTTTAAGCAGTATCCTACTGTAAACATTGTTGATTATTGGGTATTTGTAATTTTGGCTATTGGAGGAAAGGGTATTTGATTAAGGGTTTCTAATTTTGAAAAAATGTTACCACTTATAGCAGGTTGAAAGTAAAGCAGAATGTCCCTTAAGGCACATTCTGTTTTACTTTCAGCCTGCTTTAATCTATCATCTGCTAAAATATAGAAATTATTTCTTATAATACATATCCATGACTGTATAAATAGGAACTAGTTTCTTCAGTGGAGAAATAACTTAAATGTGCTAGAACAAGCTTCCATGGGGGGAAAGTTTTTGAGAAAATAACAGGTTCATCAGTCGCAACACAAGTAGAGATGGAAATAAAAGAAATAATATTGAAAACTTAATAGTTTACTCCTTCTTACGTGGTGTTCTGGATATCTTTATGTTCTTATATCTGCCATTCATCATTGCCTTGCTGTCAGAATCTTCTTTCTGAAGAGGAACATTGTCTGCTATTGGAATATAAGATAAGGACCAAATTGACAAATTTATGGTTATTTGCTGTTGTTTATTTGAGTTTATTTGTCTGACAAGTTTCCATCTGAACTCTTTAGTCTGCTTCACACTGAAACTCTCATTTGTTAAATGTTAAATAAATGTTAAATAAATGTTGTCTGTTTCAAATAGTTTCGTCATTCTGTTGATTTTTTTAACCCATTACCCAGGGCTCCAGATAAAGGGAGTATTTAAAAAAACTAAAATCTTTATTTCTGCTCTAAACCCTATGGTGTCACTACTCATTAGAATCTTCTCGGAGAAACGATTCTAATGAGTAGTAACACCACAGGATTTGGTGCTAAAATACGTTACAAAAAGTAAGATTTGTGCAGTTAACTCCCCCCTTATCTGGAGCCCTGCATTACCCCATAAATACTCCTTTTT
Source organism: Gari tellinella (assembly GCA_922989275.2). Lineage (NCBI taxonomy): Eukaryota > Metazoa > Mollusca > Bivalvia > Cardiida > Psammobiidae > Gari > Gari tellinella. The sequence continues at coordinate 72,323,198 of OV277863.1, forward strand.
AGGCCTCATATAATTTTGTTCCTCTACTGAAGAAAAAAGTTTCCATTTATACTGCAGTCATGAATAATGCACCATAAGAATTATATTCTATATCATTAAAGAGGGTAGCTTAAAACAGGCTGAAAGTAAAGCAGAATGCGCCAAAAAGGCGCATTCTGCTTTACTTTCAATCTGCTTTAAGTGGACACCACTCTTCAAAACTAGAAATAGACTATGGGGTCATGGGTTAAATATCCTTTTCTCAGTCTTCTTTCATGAAGACTCAAAGCTCCTTTTAAGCCTGCTTTAAGATTCCATCTTTTAGGATATAGGACATTACTATTTCAAATGGTGCATATTTATGACAGTAAAATATTGAACAATATTTTTTAGTGGAGGAAAAGTTGGAGGTGTAAAAAGATGTATCTATTCGGTAATTAATCGACCATTGAAAATTGTAGAACAGACATGCAGAAAGATCCTTTGTTACTGCGTTAAGCTTCCTAATGTCTTAACCCATTACCTCTTAACCTATTTCTAGCATTAAAAACAGGTGACTACTTAAAGCAGGTTGAAAGTAAAGCAGAATGTGCCTTAAGGCACATTCTGCTTTACTTTCAGCCTGCTTTAAGCTACCATCTTCTAGGGTACGGAAAATATTTCTTCTGGTACATATTCTTGGCTGTATAAACTGGAACTTTTTTCTTCAGTGGAGGAATAAATGAGAGGTGTAAAAAGGCGTTTTTAAGAGGTAATGGGTTAAAAACGGACCACACAGTTTCTACTTAACCCTTCAACTGCTAAACTATTGTAAGATCAGTAGTCAAACTGTTTATAAATGAAATCTAACATTTAACAGGTGTTTTGAGAGTGTGTACAAGTTTTGTCTTAGATATAATCTTGCAGCATGTTGCATGAATTGAAAGACATTATGGTAAATCAGGTGTAAGATAATTAATACTACATCAGATATGGCATCTACTAGATAATTCAGAGCTCCAGATAAGAGGAATTTTACTGAACAATTTCAATGTTTTCTCACTCATTTCAGCACCAAATCCTATGGTGTTACTACTCATTAGAATCGTCTCACCGAGACGATTCTAATGAGTAGTGACACCATAGGGTTTAAAGCAAAAATGAAGATTTTAGCTTTTGAAATACCCTCCTTATCTGGAGCTCTGATGAGATTACACTGCCAGGGAGAATGAGCTTTTCTTTTGGTAATGCTGCTAACAGATGATTTACTTGATAATGTTCAACCATAAAATATTTGCAAGATGTCATTACTGGCTTGGAGAAGATACACTTGCAAAACCCGATAACGATTACTGTTATGTGATTGCATAGGGAGAATTATTTTTTGGATAAAATTTGATTACATTTAATCTTGCTATCCAGGCCATTCAAATGAAAAAAACACTGATGGAGTTGAAAGCATGTTGAAGCTTAATCCATATATAGCCAGTTGCTAGTTTTTAAGATAGGTGACTTCTTAAAGCAGATTGAAAGTAAAGAAGAATGTGCCCAAAGGTGTATTCTACTTTACTTTCTCCCTGCTTTAATAGCTACCATCTGCTTGTACAAATATTTCTTATGGTGCACATTCATAACTGTATAAAATGGAAGTATTTTGCTTCAGTGGATGGATTGATTAAATGCTTAAAAAGGCCTATGAATCAAGAACAAAAGTATAATCAGTCTTATCCCCTGTGAAAAGTGTTGAAGAATTTTAGAATATTCATGAATGTTAAATGGCCATTTCTAGAATTGTTCTAGAACTTCAAGAATTACTTTACAAATTTTACAAAAGGAGTTCAGGAACTTTTGTAATTGTAGAACAATTATTGTTCTAAAACCATCATTTTTTAGAATTTTTGCAGAATATTCATGAATGTTTAACTCTTTCCTCCCTGAAACTTAAAATGGACAATCTCATTTTCCATTTTAGTCTAGTCCATTTCTGACTTTTACGGGTTGTTTTTGTCAATGCTTTGCATTATGACAAACAGTGAAGACCCAGATCAGAGGGCTCCTTAAGGAGCCCTCTGTTCTGGGTATTCACTGTTTGCATAGGACAAGTGCACTTCTCACATGTATACTTTTGAAAACAACGCCTATTTGCGGGACTAGGGTTCAAAGAGTTAATGGCCACTTCTAGCATTGTTCATGAATATTCAAGAAATTATTCTGGATAGTTCTAAAATAATTCAATACCTTCCCACAGGGGGTATAAGCTACTTAGTACTAGGTGAAATAACACTGGAGATCTCTAAAAGCTTAATGGAAGGTAGAAATAATGCAAAGATACATTCTGCATTATTTTAATCATGCATTAAGCAACCAGAGGTATACAATATTGCACAAGGGTATTCAGTTAAGAAGTTACTGAATGCAAGGGTTGACTGCAATGACATAAACTGCTTCTAAAGTACATGTACAGTGGAGAAAACATTAATAATTATTCTTCCCAATAAACACGTTTACGCTTAAACTATTATTTTCATTGCAAACAGTTTGGAGCCAGATCAGATGCCGGGTAACCCGGCATCTGATCAGGCTCCAAAATATTTGCCATTCAGATTAAAATGAACATTCAAAATTGTCAAAAAGTTGTCATTTTCTACAGTTTATTACAATACGTTTGCATTTCATTGCGTTTAAACGGGAAAGAATAACGTCTTCTCCATTGCACTTATGTTCTGTACGAAACTGGTACCTTATCCTTGAGATCTCTGCTATTCTTTATTGAATCAACATCGTCTTCTCCATTGTACTTATGTTCTGTACGAAACTGGTACCTTATCCTTGAGATCTCTGCTATTCTTTATTGAATCAACATCGTCTTCTCCATTGTACTTATGTTCTGTACGAAACTGGTACCTTATCCTTGAGATCTCTGCTATTCTTTATTGAATCAACATCGTCTTCTCCATTGTACTTATGTTCTGTACGAAACTGGTACCTTATCCTTGAGATCTCTGCGCTTCTTTATTGAATCAACACCGTCTTCTCCATTGTACTTATGTTCTGTACGAAACTGGTACCTTATCCTTGAGGTCTCTGCTATTCTTTATTGAATCAACATCGTCTTCTCCATTGTACTTATGTTCTGTACAAAACTGGTACCTTATCCTTGAGATCTCTGCGCTTCTTTATTGAATCAACATCGTCTTCTCCATTGTACTTATGTTCTGTACGAAACTGGTACCTTATCCTTGAGGTCTCTGCTATTCTTTATTGAATCAACATCGTCTTCTCCATTGTACTTATGTTCTGTACGAAACTGGTACCTTATCCTTGAGGTCTCTGCTATTCTTTATTGAATCAACATCGTCTTCTCCATTGTACTTATGTTCTGTACGAAACTGGTACCTTATCCTTGAGGTCTCTGCTATTCTTTATTGAATCAACATCGTCTTCTCCATTGTACTTATGTTCTGTACGAAACTGGTACCTTATCCTTGAGATCTCTGCGCTTCTTTATTGAATCAACACCGTCTTCTCCATTGTACTTATGTTCTGTACGAAACTGGTACCTTATCCTTGAGGTCTCTGCTATTCTTTATTGAATCAACATCGTCTTCTCCATTGTTCTTATGTTCTGTACGAAACTGGTACCTTATCCTTGAGGTCTCTGCTATTCTTTATTGAATCAACATCGTCTTCTCCATTGTACTTATGTTCTGTACGAAACTGGTACCTTATCCTTGAGATCTCTGCTATTCTTTATTGAATCAACATCGTCTTCTCCATTGTACTTATGTTCTGTACGAAACTGGTACCTTATCCTTGAGATCTCTGCTATTCTTTATTGAATCAACATCGTCTTCTCCATTGTACTTATGTTCTGTACGAAACTGGTACCTTATCCTTGAGATCTCTGCTATTCTTTATTGAATCAACATCGTCTTCTCCATTGTACTTATGTTCTGTACGAAACTGGTACCTTATCCTTGAGGTCTCTGCTATTCTTTATTGAATCAACATCGTCTTCTCCATTGTACTTATGTTCTGTACGAAACTGGTACCTTATCCTTGAGATCTCTGCGCTTCTTTATTGAATCAACATCGTCTTCTCCATTGTACTTATGTTCTGTACGAAACTGGTACCTTATCCTTGAGATCTCTGCTATTCTTTATTGAATCAACATCGTCTTCTCCATTGTACTTATGTTCTGTACGAAACTGGTACCTTATCCTTGAGATCTCTGCGCTTCTTTATTGAATCAACATCGTCTTCTCCATTGTACTTATGTTCTGTACGAAACTGGTACCTTATCCTTGAGATCTCTGCTATTCTTTATTGAATCAACATCGTCTTCTCCATTGTACTTATGTTCTGTACGAAACTGGTACCTTATCCTTGAGATCTCTGCGCTTCTTTATTGAATCAACATCGTCTTCTCCATTGTACTTATGTTCTGTACGAAACTGGTACCTTATCCTTGAGATCTCTGCTATTCTTTATTGAATCAACATCGTCTTCTCCATTGTACTTATGTTCTGTACGAAACTGGTACCTTATCCTTGAGATCTCTGCGCTTCTTTATTGAATCAACATCGTCTTCTCCATTGTACTTATGTTCTGTACGAAACTGGTACCTTATCCTTGAGATCTCTGCTATTCTTTATTGAATCAACATCGTCTTCTCCATTGTACTTATGTTCTGTACGAAACTGGTACCTTATCCTTGAGATCTCTGCGCTTCTTTATTGAATCAACATCGTCTTCTCCATTGTACTTATGTTCTGTACGAAACTGGTACCTTATCCTTGAGATCTCTGCGCTTCTTTATTGAATCAACATCGTCTTCTCCATTGTACTTATGTTCTGTACGAAACTGGTACCTTATCCTTGAGATCTCTGCGCTTCTTTATTGAATCAACATCGATCTCAGATTACACTGTATATTATGTAAACCTTCCTACTGAACAAGTTGTCATCTTTAAATAAAATAGTGTTGTCGCCTAGTATACCTTAACTCTGTGCACATTAACAATGGAATCATGATTATTTGTGCAAACAGTTTGGATCCTGATGAGACGCCGTATAATGCGGCATCTTATCAGGATCCAAACTTGACACTGACCCTGTTTCAAACAGAATTATGAAAATTCTAATTTTAGTACAATAGCAGACAACAATTGTTTCAGATAACAAAATACCCAGCATGCAAAAGATTTAAGATTTCTTTGCTTCTTTATTGAATTGTCATTGATCTTGGATTACAATATATATAATAACCCATATACCATGTCTATTTTCTAAAAAAATAAAAAAGTTGTTACTTGTCATCTCCTTGAAAAATGCCATCTTCAATGTACCTTAAAGTGACGTTTCCTTTCCTACTGATGTGGAAATACAATCTGAGAGTCATACAGCTTGGGGGTTTATATACTTGGCATCTCATCTGGATCCAAACTGTTTGTGAAAGTGATCCAAATATGGTATCAGCATGAGAAAGGTTAACTATTTGCATGCTGGGTTATTCTTTTCGTCTGCAACAATTGTCGTCTGCTACTGTTCTAAAATTAGCATTTTCAAAATTTCATTTAAATTCAGGGTCAGAATGGCAAACAGTTGGATCCTGATGAGACGCCGCCTTATGCGGCATCTCATCTGGATCCAAACTGTTTGCAAAGGTAATCACTGGGGCAGATATATCCGCTGCTAGCATGCAAAGAGTTATATTAATTTGTACTGACATCTATATATTTACACAGTGCAAGAGAATCAGAGAATATCTGAATGAGATTTGGGTTATTCATATATCAGTGAGGCTTTAACCTTAATAATAGTAGCCAGGGAACCAGATTATGTACATTGTATGCAAACATTGCAGGCCCAGATCAGAGGGGCTCCTTCAGGAGCCCTCTGATCTGGGCCTTGTCTCTAAGAGTCAATGTAAAAACAGATGAGCACATTAAAATTTTGACGATTTAGAGCAGTGTAAGGATTTAAATATAGTTTTACTTTTGTGAAGTTCTTTTACATGTACAAACAATCTAAAAAACATTTTAGTGATGATGTTTAAGATAGGTATATAATTTGTTTCAAGCAGGATAAAAATAGAGCAGAAAACTCTTACAGGAGTGTAAGCCTTGATCTGCTTGACTAAAATTCATCATGCTTCAAGCAACTCACCTACTTGCCTGACGGAAGAAATTAGAACTCCAGATAAGGGGAGTATTTGAAAAACTAAAATTTTTATTTCTGCATTAAACCCTATGGTGTCACTACTCATTAGAATCGTCTCGAAGAGATGATTCTAATGAGTAGTAACACCATAGGATTTGTATGGTGCTGAAATAAGTGAGAAAATGTTGGATTTGTTCAGTCAGCTCCCTCTTATATGAAACCCTGAAGAAAGCCAAGCACTCTTCTGTTTGGGTGTGTTACCAATACTTTATTGTGATATCTATTTGTATTACTTTGAATGACATAACTGAATTATGATTTCTTCTTTTTCAAGAGTTCATAGACTACATTTTATTTGAAATATATCATAATTTGAAAACATATTTTCACTAAAGGTAAATGCAAGTTTAAGTATGCCTTTGGGCTTTCAAACCTATAATATAAAATTTCTTTAAAAAGGACTGAACCCTTAACTCTGTTTCTAGTTTTGAAGACAGGTATTTGACCACATAAAGCAGGTTGAAAGTAAAGCAGAATGCATTAAAGCTTTCAAGCTGCTTTAAGCTACCATCTACTAGAATATAAATAAAAATAATAATAATGATTCACAGTATTCATAATTGCTTTACTTTCAGTCAACTATAAACTAAAATAGCTATGAATTAAGGGTTCTGAGAGGTTATATTACTTACAGTGGAGAAAACATTATTCTTTCCCAAGAAAGGCGCTTATGCTAAAACTATTATTACCAGTACAAACAGTTTGGAGCCAGATCAGATGCCAGGAAAGCCGGCGTCTGATCAGCATCCAAACTGTTTGCCACTCAATTTAATATCAATAGTCAGAACTTTCAAAAAGTTGTTATTTTCTACATTTTAGTGTATTGCGTTTGCGTTTAAACGGGAAAGAATAACCTTTTCTCCACTGTATGGTACAGAAATTATGCCATTATGATCTAAGGGTCACAAGGATTAAAAATATTACACTAACCTGTAAATGCTCAATATTTTGTTTTCAACTGAGATTGTTAAAAGCTATCATTGATATGTGATAAAAAGTTTAATAAGGGCAAATATTCAGACAGATTATGCCCTTACAGGAGGTAAAGTGTTGACTTTGGCAAATACAGTCGAACTTCGATATCTCGAACTCGTTTAACTTGAACTATCCAATAGTTCGACTTATGAACTGCTTTATTTCATGCTCAGTAAAGTCGAACATACCCAAATTTCAAAGTTAAAACGTGGCATAGCCATGTTTTAACTTTGAAATACGGATATGTTTGACAAAATTGACTTTGAGATATCGAAGTTGGACTGTATGTTGGAGTGTCTGGGTATACATTGACGATGTTGAACCAGTTGTATTTATCCCATTACTCCATAAATACACCTTTTTACACCATTAATTTATTCTAGCACTGAAGAAATAGTTCCACTTTATACATGAATATGCACCATAAGAAACATTTCATATATTCTAGCAGATGGTGGCTTAAAGCAGGCTGAAAAATAAAGCAGAATGCTTTAATTGATGCTGAGTTTCTGTGCATCTAAGTGGAATCCATGATAAGTTATAGCAGCTTTCTGCATTACTTTTGTCCTGCTTTACATGTTCAAAAAAGAAATATTTCAAGGACAAAATGTTAGAAGCAGAGGTGGTTTAGTTGTTTAGAGATGAATCGCGCTGGAGGTCCTATATACTCTATAAGCTGTGATGTATATAACAAATCAACAGGACAACATTTAATCAATCTACTGTCACACTCATAGTAAGCGACCTTTTATTAAAGATGCGTGGAAGCATTGTAGTAACAGGTTTCTCCATAATGCAGGATAAAATTAATGCAGAAAGCTCCATTAAGGAGCTTTCTGCATTACTTTTGTTCTGCATTATGCAGAAACTTGTACCATAAAACAGTATTTTTTTCTGAATGACTGCATAATACAAGTTTTGGCTGTTCCTGTATCTCTCAATGGTAGGGAATTGTCTTGAGAGAATAGTTTACATCTTCCCATGTGTAGAAATGTGATTGTTTTATAAATGTAATACTAATTCTACAGCTTGCACTTAACTGCCAATCAACTGCCAATCAAAGACTGAGAAGGGCTAACAGTATAGAACCAGATCTGATAAAGCAGACCTCCAGAAAAAAATAAAATCTAAAATCCTTATGTCTGCATTAAACCCTATGGTGTTACAACTCATTAGAATCGTCTTTTCCAGACGATTCTAATGAGTAGTTATATATACCATAGGATTTGATGCTAAAATGAGTTAGAAAATGTGGATTTGTTCAGTTTACTCTCTCTTATTTGGAGCCCTTGATAAAAATGGGGAATTGTATAGAATAGTACTGATTATTGAATTTCTAAATGCTTGCTTTGGGTATTTATTATCAACCTTTTCTGCAACTATGGGTAACAAGTATATAAATCATTTGCAAACAGTGTAGTCCCAGAATGATGAAAGGGCTCCTGTTGGATCAGGGTCTGCACTGTTTGCAAAATAATTTTAGATTCTTTAAAACTAAAAAGGTGAAAAAAAGTATGTGTATACGTAACTCTCAACTGCAGATTGAGTGAAATAGATTCTTTTTACTTGAAGCAGATATCAAGTATTTGTAACATTTAATAGCACTCAATAGAAGATGTCCAACTCAAATTTTTGTCTGCTGCAATAATTAGGTTCTATACTATCTTCTATATATAGGCTGATAATGAACACAATTATAATGAAATTGAATCACATACAAGATACAAGATACAAGAAGATTTATTTAACATCGGATACAATATAACAGTAAACATTAGCTGTAGCAGCTATTTTCCGACATATTAAGTCCCACATTTTGTAGGGTCTGATCTGGATCCAAACTTATAGCAAAAATCGTAGAAATTTGATTCCTGTACCATAAGGGTCAAACCTTTTAGTGTTGAAACCAGAGAGTGTCTTGATCGACTTTTGCAAACAGTTTGGATCCTGATCAGGCCCCACTTTTTATGGGGCCTGATCAGGATCCAAACTGTTTGTCACTTAGATTGTATAATCTGAAATATAGAAAAGAAAGAAATGACTTCAGAAATTGAGCAGATATCATTTTGAGCAGGGAGCGTTTCTACAGTGTTCCATGGGTAAACTCTTTATATGCTAGTGACGGAATCATTATTATCTGTGCAAACAGTTTGTATCCTGATGAGACGCCGCATAATGCGGCGTCTCAGCAGGATCCAAACTGTTTGACACTCTGACCCTATTTTAAAAAGAAAATTTGAAAAATCTATTTTTAGAACAGCAGCAGGTGACAATTGTTGCAGATGAAAAAATTACCCAGCATACTAAGTGTTAATATTCTATAAAATCCATCTAGAATGACAGGCCTCGTACCTTATAGCTGTCCGATTGTAACACTTGTGTTTTTTTCTTTTTCCAGTTATATACCAACAGTGCTTTCTATCATGCTATAGACAAGGATTCAATAGTGGACTTTGGAAACTCCCTGAAATGTAAGTTATTTTCTATTATTATTATTATTATTATTATTATAATACCAGATTTAAATACGGCTCTTTTCACACAGGAGTTGTGTGTTCAAAAGAGCATCCCATGAAATTATATGCATGTACTTAAAAAGTGAAAATGACAAATAAATACATTTACAATAAAGTGAAGAGAAAAAGAATGGAAGAATTAAAATCCTGAAATAAGAGAAATTCTTTCTGAAACACATATTATATTGGGTTTTAGTGTAATATACAGTCAAACTTTGATATCTCAAACTCCATTAAGTCGAACATACCCATATTTCAAAGTTAAAACGTGGCTAAGCCACGTTTAACTTTGAAATACCGGTATGTTTGACTTAAAACTGAGCATAAAATAATGCAATTCATGTGTAGAAATATCGGATAGTTTGAGTTAAGCGAGTTCGAGCTATCGAAGTTCGACTGTATTTTGATGTCTAAGATAGGAGTTTGCACCACCAATTTGTGGCCTCCCGGCCCATACCCAGGCCTGCACATGACATGTTCATATCAGTGGTCGGCTAACTACTGTAGGTTATGTATTACTCTGAAATGCAGCCACATGTGATCACTCTATCTGGCAACATTACTTCGGAAGTTATTATTTAATATTGTTAAACATTTAGAGTGATGAAGACAACTGTATTTAACCCTTTACTTTATAAATAAGCATTTCACCCATTTTATTTATTCCTCCACAGAAGAAAATAGTTCCACGTTATTACAGTCATGAATGAACATGTACCTTAGGAAATATTGTCTATATCTGAAAAGATGGTAAAGCAGGCTTAAAGTAAAGCAGAATGCACCTTAAGGCCCATTCTGCTTTACTTTTAACCTGCTTTAAGTTGTCTTCACTAGAAACAGGCTATGGGGTGAAGAGTTATTAAGCCACCACCTATGTTTACCCAATACCCCATAGCCTATTTCTAATTTGACCACTTAAAGCAGGTTGAAAGTAAAGCAGAATGTGCCTGAATGCACATTTCCTTTTACTTTTCAACCTGCTTTAAGTGGTAACCTGTCTTCAAAACTTTAAATAAAATATTCCTGATGTCCTATTTTCTTCAGCTGAGGAATAAATTCATGGCATAAAAAATGTATTTATGGGGTAATGGGTTAAAGACATTACAACAATCCATTCATTGATTCCCCCCATTGTTCTCACTAGGTGTCAAAGTAACTGTTAAGCATTGGAAAGTTGTGCAAGCAATGGCTCAGCCATCTAAAGTTTTGAATAGAGGCCCATACACACTAGATCTCAAGGGGGGGGGGGGGGGGTTCAATGGGTTTTACTAACCAAACTATCAAATATTAGGTGCGGGCCTCACATGAGACGCCTCAATGATTCTTTGCCTAGACGTTAGCTGAGTAAGTGCATATAGCATATACATGCTCTCCATGCTTTGACTCAAACTATCTACGGTGCTAGGTAGATAGATAGATAGATTTATTTCGGTAAAAAATGTACATAACATGGCAAAGCAAAGTTAAAGCAAACATATGAGTCATGTAATTCGCACTAGAAACCAAGGATAACACAAAAAAGGAAAAATATTTTCCTTATTTCCATAATTGTGGTCCTTGAAAGTGTTACCACCCAAGCTAGGTCAAGTAACGTCTTTATACACTGAAATCAAGCTATGGGTCTAAAATGGGAAAATGGTTATAAGAAAACCAAACATCATCATAAAGATGGACAAGGAGTCGAAGGTTAACTTTTGTTTGACAAAAGTGCTGGGGGATCTCGGTCATTGCAAGTTCACTGCTGTCAAAATAATACTTTTATTAATCAAAGAATATACAATATATCTTAATACCTACTGTAAAACTCACCAGCAGAAAAACAACAACAACATAATTATCTATTCAAATGCTGAGTCTGATAGATTGTGTAAAAGGTAAGGTGAATTTAAAGGAGGATAAAATTGAAGCAGAATTTTAGCTCCTATTGGAGCTTTCTGCTTTATTCAAATCCTGCTTAAAGCAGCCATCTGCCTCAAACACTGCAAGCATGCAATACAAGTGTGGGTTTACTGTAAGGACCACACAAACAGGAACACAATTCATAATGGTTACATTAGGGACATCTCCCTTTAACCCATTACCTCTTATCCTATTTCTAGCTTTGAAAACAGGTGACGACTTAAAGCAGGTTGAAAGTAAAGCAGAATGTGCCTTAAGGCACATTCTGCTTTACTTTCAGCCTGCTTTAAGCTACCATCTGCTAGGATATAGAAAATATTTCTTCTGGTACATATTCTTGGCTGTATAAATTGGAACTATTTTCTTCAGTGGAGGAATAAATAGAGGCGTAAAAAGGCGTTTTTAAGGGGTAATGGGTTAACTCCTTGCATGCTAGCGGCGGATATATCCACCACAGTGATTGCCTTTGCAAACAGTTTGGATCCAGATGAGACGCCGCATAACACGGCGTCTCATTAGGATCCAATCTGTTTGACACTCTGACCCTGAATTTAAAAGAACTTTTGAAAATGCTAATTTTAGAACAGTAGCAGATCACAAATGTTGCAGACGAAAAAAATTACCCAGCATGCAAAGAGTTAACCCTTCCTCTCATTGGAATACCTTAACATGCTTCTACCTATCTAATGGAAATTCAGCTGTTTTACGAAGATTTTGAAAAAAAAAAAAAAATTTTTTTTTTTAATTTTTTACGATTAACCATTGACTAATTTTTCTTACCAATAATTGGAAGTTGAAATGATTAACCGGTAAGAGGCGTAAAAATCCTATTTATGGAATACTGGGTTAAGCAGTCAACTTTTATTCTGCAGAGAATGTTTCATGCAGCTAATTATTTCGACATGTTAGAAGCATGACAAGTAATTTCCATGAAGAATAAGACCTGGTGAAAAGTGTCAAAAGCATTAATCTATTGGGGTTACACATCAGCAGTGAATGTTGTTCTTCTCTTTAACTCTTTGCATGCTGTGTAACCTTGTCATCTGCAACAGTTTGTCAACTGCTACTGTTCTAAAAATAAAATTTAAAAAAAATATTTTCAAACTAGGGCCAGAGTGTCAAACAGTTTGAATCCTGATGAGACGCCGCGTAACGCGGCATCTCATCAGGATCCAAACTGTTTGCAGAGGTAATCACAATTTTGCCTCTAGCGTGCGAAGAGTTAAGGAATGTCCCCAGAGATAATATGCTATTTAAAGTCAGAGAGAAGTAAACATTTTGTTAACAGTTTTTACAACTCTCTAAGGAATGAAGGTGAAATAAGTCCTAGCTGTTAGAGGCACCGGAAAAACCTTTTACTTTCTTATTTGCATATACAGACTGCTGGTTGTTTTTACTAGAGTACCTTACTTTTTCCCATACTGAAGTACATTTAGGACGGATGGTTTTTGCAATTTATCTACATGTTAATATATTCGAGAATGAATTTTATTCACTGCATGCTGATCTTAACCCATTACCCCATAGCATCCTTAAGGAGCCCTCTGATCAGGGTCTACACTGTTTGTCATTTTGACATATTTTGTAAAAATCAACCCTAAAAAGTCAAAAATGGACTAGACTAAATTGAAAACTAGAATTCTCCATTTGAGGTTTCAGGGAGGAAAGGGTTAAAGCAGGTTGAAAGTAAAGCAGAATATGCCTTAACCCTTTCAACCCTAGTCCCGCATATAGGCGTCCTTTTCAAACAGTGAACATGTGAATAGTACACTTGTCCTGTGCAAACAGTGAAGACCCAGATCAGAGGGCTCCGAAAGGAGCCCTCTGATCAGGGTCTTCACTGTTTGTCATTATGCCAAACATTGACAAAAACAGTCCTTGACTAGACTAAAATGGAAACTGGAATTGTCCATTTAAAGTTTCAGGGAGGAAAGAGTTAAAGGGACTCGCAACCGGATGGTGTACTTGTCAAAATAAAATAAAATACTCAAATAAAAGCAAATTCGTGGCATTATTTGGCTTCTGACATTAAAAAAATATGATCAGTCCAAAAAAAGTCTCAAGAATCGTCACCGAATCTTAGTTTTTTTAGATATTTTCTATCGTTTTTCTATAGCGTCAGCTGACGGTATAGTTGTTGTTGCTTCTCTAAATGGGCTCAGACAAAAACCCGAGCCGAAAAAAGTATTATCGATCGCTACCTGACTGAAGTACGTTAATTCGCTACCATAAATATAGAGAGCGTTGGTAGCCGAGGTAGTAAAGGCGCTTCCTCATTTTTCATGTTTGTCTCCGCATGGAGGGTCACGGGTTCGAATCCCACCAGAGCTTCTTCTTTTTTTTTTTTAAATGCATTTTTTAACAGAAATTATTATCCTAAACTAAATCTTACCCATTTATATAAGCATTTGACATATATTTACAAATTACTATTTTTAATGCTAAATCCGGTTGCGAGCCTCTTTAAGGCACATTTTGCTTTACTTTCAGCCTGCTTTAAGCTACCATGTTCTTGAATATAGAAAATATTTCTCATGGTGCACATGCATTCATAAATGTATAAAATGGAACTATTTTCTTCAGTGGAGGAATAAATTGAAGTTGTTAAAATGTTTATCTATGGAATAAAGGGTTAAACTGTCATCTGTATTGTCTGTTACACTGTGTTTTTCCCTTCGAAGACGCAGCACGTTCATTGGCCAATAGGCAGAAATGACCTAGAGGTCAGAGACCACCAAAACATTTTCCATAGACCTCCATTATAACGTTCAGGGCTGTGCTGACCAAATTTGAACAGATATTTTAAGCACAGAATTATACATTGGGCCAACTTGTGTATAATTCCTGTATTAAGTTTATATAATGAATACTGTTCACTCCCAAAATAAACTTTAACTTTCGACGGAATATCTTTTTTGAAGATATTTCTTGTTAAAATTGGTTGTCATTAGTAAGCAGAGCCTTACTTCAGGTTCTTTTGTGGGTTTTTAGCTCACCTGAGCTAGCTCAGGGTGAGCTTTTGCAATCCTTGAATGTCCGGCGTCCGGCGTCCGTCGTTCGTCGTCCGTCGTCCGTCGTCAACAATTTTAGTGTTTATTCTCTAGAGGTCACAATTTTAATCCAAACTTCCTGTAACTTGCTCAGATTGTATATTACCATAAGAGTTCGAATGAGTTCGATTATGGTTGAAATCTGACCAATAGATCAAGAGTTATGAACCTTTGAATTGCTGAAAATGCCATATTTAACAGTGTTTCACTCTAGAGGCCACAATTTTTATCCAAACTTTCTGTAACTTGCTCAGATTGTATATTACCATAAGAGTTCGAATGAGTTTGATTATGATTGAAATCAGACTAAAAGTTCAAGAGGTATTTACCTTTGAACTGCTGAAAATGCCATATTTAAGTGTTTACACTCTAGAGGCCACAATTTTTATCCAATCTATGTCAAACGTGCTCAGATTCAATATGACTATAGGAGTTCAGATGAGATTGATTATGATTGAAATCAGACGCATAGGTCGAGAGTTATCTACCTTTGAATTGCTGAAAATGCCTTATTTAAGGGTGTTTACACTCTAGAGGCCACAGTTTTTACACAATCTTTCTCAAACTTGATCATATTGTATATGACCTCAAGAGTTCAGATGAGTTTGATTATAGTTGTAATCAGACGCATAGGTGAAGAGTTATCTACCTTTGAATTGCTGAAAATGCCATATTTAACAGTGTTTCTACTCTAGACGCCACAATTTTTATCCAGTCTTTTTCAAACTTGCTCAGATTGACCATTGTATATTACCATAAGAGTTGCAATAAGTGTGATTATGGTTGAAATCAAACTAATAGGTCAAAAGTTATCTGCCCTTAAATAGCTGAAAATGCCATATCTAACAGGGTTTACACTATTGCAACTACAGTTTTCATTGAATTTTGATTATACTTGCACACAAAGTATACAGCTATAAGTTCTCAAAGGAGTGCAATTAATTATTGTTGAAATCTTATTGTTGTGGCAATAGTTATCTGCCCTTGATATACTTTGAAATGCTAGAAAAGGCTTCATTTCAGTTTAGTTTAGGTTCTAGATAAATCTGCCCTTGATGTACTCTACTATACTAGAATTATGAGGTTGTATTCCAAAACTGTTTACATGCTATACTACAAATTTGAATGGATTTAGATTAAAAGGAGAGAAACAGAAAGGTAAAGCTATCAGGCTTCAGTACAAGAGGTGAGCGATATCAGGGCCTTCAGGCCCTCTTGTTTTCAGATCTAATAATAAAATCTTTATTATGACCCACTAGGGAATCAAAACCCTTACTCTCCCCAATCACAGTCTGAAACTACTATCAGTTCAGCTATAGAATCTGTTATGGGTTCAGGAACAATTAAATATGAGGGCTCCAGATAAGGAGAGTATTTCAAAAACTATAATCTTTGTTTCTGTATTAAACCCTATGGTGTCACTACTCATTAGAATCGTCTCTTCGAGACGATTCTAATGTGTAGTAACACTATAGGATTTGGTGTTGAAATAAGTGAGAAAATTAGAAAATTTATTTTCAAATTTAAATTTTATGAAAGAAGTTATCTTACCAAATTACGTTTACGTTTAGGATTTACCTTGAGTACGTTCGTTTCGGACTCGCCAGACGCTTGGATTTAATAATAATAATTCCAAGCGTCTTTGTGACCCTGCATAGTCACCACGTGACCATATTGCACGGTGTCACCTAAGAATAATCCCCAGGTAAGTAAATCAGTTTTACTTAAGTGAGGAGAATCACCATCATATAATATAACATCATGCAAATGGGGTGGAGGTGGGATAATTATAATTTGGTAAGATAACTTCTTTCATAAAATTTAAATTTGAAAATAAATTTTCTAATTTTATTTCATTCAGTTATCTTACCAAATTACGTTTACGTTTAGGATTGATTTCAAAGCAGTACCTACCTTGATCTGGTGGTGCCATGATGTTTTCTCTCCTAGACACTTCCAATCCTTTGTGCACAGCAAATAAAGCACTGTTACATATGAATCCCTCCTGTACAAACTACATGTAAAGTACACCTTCTGATAAAACACATGTTAAAAGTCTTTACACCCTCGACTCGCTAAAAGTTTCAATGTTTATCCTTCAAAACATTGCAGTTTAGATCTCTCAAATAAGATCTCACAAATGTGGTCTCTGATGACCAATCTGCAGAATTCATAATTGACTGTATAGAAGCTCCTTTAAAAAGAGCTAGAGATGGGCCTAGTGCTCTGGTGGTATGAGCTCTAACTTTCAATTTTGAGTCATTCAAGCAAATTCTCAAAGTCTGAACAATCCAATGTGAAATTGTTTGAGCTGAAACTGGCCTATGAGGCTCATTCAGCCCTAGAAATACCTTTGTTTCATCTGCTCCATCTGCATATCTTCGAAACCTTTCTGTTGCTTTCAAATAATAATGTATACATCTCTTTGGGTCCAACTTCTTGTTTTCCGGAAATGCCGGAATAAACACCGTTGCTTTACGATGAGACTGTCTGTCTTGTTTAGCCAAACCATGGCGAATGAAAGTAATGCCTTTACTTTGTATATTTACAGAATCCTGACCTAGTCTGAATGACTGAAGATCACTGCATCTCCTGAAAGAAGTAATTGCAATCATAAACACAGTTTTCAGAGTGACTAATTTCAATGATGCTTTATTCAAGGGTTCAAATGGTCTCCTTTGTAAAGCATCCAGAACTTTAAGTAAGTCCCATTCTGGAACTAGTTTAACCTGTGGAGGTCTTGAATTGAACACTCCTTTCAACATTTGAATAACATAAGGATGTTGGCCTACCTTGTGACCATCAATACATGGCAGAACTGCAGAGAGCATTGACCTGTAACCATTAATAGTACTGTATTGAAGACCCTTATCATACAAATATGAAATGAAATCTGCAACCTGTATTACAGATGCACAATAGGGATCAATTTCCCTTGAACTACACCAGCTACCATAGAGTTTGAATTTACTGGAATAATCTTTCTGTGTTCCCTTGCGCCATGCTGCCAAGAGTAATTTTCTAGACTTTTGAGAAAACCCAATTTCTTGGAAACGTCTGCTGACAGTAGCCATGCCGTTAGATTGAACATTTCCGGATTTGGATGACATATTTGTGTTTTGGGTTGTGTTAACAAATCCTGCATAATGGGGAGTCTTATGGGAATTGCTATTGCTAAGTCTAGAAGATCTGGATACCAATGTCTCCTCTGCCACAGTGGGGCAATGAGAATTATCTGACAACTGTATTTGCGAATGTGATTCAGAACTTTTGGAATCAGACATATTGGAGGATAGGCATAGGCAAACATGTTCTCCCATGTAATGCTCAAGGCATCTATCGCATATGCTTGACTGCTTGGATGCCAAGAGCAAAACACCGGAGTCTGATTGTTCATTTGGGATGCAAAGAGATCCATCATTGGAGTTCCCCACTTTTGAAATATTGACAGAACTATTCTTTTGCATAGAGTCCACTCTGTGTGTTGTACCTTGTGGCGACTCAATTGATCTGCCAAGCAGTTGTGAACTCCTGGCAGATGAATTGCTTTCAACCCTATATTGTTTTGAATAGCAAACTGCCAAAGATTCCAAGTCTCTATGCAAAGACTGCTCGACTTCGTGCCCCCTTGCTTGTTTATGTATTGTACCACTGTTGTATTGTCTGATCTTACCAGTACCATCTTCCCCTGAAGTTTTTGCCTGAAATACTTTAAACTTAAATGAACTGCTTTCAATTCCAAAAGATTTATATGCAGTTTTGACTGTTCCTTTGTCCAAGTCCCTTGCACATAACTGTTCTCCACATACCCTCCGTACATGATTTTTGAAGCATCTGTTGTGAGTGTCACTTCTACCACTAATTGGTGAAGTGATCGGCCTTTCATGATGTTGGCTGAATTTTGCCACCACTTCAAATGAGCTTTTAGATGTTGAGTAAATGGAATTTCCATGTTCAAAGGATGTTTTGAGGGTTTCCAAACACTCAACAGATGCAACTGAATGGGTCTCATGTACAGGCGAGCATTTGGAATCAGTTCTATGCAAGATGCTATCATGCCTAGTAGTCTTAGAAAATCCCACGCTTTTGTCTGACCATTTATCAATGCTTGAACAGCCAGAAGTATCTTTTCCTGCCGTTCTGTCGTTGGATGTACTAATGCTTGAGAGAGATTGAACCAGGTCCCTATGTAAACAAAACTTTGTTGAGGAATCAGACTTGACTTTTCTAGATTCACAATAAATCCTACTTTGATAAGTAGATTGAGTGTTTGATTGAGATTCTGTAGTAAAATGGACCTTAATTGGTTCAGGCTTAGCCAATCGTCTAGGTAAACTGCCAGGCGTATATTCATTGTTCGCAGATATGCTGCTACTACTGACACGATTTTTGTGAAAACGCGGGGTGCGACCGTTGGACCAAAACACATGACTTTCCATTGATAACATTGGCCTTGAAAACAGAACCTCAGATATTTCCTGTGAGCTGGGAATATTGGTATATGTAGATAAGCATCGCTCAGATCTATTGAGACTGCCCAATCGTTTGGTCTCACCAAATTTAAGACTTTTGTTAAAGTGTCCATTTTGAAGTGTTTTTTGCATAGAAACTGATTGAGAGGCTTCAAGTTTATCACTGGTCTCATTTGGCCATTTTTCTTTGGGACCAAAAACAAGGTACTGTAGAAACCTTGATGAATTTGATCTACAGACACTCTTTCTATAGCATCTTTTGCCAAAAGAGAATGAACTTCTTCTGCAATAATATTTCTTTGTGAAGTTTGAGCAGTTGTGTTGATAATGCCTGAAAAAGGTGGTTTCTGAAGAAACTCTAGTTTGTAACCTTCTCTTATTACTGATAGAACCCACTGATCTGAGGTTATTTCTTCCCAAGCCGACAGGAAATATTTGAGGCGACCCCCTACTGGAACATTTGGTAAAAGACATAAAGTTTTGCTTACCAAGTCATTGTTTCTTGGGAATCCGAAAGGACTGCAGAGCTGATGAATCCTTCTCCTTCTTTGAGAAATCAGCAGAGTTGAAATTGGGCCTGTAATATATAATAATTTTTACTTGGCTTTGACTGTTGCTCCCTTGCATATCTATTAGATCTCCCACGGCCTCTTGAGCTGTTGTAATCCATCCTGGACTGTTTGTATTGAATTTTATCCTGAGACTGATTCTGGTATTTCCTTTTCAGGTTCTTTTTCTCAAAAAATTTTGGTACCAGATCACACAGCTGGTCCTTCTGTTCTTTTCTGCTCTTGAGTCTTTCTTGCAAACCTGACCCAAAAACACCATCACCTGTCAATGGTAGAAAGGAGACTTTGGAGTGGACATCCTTAAGGGTATTCAAGCCAGTATCTGCTACAGCAGCTTTGCGGCGAATCATGTGGTGAAAAGCACCCGCTCGACCTGCTTGATCTAAGGTCTTGTTGGACATGTCATACAGATCCCGAACATTTTGTATCGCTCTGTCTATATTGGCATCTTTTTCTTGTAATGTGTTTAAAAGAGAGCCTAGTCCCTGCTGTAAATAAGCTACAGCAATGATGTTCATTCTTGCTGCTAGTTGACCTTGATATCCAAGGGTTTCAATAGTCTTTAAGGGCTGTGAACTGAGTTGCCTACTCTTGCCCCATGGTTTAAAAGCCTTTTGACCATGCCTTTTGACCAGCATAGGCTCTAATAGGTCATCTAATCCAGGTACCTGGAACATTGATAGTGAGTTTTCATGGATGGGAAAACAGGCTTTGTACTCATCCTTATATGCGGAGAGACGATCAGGTGCTTGAGCCCTCCATGATTTATTCAGTACTTTAATCTGAGAATCGGCTAGAGTGATGCCATTCTCTGACGTGACATCTCTAGATACATGGTCTTCTCCAAACAAACTCCCCAATGTTTTGGGAGCCTCTTGAGTAGTGTATTGTTTAAATTTGTCCCTGACATGCATACCAGACTGCACTGACATAACAGACTCATTGGAATGGCTATCCTCTGAACCAAACAATGCACCAACTTCTTTCCTATTAGGGTGTAATGACAAAGTATCCTCCTGTACTATGTCTGGGTCTATGCCATTGTTCAAACTCAACAAGGGTATGCTCTTCCCAAGAGGAAGGCTGTCCCGTGTAGTTGCCACGTCAGCTCTCGGCGAGGTGTTACCACCACCCGTATGCTTAACGGTTTTTATGCTGTCTAAAGTCTGCATAATCTGACCAAGGCTCGCATTCAGCGAGTTTTCCATAACCGTCATGCGGTTATCTAAGTCCTTCATGTTTAGACGCGATTTTTTAGTGTCACTAGTTTTCGCGGCCACGTTCTTCTCCGAGAACTGCTCATTGTCGCTCGCGTTGGACAAAACTTCAGTCACCAACTTCTGAGCCATCACTGTAACTACAGTTATAATATAACTAAGGCGAAAATTACGTCTGATTCGACGAACGCTAAAAGTAAAACTGATTTACTTACCTGGGGATTATTCTTAGGTGACACCGTGCAATATGGTCACGTGGTGACTATGCAGGGTCACAAAGACGCTTGGAATTATTATTATTAAATCCAAGCGTCTGGCGAGTCCGAAACGAACGTACTCAAGGTAAATCCTAAACGTAAACGTAATTTGGTAAGATAACTGAATGAAATAAAATGTTGGATTTGTTTAGTTTACTCCCTCTTATCTCGAGCCCTGTAGAATTTGTTATGGATTCAGGAACATTAATACGATGGTACCTGCATAATGACAATATTGTTATCAGTACAAATCACAGCCATACATCAGTTAACAATCGATTCACTGGACAAAAAAATACTTTTCATCCATATAATATCCTATGAAATAATAATTAACCCATATAATATAATAGATATGTAGTAGACATGTGTTGAATCCAGATCAGGGCCCACATAAGAGGGGCCTGATTAGAATCCAAATTGTTTGTCATTCTGACACTCAAACAGTGACATGTACCTGTGAAGAGTCTATGAGATGGTTGGGCTATCTAATTTGGATCTACACTGGTTACATAGGATGTATATACTCAGTCCTGTCATCAGCACAGTTTAGCTGTAAGCGTGTAATAATATAGTTGGTAGTAAATAAATAAAAATGAAAAATAAAAAGGTCAGGTTGTTTTTAATGAATAAAACATGTCCATGTTTTGTTATTCAAACAGTTGCCATACAGTATATCTTAGTATCTATTTCTAGAAAAAAAACATACATGTACATGATGAATTGATTTTAAAGCATTTCAACAGGTAACACTTTGTTCATGAGGAATTATCTATTTCTAGAGAAAAAAAACATGCATGATTGTACAATCATGAGGAATTGATTTTAGCATTTTAAACAGACAATACTTTTGAGAGACAGTTTATGCATTCTCCAAAGACTTACACATGTATTACTTTGAAAGTGAATGGTGTTTTAATTGACTTGGTTATAATTCCAGACTAATATAGACACATTAGTGTAATATCATCTGCCATAAGTCAACGAAGCTCATTGCAGCAGGTCAGGTGGTTGAACCAACATTTTGAATTTTGCAAATGGGCTATTCCAATTCAGAAAAATGATCAGTTTATGTTAATTTTTAGGGATGTTTTAGAAAATATTTCAGACAAATAAAAGTACAACAAACAGTGTAGACCCTGATCAGAGGGCTCCTGCTTACAATGCTTGTAAAATATACATATTCAGTGACTGGTTTCCATCTAAGTAAAGGTTAAAGTAAGAGTAACTTTTTAGCACTCAAAGAGTTAGCTTCTTGCTTGCTGGGTAATTTTTGGCGTCTGCAACAATTGTAGTCTGCTTCTGTTCTTAAAGTAGACGTTTCTAAATTTCTTTTCAAGAGTCAGAGTCAGAGTGTCAAACAGTTTGGATCCTGATGAGACACCGCATTATGCGGCATCTCATCAGGATCCAAACTGTTTGCAAAGGTTAACATTGTTTTACCTCTTTAGCACGCTAAGAGTTCACTTGACATTTCTTCCAGACTTTATCTTACAGACAACTCGATAATAACTGTCAAAAGTCAAACTTTATGTTACAAATAGCTGTTTAATGTGTTAAATTGCACTGCACAAACATTTAATAATTTAACCCATTACCCCATAAATATGCCTTTTTACGCCTTTAAATTATTCCTTCACTCAAGAAAATACTTCCAATTTATACAGTCATGAATATGTTTTATAAGAAATATTTTCTGTATTCTAGCAGATGGTAGCTTAAAACAGGCTGAAAGGAAAGCAGAATGCACCTTAAGGCGCATTATGCTTTCTTTTCAACCTGCTTTAAGTGGTAAACTATCCTCAATACTAGAAACAGGCTATGGGGTAATATTGAGTTAAAACAATTTAATACAGTATGAATTGTTGTCTGTTAATATTGTCGTCTGCAATAATACTGAAAATGGCACCATCAGAGCCGCAGATACGGTAAGGGGAGTATTTCAAAAACTAAAATGTTCATTTTTGCATTTAACTCTATTGTGTCACTACTCGTTAGAATCGTCTCTTCGAGACGATTCTAATGAGTAGTTACACCATAGGATTTGGTGCTGAAATGAGTGAGAAAATATCGGGTTTCTTCAATTTACTCACTCTTGTCTGGAAACCAGAATTATGGCTCATCAGACATTCTTTAATTAACCCATTGCCCCATAAATATGACTTTTTACGCCTTTAATTCATTACTCTTCTGAAGGAAATAATTATATAATAATTTATATAATCATGAATATGTATAATAAAAAATAATTTATATATTCTAGCAGATAATAGCTTAAAGCAGGCTGAAAGTAAAGCAGAATGCGCCTTAAGGCACATTCTGCTTTACTTTCAACCTGCTAGAAGTGGTCACCTAGATTGTCAATACCAGAAATCCGCTATAGGGTAAAGGGTTAATATTTACAGAAGCAGGATCTGAGTGGCATATACATTACAGTTTGGGTTTGATCAGGCACACCTTTTGTTGGGCCTGAACGTGATCCAAACTATTTGCTAAGGCTTTCCATACTCTGACTGTCAATGTTGAATGTAAATTCATACTTTTATAGCTACAGTTATCCCTCTCTACAACGACACCTAATGGGAGACACAGATTGTGTGTGTTGTTCAGAGGGAGTCTTTATAGGGAGGGAACATTTAGACATGACTTCCATTTGCAAACAGCTTGAATCCAGATCAGACGCTGCATAATGCGTCTGATCTGGATTCAAGCAGTTTGTCACTCGTCATTATACGGAAAAAAGGCTTGCCTTTTTTCCGTTCTTAAGTAATGCATGATAAAATCAAAGGTATTCCAATTTTATTAAATCACTGACAGACTTTGAAAAGTGTTTGATTTGCGCGTGAATAATTTCCTATAAACTAGGCAACTACAAAACATGGGGGCTGACATCTTGGATGATGACGTCACGGCTTTTACGAAGAGTTGTGCGTGACGTTTCGGAATTCCCGATTTCGGTGCTATTTTTAAACTATTTTAAGCTTGAATAACCCCCAACACTCACTTGAAATGATTTTCTCCAAAGGACAAAGCTTCAAACAGTTCAATTCATACCCTTAAACGCTTAAATGAACGTTATTTACAAAAATCTACTTCTCAATCGAACCGATAAAAATAACGGATTACCAATACGCCATCAATATAAATAATGACGTCATTATTGGTGGTCATATGACTTCCAAAAATAGTTTCAGATTGCATTATAGGTGTACGGAGGAGTTTTAACTTTTAACATTGTATACACGGGTGCTTATAGATCTATTTGATTATTTGGTTTAACAACATATAGATCTTGTCCCAAACAATTTAGGTATAAAATAAAAGTTCGAGTCGGTTGTGTAATCCAGATCTCAGTCACGAGAGGCGTAGCCTCGAGTGTGATCTGGAATACACAACGAACTGATTCACACTGGTGATAGATCTATTCCGTTTTCATTAGTATAATTTTGCTTTTTTCCGTCCATAGGCAAAGCCTAAATACATATTATTTATTCTATCAAAATGTCCACTTATATGTAACTTTGAGAAAAAACAGCAGACGATACTGCAGCAGTAAAAGCGTTAGACATAATTGTCCTGTTTAGGGAACTGCGACAAGAGTCGTTGTGAGGAAGAAGTCGTTGTTGAGAGGGCCGTTGTAGGGAGGGAACAATGTACCACATGTATTCTACAGCACCAAAGAATATTCCTTTGTGGTTAAGTTTCAATTGTTTGGTTCTTCAGTCCATCTCATGCAATGTATTATTGATGATTTAAAAATAGTGATGCACCCTGATGCATCTTATCAAGATCATTTTTAATAAGACAACTTGTTTAAAACTGGATAATGCAGCTTAGGAAGGGCTAACTAGAGGTTTAAAAATGGCAAGGTTGATATATAGGACAAGATTTATGCATAACAGGTAAATATATTCAAATACTAAAATACTACTCAAATATTAGTCAATTTATATTCATGTATTTGAGAAAAACAGTCAAACCTATATTAACCTCTTCATCCAAATAAGGGCAAGAGGACCTGTTAACCCTTCCTCTTAATTCACAACAAGTACCAACTATGAATATCTGCTTAGGTTTTTGAATACATGCAGTTTCTTTATTAACGTAAAGCAGAAATCTCCTAAAAGTGTGATATTTGATAATTTAACTACATGTACTTTGTATATCTTTATTTCCTCCAATATTGAAGATTATGCATACAGAAATATTTGATTAAACATATGTTTGTAGAAAGACTCTCTTTTTTTTGTGACAACCAGTTTGAGTCCTGAATTAATAACAAGTTACTATATCTGATCAGAATCCAAAGTGATTGTAAATGCAAATCATTTCACAGCACACTTGAAGAGCTAAGATACCAGATTTTTGTGAGTGATCATGATGAGCAATTGGTGCTTATATGTCCATTAAATGTGACAAACATTGCTGAAAAGGCTAGTCTTGTTCTAGGACAGGTTATGGTGAGGCCAGTAGAGCAACTTTAATGCAGATTGGATGATCAATTAAAATGCAAGACCTGTAGAGTCGGTAGCACTTTGGGAAATTTGTGCTAGTGTTTTGTCATAGGTGCCATTATACTGATGTTATAGGGTCAGCATCAATCACATTACCAGTGTTCATGCAAGTGTGAAGGACCAAGGGAGTTTTGTTCTATGTCTCATTACTGCCGAAGTCATTGTCCTGAATGCACCATTGGAGTC
Source organism: Gari tellinella (assembly GCA_922989275.2). Classification (NCBI taxonomy): domain Eukaryota; kingdom Metazoa; phylum Mollusca; class Bivalvia; order Cardiida; family Psammobiidae; genus Gari; species Gari tellinella. The sequence goes on from OV277863.1 coordinate 72,349,034, forward strand.
CATGCTTGTTGTATGCAGGGTGCAAGATGAGAGAGAGACGTTGTTCAATTTTAAATAGTTTCTTTAAGTCTCCACCAAACCTTATGATCTCTGGAATGGAGTTGTGCTTTTTAACAATAATATCTCTTGTTAATACACCTTTTCATACACTATTACCCATTACCCCATAGCTTATTTCTAGTTTTGAAAATGTATGACCACTTAAAGCAGGTTGAAAGTAAAGCAGAATGTGCCTTAACTCTTTCCTCCCTAAAATTTTAAATGGACAATTCCAGGTTCCATTTTAGTCTAGTCCATTTCTGACGTTTGAGGGTTGTTTTTGTCAATGTTTGGCATTGTGACAAACAGTGAAGACCCTGATCAAAGGGCTCCTTTCGGAGCCCTCTGATCTGGGTCTTCACTGTTTGCATAGGACAAGAGTACTATTCACATGTACACTGTTTGAAAAGGACGCCTATGGGCGGGACTAGGGTTCAAGGGGTTAAGGCACATTCTGCTTTACTTTCAGCCTGATTTAAACAGATTTGCTAGAATATAGAAAATATTTCTTATGATTTTTGTTTGTGACAGTATAAATTGGAACTATTTTCTTCAGTAGAAAATTAATAAAAGGCGTAAAAAGGCATATTTATGGGGTAATGGGTTAATAGAATTTATACTCTGTCCTGATGAAGAGCTATTGGATTTTTGTGTATCTTATAACGGAGTAATTTACTAAAGGGTTAACTTTTTCAACACTAACTAACTCTTGTGGGTTATTAGGTTCCATTGTGGATCTTTTTAGTTTTCAAAACACGAATCAGTTTACTTGGAATTCTAGGTAGCATAATAAATACTGATCTAAATTTTAGCAAGCAGTGTAGACCCAGATCAGAGGGCTCCTATAGGAGCCCATCTGCTCTGGGTCTACACTGTTTGCAAATGTCATGATAATATTCTAAACTGTGAGGTCCATGGTGTTGAGAGAGTTAAATACTGAAAACAGCTATAAAAGAAAAGATTTGAACAGTCATTTGCCTTCAAAACTGAAAATCATCTATCAAATTATATCTGTCTATTGAGAGAGCAGATTTATTAGTTGTTCCATTTCTTCTATTTCTCATTTATTCTGAACCAGCATTGTCTAGAATTTAAATTTTGGACACCAAGCTCAGTACAGTTAAAACTAATGTGATGCAGTCACTCGAAGAATAATCAGGAAGTCTATAAAGTCTTGTGCCTGTTCTTCTAACATTTTAACAATATTTTTGTTTAACTCTTTGTATGCTAGCTGCGGATATATTTGCCTAAGTGATTACCTTTGCAAACAGTTTAGATCCAGATGAGACGCCGCATAATGCGGCGTCTCATCAGGATCCAAACTGTTTGCCAATCTGACCCTAAAATGAAAAGAAATTTTGAAAATGCTAATTCTAGAACGGTAGCAGACGACAAATGTTGCAGACGACAAAAATTGCTCAGCATGCAAAGAGTTAAGTAAAGAAAATCTGTCAGTCGATCATCATCAATAAAAATTTTAATCTTTTATAATTATTGTAATCTTTAAACTCAATCTTAAGACTTTCAAAAGAAGATTTGAACCTTAAAAAATTAAAGACAGCTTGCAGCTCTTTCTGCAATACTGATGTCCTGCATTAAGCCTCACTACTGTCCTGTACTAACCCATTGTATGCTGGGTAATATTTGGCGGCCATTTTAAAATGTAGTCTGCAGCAGATATTACTCAAATATTTGCAAAATATTTTAGCAGTTTCTGATAGAATATTGACTTAGCTGCAAACTGTTTTGATCTAAGATCAGGCCCCACAATGTGGGGCCTGATCTGAGATCAAAACTGTTTGCCTAGAGGTATCACACATAAAATGGGTTAAGCTATATTTTTGCTTTATCGAGTGTCCAATTTTCTTCATTTTAAAGTCATTTTGACACATAAGCTATAACATAGTTTTGACTGTATATTAGAGAGTACAAATCTATCTAGTTAAACTGTAATTCCCTACCCATTGTCTAGGGACGTACAGATAGATACAAATTTAGAGAATTGAATAATTTGTAGATATTTTCTAGGGTTTAAATGGATAGTGAGGTAACCTATGTCTTCAAACTTCTGGATATTGATAGATAGCATAAATCTTGCAGTAGAGAATATAACTTTGACTACAAAATGAACTGCATGGCAGACACTATCCTGACTATGGAACATATTTTCCCTGTCTGTTGCAAGCTGCTCTGCCATACTGACTGATATTGACGCATTGCGCAATATTCTCATACCGACTCATTTTGACACACTTTAATCCACTAGCTTGTATTGAGATAAGCATTGGTAATTGTTTATCGCTTATGAGTTAATGGGTTAAAAGCTTGAAGGCAGCAGTGCTAAATGTGTCTCAGATAGACTCTTACTGTTTTGCGTTGGGTTTTTGGGTTGAGGGTTGAGTATATACCTAAATGTTTATATGCCAAGGAGTATCCGTATACAGTCAAACTTCGATATCTCGAACTCGGTTATGTCGAACACACCCGTGTTTCAAAGTTTTTTACTTTGAAAAACGGGTATGTTCGACTTAACCGAGCATGTAGTAATATAATTCATGTATCAAAATATCGGATAGTTTGAGGTAAGCGAGTTCGAGATATTGAAGTTTGACTGTATATGCCTAAGAGTATTAGTACAAGATTTGAAGAAGTCATTACTAAGGAGGTACTAGGACAGTGGAAATACCTGTAGACCTAGACCATCTGATAGGATATAGCATCTGATTAGAGTTTATACTGTCTTTTTAGCTCACCTGAGCTAGCTCAGGGTGAGCTTTTGCAATCCTTGAATGTCCGGCGTCCGTTGTCCGTCGTTCGTCGTCCGTCATCAACAATTTTAGTGTTTACACTCTAGAGGCCACACTATTAATCCAATCGTTCTCAAACTTGCTCAGATTGTATATTACCATAAGATTTCGAATGAGTTTGATTATGGTTGTAATTGGACAAATAGGTCAGGAGTTATCTACCTTTGAATTGCTGAAAATGCCATATTTAACAGTGTTTACACTCTAGAGGCCACAGTTTTTATCCATTCTATCTAAAACTTGCTCAGATTGTGTATGACCATTAGAGTTCAGATGAGTTTGATTATGGTTGAAATCAGACAAATAAGTCGTGAGTTATCTACCTTTGAATTGCTGAAAATGCCATATTTAAGGGTGTTTAAACTCTAGCGACCACAATATTTATCCAATCTTTCTCAAACTTGCTCAGATTGTATATGACCATAAGAGTTCAGATGAGTTTGATTATGGTTGAAATCGCACAAATAGGTCAGGAGTTATCTACCTTTGAATTGCTGAAAATGCCATATTTAACAGTGTTTACACTCTAGCACCCACAATTTTTATCCAGTCTATTTCAAACTTCCTCAGATTGTATATGACCATAAGAGTTGAGATGAGTTCGATTATGGTTGAAATCGCACAAATAGATCAGGAGTTATCTACCTTTGAATTGCTGAAAATGCCATATTTAACAGTGTTTACACTCTAGCACCCACAATTTTTATCCAGTCTATTTCAAACTTCCTCAGATTGTATATTACCATAAGAGTTCGAACAAGTGTGATTATGGTTGAAATCAGACCAATAAGTCAAGAGTCATCTGCCCTTGAATAGCTGAAAATGCCATTTCTAACAGCATAAACACTCTTGCAACTATAGTTTTCAATGGACTTTGATTATACCTGCACACAAAGTATATAGCTATAAGTTCTCGAAGCAGTGCAAGTATTGTTGAAATCTAATCATTGTGGCAATAGTTATCTGCCCTTGATATACTTTGAAATGCTAGAAAAGGCTTCATTTCAGTATTGTTTAGGCTCTAGTTATCAGCCCTTGATGTACTCTACTATACTAGAATTATGAGATTGTATTCCAAAATTGTTTACATGCTATACTACAAAATTTGAATGGATTTAGATTAAAATGGGTGAATCAGAAAGGTAAAACTATCAGGCTTCAGTACAAGAGGCGAGCGATATCAGGGCCTTCAGGCCCTCTTGTATGGTGCATAATGCATATTAATGCACCTTCTCTTCACTTTCAACCTTCTTTAAGTGGTTACCCTATCTAAACAATACTAGAAAAAGGATGTGGAGCAATGGATTAAAAGGGTTCACAATGATCTTTGGTCAAAATTTTGTATAGAACTGTCTATACAGACATACTGAAATCCAAGAACGAAAACCGGTCAAACAAATATCAAAGAAGGGAAAGTTATTTGAGTTTTATGATTAGTCTGTCACTTGTGTTCGTACAAATTTTTTTTCATTAAAACCGTAATGTAATGTTGAAGCGAAATTGAATATGTGTCTGGATTACTATATGTCTGTCTGGAAATTGGAAAAGTTGAACAGAGTATGTCAAGAGATACTGTACAGTAGAAACAGAGTTTAGTGACCATTGTATACAGTTAAACCTGTGTTGAGCAACCACTGAATGTTTATGCAGAAGGCATATTTATTTTCCATGGGCCCATTCATAAAACTTTGTATATCAAATGTTGTTATAAGTCAGATTATAAAAGTCTCAATTACTATTTATTTCTCGATCTAATCCTGTCTTGTGACATCTCTTTGGAATCGTCTTTTTAAGACGATTCCAAAGAGATGTCACAAGACAGGATTAGGTATAGAAATCAGAAATTAAATGTATTTCAAAGTTTTGACTTACGATCCTTTTTGTCGTATGAAGGTTTATGAAATGGGCCTTATGTGAATATAGAAATGGGGTCAGGTCGCAAGTTCTCACAATTTACATTTGATTAGACTCCCCCTCAGAAAATGACCCTCATTCTTCTAAGTCAAAAACTGACTGTGATGAATTGTCCAATGAGTTAAAGCAGAAACTTCCTCAAGGTTCTGCTTTATTCTTTCAGCCTGCTTTTCACAGTCCTCTGTCTCAAACACTGATACCAAACTACGAGGAAATGGGTTGTATTTTGTATTGATAACAGATGGGTAGGAGCATTCTTATTTACTTTCAGCCTGCTTTAAGCTTAAACAGTCACTGAAAAACCATCCATCATTTGAGTAATAATAATAACAGTTTTTGTTGGACTTTCTTTTCCTAAGATATGAAATGGGGTCCCATGTGTTCAAGTCTTGACAGCAGAACAACAAAATACATATAATATGCTTGAAAACCTCTCATGGTCTGGGCCGTTTTGTAATACATGATTATATTTACTCTGTTGATTAAAACATAATACTGTTTGACTATTTATTCTGATTATTAGTTTCACTTGAAACTGTAGATATTTCCCTGGATAATATTCTTTCTTGTTGAGAGTCAGACATGGAGGATGAGCCGACAGGGAAAATCTTGTTTATATCATCTATAAGCCTCTTGATTGTCTGCTTAGTCAGGGCTTTAGTCCCCGAACAAACATAAAATTACAACAGCTAAACCAATAGCGGATCTTTGGGATGTAAGCATGAAAAACAAATATATAAGTACAACAGATAAACCAAAAGCGGATCTGGGATGTAAGCATTTAATACAAACATAAGTATAACAGCTAAACCAATAGCGGATCTAGGGTATCAAGAATGAGAACAAACATGTACAGTGTAGCTCCATTACTTCGCGGTCCGCTATTTCGCGAAAGCCAATATATCGCGGTCGCGGCTTGGACCCCATTTTTTCCTATATGTATACTAAAAGTCAATAAAAGCCGAGTAGCGATCATTTCTGTTTCTTTCATAATTATATCTTCCTTTAACAGGTCGCTATAATTGCGTAATCAGTGTCAATTATCACCATCTGTGGACTGCGCCTGTGTCATCCCGCTGCGTTGATTGACAGGTGCACTAACAAACAAACAATAGGCCTTGAGTGAACTCGCGCATGCGCGAGTTTCCCTCATTATTTAGCAATAATTAGCAAACTAATCTGATTGAGTAATAACTATCAAAGTCGACTAATCCACATTAATAGTAGTGGAGAGATAACCACAGACATTAAAATCACAGTCATTCACATTTTGATACATCAACAGACGCTTACAATTATAACTGCGATTCGTACCTGATAACAACGTACTCGAACAATGTCGGCCAAGAAATGAATAAAATTTAACCTGCGAACTGTAAATTGGTTTCATTGTTTTTTCGATTTTATACACCGCGGTACGTTGTTTTTAGCTCACCTGAGCCGAAGGCTCAAGGTGAGCTATTGTGACCGCTCATTGTCCGTAGTACGTCTGTCCGTCTGTCCGTCTGTCCGTTCACTTTTACTTCAAACGACATCTCCTCTGAACCCGGGGATTGTAGGGCGGATTCAAACTGCTCATGATGTTCCTTGGATGCTTCTCTACAGAAGTTGTTTAAATGAAAGAGAAAAAGCAAAAACTCTGCTTGAAAAAGCAAAAAAGCAAAAAATTTTAAAAAATCTTCTTGCTAAAAACTACTAGGCCCTAAGCTTTGATATTTTTACAGTAGAATCTCCTGGTCGATCCCTCTATAGTTTGTTAAAATGAAATCCCTAGGGTCACACTTGACGCCACCCTGCGCAGTTTAAGTGCTGCTCTAGGCAGGTTTTACAGTATTTTTGATGAAGCAAAAGCAGAACTGTATTTTACCTGAGTTACTCTTAATATACTAAGGGCAAATAGCCAATATTTGCAAACATTTTGGATCCAGATCAGATGCAACATAATGCTGCATCTAATTTGGATCCAAACTATTGGTACTCATTTACCAACTGAACATGTTCTAAATTCTTTTTTTTGTCACTTTTCGCATACAGTAGGTTTTAAGCAGATATCATTTCAGTCTGGTAAGGGTAAGCCTTCAGAGCAGTTGCTAATTCTACCATACTACCCAGTATTTGACCTCAGCCACTGAACTGATGGTCTTAGCTGAACATGTTGTCTGCTAAAGTTTATAAATGGTTTAGTCTGCTTCATACTTAGAGAAACAGGGTCTGGAAGTGATCCACTGACAGTTATGTAATTATGTCTTTTGCCATATTTATACATATGTTTAATATTGGTTTTGTTAGAGTTATCTGTATGTTTTGTCTTTTTTTTCTTGTCCAGGATTCAACCCTTTCCCTCCATAAATACTGTATAGTGAAAATTTCAAACGTCTTCTCCACTGAAACTGATATGGCCAGAGCTTTGATATTTGGCATGGTGACACTTCTAAATGTCCTTTACTTAGTTTGTTCAAATGGTTCTGGTCGGTTAAATATCTAGGTCATAATTCACATTCAAAATATGTATAGCAGACAGCAATTCAGCACTATAAGAGTTAGACCCTAGCCAAATTTCCTACTGGCAGAGTTACATAACTGAACTCAGGTCAGCTGGTCAGCTGATGAGGTTGCATATGGTGGTGTCTGCTATATATTTATGCCCTGCAGTTGGGGGCATATTGTTTTTGTCTGTCTGCTTTTTTGTCTGTTTGTCCATTTGTTTGTCTGTCAGTCCACAACTTTAATCTTAGCCATAACTTTGTTAAAGTTAGAAACTTTATAACTTGGGTCATGTCCTACAAAGGTCAATGTCAATTTTGAGATATTTCCCAGTGTCATATTTTCTTGTCTTTGAGATAACTCCAGTTCTACTGATGTTAACCCATTACCCCATACATATGCCTTTTTACGCCTTTAATTTATTCCTCCTCTAAAGAAAATAATTCCACTTTATATAGTCATAAACATGTAAGATATAAGAAATAGTATCTATATCTTAGTAGATGATAACTTAAAGCAGGTTGAAAGTAAAGCAGAGTGCGCAATAAATAATCATATGGAAATACATGTAGCTTGATAAGAAGAAGTGTCATGGATAAGGGCCATAACTCTGCCAACAATATTTTTTTAAGTTATTCCAATTTGTCATGTTTTTTTTGTCTGGAAGATAATTCCATTTACAGCTATATTAAAATGTTGTCTTGCCTATTAAGCTAAGGCACAATGACCTCAGGTGAGCGAATTAAGGGCCATGGCCCTCTTGTTTGACAATTCAACCGAGAAAATATCATTTTATCCGCTTTCTAATCCCGATATAGGCATTAAGTGTGATTTCCACGAGTAACTGAATCTTACTGATACACACCACATTTAAATCAAAATGGCGGCCGTTGTCAAAAACGAAAGTACACATTTGGTATAATACACATGAAAACGTTGATGCTAGATATGACAGTGCATATAAAGACTTGTTTTGACAAGAAATAACAAGGTAATCAACCAAGAAACCGTGTTTATTGCATGACATTGATATAATATTGTTTGGCAATGGAATATACAACAGAATTTAGTTCAGCTCAGAATTGTGCTATATCGCGATCCGACCACATCGCGGATTTCATTTCGTGGACCCCAACTTCCGCGATATAATGGAGCTACACTGTACTAGCAATACTTTTAACCAGGAGCGGAGTTACGCTAGAGTAGAGCTAAAACTGGCAACAGAGTTGAGCTAAAACCAAAAGCAGATCTGAGATACTGGGATTAACGCTTCTATGAATACGCCTTTTGACGCCTCTAATTTATTCCTTCACTGAAGAAAATAGTTCCAATTTATACAGTCATGGATATATATTAGCTTAAAGCAGTCTGAAAGAAAAGCAGAATGTGCCTTAAGGCACATTTTGCTTTACTTTCAACCTGCTTTAAGTGGTTAACTATCTTCAATACTAGAAACAGGGTATGCGGTAATGGGGGGATGGTCCTAAACCTTGGTTCTGTGATCGTACAATTATAAGAAGCTAAAAAAAGACATTTTTGTTTCCATGTGCAGCAGTGTTTTTCACTTGAGATTATTTTTGGTCATACTTCAGTTTTCATTGCAAGAACTTATAGTTTTTCACTTTTCTAATTATTTGCCATAGCATGACAACTTTTTCAGAAATCTTAAGTAGATAGATCTGCCCTTGGTCCAAGCAACCCCAGACTCAAAGCCTTAATATCTTTCTTAAACATAAACATTTTTCATAAAAGAGGTGAGTCAATATGGTGAAATAAAGACATATTATGATACAGAGTTGCGATACACATTAATGCAAATATTACCCTCTTGAGGTAAACGAAATCCCTTAATGCAAATAATCGTTTGTATGGAAGTTACATTCTTGTTAATATATAACCTTTATGGGACTATGTATACAAAACAAAATAAAATGTGCTGAAACTAGCATATACCAGAAAAAGTTTGGTCTTTGTCGGGATCATAATTAGTGTATTGAACGGAGATATTTGATGTTTTGAAATCTGACTGGCGTGGAGATATATTGGCATACAGTAAACCTCTCTTAAACCAAAATATTTAGTTTATTAATAAGACAGGTGGCATCTTAATGCAGGATAAAAGTATTGCAGAAAGCTCCTTTATGAGCTTTCTGCATTACTTTTGTCCTGCATTAATATGCCACTTGCCAAGGAAGTTCTGCTTTCTTCAGATTTGCTAGATTTTCTCAGAGAGAGATTGTTGAAATTAAAATGTTTCTCAAAGTAGACTCTTTGATTGCTGTATAAAATATCAACAGCTCAAAACAGCATCTTATTTGGTTTCCCTGTTTACTCAGTTTTTTTCACTCTCAATATATTTGCAGAATATGCAGTCAAAGTGACACAGGTTTTGCATCATGATCAGGTTCCAAGTCGATCAGGTGCCAATTAAGCTTTCCAACATCTGAGTTTAAACCTTGAACAAAATTATTTTTAAAGGTCAAAATATAACTTGGTTATTGCGTTTAAAAAGGTTTTAAAAATTATGTATAGATTCAATCACAATGGTCTATCGAGGTCAGTAAGTCAATTGTAATTGTTATTTAACCCTTTCCCCCATAGAAGGGCCTTTTAGCTGATTCACTTTATTCCTCCACTGAAGAAAATAGTTTCAATTTAAACAGTCGTGAATATGTATCCTTAGGTATTTTTTCTTTATTCTGGCAGGTGGTAGCTTAAAGCAGGATGAAAATAAAGCAGAATGCGCCTTAAGGCGCATTCTTCTTTACTTTCAACCTGCTTTAAGTAATCAACTATTTTCAAATCTAGAAAGAGGCTATTGGGTAAAGGGCAATAAATAATACCTAATATTTGCACATGACTCTGCTGATACTAAGACTAACATGTAGTTTGAAATTTTTATAAAGATAGATGACGAGTATTATGGCATCAATCTAGATCCAATCTATTGACACTCATGTCACCTTTTAGCGCATTCAGTTTATTCCTCCTCTGAAGGAAATAGTTCCAATTTATAGTCATGAATATGTATCGTAAGGAAAATGTTCTTTATTCTAGCAGGTGGCAGCTTAAAGCAGGCTGAAAGTAAAGCAGAATGTGCATTTAGGCACATTCTGCTTTACTTTCAGCCTGCTTTAAGTAGTCACCTACTTTCAAAACTAGAAACAGGCTATGGAGTAAAGGGTTAAAGTCAAAATGCCAAAATTGGAAATTTGAAGTGGATACACTAGAGGACATTTTTCAGCTGCTACAACCTGGCTCAAGATCAGAGTGCTCAGCTTCAGCTGCTACAACCTGGCTCAAGATCAGAGTGCTCAGCATTTCTTACATTTTCTCCTTTATGTATCCAAAAAGTCCTATGTTGTGACTATTCATTGGAATCATCTCTACAAGATAAGTCTAATGTAGTAATTATAGTCATGTCATGGGGTTTGGTTGGGAAATGAGAATTTTAGTATTTGAAGTACAGCGTTCCCTCTCTACAACGTCACCCAATGGGAGACAAGCATTGTGTGCGTTGTTCAGAGGGAGTCATTATAGGGAGGAAAATTGACTACACTTGCAAACAGCTTGAATCCAGATCAGATGCAGCGTAACGTGTCTTATCTGGATTCAAGCTGTTTGTCACTCGTCATTTAGTTTTTTTCTGTCAAAATGTCAATTATGTAACTTTAGAAAAAACAGCAGATGACAGTTTTAAGCAGACGTTATTGCAGCAGTAAAAGCCTTAGACATAATTGTCTTGTTTAGGAAACTGTGGCAAACGTCGTTGTAAGGAGGGAATCGTTGTTGGGAGGGCCGTTGTAGGGAGGGAACACTGTACTCACCATCTGATAGTTATTGGTAATGTCAAGAAGAACCATAAGTATAAAATATTGAATTTGTGCATCTTTGTATACATGTAATTTAATACCCACGAAAACATACTTTGGTTGAATAAAGAAGTATTTTGCATCCATCTGTACAAACCATTTTGATTTTGATTTGGCTAGGATTTACAAATGGTCCAACACCAAAAGCTCGGGTTAGGGTAAACTTTTGAATCTGTCCGAATGTTTTTTTTGTATTTTCATAGAAATTAACTGGCCATCTAGCTCTTGTGACATTAACCTTGCCATCTCTTGTGGCATTAACCTTGCCTTTTCTTGTGACATTAACCTAGCCATAAAAATGATTTTTTTTGGTGGCGGACCAATTGTAAAAGTGCTCCTTTGATTTTAACTTGGATCAGGTGATGTGTGAAATTCAGTCTAGTAACCAAATGTATTTAAAAAAACAAGAGTCTTTTCAAGAAATTAAATATAGAAACACTTTAAATTCCAGGAAAAATGGTTTGTAAGAAATTAAGAGACCAATTAAGCACAGTAGAAAGTATATACACTTCTATTATGACCATTAAAAGAGTTTTTGTTGTGTTAAAAGTCAGATGTAACAATAAGAATCACAGTGTTTCTATATCCTAGAAGATGGTAGCTTAATGCAGCTTGAAAGTAAGGCAGATTCTGCTTTACTTTCAACCTGCTTTAAGTGGTCACCTATCTTCAATATGAGAAACCAGCTATGGGATAGCGAGTTGAGATGAATAAATGATGTATGGGGTTGTCTTATAAACAGCTTTATGTTTAATGCACGATAAATTATTGCAAAAAATATTGACATAATAATAGACCAAGATGTAGGGCCTTGTTTCAGTCAGTGCAAAGAGGTAATTCACTGATGAGGCAGTGATGTCTATAGAGTCAAACCGGTGCTTGCATGCAGGTTGTAAAGTCATGCAAAATAGTGCCACAAGAGATTTCTGCTTTAACCTATTACCCCATAAATACACCTTTTATGACTTTTATTTATTCCTCCACTCAAGAAAATATTTCCACTTTATACAGTCATGAATATTAACCTTAAGAACTATTTTTACATTGTTTAGTTTAGTTTAACCATATTTTATTTCAAATTCCATGAAAACGGGTCGGGCCACAAGTTCTACCAACATTAGTGGTTTTTACATCCTAACAGATGGTAGATTAAAGCAGGCCTTAAGACCCATTCTGCTTTACTTTCAACCTGCTTTAGGTGCTCATCTATCTTTAAAACTAGAAACAGGCCATGGGGTAAAAGGTTATAATACTTTGCACACTTGTGGCGAAATTGTGCTGACCTTTGCAAACCATTTTGATCCAGATGAGGTGCTGCATTATATAGACAGATTTGATTTTAGCACAGTAGTACAGTGGAGAATGTGTTGTTCTTTCCCAATAAACGCGTTTACGCTAAAACTATTATTTGCAGTGCAAACAGTTTGGAGCCAGATCAGACGCCGGGTAACCCTGCGTCTGATCAGGCTCCAAACTGTTTGCCACTAAGATAAACATGAAATATCAGAATTGTCCAAAAGTTGTTCTTTTCTACGTTTTAGTGCTTTGCGTTTGCGTACGTTTGCGTTTAAACGGGAAAGAATAACGTTTTCTCCCCTGTAAAAGACAACTATTGCATACGACAGTATTACTGAGTGTTGTTAAGAAATTAATTGATGTTTTTCAGTGTTTATGCCAATTGAACAAGACAAAATGATTGGCAAATACATGTGTCACTACAGATTCATGGTTAGTTTGCCAATCATTTTTCTGTCATTCATTTTGACGTCTGATCTGGCTCCAAACTGCTTGCAATGGAAATAATATTTTTAGCATTAATGCATTTATTGGGAAAGAATAACATCTTCTCAAATGTACTTATCTCTATGAAGGACTTCACATAGTTCTTTACATCGCTGCTTAACACGTTTGACAGTAACTCTGGGAAATATTAACTCTGGCAATTAGGTATTAAAAAAAGCCAGGTTTTTGGGCAGATTTCCACTTTTTTGTGTGCTTTGATTTGTCTCATGTTTTGATGCTACCCTCTGATGCACTGGCAAATAGATCAGACAAAGATCATATACAATGATATTAGGAGTTTTTGTTCCCCTTGCAACTATGAGCGCCCAGCTTGGTACAGTGGAGGGGACGTTTTTCTTTCTGGTTTAAGCAAAATTCAACACAAATGCAATGCTATAAAAATGTAGAAATTGACAGGTTAGTGAAAATTTGATGATTCATTGTTAACTGATTGGCAAACAGTTTGATCCCTGATCAGACGCCGGTGTCATATCAAAATTGGACCCCCTTAAATAATGGACCCGGTGGTCCAATTTTGATAGCGAAATATGGACCCCCGGGTCCAATTTTCGCTATCAAATTTGGACCCCCCCTGTAAAAAATGGACCCCCCCCCATGCAAAAATTTAGAATTTAAAAAACGTAATAAAAAACCAATGAATATTTTAACCCATTACCCAATAAATATGCCTGTTAACATCTTAAATGTATTCCTACATTGAAGAAAATAATTCCATTTTATACAGTCACAAACATTTACCGTAGGAAATATTTTATGTATCCTAGAAAATGAGAGCTTAACCCATTACCCCATAAATATGCCTTTTTACGCCCTTAATTTATTCTTCCAATGAAGAAAGTAGTTCCATTTTGTACAATATATTCCTACATTGAAGAAAATAATTCCATTTTATACAGTCACAAACATTTACTGTATAGGAAATATTTTATGTATCCTAGAAGAAGGTAGCTTAACCCATTACCCCATAAATATGCCTTTTTACACCCTTAATTTATTCTTCTACTGAAGAAAGTAGTTCCATTTTGTACAATGTATTCCTACATTGAAGAAAATAATTCCATTTTATACAGTCACAAACATTTACTGTATCCTAGAAGATGGGAGCTTAACCCATTACCCCATAAATATGCCTTTTTACGCCCTAAATTTATTCTTCCACTTTATTGGATGTTGACAAGGGGGGGAGGGTTCCAATTTTTACACCATCAAGACCCCCCTGTCCAACTGAAATAATTTGCAGCGCATAGTAACCTCAGGATAGGAGAAAAAACATCACTAAAACTTAACTAGTAATGGAAAAGAATTAAAGTTGATGTGTAAATCAAATGACTTATAGTTCGTTGTTGAAAAGGGAGGGGGGGTCCAATTTTTACATATTCAAATTTGGACCCCCCGGCCACCCCTTCTCCAACCAAAATAATTTGCAGGGCATAGTAACTTCAGGAAAGGAGTGAAACATTACTTAAACAAAACAACTAATGGAAAAGAATTAAAGTTGATGTGTAAATCAAATGACTTATGGTTGGTTGTTGAAAAGGGATGGGGGGGGGTCAAATTTTTACACCATCAAATTTGGACCCCCCTCTCCAACCGAAATAATTTTTTTTTTTTTTTTAAATTTTTTTTAATGGGCATAACAACCTCAGGATAGGAGTAATCAATATTTTGCATTAGGGAGAAGCATTACAAACTTTTGAGGGGGGGTCCAAAATTTACAGGGGGAGTCCATATTTCGCTATCAAAAATGGACCCGCGGGTCCATTTTTTACGGGGGTCCAAATATGATCTGACACCGGTGTCATATCAAAATTGGACCCCCATAAAAAACGGACCCGGGTCCAAATTTGATAGCGAAATATGGACCCGCGGGTCCATATTTCGCTATCAAATTTGGACCCCCCCTGTAAAAAATGGACCCCCCATGCAAAAATTTAGAATGATAAAAAAACATAATAAAAAGTTAAGAAACAAGAAATCGATGAATATTTTAACCCATTACTCAATAAATATGCCTTTTTACGCCCTTAATTTATTCTTCCACTGAAGAAAATAATCCCAATTTATTCAGTCACAAACATTTACTGTATAGGAAATATTTCATGTATCCTAGACGATAGTAGCTTTACCAATTACCCAATAAATATACCTTTTTACGCCCTTAATTTATTCTTCCACTGAAGAAAGTAGTTCCTTTTTGTACCATGTATTCCTACATTGAAGAAAATATTTCCATTTTATACAGTCACAAACATTTACTGTATAGGAAATATTTTATGTATCCTAGAAGATGGTAGCTTAACCCATTACCCAATAAAAATGCCTATTTACGCCCTTAAATTATTCTTCCACTGAAGAAAGTAGTTCCATTTTGTACAATGTATTCTTACATTGAAGAAAATAATTCCATTTTATACAGTCACAAACATTTACTGTATAGGAAATATTTCATGTAGCCTAGAAGATGGTAGCTTAACCAATTACCCATTAAATATGCCTTTTTATGCCCTTAATTTATTCTTCCACTGAAGAAAGTAGTTCCATTTTGTACAATGTATTCTTACATTGAAGAAAATAATTCCATTTTATACAGTCACAAACATTTACTGTATAAGAAATATTTTATGTATCCTAGAACACGCCCTGTAATCTCTGGCTCCCTCACATTTTCGCGATGTATTGAAAAAAGAGCCAAAGAAACTTCCGAGAAGCAACCAAAGACAGGATATGGCCACGAAAGGTAAGACAAACAATGCATCGTGCACATATTTCTTCCTCTAAAAAAGTCATTGAGTGTTTTTTTCAAAAATCAGGCTTCGTCATTCCACATAGAATTGATCATACCTTAAGTCCGTGTTGATTGATTTGCAAAACAATTTTATTTGTAGCCGTTACATTGAACCAAAGTTTGGAGAATGACCCGATCAAAACCGAAAGTAGACAAAAAACACCCCTGTTCAATGTTTTATTCCTAATTCCATCAGTTAAAGCGTGGAGCTTTATTGATTGATAGATAATTGTTTGATTTTGCATCATATTACTTTATCAATCATTATAACCATGTCTTGCTCGCCAATTTAATCGATTGAGAAGGAGCCTGTGTTATGGAGAGGGAGCGAAGATGCAGAGATGGAGCCAACGTATGTACAAACTGATTATGTTTCAAAAACACATCTGTAATAGCTCGATATTTAAAGTAAAGATATGAGTAATACAGGGGACATTAGCTTTATATAAACCACACGGTCGTTCAACAAAACATCAAGCATACATAATTTTAATCAGAAGACAAATGGAGAAGAAAATGGATGAGTATATTACAAACATACTTTTAGATTAACAGGAAGATGAAATTTGTGGATTTATTTCAAATGCTGAACGTAAATTTTAATTTAGAATAACAATTTATATGTTGGAAAACGCTTTAAAATGAAACAAAAATCAATATGAATATGCTAGAAAATATATTTAGAAGGCTCCTTTTAATTCGAGTGGGATACACCAGTTTTAAGAAAGTTGTAATGTCGGTATCAACATTGTGTTCCTTGAAGAATATCAATGCATCAAGGAATGTATCATATGCTTCATCATGTGGCTTCTCATAAGACGGGCACAACTCGTCAAAATTGAAGTCTATCTCAGACGAAGATGGGCTGGTGGTTGCAATATCTGAATACAAAATGGTTGATTCTTCTTTATGGGTGGTTGAAAAATCTAAATGAATTTTGGCCGGTCTCTTTGGAAGGGAACAGATGGAGTAGCTGCGATTAACTGGTGACAATTTTGGTCGCTTAGTAAATGGTGATCTAAAGGGTGTTAGTTTTCTGCAGTGGATTGTTCGATTTGAGATTGGTGTGCTTGTCAATGTCAGTCTTCCTATGTTTACCCTTGCTCGTGACTTGAAATGCTTTTTTGATGCCAAAAGAGTATTGCGTTGTCTTTTAAATACACCATCTGGAAATATAAATATGCGAGCTTAAGACAATTTGCAACAATTCACTTTATATCTCTATCAGTTATTTAATAATTTAATAAATAAAAAAATAAGAACAGGGTCGATTTTTAATTAAATCCTAGCTGATAAGGATCAGCAAGATATTTCTTTTAATAACAAATTTACAAGCTTGAGTTTTATGCGATATATTTCTCTTTTTTAGTAATAAAAATGGTCACCAAATTTTATTCATTTAATTCGTTATTTTACAGATATGTTACTGTGTTCTAAATAGTTTGACACCAAACAAATCAACGTCTTTTTCGAAGAAGACGTAATTTGCACATTTGCTCATACTACTTGAAATGCGTTCATTGGTGGCTCCCTCTCGGCATATTGGCTCCCTCTCTATAACGCAGGCTCCATCTCAATCGATAAATTCGCGAGTATGACGGGAATATAATGATTTGTAAACGTAATATGATTAAAAATCAAACAAGTATCTATCAAGCAATAACGTTCTATGCTTAAAGTAATGAAATTCGGAATAAAACATTGATCAGAGGTGTTTGTTGTCTACTTTCGTTTTCGATCGGGTCATTCTCCAAATTTTGGTTCAATGTAACGGCTACAAACAAAATTGTTTTGCAAATCAATATACACAGACTTCAGGTATGATCAATTCCATGTGGAATAACGAAGCCCGATTTTTAGAAAAACACTTAATGACTTATATAGAGGAAGAAATATGTGCACGATGCATCGTTTGTCTTACCTTCCGTGGCCATTTCCTGTCTTTGGATGCTTCTCGGAAGTTTCTTTGGCTCTTTTTTCAATACATCGCAAAAATGTGAGGGAGCCAGAGATTACAGGGCGTGTAGAAGATGGTAGCTTAACCCAGTATCCAATAAATATGCCTTTTTACGCCCTTAATTTAATTGGACCCCCCCCCCCCCCCCCCCCCCCTCCCTTGGCAACACCCAACCATAAGTCATTTGATTTACACATCAATTTTAATTATTTTCCATTATTTGTTTGTTTAAGTAATGTTTTACTCCTTTCCTGAAGTTACTATGCCCTGCAAATTATTTTGGTTGGAGAAGGGGGGGGGGGGGGGGGGGGTGTCAAAATTTGATGGCGTGAAAAAATTGATGTGTAAATCAAATGACTTATGGTTGGGTGTTGAAATGGTAGGGGGGGTCCAATTTTTACGCCATCAAATTTGGACCCCCCTCTCCAATTGAAATAATTTGCAGCACATAGTAATAATTAAAATTGATGTGTAAATCAAATGACTTATGGTTGGGTGTTGAAATGGTAGGGGGGTTCAATTTATACGCCATCAAATTTGGACCCCCTCTCCAACTGAAATTATTTGCAGGGCATAGTAACCTCAGATTATGAGAAAAACATCACTAAAACTTAACAAGTAATGGAAAAGAATTAAAGTTGATGTGTAAATCAAATGACGTATGGTTGGGTGTTAAAAAGGGGGGGGGGGTCCATTTTTTTACGCCATCAAATTTGGACCCCCCCCCCCCCCCCCCCCCCCCCCCCCCCCCCCCCCCCCCCCCTCCTCCAACCAAAATAATTTGCAGGGCATAGTAACTTAAGGAAAGGAGTAAAACATTACTTAAACAAAACAACTAATGGAAAAGAATTAAAGTTGATGTGAAAATCAAATGACTTAAGGTTGGGTGTTGCCAAGCGAGGGGGGGGTCCAATTTTGATGCCATCAAATTTGGACCCCCTCTCTCCAACAATTTTTTTTTTTTTTTTTTTTATTTAATTTTTTTTATGGGCATAACAACCTCAAGATAGGAGTTATCAATATTTTGCATTAGGGAGAAGCATTACCAACTTTTTTGGGGGGGGGGTCCAAAATTTACAGGGGGGGTCCATATTTCGCTATCAAAAATGGACCCGCGGGTCCATTTTTTACGGGGGTCCAAATTTGATCTGACACCGGGTTACCTGGCATCTAATTTGGCTCCAGACTGTTTGCAATGGCCATAATAATATTATAGCTTTTGCACAAACATGTTAACTTTATTTGAAAAACATTTTAACATCTTCTCCACAAGTTAGCCTTTTAGAACCAGGCCCCACGGTTATTAACCGTTTGAGCTTATGCTCAAATCTGACCAATCAAATGCTTGAGAATGATCTCAAACTCTTTATAACCTTGGACCTTGCGTTTTCTCTGAATAATCGGGTTTTCACCACATATGTTACCATTTTGAACCATTGAGGAAGTATTGATAAAGGTTGTTTCATAATCAATGTAAAATAGATAAAGTTTAAAAAAAAATGTATGCCTAGAAGTCTGTGAATTCTTGGCAAAGTAGATAATTGTTTATTGGATCAGAACAAATCCGACAATAACTACAGAAGGTGCTAGGTAGATAATTGACTTCAAGTAAAACCTGAAATCTAATTATTGGCAATAAAACTCAAACCTGTTAACTTCCCCAAAAGAGATTTTCTGGGCGTTAAAGAATGGGATATTTGGTCACAGACTGGTTTCAACAGCCAGGAGATAATAGCTTTGCACCCTCTACCCTACGTATGCTGAATTGTTCCAGTGGACCATTCCATTCTTGAAAAAAAAATCAGTTAAAAGTTGGAAAAAAAACCCACACATAAAGCAAAAACAAATGTAAAAATAAACACCCGCAGAAGCTAATCTGAGGACTAATTAAGGTCCTAATAGCTCTCTTATCTGGTCTTCACTGTTTGCAAAAAGGTCATTATACTGTTTTCCAGCGTAGAAAGAGCCAAACAACACCCCAGATAATTGAAATGTGTCAACATGATCCTATACTTACTCCCATAGATACTCATTATTATGCATTTAATTTATTCCTCCGCTGAGAAAATAGTTCCAAATTATACAGTCATAAAATTCTATGATGAGAAATATTTTCTATATTCTAGCAGATGGTAGCTTAAAGCAGGCTGAAAGTTCAGCAGAATGTGCCTCAAGGCACATTTTGCTTTACTTTCAACCTGCTTTAAAAGTAGTGACTTGTCTTCCAAACTAAAAACAGACTTTGGAGTAAAGGGAAAGCTTGTCACCCACAAAACCCTATGTCGTGACTAGTAATCAGAAATGTTTCTTCGAGAATATTCTTATGAGTAGTCACAATATAGTGTTTGATGGCGACACTAGAATGTTATTATTTGAAATACTTGTCTTCTCTGGAGCTCTGCCTAATTCTTTTCCTGTTAACCCCATCACTGCCAGCGAGGCCATACAGGGCTGCCATTTCTTTGGATTGTTCCGAGCAGATGGTAGCTTAAAGCAGATTGAAAGTAAAGCAGAATGTGCCTTAAGGCGCATTCTGCTTTATTAAAGGCACATTCTGCTTTACTTTCAACCTGCTTTAGGTAATCACGCTTGAAAAATAGAAAATTTAGAAATCTTCAGATTTTTCAAAATCAAATTATGGCAGCCCCTGGCCATATCGGTATTTGAGTTTGGAAATAAGGAGCTTCTGTTTGAAAACTTCTGGAAAACTTGACTCTTCCATATGGTCGAAACAATAAATAGGACTGAGAGGTCTTTGGGAATATGAAAATTTTCTGTTGTAGACCTGCATATTATAGCTGATTAGTATTTGCGTATAGCCATGTAATAGGTAGCTTGTTGCCTTTATTCAGACTGCCCTTTTAGAAGATAGCCATTTCCTATAATGAAATCATTACCATGCGTTTACCTATATCTCTGTATAAGAAACATTATTACAATGCCTACACTCTTATACATGTAATAAACATGATCTGGAGCTGGTAAAGTCTAATTTACCTGCATTTTCACTATTAATTTTAATTTAGACAATTCATGCTCGTTTAATTCAACCCATTACTCATAAATACACCTTTTTACGCCTTTAATTTATTCCTCCACTGAAGAATATAGTTCCAATTTATTTAACCAAGAATAATTATGCACCATAAGAAATAGTTTCTCTATTCTTGCAGATATTAGCTTAAAGCAGGCTGAAAGTAAAGCAGAATGCGCCTTAAGGCGCATTCTGCTTTACTTTAAACCTGCTTTAAGTAGTCACCTGTTTTCAATTGTTTTTAATTGGTTAAGTTGAACACACTGGTATTCAAAAGTTTCAATGTTTTAACTTTGAAATATGAGTAAGTTTGATTTAATCATATTTTAACAAGATTTGACTGTATGCAACAGCTTAAAGACATTACATGACCAAGCTTGGGTGGTAACACCTAGTATCGTCGAAAGTTTGAGTCAAAGCATGGAGCCCATATGCACTTACTCGGCTAGCGTCTAGGCAAGGAATCATTCAGGCGTCTCATGTGAGGCCCGCACCTAATATATGATAGATTGGTTAGTAAAACCCATTGAAAAACCTATTGAGATCTATTATGTAAGGGCCTCTATTCAAAGCTTCAGATAGCTGAACTGTTACCTCCACAATTTTGTCATGATCTACCTGTATTTTGACACCTAGTTAATACAATGAGGGATGAATCAGTGAATGGACTGGCTTAACGTCTTTAAAGCAAGATAATAGTAAAGCAGAAAGCTCTGATACTTTACTTTCATTTTGCATTAAGCAGCCATTTTTGTCAAAAATAGAAAAACAAAGATTTCTGTTTTAGTTATGGGAGAGAGCAAAAAGTTGATTTTGAGAAGTTTTGGGGATGCTAAGGATTTGTGCAGTAGACCTGCTGATTAGATTAGCTGGTTAGTATTTATGTTTAGCACAAGGCTTCGAGCTCTCGACCAATCAGGTGCCTCAAAAATGTTGACTATATCGCGTAGTTCAACACTTTTTAAAAAAACATGGACTATATAACATGGACGCTTCCGTCATCTGAAGGTAATTTTGACGGTAACATCCTGGCAATCTGGCAATCCTCTGAGTGAGCGACCGCAAAAACCTTTTGCCTGCTCTGTATGCGTAACGATAAATTATCGAAAGTTAAGTGAAATAAACACAATATCAAGGATTTAAGCTGAAGAAATACAGGAATTTCACAGTAACAATCATATATGTAGGTCTACACCGTCCGGCTAGACCTAGATATATGCAATTTTTAGCTGTAGATGTAAAAAACGGGATCTAAATGCCTAGATTGTCTTTAAAAAAATTGTTGAGATCAGAGGGGAACGGCAGATGCTTGATGACTTCATATTTTATTTTTAAAATGAACAGTGAGACCTAGACTTTAAAGACAATTGCTAATGAAATGTGCCTACATATATTACTTCAATAAACTTCACATTGAAATAACCTTTAAAATTTTGTAAAACATTACAAATAAAATGACTTTTTTCGTCTAAAAAAAAAAAGCAGAAACGAAAGGTCATGTCATTTCTTATTTTCCTCAAGCCCAAGCCAGTGCTAAATAGGTTATACCATGGTTGCGCGGGAATGAACATGCTTTAGGTCTCAAACTTCACGTTGAAATAATCTTTCAATTTTTGTAAACTATTACAAATAAAATGACTTTTTCGTCTAGAACAAAAAAGCAGAAACGAAGCCGGGTATTCTTATTTTTCTCGAGCCCAACCCGTGTGCTAAATAGCTCAGGGCATGTTTATTTCATACTACAGAACATTTAGTCCATAGTACGAAATAAACATGCTCTAACCTATACGTAATCCTGTAGCAACTAGCTTCCTGTATACAGTATCAATGCATTTACTCATTAATATTGGTCTTAACTATTTGCATGCTGGCAACAATTGTTGTCTGCTATTGTTCTAAAATTAGAATTTTCAAAATTTCTTTTAAACCTAGGGTCAGAATAGCAAACAGTTTGGATCCTGATAAGACCCCTCGTAACGCGGCGTCTCATCTGGATCCAGTCTGTTTACAAAGGTAATCACTGTGGCAGATACATCCACCGCTAGCGTACAAAGAGTTAACCTTTTCCCCTTATAGCTTATTTTCAGTATAGAAAGCAGAGAAATGCTTACAGCAAACTCAAAGTAAAGCAGAATGCTCCAATTACCCCATAAATACGCCTTTTTATGCCTTTAATTTATTCCTCCATTCAAGTAAGTAGTTCCAATTTATACAGTCATGAATATGCACCATAAGAAAATAATTAATATCTTAGAATATGGCAACTTAAAGCATGCTGAAAGTAAAGCACAACCTGCTTTAAGCGGTCACCAGTCTTCAAAACTAGATACAAGCTATTGGGTAATTGGATAATGTGCAGTCTGCTTTACTTTCATCACTTTGAGCCTGCTTAAAGCTACTATCTGCTAGAATGACTGTAGAAAAATATTTCTGATGGTGTATACTTATGACTATAAAATGGAGCAATTTTCTTCAGTGGAGGAATGCGTTAAAAGGTGCTATTTAAGAAGTAAAAGGTTAATACAGTTGGACATTCATGAGTAGTTCAGCCTTTCTCCTGTAGAAATGCCTGTTGATGCCTTTACCTTTTCTACACATAAATTATTTTTCATGCTTTAACTACTGTATTATCACAGATGTTTCTAAAGACAGATTTGATGCCTAAAGCAGGACACAGGTAATGCAGAAAGCTTCTACAGGGCTGCCATTTCTCCGGATTTTTCCTAAATCTTCAGATTTTTTTTCTAGTACATGATAGCTTAAAGCAGGCTGAAAGTAAAGCAGAATGCGCCTTATGGCGCATTCTGCTTTACTTCCAGCCTGCTTTAAGCAGCCACGTGTCAAAAAAACTAGAAACAGGCGATGGGGTAAAGGTACGGTTCGTAAAATCGCTCTTGAAAAATGTCCATTTGGAAATCTTAGGAATTTTTATGTTAACTTATGGTAGCCCTGCTTCTATTGGAGATTTTTATATTTGCCTTGTCCTACATTAACCATTACCCCATAGTCTGTTTCTAGTTTTAACGATAGATAGCCACTTAAAGCAGGTTAAAAGTATTAAAGCAGAACATGCCCTTATGTACATTCTGCTTTACTTTTAGCCTGCTTTAAGCTACCGTCTCGAGGGTTCGGCGCAAGAGGGGCGTAACTACATTTTTGAAAATTTTACAGGAAGTGAAAAAATCCTGAGCTTTTGCAATCCTTGAATGTCCGCCGTGCGGCGTCAACAATTTTAGTGTTTACACTCTAGAGGCCACAATATTTATCCAATCTTTCTCAAACTTCTTCAGATTGTATATTACTATAAGAGTTCGGATGAGTTCGATTATGGTTGAAATCCGACCAATAGGTCAAGAGTTATCAACCTTTGAATTGCTGAAAATGCCATATTTAACGGTGTTTACACTCTAGAGGCTACACTATTTATCCAATCTTTCTCAAACTTGCTCAGAATGTATATTACCATTAGAGTTCAAATGAGGTTGATTATAATTGAAATCGGACCAATAGGTCAAGAGTAATCTACCTTTGAATTGCTGAAAATGCCATATTTTGCAGTGTTTACACTCTAGAGGCCACATTATTTAACCAATCTTTCTCAAACTTTCTCAGATTGTATATTACCATAAGAGTTCGGATGAGTTCCATTATGGTTGAAATCCAAGAAATAAGTCGAGAGTTATCAACCTTTGAATTGCTGAAAATGCCATATTTAACAGTGTTTACACTCTAGAGGCCACAATATTTTTCCAATCTTTCTAAAACTTACCAAGATTGTATATTACTATAAGATTATAGATAAGTTCAATTATGGTTGAAATCAGACCAATAAGTCAAGAGTTATCAATCTTTGAATTGCTGAAAATGCAATATTTAACAGTGTTTACACTCTAGAGGCCACACTTTTTATCCAGTCTTTTTCAAACTTGCTCAGATTGTATATTACCATATAAGAGTTTGAATAAGTGCAATTATGGTTGAAATCGAAGCCATAGGTCAAGAGTTATCTGCCCTTGAACTGCTGAAAATGCCATATCTTACAGCGTTTACACTCTTGCAACTACAATTTTCAATGGATTTTGATTATACTTGCAAACAAAGTATATAGCTATAAGTTCTCCCAATTATTGTTGAAATCTAATCATTGTGTCAATAGTTATCTGCCATTGGTATACTTTGAAATGCTAGAAAAGGCTTCATTTCAGTATTGTTTAGGCTCTAGTTATCTGCCCTTGATGTACTCTACTATACTAGAATTATGAGGTTGTATTCCAAAATTGTTTACATGCTATACTACAAATTTGAATGGATTTAGATTAAAACGGGTGAAACAGAAAAGCAAAGCTATCAGGCTTCAGTACAACAGGTGAGCGATATCAGGGACTTCAGGCCCTCTTGTTTTCTTTAGACTGAAAGATACATACATATTTACCATGTGTTTTGTTTTAAAATAATTGATTCTGCTGTTCATGCTTAAAATACTGTATTATCACAGATGTTTCTAAAGACAGTTTTGTTGCCTAAAGCAGGACACAGGTAATGCAGAAAGCTTCTATTGTGTCCTACATTAAACTGTCACCCATCAGAACAGCTTGTTGATGCAGCTTTTTTGTGTGCCAGCAGAATACATATTTGACAGTATGGTGTGACTCATTTCATCATATGATGTGATATCATATGATACTACTTTTGTATGCAAATTACAACAAATTCTTTTGGAATGAAACTTGTGAGGTTAAATATAGGAACATTGGAGGTTATGATAGACATCTATTACAACAAATGATTTAGGAAGGAGACTTGAGTTTGGAACATAATTATAAATTTTAAGAAATGCCCTGGATGTGATTACTTTAAAGGGACTCGCAACCGGATGGTGTACTTGTCAAAATAAAATAAAATACTCAAATAAAAGCAAATTTGTGGCATTATTTGGCTTCTGACATTAAAAAAATATGATCATGCAGTCCAAAAAAACGTCACCAAATCTTAGTTTTTTTTAGATATTTTCCATCGTTTTTCTATAGCGTTAGCTAACGGTATAGTTGTTGTTGTTGCTTCTCTACACAGGCTCAGACGTACATAAACCCGAGCCGAATATGTACTATCAATCGCTACCAGTGAAGTACATTAATTCGCTACCATATAGATAGAGAGAGCCAGTAGCCGTGTGGGTAAAGGCGTTTGCCTTTGTTTTCATGTTTGTCTCGGCATGGAGGGTCACGGGTTCGAACCCACCAGAGCTTCTTCTTTTTTGTTTTTTTGAAATGCATTTTTAACAGAATTTATTATCCAAAACTAAATCTTACCCATTTATATTTATAAGCATTTGACATATATTTACAATTAAATTACTATTTGTAATGCTAAATCCGGTTGCGAGCCTCTTTAATTGTAAATGTCTTTAAAAGGATCTTTGTCAGGGCTGAAAAAAATAGGAAGTACATGCTAAAATTTCAAACTTTTATTTCCTTAATATTAAACCAAAAACTAAGTTGTGATTATAGTCATTAGAATCATGGTTCTAATTAGTAGTCACAGCATAGAATTTAGTTTTAGACTTAAGAACTTTGGTTAATTAAAATTTTCTTCTTAGCTATATATAAAAGTAAGAAAACTGAACAAATCCAACTTTTTCTCACTCATTTTAGCACCAAATCGTATGGTGTAACTTTTCATTAGAAGCGTCTTGAAAAGTAGTGAGTAGTGACACCATAGGGTTTAATGCAGAAATAAAGATTTTAGTTTTTGGAAGCCTCCCATATCTGGATCAGCTCTTGTGGTTATTTTGGGATAAAAAAATATGCCATTGAAGAAGTTTAACTGTTTAAGATCATTTTAAACATTTCTTCATGGCATCTATCATATAAATTCTCTGATGAGTTCTTCTGTATTATCTCATAGACGCAGTGTCTATGACAAGTTGACTCTTTGCATGCTGGGTAATTTCTTTTGTCTGCAACATTAATTTTGTTGTCTGTTATTGTTCTAAAACCCTTCCGTAGGGTTTAACCCATTACCCCATAAATATGCCTTTTTACGCCTTTAATTTAATTCTAAACTATAGAAAAAAATGCTGCTTTAAACAGTCATGAATATGCTCTAAAAGAAATATTTCTTACAGCCTAGCAGATGGTAGCTTAAACCAGGCTGAAAGTAAAGCAGAGTGCGCCTTAAGGCACATTCTGCTTTACTTTCAACCTGCTTTAAGTGGTACCTGTCTTCAAAACTAGAAACAGGCTATGGGTTACGTTAAAGTTTATTATGCAGCTTTAAATTGTATCACACATATCAGCAGTTTCATTCTCTTCTTCCTAATACACCACTAAATGCACATTCAAAGTTTCATGATATTGAAAGAAATATCTGGATAACATAATATATATCCTATAGAATTTCCTTTTCCCTGTGTAAAAAAGTAATCAAATGACCAGTTAGAATGGGAATATAAAAAAAAATCCTTTTGGAGCTTTCTGCTTTAATCTAATCCTACTTTAAGTAGCAAACTGCCTTCTGAACATCATATTAGATAAGATCTCAAACAGGTTTGGTAAGAATTAAGCTTTTGTGAAGAAATAGGCATGGACTTTTATGGAAGAAAGGGTTGAAGCAAATTGAGGTCAGCCTGGCTCCAGATAAGGGGAGTATTTCAAAAACTAAAATCTTTATTTCTGCATTATTATAAACCCTATGGTGTCACTACTCATTAGAATCATCTCTTCGAGACAATTCTAAGGAGTATTCTAACACACTTCACGCAGGTCTCTATGTAAACAAAGAAGGAAAGTATCTGGGTTTAACCCTTTACCACATAGCATGTCTCTAGTATTGAATATAGGTGTCCACTTAAAGCAGGTTGAAAGTAAAGCAGAATGCGCTTTAAGCGCATTCTGCTTTACTTTCAGCCTGCATTAAGCTATCATCTGTTAGAATATAGAAAATATTTTGTATTATAAATATTTATGAATTTATAAATTGGAACTATTTTCTTCAGGGCAAGAATAAACTGAATGCGCTAAAAGGCGCTTCTATGGGGGAAAGGGTTAAAGTCGTTGAGATGCTGGTAATTAAATCACTTGGCCTTCTGCCTGGTGATTTAATTACTACACATTTCAACTCTTACCCGTGTTTTATTGCCACTATATAACACTGGTATAAATTTATTATTTCTTAAGTAACACCATAGGATTTGGTGCTGAAATAAGTGATTTATTCAGTTAAATCGCTCTTATCTGGAGCCCTGTGAGGTGGTATTGAAGTCAGCAAGGAGTATTTGAGGAATGAAAGCATGGATGCACAGAGATACAGGAAATGAGATATTGGAGATTTCTGCAATAAAGCCTACGGTGTCACTACTCATTAGAATCGTCTCTTTAAGATGAATCTAATAAGTAGTAACACCATAGGTTTTTGTGAAATAAGTGAGAAAATGTTGGATTTGTTCAGTTAAATCGCTCTTATCTGGAGCCCTGTGAGGTGGTATTGAAGTCAGCAAGGAGTATTTGAGGAATGGAAGCATGGGTGCACAGAGATACAGGAAATGAGATATTGGAGATTTCTGCAATAAACCCTATGGTGTCACTACTCATTAGAATCGTCTCTTTGAGACGATTCTAATGAGTAGTAACACCATAGGATTTGGTGCTGAAATAAGTGAGAAAATGTTGGATTTATTCAGTTAAATCGCTCTTATCTGGAGCCCTGTGAGGTGGTATTGCAGTCAGCAAGGAGTATTTGAGGAATGGAAGCATGGATGCACAGAGATACAGGAAATGAGATATTGGAGATTTCTGCAATAAACCCTATGGTGTCACTACTCATTAGAATCCTCTCTTTGAGACGATTCTAATGAGTAGTAACACCATAGGATTTGGTGCTGAAATAAGTGAGAAAATGTTGGATTTGTTCAGTTAAATCGCTCTTATCTGGAGCCCTGTGAGGTGGTATTGAAGTCAGCAAGGAAATGTTTGAGGAATGGAAGCATGGATGCACAGAGATACAGGAAATGAGATATTGGAGATCAAAGTGAGGAAAGGTGGTGGTTTAACAAGGAAATTAATGTTCAATTTATGGCTGATTAAATGTTTTCTGTTCAAAATGCCATCATTATGCTGCAACACTCATCATAAATATGTGACTTTACATGCATTTTAATTAAGTTGAACCCAGATCAGATGCTGAGTGACTCGATCGACATCTGATCATGATCAGTACTGTATTAACCCATTACCCAATAGCTAGTGTTTCTAGTTTTCAAGATATGTGACCACTTAAAGCAGGTTGAAAGTAAAGCAGAATGCGCCTTAAGGCACATTCTGCTTTACTTTCAGACTGCTTTAAGTTATTATATGCTAATATATGGAAAATATTTCTTATGATTTTAATTTGTGACAGTATAAATTAGAACTATTTTCTTC
The DNA here is from genome assembly GCA_922989275.2 of Gari tellinella. NCBI lineage: Eukaryota > Metazoa > Mollusca > Bivalvia > Cardiida > Psammobiidae > Gari > Gari tellinella. The sequence goes on from OV277863.1 coordinate 72,378,146, forward strand.
AGAGAAAGTAATTAAAGGCGTGAAAAGGCGTATTTATGGGGTAATGGGTTAAAGTAGTTTTCAGGTTTCTTACATGGCGGTATAATAGTTAACCCTTTACCACAGTTAATTTCTACTTTTGAAGATAGGTGACCGCTTAAAGCAGGTTGAAAGTAAAGCAGAAAGCACCTAAAGGCACATGCTGCTTTACTTTCAGTCAGCTTTAAGCTATCATCTGTTAGGATGTCAAAAATATTTAGTACAGTGCATATTCATGACTTTATAAAGTGGAACTATTTTCTTCCAATGAGGAATAAATTAAAGGTGTAAAAAGACATCAGATTCTCTGTACTGATGGGTTAAATTGTTAAATTTTGGGGTGAAAGAACTTGTTAAGAATCAAAGACAGATATAGATAATCGGTGAGTGTTCTCTAATTTGATTTAACTGCAGATAAAATGTAGATAGTTTAATTCCTGCTGGATGAACTCTTAATTACCTGTTTCAACATTTAATTACAATTAGCTCTCTTAATCAAGATATCTTTCCTTGGGGTATGATTTACACTATTTCTGATCAATTAAGTACCCCATTAATCTTTTCAGCAATTAATTAATCCTTCTAAAATCCTGAAAATTCAGTATTGAAAAAAACATTTTGCAAGCAGTTTGGCTCATGTTCAAAAACTACAAAATGTGGGGCCTGATCAGGAGCCAGATTGTTTGCCACCTGGCTCTTTTTTCTGTAGGTATATATTATACAGAAGACAAGCTAATTGGAAGTTCAGCTGACATTTTCAGCAGATGACGATTATTCAGTTTTGTTTTAAGATATAACACTTAAGGCCTTTCGCTACCGGAAGTCGGTCTTGCGGGCGAGCGGATATGCGTCTTGGCAACATAGACTTTTTCCGTACGTGCTTATACTAGAAAATTTATATAAAGGAAAATGTTGATACGATTTAGTATAATCCTTCATAGCGCAGTGATCAGAGTGATTGACTAAAAATTCAATGGTCATAGGTTCGAGACCCATCCGATCCAAATATTTTTTTTAAGTGTCCGATTTATTGACTTGTCAATCCATAACGCAGTAATCAAGGGACATGTTATGTTTAGTCTTTGTTGATTAGAATAAGTGATGTTATATACGGTCCAATTATATGTCCACTTACACGTACGTTTTAATTTAATGACTTACAAGTCAATAAAATCGGTATGCATGTACACGATTTGATCGAACTATAAAGCCACACATTGAAGCTTATCAATACATCAACTTTTTCAAGATCTACATTGCCCATTATTATTATGTTTAAACAATAGAATTAACCTTGTATGCAAGTCCGTGAATAAATAATAGCGCATTCTAATTTTAAGGTAAGTAACTGTATCTCAACTTCAAATTGCCCCCATTTTAATAAGAAAATCTGTTATAACAACAAATCCTGACTGTAATATTTTATAATTTTTTTCTGACCAACTGTTTCATCAACCATATATTTGAAATAAATGAAAAAAAATATACATTGAATGAGTCAGTTTTTTGTAATTCAATTTTTTAGCATTTTGCAAAATTTAAATAGCTGATAACATCTTTCTGAACACCTTTATTCAAAATGTGTTTAGCTTTTCTTGTAATGAATGTTGTGGACTTCTTATTGGGCTAGACTAATAGTCATTAGCTTTATTTATTTTTGAGAAAAATAAAATCATCAAAATTCCAGGTTTTTGTCAGAAAAAGAGACCTTAAAGACAAACCACACGATAGATTTTGCTTATATTTTCACACATTGATTCTAAGCCTATTATCATTCTTCATGAAAAGTTTCATAACAATTGTATGGAAACTAAGCGCACATGCGAAGTACCTTAACAAGCAGGGATAAAAGCATATTCATGCATTGCAAAAAATGTAGACCCAGATCAGAGGGCTCCTTCAGGAGCCCTCTGATCTGGGTCTACACTGTTTGTCGTCAATTTTCAAATTCCCAGGAAAATAAACACTATGTTAGAGTCAATGTAAACTGCATCATAAGGTCATATATATGTTTAGAAAATGGAATATTCAGCATTGTCAGACCAGGGCTCCAGATAAGGGAAGTATTTCAAAAAATCTGCTTTTAACCCCATGGTGTTACTAATATACTCATTAGAATCATCTCAAAGAGACAATTCTAATGAGTAGTAACACCAAAGGATTTGGTGCTAAAATAAGAAAGAAAATGTTGGATTTGTGCAGTTTACTCCCTCTTCAATTATCTGGAGACCTATGGTGTTACTAATATACTCATTAGAATCATCTCAAAGAGACAATTCTAATGAGTAGTAACACCAAAGGATTTGGTGCTAAAATAAGTAAAAAAATGTTGGATTTGTGCAGTTTACTCCCTCTTCAATTATCTGGAGCCCTATGGTGTTACTACTCATTAGAATTGTCTCAAAGAGAAGATTCTAATGAGTAGTGACACCATAGGATTTGGTGCTAAAATAAGAAAATGTTGGATTTGTGCAGTTTACTCCCTCTTCAATTATCTGGAGCCCTGGTCAGACTTAGTTAAGTCTTTATCTTGCTAAACATAGCAAAACTGGAATGCACTCCTTGATTCTGGTTATATGATCAGGATTCAAACTAGTTGATACTTTGTATACTATAATCACTTGCTATATAGGTGTATTTCCCCTTGAACTTGAGATCTTGCTGAAAATGCCCAAGAATTTGGTAGTAAATTCTTACAAAAAAGATTCCTGTCTTGTACACAGATTTAAGGATTTAAAAGAATTAAACTTCCTTTGAAAATTACTGCAGATAAGTTAATTTAAGATATCCTGGGCTCCAGTGATAATGGTATAGTGATTAAAATACTAACTACCTTGTGTCTAAAAAAACTATATTGTATCTTCTCTAAGAGACAATAGTGAATTCTAATGACTTAAACTGCAATTTAATGTTTGGTTGGTAAAGACCTACAGGAGAAAATGTTGGTAATGCTCAGTTTATTCACCCTTATTTGGAGCCTTAAATACACCTTTTTACGCCTTTAAATTTATCCTCCACTGAAGAAAATAAAATCCAATTTACACTGTCACAAATAGGAATCATAAGAAGTATTTTCTATATTCTAGCAGATAATACCTTAAAGCAGGCTGAAAGTAAAGCAGAATGTGCTTTAAGGCACATTCTGCTTTACTTTCAAACTGCTTTAACCCTTTGAACCCTAGTCCCGCATATAGGCATCCTTTTCAAACAGTGTACATGTGAACAGTACACTTGTCCTGTGCAAACAGTGAAGACCCAGATCAGAGGGCTCCAAAAGGAGCCCTCTGATCAGGGTCTTCAGTGTTTGTCATAATGCCAAACATTGACAAAAACAACCCGTAAAAGTCAGAAATGGACTAGACTAAAAAGGAAACTTGAAATGTCTATTTAAAGTTTCAGGGAGGAAAGAGTTAAGTGGTCACTTGTCTTCAAAGCTAGAAATAGGCTATGGGTAATGGGTTAAAGACCTGAGGATACAGTAAAACCTCTCTTGTACGCTCACTAAAAAAGAAGGTGAATTGATTGTATAAAAGACAGGTGACAACTTGAAGCAAGGTGACAATAAAACAGAATACTCCTAAAGGAGCTTCATCTGTTTTAAACCTGAGAATATTATTGTTCACAAAATATTATACATTATAGATCATGGTACCATCAGCTGCAATTATTAGGGCTCCAGATGAGAGGGAGTCATCATCATCATCATCGGTGTTTAGATTAACGTGCAGGTGCAGGAGCGTCATCCACATCAGTGGGCCCCCTTCCAGGCAGCTGGCTTGCTGCACGCATAGCAGATCTCACATTAGATCTCCACACATCCCTATCACAAGGGTTGACTTCTGAGAGCTTCCACTCTCGTCTGTCTCTCTGTGCCAATGTCTTCCATGTCATTTTGGGCCGTCCTGGCCCACGTCTTCCCTCAATCTGCATGTCCCAGACCTCCTTGATTGCACCGCTGGAGTGATTAACATGTCCAAACCAGCGAAGCCTTTTCTCCCTCAGGATGATAGTCAAGTCATCAAGGCCAAGTTTCACCAGCAGCTGACCTGACGTAACAGTAGCCACATCCTCCGGCTTTATATTGCAGATCTGTCTGATCATGGCTCTGTCATTGCGCTTTAAACGCTGGAGATTTGGACTTGTCAAGGGCCAGGTCTCACTTGCATGGAGCATTGCATTCCGCACGCAAGAGTTGTACACGCGACCGCGGGTCTTGTAGGAGAGGTGGCGGGATGAAAGGACTGGTAGCAGCTCCTTGAATTTCTTCCATGCTATTTTCACACGCGTTGTAGTTGCGAGTTCACAGCCACCGGATGCAGAGAGCATGTCCCCTAGGTAACAGAAGAGTGCCACCACTTCCAGTTTCTCAACTCCGACCTGGACATCAGTTTGGGGTCTACCATCTATGGGCCGTGCAGTACCTTGGCATCTAGCGCACCTGTAGTTTGGATCCTCCGTCAGACGCTTGAGTCCACTGCATTTCTTGTGCACCCAGTGTTTGCAGCCGTTGCAGTGGATGCTATTGCTGCCTACACCGGTGCGGCATATGGCACAGGGAAACTCGCCCGAGCTCTGCAGGAGGTCCAAGCCTGCACCACAAATCATGATCTTGGTCTTCCCCACATTAACTCTCAATCCTTTCCTCTCCATACCTTCCTTCCAAACCTGTAACCTGCTAACACACTCGTCCAGAGAGTCTGCAATGATAACCAGATCATCAGCGTTTTGGTCCTCCCAAGGTACTCCAGCCCGAAATTCACGTGACAGAGCCTCAAGCACGATGATGAAGAGCAGAGGACTGAGCACGGAGCCCTGGTGCACACCAACCTTCACCTCAAACTCTTCACTGAGACCTTCACCAACTCGAACACGACTTCGCACATTCTCGTACATCCCCTGAATGAGCTTCACAATCCACTCCTCAACTCCAAGCTTTCTCAACGCCCACCAGATAACTTTCCGAGGAACCCTGTCAAATGCCTTCTCTAGGTCCACAAAAGCCATATAGAGCCTCCTGTCAACCGCGAGGTATTTCTCCTGCAATTGGCGGACAACAAATATTGCATCTGTTGTGCCTCTGCCTGGAACGAACCCAACTGTGATTCGTCTGTGGACACCACTTGTCTTATGAGGCTATCAACAATCCTCTCCATGACTTTCATGGCCTGTTCCGTCAGTTTCAGCCCTCTGTAGTTGCCTCGGTCCAGAGCATCACCCTTTCCCTTGTAAAGGCAAACAATAAAGCTCTGCTCCCAGTCAGCTGGTATCCTGCCATCCCGGATTATTGCCGTAGTAAACTGAAATAATCCAACTTGTTTTAAATTCACTTATTTCAGCACCAACTCCTATGGTGGTACTACTCATTCTAATGAGTAGTGACACCATAGGGTTTAATCCCCTTATCTGGAGCTCTGGTACCATGAAGTCATGAAAATTAATCTCATAAAGATTTTATTCCATGCAATCTGGAAATTTTAGCCCACAAGAAATTACTTTCTATATATATTACTAGCTACTGACATGGGTTTTGACAGATTGATTTTTTCTGATATATAATCTAGCATGCCCAATGTGCAATTTAAACATGCCAGTCAAAGATATTAGTTATCCAACACATTGTCGACAAAAAAAAATTGTATTAACTCTTTGCATGCTGGGTAATATTTTTGTCTTAGTGTTGTCTGCTTCTGTTCTTAAAAATAGAATTTTCTATATTTCTTTTCAAAACAGGTATAGAGGGTCAAACATGTGCAGTTTGGATTCTGACGTTAGGCAGCGTCTCATCAGGATCCAAACTGTTTGCAAAGATAATCACCACATGTGGCACATATATCCGCCATTAGCATGCAAAGAGTTAAAACTTATCTTGTCATAACGAATACTGTCTGCTTTGAAATAAATTAGTGCCAGCTGCAAATTTTTCCAAATTCCAATTCATGCATTTCTAAATTGAAGAAATTTAAAAGACAAGTGTCCAACAGTTTGTATCCAGATGAGATGCCTAGTAACACTGTGTCTGATCCGAATCCAAACTGTTCCCAAGTACCAGTGAAACTGAGATATTTGCAGGCAATCTAAGGGTTACCAGTAATAGAATTCATAACAACTTAAATCCATGTACCTTAAGAGTGACAAGCTATACAATGAACTCTTTTAATGCTAAGAAACTCAATTGTAGGCTATTAAGTTCCTTGGTGGAACTTTTTAATTACAAAAATGTGAACCAGTCTACTTGGAATTCTGGGTAGTTACTGCTCTAAATTAGCAAACAGAGTAAACCTTTATAATATAATTAACATTAAAGAAGTTATGTGTTCAAGATTTTTTTATCTAAAATTTTGTGTTAATTTATAACTCTTCCTTTTGTTGTTTCTTTCAAATTTAGTCCTGTATCAAAATAAGGCTTAGAATACAAAATTTAATGTCTATTAGTTTAGACTTATGTTATTTTGTGTCTATTCTGGATTCAACTATACACACATTCAGTCAAATTGTGTTTAACAGGTGGAGTCAGATAAAAAACACAGTCAGGATTGCACATTTTCTGCATTGGTTTGTTTTCATACAGAATGTATTAGTTACAGGTGCATCTTAGATAGACTGTGCACAGTATAACTCCGCTCTTTAGCGATCTAACAATAAGAAATAATGGAATCTTTAAAGGCAGGTGACAACTTAGTACAGAACAAAACATACGACAGAAAGTTTTAACCTTACCTTATCCCTTCATTTAAAAGTCACCTGTGTAAAGGACTGACGATTACTATTATTTTGAGCATCCTTAAAGACAATAATGTAATTTCCAGAAGCACAATGCATTATTGCATTGTCTGTCTTGTAATTTTTTGTTTGAGAATGTTGTGAAGTAAAGACTGCACAAGTATTTTTTACTTGCCAGGGTACATAGTTTTTAGTTACAGTCAAACCTGTATTAAGCAACCTTTAGATAAAAGGGTATAGTTATAGCCTTAATGACAGATGACAACTTAATGCAGGACAAAAGTAATGCAGAACGCATTAAAGCAGGTTGAAAGTAAAGCAGAATGTGCCTTAAGGCACATTCTGCTTTACTTTCAACCTGCTTTAAGCTACCACCTGCCAGAATAAAGAAAATATTCCTTATGAAACATATTCATGACTGTTTAGATTGGAACTATTTTTATTTTCTTCAGCAGAGGAATAAATCATATCCGCTAAAAGGGGCTTCTATGGGGGAAAGGGTTAATATAAGTTTGACTGTAGATCGAGTTATTATTTTCTGTTTCCGGGTCACATCAGTGCTGTGTCTATATCGAACATAGGTACAAATTCAAGCCTTTTCTGTACTTGAAGTCAACATATGTCTTTTGCAAACAGTGTAGACTCTGGTGAGAGGACTCTTTCCATTTATCTGAAATATTTTCTAAAAGCAGCCTTAAATATCAACATAAGCTGGTCAATCTTTCTATATTTATTGATTGTATTGAATACAATTAAAGCAGAATTAAAGCAGCTTTCAGAAGGGTTGCTTAAAGCAGGCTGAACATTATAAACCAGAAAACTCCTTTAGGAGCTTTCTGCTTTACTTTCAGTCTGTATCAAGCATTCACCTTTTGTGATGCTGGAAATATTTTCTTTATCAGAACAGTGCAGAAATGAAAATATACTTCTATGAAGAATTATGTTTACTCTTCAACACTATAAATAACTCTTGTCGATTATTAGGTTCTTTTGAGGTTCTTTTTAGGTACTAAAACATGAACCAGTCTAGTTGGAACTCTGGGTAGTTTATTAATACAAGAATAAAATTGCAAACAGTGCAGACCCTGATCAAAGGTCTCCTTTAGGACCCCTCTGACCAGGATCTTCACTGTTTGCAACATTTTTATGTAATGAGTATATTTTAAACAGCTCCATGGTGTTGAAAGAGTTTAAGCTTAACTAGGCATAAGACGACATTTCCGTGGGGGAAATGGTTGAGAAATAGTTGAATATATATGTATTTTATCTTTAATTTGATTTATTTATCAGAAACGATGGTTGTTTTTTGTTTGATGTAAAAGAATCTTCTATTATTCAGGGAAATACCAAACCATAAATCCTCCATTGTTTTGTTGCCAATTTTGCAGAAATTCTTGACAGTGCTATCCCATTGTGAATACATCAAATACACGCAGAATGTCAATGTTTTAGAAAACATATCAAAATAGACAACTCATGCACATAAAAGTTTATCGGTGGAATTATTCACTCACAGAAACAGGTCAATCTTAAACTAACATGTAAATTGACAAATAACAGCCTAACTTTTGTTCTACAGACAATTGAATGAGGATATGTGTATCATCTTTGAAGACAGGTTGGTGTTCAATGTAGGACAAAAGTAATTCAGAGCTTTCTGAATTACTTTTGTCCTGCATTAAGCTTCCACCTGGCAGCTCACAAGTGATTGATGAAAATAGGTTTAACTGTCTTCAAAGAAAAAATCACCATAAAACTATTCATGAAAAATAATTTGTAATATTTGTGGCGCCATTGTGATTCACAAAGGTCAGACAGTATAGGCCACGGTCCATTTCACTCGATTCCAATAAAGTTGCCATTTCAAACGCTTCTGGTCAATAGTTTGAACTCTATAAACATTAAATAACAGAGCTCCAGACAAGGGGAGTATTTCAAAAACTAAAATCTCTATTTCTGCATAAAACTATATGGTGTTGAGACAATTCTAATGAGTAGTAACATCATAGTATTTGGTGCTTAAATGAGTGAGAAAATGTTGGATATATGTTCAGTTAACTCCATCTTATTTGGAGCCCTGTAAATAAGGATTCTCTGCAGCTGAAGCGCCATCTGCTGATGTTATATAATACACATGTGCAATGATTTCTCAGTATGTTCAGGGCTCCAGATGAAAGAGAGTAATCTGAACAAATTCAACATTCTCTCACGCATGAAGCACCAAATCCTATGGTGTTACTACTCATTAGAATTGTCTCTTCCAGACGATTCTAATGAATATTGACACCATAGGGTTTAAAGCAAAATTAAAGGTTTTAGTTTTGAAATACTCCCCTTATCTGGAGCCCTGTATGTTTGGCTGATATATATTCAAAGTGGCATTTTAAGGATGCCAAGTTACTTGGTATCTGAACTTGATTCAAAATAATTATAATGGAACTTTACAAGTCAAGTTTTGCCAAGCAAAATGGTAAAGCCTCAACTCTTTCGACACCAAGGACCTGTTTAAAATATACTCATTACATTTGCAAACAGTGTAGACCCAGATCAGTCCTGATCTGGGTCTACACTGTTTGCTAATCTAGATTAGTATTTATTAAACTATCCTGAACCCCAAGTAGACCTGTTCATGTTCTGATAACTAAAATGATCCACAAGGGAACCTAATAACCAACAAGAGCTGAAAAAGTTAAATGTGTTTTATCACATTGTACCTATGTGACGTGTATATATGCATAATTTACAGTAAACCTTTGAATAATACGCTTGCAAACAGTGTAGAACAAGATCAGAGGGCTCTTGAAGGTCTGCACTGTTATATAAAAGATTCCTTATATTATTAGCCAATGTAATAGTTCATATAATGATTGATGCTCATTGATTAGTTTGTTTGAGTATTCAGTAGGAGAGATTAACCCATTGTATGCTGGGTAATATTTGGCAGCCATTTTAAAATGTCGTCAGCAGCGGGTATAACTCAAATATTTGCAAAAGATTTTAGCAGTTTCTGATAGAATGTTGACTTAGCTGCAAACAGTTTTGATTGTGGGGCTGATCTGAGATCAAAGGTACAGCTAAAAGTGTATCACGCATAAAATGGGTTAATGCACAATAAGAATGTTGTTTTATGATGGTGAGCCTTATAATGCAATGGTAGACAAGAGGCTGAGGGCAAAGCGAAACACATTTTTAGGGATGCTTATAACTCTTTGTATGCAATATAATTTATAGGTGTCATTCTTTTGGCTTGGATTCCATATTAAAAGTATTATTTTAAACTTAGGTTTTCTTGTTAAACCTAAGTTTTTAACCCTTTCCCACATAGCAAATCTCTAGTACTGAATATAGGTGTCCTCTTAAAGCAGGTTGAAAGTAAAGCAGAATGCGCTTTAAGCGCATTCTGCTTTACTTTCAGCCTGCTTTAAGCTATCATCTGCTAGAATATAGAAAATATTTTGTATTATACATATTAAGGATCGTATAAATTCGAACTATTTTCTTCAGGGCAAGAATAAACTGAATGCGCTAAAAGGCGCTTCTATGGGGGAAAGGGTTAAACCTAAGTTCTGAGTGTGACCCACACATTTTGGGCCTGATCTGGATCCAAACTGTTTGCAAAAGTTATCAACAATTTTAAAAATTCCCTGCAAGGGTTGGAAGAGTTAATCTGAATCAAAAAGTTTAATGCAACCCGTTATCATTTTCATGGCCAATGTTGCAGTCTATTGCATTTGGCAAGCTCTTTGGATATTCAGTCAAAGTACCTAATTTCAATATTTAACCCATTACTCCATAAACACTAATTTATTACTCCATTGAAGAAAATAGTTCCACTTTATACAGTCATACAAATGTAGTTCCACTTTATACAGTCATAAAAATGATGTATCAAAATAAATATGTTTTGTATCCTAACAGAATGATGGTACCTTAAAGTATAGGCCTTAAGGCATATTCTGCTTTCCTTTCAACCTGCTTTAAGTTATCACCTGTCTTCGAAACTAGAAACATGGTATGGAGAAATGGATTAAGAAATAGAATAAGATAACTGTTTTTTGAACAGCAGATAATTACTGTCATGGTAAAGAATGGGTTTAACTTAATTGCAGCGTTTCAATTTTGAATTAAAATTACAGATAAACCTTTATAAAGCTGACATTCAAAAAACACAATCTTTTTTGTGACCCTTTGAAACATTGTAATTGACAGTTTTCAATGCAAGACATAAAAGTATTGCAGAAAGCTCAAGTTAGGAGCTTTCTGCATTCCTTTTTATGCTGCGTTATATAGGCAGTAAAACTAGTATATAGAGATATTTGTGGTTTCTTCATTGAGTCACCACTAAATACATGTTAGTGTGTATACAGGCTTCCAGATAAGGGGAGTATTCCAAAAACTAAAATCTTTATTTCTCCATTAAACCCTATGGTGTCACTACTCATTAGAATCGTCTCATAGCATTTGGTGCTTAAATGAGTGAGAAAATGTTGGATTTGTTCAGTTTACTCCCTCTTATCTGGAGCCCTGTGTATGGTTTGCCTTTTACGAGCAGTGGCAAGGGAGACTGGTTGTCCAATATGCAAATGAAGGCAGCAAACATGCATATGTCATGGAATTGTGCATGTGAAACAGGCATTTGTCATACCGTGCACTGCTTTTACTTAACCGGTTACCCTATAGCCTGTTACTACATGTAGTTTGGAAGACATGTGACCACTTAACAGAGCTCCAGAATAAGGGGAGTATTTCAAATTTTTGCATTAAACCCTATGGTCTCTTTGAGACGATTCTAATGAGTAGTAACACCATAGGATTTGGTGCTCAAATAAGTGAGAAAATGTTGTATTTGCTCAGTTTACTCCCTCTTATCTGGAGCCCTGACTTAACCCATTGCTCCATAGCCTAGCTGTTCCTAGTTTTGAAGTCATCTGATCACTTAAAACAGGTTGAACGTTTAAACTAAGGTGAAAGTTTCGAAAAGTTTTTATCCTAATGAACTGCTGAGTTACTCTCTCTTTCATTTGGATCCATACTGTTTGCAAAGATTTCACCATAAGAGGGCAATGCAGAGTTACCACATTCAGTCCTGGTGACAAGTTTACTCATCACTAACAAACAGTGTACCTGTGACGAGTATACCTGTCCTATGCAAACAGTGTAGACTCTGATCAAAGGGCCCTCTGGTCATGGTCTGCAATGTTTGCCATTTTGCAATATATTGCAGATAACAACCCTAGATAGTCAATAAATGGACTAGACTAAAATGGACAGTGGAATTGTTCATTAAAAATTTCAGGGTTGAATGGGTTAAAATTATATACGGTGGAAAAAACGTTATTCTTTCCCAATAAACGTGTTTATGCTAAATTCATTATTTCAAATACAAACAGTTTGGAGCCAGATCAGATCTGATGCCTGTTAACCTGGCGTCTGAATTTGCTCCAAACTGTTAATTGCCACTCAGATTAAAATAAATCATGAGAAATGTCAAAAAGTAATTTTTTTACATTTTAGTGCATTAATTGCATTAGCTTTTCGTTTTGCATTTAAACGGGAAAGAATATCGTCTTCTCCACTGTAGTTGGACAGTTCCCAGCATGTTATTTCGGTGTTTATATCTTTCTTTTAGCCTACTGTAATTGTCTCCTTGTAAACTCTTTGTAAAAACAACGGCAAATTGATTGCGCGACCATGCATCAACAATTTCGAATTATCATAGGCAACAAGCATTGATCTTCGATGGGTCTATGTGGGTCACAATTATTATGTTCTGAGTGAGTTATCGTCTTAGTTTTGACACCTGATTACATGATCCACTAGCGATACGGAATGCCTTCGATAATGTCAAAACTTATATACAGCGATTACTGCATTTATTTTGTTTTGCATTAAGATGTTACTTGTTTTTAAAGACAATGCATCTTATTGTACATGTTCGGTAAAGTGAATGATCACACGTTGGACTGTATTTACTGGCAATAAAATCATTGATTTTCAATACAGCTATAGATGTGGAAAGAGCGAGTTATTGTTCTAACAGAATGTTGCGGAAATTTGTTGCAGATTTTGCACCGAATAATCTATGCTCATCTGCAGTAAGCAGGACTTCAAATAAGAAAGAGTAAACTCAAAGTCAAGGGTTTGAAACATTTTCTCCATTGTGTATGTTCCAAACCCTATGTCTCAAGGCTCCAGATAAGAGGGAGTAAATTGAACAAATCCAGCATTTTCTTACTCAAAACAGCATCAAATTCTATGGTGTGACTACTCATTAGAATCGTCTCAAAGAGAAGATTCTAATGAGTAGTGACACCATAAGGTGACAAATAATTTTTATGGTTCATAGTCAAGATTGTATGATGAGGAACTATTTTCTTCAGTGGAGAAATAGAGCTGAAAAAGGTGTATCTATGGAGTAATGAACAATCTACATTGTTGTATGGAGTAATGGGTTAACAAGTGGAGTAGGAAGGGGAGAAAGTCACAAATGGCATGCTGAAGGTTAAATTGGTGTGTTCAATGGTTCAAATAAACAATCTCAGTCTATTAAGAACTCATCACAGAAATATCCATGCAAAAATTGAATTCTAGACCCCAGGGAGCTTGGGGCTGATATGGGATGCATAGCTTCTTGAACCTAACATGCAATCCTCTGTTTCATGATATTTACCCTTCGCACGTCAACAACATATCTTCATTGGCATTTGCCAACAGTTTGGATGCTGATCGGACAGTGTTTCATGGCGTCTGATTAAGATCTAAACTGTTTGACGTTTCTTTACAATGTTATTTTAGTCGGCTTACCTATAATTTGAATTTAAGAAACAAAAGCTGAAAACAAAGATTTATGAACTCTTTGCATGCTGGGTAATTTTTTCGTTCTGCAACATTTGTCGTCTGCTATTGTTCTAAATAAGAAATTTCTAAATTTCTTTTCAAAACATGGTCAGAGTGGCAAACAGTTTGGATCCTGATGAGACGCCGCGTTACGCGGCGTCTCATCTGGATCCAAACTGTTTGCAAAGGCAATCACTGTGGCGGATATATCTGCCACTAGCATGCAAAGAGTTAAGTAAGATTGTGTCATGGCAGTGATTGGTCTAAACGTTTTGTCTGCAATTCTTTATGGTCAATATCATTGTGTCTGTCTTAATTGAAGAATTGCATAAAAGAGAGTTGAAAACTATATTTGGGGTCCGGATCAGCTTTGTGGCATCTCATTTGTTATTATGACGTATAGTAATATAGTCCATGTATGACAATTGAAATTTAAAGTCACAACTTACAGTGGGGAAAACGTTATTCTTTCCTGTTTATTCAATTACCCCATAAATACGCCTTTTTACGCCTTTAATTTATTCCTCTACTGTAGAAAATAGTTCCAATTTACACCATCACCAATAAGAATAATAAGAAATATTTTCTATATTCTAGCTTAAAGGGAAATGGACAGCTGGTGATAAATATCTTTTAAATGAAAGATATTGAAAAAAAATCGCCTTCTGCCTTTGAAATTTTGAAAAATAATAAAAAATGAAGTAGTTAGAGCCGTTTAAACTTTGTGATATATGACTGTGCAAGCGACCATGGGGGCCGCCATTTTGTTTACCTGTGTGACGTAACTAAGGCCTTCCGCGACCTTCCGGTTATAGCGAGTCTAACCGGGAATGCCGTAGAGTGCGCGGAATTTACATCGATAACATAAATAAACTGAAATACTGAGAAAAATTGGGCATGTGGAGGAAGGTAAAAACACTTTAGAACTTCAGTGTTACGATTTCGATCCTAAATTATCAGAGAATGTAATATTAGAAGACAGAGACTACGACGGGTCGGGCGAAGAGAAAGCGCATTCGCCGGACGAATTTGCGACTGCAATACTTGTGTATAAATGCCTACAAAGGAGGTTAATACTTGCTGAAGAACAAATGAAATGACGATTGGGTGTCTTGGTGACAATGAGTGCATAGCAGAACCATCAAAATTTCGAGCTATTAGTGCTTAATCCAGCCATACTTGAGGTAGCGTATATCAGGCAAATATCATAGGACACCGGAATCGGGCACGGATACTCTTGATAATATTTGCATACTGGTTGTGAATAAAGGCATCGAAGCCCTGTGACTTTCGAAAAAAGTTTCTCCGATATATTTAGTCTTATCTGTTAAAATTTCCGTAAATATTAATCATAAACATCTTATGAGCCCGTAAAAGCGCGACTTTATCTATTCCCTGATAAGCGCGGCTTTCCGCGGGTTATCAATTACCTGATGAGAGCGGGTTAGAGCGAGTCCTCTATTTAGCGGCTAAAATCTCATTCTTCTACTGAAATTTTACTGTCCGGGTGTCTACACATTTAAAGTGTGTTCAAATATCTTCCGAAATCCCAAATCTAATTATAGGGTTGCTACACAATGAATTGCATAAAAAGAGGCTTAGGTCATTAGGTGTGACCTATTGTTGATCGGTGATCTCCGTAAGACGTGCATATGTTACTGCACGCACTACTCGTCACTTTTCGGAAAGTATGATCTATGTCAACTTATGAAATATGCAGATAAGTTATCACACGAAAGTTTCTAACTGTTCCTGAGGTCAACATCTAAATATAGTTAACCAATAGAATCGCGGAATTCCATAGAGCACGCTCCACATGCATGCTATCTACAAAAATATCACAGGGGGATGCCGCTTGACCGTTGCGTCACACACCGGATGCGGGGGTAATAAAGTTTCGGCTCGGGAATAAAAGCTTCGGCTCATCAAAAGTAAGCATAATCCTAGGCGGTAGACAGAAATATCAAACAACTAATTAACCAATCAAACAAATCACATCTGCAGGTCTGTGACAATTCTTTACTGTCCCATCTCGCAACTCGGATTCTCATCTAGATCCAAACTGTAAAAATGAAACGATAAAACTCAGCTGTGAATCATTTTGGATCCTGATGAGAACCAAGCTACTCGGCGTTTCATCTACATCAAACGTGTGTAAAACTGG
Source organism: Gari tellinella (assembly GCA_922989275.2). NCBI lineage: Eukaryota > Metazoa > Mollusca > Bivalvia > Cardiida > Psammobiidae > Gari > Gari tellinella. The sequence continues at coordinate 72,393,885 of OV277863.1, forward strand.
AAAGAAAGTAAAAATTGAATAATGCAAAGGTGTCAAACAGTTTGGATCCTGATGCAGTGCAGATCTACACGGTGTCTGATCAAAATTCAAACTGATTGCGTAGGAATTCACGTGAGAAAAAAACACTAATATATATCAAACAGTTACGACGCCGAGACACTCAACATTGTGATCGGGATCCAAACTGTCTGAATTTATACCAAAGGAATATTTCTTCATAAAATGTAAATCTGTTTAGATCTTGATCAGATGGCGAGCTACTCGGCGTCTCATCTTCATCCAAATCGCTTTTGTAAAACTATAATAAAAAATAATTGAATGTATTCCAAAAGTTTAAACAGTTTGGATCCTGATGCAGTGCCGATCTACACGGCATCTGATCAAAATCCAAACTGATTGCGTAGGAATTCATGTGAAAATAAATTCTAATAGATATCAAACAGTTACGACGCCGAGGCACTCAACATTGTGATCGGGATCCAAACAGTCTGAATTTACCGGTATATAAAAGGAATATTTCTTTATAAAATGTAAACTTGTTTAGATCTTGATCAGATGGCGAGCTACTTGGCGTCTCATCTTCATCCAAATCGCTTTTTTAAAACTATAATGCAAAATAATTGAATGTTCTCTAAGATGTTAAACAGTTTGGATCCTGAGTCAGTACCGATCTACACGGCGTCTAATCAAAATTCAAACTGATTGCGTAGGAATTCACGTGCAAAATGTTTTCTAATAGTTATCAAACAGTTGCGACGCCGAGTCATTCAACATTGTGATCGGGATCCAAACTGTCTGAATTTATATCAAAGGAATATTTAATTCATAAAATGCAAATCAGACTCCGAGTTACTGAGTACCTGAGCTATATCATTGCTTTTATTCAGATTAGACTCCGAGATGCTGAGAATCTGAGCTGTATCAATGCTTAGATCCAGATCGGACTCCGAGTTACTCGGCTTTTAATCTGGATCTTAGTTGTTTTGAAATACTATTCTATTGTATTCTTTTGTAGACAGCAGGTAAATCGTTACTCCATGCGGCATATATACTTACCATAGTAACATAAATCTAAGTAAAAATATATTGGAAATATATTGACTTGTATCGTTTTCACCCAATTGCATGCTACTTTTTCAAACTACCATAAAACTCGAATTTAAATCTTAAAATAAAATTCATTTAGGCCTATCTAAAAGTTGTTTGAATTTTTTTCTACAGAAATGACGAGTGTAAAACTACACCCAGAAATAAGAACGATAAAACTAGATCCAATCAAAATCGGACTCAAGTAAGATCGCTCTATCAGATCGGGATCTAGAGAATCGCGATGATTAAATTAAGAAAGAAAAAACCCGATCTAGATCTACCCGTTCAATATGTAGATCTAGTAATGAGACTTTTTTCATTAAGAATTTCTGTAGCGTTGAATTCCTATACCGAGACGAACCAGCTAGAAAATGCTGATTTGTAAACGAGCTGGTAGATCTAAGCCAGTTCAACATTTAGGTCTAGATCAGCACAATATCGCACTGATTATCAGATATTTTTTTTATTGTAGATCTAGATCTATTATTATAATCATCAATCAAGGTATTATGGATGTCGCCATACTCTACTGTTAGCCATTTCGCAGCATTGTTTTCCCAGATTCTACAGCTGGGAATTGGAACGGACATTTCTCTAAGCCGATTAACGAAAGCTTCTGATCGTTTCTGGATCTACACGACCTTTCAAGTTCATCATAATCAATATGAATATACCATCTATCTATTATCTTTTTTTTTTAACTGTATGCGACCTTGAATTAAGCTTGCCGTTACCCTTACTGACGAAGTGTGAAATGTCCGTCCAAGTTACAGTGGTTGAGTGAAAGAGCCAATCAGCCTTTAGGCCTTTGTGTCGTCACAAAATGGATAAAAATCGAGGGTTCCGAATGATAGCTTTGCCAATATGGCGGCGCCCGTTCCAATTAGCGATAGCTTACCTGTATGCAGTAAATCGATCTTTTTCGTACCTTATCGATGAGTAATAATTGCAGGACCTTCATGAATGTTGCTTTTAGGATAAAATTTAGGATCTAAGACCATATTGTCATCAGCTGTCCGTTTTCTTTTAAATTAAGCAGGCTGAAAGTAAAGCAAAATGTGCCTTAGGCACATTCTGCTTTACTTTCAACCTGCTATAAGTGGTCATCTGTCTTCAGAACTAGAAACAGGCTATTGGGTAACGGGTTAAACAAACACAAATGCAGCGCAATAAAATGTCTGAAAAAGACATTTATTTGAAAATTTTATCAATTTATTAACAAACAGTTTGGAGCCTGATCAGATGCCGGGTTTGGAGCCTGATCAGTTTGCAATGGTAATAATTTCTCTAGCACCAACACGTTAACTCCCTGAAACTCCAAATGGACAATTCCAGTTACCATTTTAGTCTAGTCCATTTCTGACTTTTAAGGGTTGATTTGTCAATGTTTGGCATTATGACAAACAGTGAAGACCCTGATCAGAGGGCTCCTTTCTGATCTGGGTCATCACTGTTTGCACAGGACAAGTGTACTATTCACATGTACACTGTTTGAAAATTATGCCTATATGCGTGACTAGGGTTCAAAGGGTTAACTGGGAATGAATTACGTCTTCTCTACTGTATAGAATTTGACAGAGACACAAGGATTGTGGTAATTGAAAACTGCCTCTCAGTTAAAGCTATTGTCAATTTGGACTGAGACAATATTATTCCAGGATATGGGTTAATGAATACAAAGTCTGAGGCAGCTATTAATGTAACCTGTCATCTTACCAATAACAGAAAGGCTAATGTATCTGAATTAATGAATACGTTTCCAAGCAGGAGTACTAGTAATCAGTAACCCATATTCTGGACCTCTTACTCAAATAGCTGTCCAAGTCATATAACCCATTACTCCATAAATATGCCTTTCTGTGCCTTTAATGTATTCCTCTCCTGAAGAAAGTAGTTCCACTAATTTATACAATCATGAATATATAACATAAATATTTTTTATATCCTAGCAGATGATAGCTTAAAGCAGGCTGAAAGTAAAGCAGAATGTGCCTGAAGGCACATTCTGCTTTACTTTCAACCTGCTTAAGTGGTCATCTGTCTTCAAAAATGGAAATAGGCTATTAGGTAAAGAGTTATCTTTTTGCATGCTAAGAATGCATTTGTTATAAATGCTGCTAACAGTTTTGCTCTGGGTCACAGAGAGGCACAGTAGCTCAGCATCTCATCTGAATCAAATCTGTTTGATACTGTGACACTATTTTGAAAAGATTTTAGAAATTGTAATAAAGTGTAATAATAGAACAGTGGCATTATGCGACAATTGTTGTAGTCGAAAGAAAATTTCCCAGCGCGCAAAAAGTTGAAGGAATATTAATATCATCAGATTAATTTCCAGTAATTAAAGGATTATGGTCACTTGGTCAGGTATATGTTTAGTATCACTTTAGTGCCATAACTATATGCCAGTATCTATTCATTAGCTGACTACATTGATGGATCTCTATAGAGATTGATGGACTTTTGATAGGGTTAGATGACTTATATATAGCCTTCGGACCCCTAGCCATCAGTTATAATCACAGATTCACTGTATATCTTTATATATGAATGTTCATTATTAAGTATGTCTCCTCTAAGTATATTCTAGCTGATAGTAGCTTAAGGCAGACTGAAAGTTAAGCAGAATGCGCCTTAAGGCCTTTCAGCCTGCTTTAAGTGATCACCTGTATTCAAAACAAGAAATGGGCTACGGATTCAAGGGTCAAAGAAGCCAAATACATTTACACCTAAAGCGAAAAAGTTACTAAACCATAGGCGTTTAGTCAATGACTTCGGGATTACTTTATATTTCTAGTAATAAATAAGTTCCTTGGGAAATGTACTACCCTTGAGAAGTCTGCGTCTATAGACTGCCAATAATATCCCAAAATAATGTGAATATAGAGAAATTTATGGTGACAGAAATACAGTAGCAGAAAGAATAATAGATGAAAAACCCCATATACACCCACCTGTTGGCTTAGTCCTTAACCCTTAGCCTGCCACTCACGACTATAGCTCCATATGCAAACAGCTTGGATCCGGATGAGACGCCGAGTAACTCGGCGTCTCATCCGGATCCAAGCTGTTTGACACTAGGACAACATTTTCAGCAATTTTGAGCAACTTTGAAGCACTTTGAAACTTGAAGCAGACGAGAAATATAGCAGACGACAATTTATTTGGCGGGCTAAGGGTTAACCTTTACTCCATGGCCTGTTTCTAGTTTTGAAGATAGGTGACCACTTTCTATTTTACTTTTAACCTGCTTTAAGCTATCAGCTGTTAGAATAAAGAAAATATTTCTTATGATACATAAAAATTATTCATGATGGTATAAATTGGAACTATTTTCTTCAGCAGATGAATAAAATATGTATCTATGGAGTAATTGGTTCCCTCAGAATATAATTAAGAGCATTAGGACATAATAATTATTTACCTCTTCCTCTGCATATGGACCAAAAATTAGTATGCATCTGAACTCTTGAATACATAAACATTTTGGTAGCTTAAATCAAAATGAAAGTAAAGCAGAAAGCTCCTATATTCTATCTGATAGAAGCTTAAAACAGGCTGAAAGTAAAGCTGAATACAGTGTAGCTCCATTACTTCGCGGTCAGCTATTTCGCGAAAGCCAATATATCGCGGTCGCGGCTTGGACCCCTTTTTTTCCTATTTGTATACTAAAAGTCAATAAAAGCCGAGTAGCGATAATTTCTGTTTCTTTAATAATTATATCTTCCTTTAACAGGTCGCTATAATTGCGTAATCAGTGTCAATTATCACCATCTGTGGACAACGCGTGTGTCATCCCGCTGCGTTGATTGACAGGTGCACTAACAAACAAACAATAGGCCTACAGAGTGAACTTGCGCATGCGTAGGTTCTCTTATTATTTAGCAATAATTAGCAAACTAACCTGATTGAGTGATAACAATCAAAGTCGACTAATCCGAATTAGAAGCAGTGGAGAGATAACCACACGTTACCACAGACATTAAAATCACAGTCATTCATATTTTGATACATCAATCAGACGCTTACAATCATAACTGCGATTCGTACCAGCTAACAACGTACTCGAACAATGTCGGCCAAGAAATAAATCAAAGTTAACCTGTGAACTGTAAATTGGTTTCATTGTTCTTTCAATTTCATATACCGCGGTACGTTTTTTGACAATTCAACCGAGAAAATCTCATTTAATCCGCGTTCTAATCGCGATATAGGCATTTAGTGTGATTTCCACGAGTCACTGAATCTTACTGATACACACGCACATTTAAATCAAAATGGCGGCCGTTGTCAAAAACGAAAGTACGCATTTGGTATAATACACATGAAAACGCTGATGCTAGATATGACAGTGCATATAAAGACTTGTTTTCACAAGAAATAACAAGGTAATCAACCAAGAAACCGTGTTTATTGCATGACATTGATATAATAGAGTTTGGCACTGGAATATACAACAGAATTTAGTTCAGCTAAGAATTGGGCTATATCGCTATCCGACCACATCGCGGATTTCATTTTGTGGACCCCAACTTCCGCGATATAATGGAGCTACACTGTACACCTTATGGTGCATTCTGCTTTACTTCCAACCTGTTTTAAGTGGTCACCTATCTTAAATATAAGACAATTGTCTGGTCCATGGAAATGATCTTTGGCTATGTGAGAATTCAATGAAATGTTATGAAAATCATCTCAATGCTGAGTCAGTTGTCTGAAATGTCAAATTAGCATAATTTTTTTGTTGGCAAAGTGGAACTGATTTGGTGTTGTCAGATTATGGATGGAATTTACAGCACGTTTACTGTAGTTACAGTAGTCAAGTCTTGATAGATCACGCTCACTTAACCCTTTCCCCCAATAAAATGACTTTTGACACCTTAACCCATTACCCCATTAGTACACCTTTTTACGCCTCTAATAACCTCCACTGAAGAAAAAAGTTCCAATTGAATATATAGCCATGAATATAATTATATCATAAGAAATATTTTCTCTTTCCTAGCAGATGGTAGCTTAAAGCAGGCTGAGAGTAAAGCATAATGTGCCTTAAGGCACATTCTACTTTAATTTTCTACCTGCTGTTAGTGGTCACCAGTATCTCTTCAGAACTAGAACTAGAAATAGGCTATAGGGTAACGGGATACTCTAGTTTCTATACTTATCTATAGAATAGTTGTTGAATTCAATTTACACTGTAAATAAACAAAACGAATGTGAGATGACATAATTTCCTACCATAATCACTGACTATAATTGTTTGCTCTGTAAATATGAATGAGTGGCAGAATACTTTGAATGTCATATAACAGACAATTTGGGAGATGTCATTTTTCAATGTCAAAATGTTAATTAAATCTAAATTTTTATAATGAAAACAGTGAGACACTTTGAGCGTGTCTAATGGGAAAGCATTACTGATGCTTTTAGATTCAGACTGCACCAATCGCTAATTAATATTTTTGATTTCAACACAAAAATGTCATCCGCTACTATTCTAAAAATAAGAATGTTCAAACATTTCTTTTCAATATTAGGTCAGAGTGTTAACCCATTACCCCATAGCCAGTTTCTAGTTTTGAAAATAGGTGACTATTTAAAGCAGGTTGAAAGAAAAGCAGAATGCGCCTTAAAGCGCATTTTACTTTACTTTCAGCCTGCTTTAAGTTTCCACTTGCTAGAATAAAAAAAATATTGCTTATGATACTGTTACATGTATGATAATCATGACCGTATGAATTGGAACTATTAATAAATGAAATGTGATAAAAGGCACTTCTATGGGGGAAAGGGTAAAACAATTTGGATCCTTGTCAGAGATGGAGTGGTTGCTTAAATCAAACTGAAAGTAAAGCAGAAAGTTCCTGTAAGGAGCTTTCTGCTTTACTGTCAGTCTGCTTGAAGCAGGTAGTTTTTAGAATAAAGGAAAAGTTTCATTTGTTTTTTTATCAGGACAGAAGTAGGAAAAGTCATGTCTGTGACAAATAATTTCCCCTGTGGGAAGGTATTGAATTATTTTAGAACTATTCCAGAATAATTTCTTAAATATTCATGAACAATTCTAAATGTGGCCATTAAACATTCATGAATATTCTGCAAAAATTCTAGAAATTTGATGGTTTTAGAATTACAAAAGTTCTTAAACTTCTTTTGTAGAATGTGTAAAGTACTTCTTGAATCTAGAACAATTCTAGAAGTGGTCATTTAATGTTCAAAAATATTCAAAACTCTTGAACACTTTTCACAGGGCAAGCTTATGGGTTAAGCTGTAAAAAATAAAAGGGGTTCGAATTTCTATTAAGGAAAAGGGGATATAAAGTGATGGTCAGCCTAGCTCACTCAAATGTTGAAACACTTTTTTTGTCAGATCGAAAGAGAGTTATGCTATTTTTGTGCCAAAACTTGTAAACAAAGATTTCTACACAGAATTGATATGCCAATTATGCATGCTGGATACCCAAGATAAATGGAAACCGTTTGTATACAATTCACATTTGCATATCATACTTTACACGTTTGTTTGAAAACAATATTACAGCACTGTGAAGCTACCTCTATTGAGCAACACTTAAAATACAGAAAAAACTCTCTATTACAACCACTAAAACGAATGCTAATTAATTGTATAAAAGACAGGTGACTTCTTAAAGCAAGGTGACAGTAAAATAGAAAGCTCCTAAAGGAGCTTTCTATTTTTACTGTCACCTTGCTTTAAGAAGTCACATGTCATAAACACCTAATATTGAACAAAAGTTTGTGGTCGTAATCGAGAGGTTTTACTGTATGCCTCATTTTTGGTCTTTCTGCATTGCAGGGCTGCCATTTCTCCGGATTTTTCCTAAATCTTCGGATTTTTTTCTAGTTCATGGTAGCTTAAAGCAGGCTGAAAGTTAAGCAGAATGCGCCTTAAGGCGCATTCTGCTTTACTTACAGCCTGCTTTAAGCAGCCACGTGTGAAAAACAACTAGAAACATGCGATGGGGTAAAAGGTACGGTTCGTAAAATCGCACTTGAAAAATGCAAATTAAGAAATATTAGGATTTTTTATGTCAACTTATGGCAGCCCTGGCATTGCTATTGTGCTGCATTGAGCATCCACATAATTATATACAGTAAAACTATGTATATTTTATTATAAGAGTATAATTATGTAATTATATTTTAATGCAAAACCCCATAGATACACCTTTTTACCCCTTTAATTTATTCCTGCACTGACAAAATATTTTTATATCCTAGCAGAATGGTAGTTTAAAGAAGACTGAAAGTAAAGCAAAATGTGCCTGAAGGCACATTCTGCTTTAATTACTTTCAACCTGCTTTTTTAGTAGTCTCAGGTCTTCTAAACTAGAAACAAGTTATGGAGTAAATGGTTAACAAGCATAATGTATTGCTTTTGTCAACTTATAAACTCACAATACAGTAACAATTAACTTACAGACAATTACAATTGTCTACCACTGTATCAGGTAATAGACTAAATTGGGTGTGCAGTTACTGTTACAACACTCTGTGTCAACAAGCATAGTTTATGGCTCCTGTCACAGAAACAATTGTATAAGGTAACAGTCTATACCTCTAACATAATTGTTCCCTGTTCTCCTAAAGCCAGATAATAATCACTTAGCCATTGCACTGCCAGTTTATGATCTGTTTAGAAATTTTGTTATTTCTCTGATATTAAAATTTTGGATTTTAGGCCTTTGAAATGAAGAAACATTGATAATAATTATTATGATTGTTAAAATTAGGTCCTGATCTGACATTGAGATACTCAGCATATTTGATCAGGATCAAAACTGTTTACGAATATCAATACATTCTGCCAAAGCATTGAAGGGGTTAAACCTGAAAAAAAGGTACCAACTCAGATAACCTTCGCAAACAGCTGGGTCCAGATCAGGCCTCACAAATGATCAGGATCCAAATTGTTTGCAACTTGAATCATATTTGTACAAATATTAAAATAAAATGAGTTAATCATGCAAGAGAGAATGTTTTAATGAGATCTTCTATGGAGTTATTTTAGCACTTTGAAGGGTGCATGCAGCGATGGCATGGCCGGCTTGTTTGTTTTATTAGAAACTGCATCCTATTACAGGCCTGTCATAGACCATTGATTTGATGTTGATCTGGTGTTGATCTGGGTATAATAGTAGATATATAGGAGCGTTTCTTATCATTTTAACACCAAACCCTATGGTGTGACTGCTTATTGGAATCGTCTTGAAGAGACGATTCTAATGAGCAGTGACACAATAGGGTTTAATTCAGAAATAAAATTTTAGTTTTTGAAATACTCCCCTTATCTGGAACCATATTAGGGGCTAAAATCCTTCTATCTCCACTAAAACTTAATGTTGAAACATAAGAATTTGTTGACCCATTACTCCATACATAATTATATGCTATTTTACTCATTTAATTAATTCCTCCACTGAAGATTATAGATTATGAATATGCCCCATAAGAAATATTTTCTGTATCCATGCAAGCAGATGATAACTTAAAGCAGGCTGAAAGTAAAGCTCCTAAAGGTGCATGCTGCTTTACTTTCAATTAGCTTTAAGTGCATGGTCACCTATCTCCAAAACTAGTAATAGGCTATGCATGGGGCAAAGGTTTATAGCAGCCACCTGTCTCAAAGGGATACTTGCGTATTTGAAAAATTCAACAGAATCTCATGAAAAGTTCTACAAGTTGAATTAAGGCATATATAAGCAAATTGCTAAAATAAAAATTGGGGGTTGCAATGCTTTTTTCAGCTCTAGCTGGCTTTGAAAAGTGTGACGTTTGCCGCATTTGCTCATTGTCAGAGCAGAAAACGTCATAAGGGATAAATGCACTTATATTACTACACAAAAACATATTTCTAGTACACTTTTTAAGTTTCTAGCATTCACTCATCACAAGCAAGTGTGAAATAAACTTTTTAAAGCTCTTTCTTGTGTTTTTAATGAGCTTTTGGGCTAAAATGAATGCTGAAAACCGGAAAAATAAGACATTTTTTCTTGCCAATGTCTCACAAAAACATCAATTATGTAAAAAAAAATCCAATGAAAATTCTTTAAACTTTCTAGGCATCTAGGTTAAAGTATTTAGTTTAAACAGTATTTTATTTCAAAATAGATACAGTCATAAATGACAATACATATAATTTCACATATAAATATAAGGATTAGAAAACAAGTTTTGGTAAACTTATATAAATTCTTCTCCTCTTAAAGTATTTCTTATCAAATGGTGTAAAGAAACCTAGGTGTCGCGTTGTTCATTTATGAAATATGGTCAAATTTCTAACCCTACCCCCTTAGATTTTATGCAGAAAATATACCTCCCCAATAGCCAAATTGGGTCTCTGTTGACCTAAAAATGAGAAATATTCATCCAATAGTTGCTTAAATTGGTAAATATATGAGTGTATGTGAATACAACAGCATTAAATAAATTTCTACAAGAACTGCTACATGTACTCGGGACAGTTTTTTCAAATCTTGAAATAGTGCCTGTACGGAAAGGACTATATTTTACATAATTTATCAATGAGAACTTTTCAAAATTCATTTTTATGGTAATAAATGTATTGCAAATCAGAAAATATATAGTAATCAAGGTATTTAAGAATTTTGTTTTTCAACATTTTTAATATAGGCGAGTATGTCTTTAACCACTGAAAGATTTTAAATCACAATAGAAGGGTTTGGTTGTACAAGTTTTGTTGTACTTATAGTTATAAAGTCTTATGTTTGATTGGCTCGACCTGCAAGACAAAAATTATTTATATTCCTTTGTTTGATTGACCTGACATAGGTCAAACATTATTTGTATGGGAGTGTATATCACTCATGGGCTAGACTGAATCTATAGGCCGAACACTTGTCTTGTGCATTCCAAATTAGCTCTTTGCACGCTAGTGGCGGATATAGCTGCCACAGTCATAACCTTTGCAAACAGTTTGGATCCAGATGAGACGCCGTGTAACGCCGCGTCTCATCAGGACCCAAAATGTTTGCCATTCTGACTCTGAATTTAAAAGAAATTTTGAAAATGTCTAATTTTAGAACAAAAGCAGATGACAATTGTTGCAGACAAAAAATTACCCAGCATGCAAAGAGTTTTAGACTGCGGTTTGTATCTTCACGAAAAGGTTAACCTTTATCATGTTGAACAGGTATTTAACCCATTACTCCATAGATACACATTACTACGCTTTTAATTCATTCCTTCCCTGAAGAAAATAGTTCCAATCTATACAGTCATGAGTATTAGGTCAAAGCCTAGGATTTAGGAAATATTATTTATGGTACATATTCATGACTGTATCAATTGGAACTATTTTTTCGGCGTAGCTGTCTGATTTCTCCTTGAGCCTCAAACCTTATATGGCCCAACCAATCGTGAATGACCAGAAATGAAAGCTTAAGGACACGTGCTTAAAATCGAATAGTCTGATTGGGTAGCGGTTAGACTTGACTACTGACTTTTACAAATTTGTAAAATAAGAGACACAGACTGTTATAGGCTGATTTGCTATGTAGCGGTACCAGTAGTAAACACGACTTTCCGCTACTGCTAGTGAGTTATAACCGAGACATTTTACGTGTCCCGACCGTTAGGTAGTGATTTGAATGACATAGTGTTTCTATTTTAAGATATGACATATTGTCGCAAGTTCGGCAATGATTTGATGCGTTCTGCAAATCAGAACGAAATTGTTCATAATAGAATTGATCATAATTTTAATCTAGTACCAAGTATATGAAAAAGAAAGAATAGCAGTAACAATTCAGTGAGATTACGAGAAAACTGGCGTTTGAATTTAACCTAGATATCGAAAAGATTTCGAGCATGATGGGTATTTTTTGTGTTAACACCGTTTTCCCCCAGCGCATGTAACTGTGCACATGTGGACTAGGTATCTACAAATTAGGGCTGCAACGGTTCAGGTACTTCACGGTTCGGTTCGGGTTCGAGTAGACCCCTTCGGTTTTCGGTTATTTCGGTTCGGGTATTAGGATAAGAACTTGATAAAATCAACCAGAAAAAAATTCTCATTTACTGGCACATGTCTATGCAGACAATAGATCTACACACTTTTTCGAAAACGCTATCACTGTCATCTATAATTTTATCATATGTACGAGAAAGATGTGCATTTCTTTCTACCATTTTAGGACAGATTGTAGCGAATTTAAGGCGTGGTTCGTCCCAACCTGTTTTTCATTGAAGTTTCGTAACTAAGCTTTCAGTCTACTTTGTTTGTCATTCTGGCTGGTCTTCCATAAATGCCTCATCAGCCTGGTTCTATTTATAAGCGCTAGAAGAACTACCTAGCTCCAATTATATTATTATTTTACTGAAAAAGTCAATAATATTTCAGTTTAATTATTTACATCGCCATTCGCAATTTGCGGTCGCTAAGTAATAGACTGGTTACCCTTTTTCTGATGCTGATTCGACTTTGGTACCTTTGAAGCCGGACTATCAATCGTGCGCATGCGTTAAGTGCTGGGTTTCCCGGAATTATAAATAGCCGATATGAAAAGAATGAGACAGACGAGAAGCGATCTATTTAAATTACTGCAAGAAGAAAAGGTTAGAACTGTGATTTAACCTTACATTTTGGAACGTCTGACCATCAAATATATACACGCAGATTGCACGCTGATTGGTAAATTAGCGGTCTAGTGTAATTTACCATACATCGGCGCACCGAACCGAAAATTTGCGGTGCCGACCCGAAACTCGAACCGAGACAAACGAACCGAAAATAACCGAAACTCGGTGAACCGTTGCAGTCCTACTACAAATTACAAAATAAAAATGATACACGTAGATCTAGACATGGAAGTATAATTCCGTGATCTAGATCTGTCTTTAAAAATTCTCATCACTTTCAGTCACATCATAGGAAGAAGTAAGTGCAATTCAATTGGCTTATAAAGATGGAAGTGGAAATTTGAACCCCCCCCCCCCCCCCCCATGTGAACCAAGCAGTAGATCCATGTGTAAACTGTACCTTCTGTCAAGAATTGTAAATCTCTCTACAACCACCTCTGAAAAAGTACTTATTGATGGAATAAAAACAGCTGACAAACAGCTGACAACTTGCAGCAAAATGTAGCCCGATCAAAAGCATAAACGTGTGTAAATTCTCTCTGCTGTACGTTCACCTTCAATCTTTGAGAGACCAACTGCCTTAACAAACTAATGATTAACCTCAGATCCAGTAGTTTAATGATTGCAAAAACTCATTCTTGGCGACACTCAAGACCTTCAGTCTTTGATTATATGTATGTGGTCGTAGATTACTGCGCGTGTCTTATTTGATAAATATTAAGCTTAAAATCCTGATTTACCATCCTATTTATTGAACTTGGATAAAATCAATTCCATATACATCATTACTTTCACCACCTATTCCGCCGAATATCTTTTTTAAAGATATTTCTTGTTTCAGTGGAAGAATTAATTAAATGTGCTATTAAAAGGCGCTTCTTTGGGGGGAAAAGTAAGGTTATAGAACAAGTAACAGGCTAAAAGACTTTTCCTCAGTCCATTGAGGGACCACCACCCCATTGTTCTGGAGGTGTCAATGTAACTGCCAAATCATGTGCAGCACTATCTCAGTTTACCTGGTGAGGTCCAGATTATACTCATGCTCTAGTGATTTTCAATGGTTGTTTCTAACCAAACTATCAAATATAAAGGTAGAGTCTCACACGAGAAGCTTTAATGGTTCTTTGCTAGCGACATGACCATAAGATCCATGATTATTGCAAGGAAATTGTCTGGCAAGGCGTTATGATCGAAAGGTCATCTAGGGATGTCTTTAAGAATTTTGGTGAACTAAAATATTCTAAATAATAATGTTCAACTCCAGAATGAAAACTTGTTCTTTTCTGGAGTATAAATATTGACAGCATGTGGAGCTTAACCCTTTACTCCATTGACACATATTTACGCGTTTAATTTATTTCACCTTTGAAAAAATAGATTATGCGTCTTAACCCTTTACCTCATATATAGCCTGTTTACAGTTTTGAATACAGGTGACCACTTAAAGCAGGTTGAAAGTAAAGCAGAATGTGCCTTAAGGCACATTCTGCTTTTCTTTCAGCCTGCTTTAAGCTAAAATCTGCTAGGCTATATAAAATATTTGTCATGGTAATTGTTAATGAGGTTATAAACAGGAACTATTTTCTTCAGCGGAGGAATAAATTAAATACGCTAAAAGTCGCTTCTATGGGGGGAAAGGGTTAAACGATTACCCATACATATGCCTTTTTATGCCTTTAATTTATTACTCCACAATAGAAAATAATTCCATTTTATACATTCATGAATATGCACCATAAGAAATATTATCTAAATTCTAGCATAATGATAACTTAAATACGCCTAAAATAAGATGCATTCTGCTTTACTTTCAACCTGCTTTAAGTGATCACCTGTCTTCAAAATTAGAAAAGGTGATAGGGAAAAGGGTTAAGGTGGATTCTGCTTTACTTTCAACCTGCTTTGAGTGGTCATCTATTTCAATGCTAGAAACAGTGCATAGAGTAAAGGGTTTACTGCTATTTGACATACTATTTCTCTTGTCTATAGAATAAAGGGTTTACTGCTATTTTGACATACTATTTCTCCTGTCTATAGAGTAAAGGGTTTACTGCTATTTGACATACTATTTCTCTTGTCTATAGAGTAAAGGGTTTACTGCTATTTTGACATACTATTTCTCTTGTCTATAGAATAAAGGGTTTACTGCTATTTTGACATACTATTTCTCTTGTCTATAGAGTAAAGGGTTTACTGCTATTTGACATACTATTTCTCTTGTCTATAGAATAAAGGGTTTACTGCTATTTTGACATACTATTTCTCTTGTCTATAGAATAAAGGGTTTACTGATATTTTGACATACTATTTCTCTTGTCTATAGAGTAAAGGGTTTACTGCTATTTGACATACTATTTCTCCTGTCTATAGAGTAAAGGGTTTACTGCTATTTTGACATACTATTTCTCCTGTCTATAGAGTAAAGGGTTTACTGCTATTTTGACATACTATTTCTCTTGTCTATAGAGTAAAGGGTTTACTGCTATTTTGACATACTATTTCTCCTGTCTATAGAGTAAAGGGTTTACTGCTATTTTGACATACTATTTCTCCTGTCTATAGAGTAAAGGGTTTACTGCTATTTTGACATACTATTTCTCCTGTCTATAGAGTAAAGGGTTTACTGCTATTTTGACATACTATTTCTCTTGTCTATAGAGTAAAGGGTTTACTGCTATTTGACATACTATTTCTCCTGTCTATAGAGTAAAGGGTTTACTGCTATTTGACATACTATTTCTCCTGTCTATAGAGTAAAGGGTTTACTGCTATTTGACATACTATTTCTCTTGTCTATAGAGTAAAGGGTTTACTGCTATTTTGACATACTATTTCTCCTGTCTATAGAGTAAAGGGTTTACTGCTATTTGACATACTATTTCTCCTGTCTATAGAGTAAAGGGTTTACTGCTATTTTGACATACTATTTCTCTTGTCTATAGAATAAAGGGTTTACTGCTATTTTGACATACTATTTCTCTTGTCTATAGAGTAAAGGGTTTACTGCTATTTGACATACTATTTCTCCTGTCTATAGAGTAAAGGGTTTACTGCTATTTTGACATACTATTTCTCCTGTCTATAGAGTAAAGGGTTTACTGCTATTTTGACATACTATTTCTCCTGTCTATAGAGTAAAGGGTTTACTGCTATTTTGACATACTATTTCTCCTGTCTATAGAGTAAAGGGTTTACTGCTATTTTGACATACTATTTCTCCTGTCTATAGAGTAAAGGGTTTACTGCTATTTTGACATACTATTTCTCCTGTCTATAGAGTAAAGGGTTTACTGCTATTTTGACATACTATTTCTCCTGTCTATAGAGTAAAGGGTTTACTGCTATTTGACATACTATTTCTCCTGTCTATAGAGTAAAGGGTTTACTGCTATTTGACATACTATTTCTCCTGTCTATAGAGTAAAGGGTTTACTGCTATTTTGACATACTATTTCTCCTGTCTATAGAATAAAGGGTTTACTGCTATTTTGACATACTATTTCTCCTGTCTATAGAGTAAAGGGTTTACTGCTATTTTGACATACTATTTCTCCTGTCTATAGAGTAAAGGGTTTACTGCTATTTTGACATACTATTTCTCCTGTCTATAGAGTAAAGGGTTTACTGCTATTTGACATACTATTTCTCCTGTCTATAGAGTAAAGGGTTTACTGCTATTTTGACATACTATTTCTCCTGTTTATAGAGTAAAGGGTTTACTGCTATTTTGACATACTATTTCTCCTGTCTATAGAGTAAAGGGTTTACTGCTATTTGACATACTATTTCTCCTGTCTATAGAGTAAAGGGTTTACTGCTATTTGACATACTATTTCTCCTGTCTATAGAGTAAAGGGTTTACTGCTATTTTGACATACTATTTCTCCTGTCTATAGAGTAAAGGGTTTACTGCTATTTGACATACTATTTCTCCTGTCTATAGAGTAAAGGGTTTACTGCTATTTGACATACTATTTCTCCTGTCTATAGAGTAAAGGGTTTACTGCTATTTTGACATACTATTTCTCTTGTCTATAGAGTAAAGGGTTTACTGCTATTTTGACATACTATTTCTCCTGTCTATAGAGTAAAGGGTTTACTGCTATTTGACATACTATTTCTCTTGTCTATAGAGTAAAGGGTTTACTGCTATTTTGACATACTATTTCTCCTGTCTATAGAGTAAAGGGTTTACTGCTATTTGACATACTATTTCTCCTGTCTATAGAGTAAAGGGTTTACTGCTATTTGACATACTATTTCTCCTGTCTATAGAGTAAAGGGTTTACTGCTATTTGACATACTATTTCTCCTGTCTATAGAGTAAAGGGTTTACTGCTATTTTGACATACTATTTCTCTTGTCTATAGAATAAAGGGTTTACTGCTATTTTGACATACTATTTCTCCTGTCTATAGAGTAAAGGGTTTACTGCTATTTGACATACTATTTCTCCTGTCTATAGAGTAAAGGGTTTACTGCTATTTGACATACTATTTCTCCTGTCTATAGAGTAAAGGGTTTACTGCTATTTTGACATACTATTTCTCTTGTCTATAGAGTAAAGGGTTTACTGCTATTTGACATACTATTTCTCCTGTCTATAGAGTAAAGGGTTTACTGCTATTTTGACATACTATTTCTCCTGTCTATAGAGTAAAGGGTTTACTGCTATTTTGACATACTATTTCTCTTGTCTATAGAGTAAAGGGTTTACTGCTATTTGACATACTATTTCTCCTGTCTATAGAGTAAAGGGTTTACTGCTATTTTGACATACTATTTCTCTTGTCTATAGAGTAAAGGGTTTACTGCTATTTTGACATACTATTTCTCCTGTCTATAGAGTAAAGGGTTTACTGCTATTTTGACATACTATTTCTCCTGTCTATAGAGTAAAGGGTTTACTGCTATTTTGACATACTATTTCTCCTGTCTATAGAGTAAAGGGTTTACTGCTATTTTGACATACTATTTCTCCTGTCTATAGAGTAAAGGGTTTACTGCTATTTTGACATACTATTTCTCTTGTCTATAGAATAAAGGGTTTACTGCTATTTTGACATACTATTTCTCCTGTCTATAGAGTAAAGGGTTTACTGCTATTTTGACATACTATTTCTCCTGTCTATAGAGTAAAGGGTTTACTGCTATTTGACATACTATTTCTCCTGTCTATAGAGTAAAGGGTTTACTGCTATTTGACATACTATTTCTCCTGTCTATAGAGTAAAGGGTTTACTGCTATTTTGACATACTATTTCTCCTGTCTATAGAATAAAGGGTTTACTGCTATTTTGACATACTATTTCTCCTGTCTATAGAGTAAAGGGTTTACTGCTATTTTGACATACTATTTCTCCTGTCTATAGAGTAAAGGGTTTACTGCTATTTTGACATACTATTTCTCCTGTCTATAGAGTAAAGGGTTTACTGCTATTTGACATACTATTTCTCCTGTCTATAGAGTAAAGGGTTTACTGCTATTTTGACATACTATTTCTCCTGTCTATAGAGTAAAGGGTTTACTGCTATTTTGACATACTATTTCTCCTGTCTATAGAGTAAAGGGTTTACTGCTATTTGACATACTATTTCTCCTGTCTATAGAGTAAAGGGTGTACTGCTATTTTGACATACTATTTCTCCTGTCTATAGAGTAAAGGGTTTACTGCTATTTGACATACTATTTCTCCTGTCTATAGAGTAAAGGGTTTACTGCTATTTGACATACTATTTCTCCTGTCTATAGAGTAAAGGGTTTACTGCTATTTTGACATACTATTTCTCTTGTCTATAGAGTAAAGGGTTTACTGCTATTTTGACATACTATTTCTCCTGTCTATAGAGTAAAGGGTTTACTGCTATTTGACATACTATTTCTCTTGTCTATAGAGTAAAGGGTTTACTGCTATTTTGACATACTATTTCTCCTGTCTATAGAGTAAAGGGTTTACTGCTATTTGACATACTATTTCTCCTGTCTATAGAGTAAAGGGTTTACTGCTATTTGACATACTATTTCTCCTGTCTATAGAGTAAAGGGTTTACTGCTATTTGACATACTATTTCTCCTGTCTATAGAGTAAAGGGTTTACTGCTATTTTGACATATTATTTCTCTTGTCTATAGAATAAAGGGTTTACTGCTATTTTGACATACTATTTCTCCTGTCTATAGAGTAAAGGGTTTACTGCTATTTGACATACTATTTCTCCTGTCTATAGAGTAAAGGGTTTACTGCTATTTGACATACTATTTCTCCTGTCTATAGAGTAAAGGGTTTACTGCTATTTTGACATACTATTTCTCTTGTCTATAGAGTAAAGGGTTTACTGCTATTTGACATACTATTTCTCCTGTCTATAGAGTAAAGGGTTTACTGCTATTTTGACATACTATTTCTCCTGTCTATAGAGTAAAGGGTTTACTGCTATTTTGACATACTATTTCTCTTGTCTATAGAGTAAAGGGTTTACTGCTATTTGACATACTATTTCTCCTGTCTATAGAGTAAAGGGTTTACTGCTATTTTGACATACTATTTCTCCTGTCTATAGAGTAAAGGGTTTACTGCTATTTTGACATACTATTTCTCCTGTCTATAGAGTAAAGGGTTTACTGCTATTTGACATACTATTTCTCCTGTCTATAGAGTAAAGGGTTTACTGCTATTTGACATACTATTTCTCCTGTCTATAGAGTAAAGGGTTTACTGCTATTTTGACATACTATTTCTCCTGTCTATAGAATAAAGGGTTTACTGCTATTTTGACATACTATTTCTCCTGTCTATAGAGTAAAGGGTTTACTGCTATTTTGACATACTATTTCTCCTGTCTATAGAGTAAAGGGTTTACTGCTATTTTGACATACTATTTCTCCTGTCTATAGAGTAAAGGGTTTACTGCTATTTGACATACTATTTCTCCTGTCTATAGAGTAAAGGGTTTACTGCTATTTTGACATACTATTTCTCCTGTCTATAGAGTAAAGGGTTTACTGCTATTTTGACATACTATTTCTCCTGTCTATAGAGTAAAGGGTTTACTGCTATTTGACATACTATTTCTCCTGTCTATAGAGTAAAGGGTTTACTGCTATTTGACATACTATTTCTCCTGTCTATAGAGTAAAGGGTTTACTGCTATTTTGACATACTATTTCTCCTGTCTATAGAGTAAAGGGTTTACTGCTATTTGACATACTATTTCTCCTGTCTATAGAGTAAAGGGTTTACTGCTATTTGACATACTATTTCTCCTGTCTATAGAGTAAAGGGTTTACTGCTATTTTGACATACTATTTCTCTTGTCTATAGAGTAAAGGGTTTACTGCTATTTTGACATACTATTTCTCCTGTCTATAGAGTAAAGGGTTTACTGCTATTTGACATACTATTTCTCTTGTCTATAGAGTAAAGGGTTTACTGCTATTTTGACATACTATTTCTCCTGTCTATAGAGTAAAGGGTTTACTGCTATTTGACATACTATTTCTCCTGTCTATAGAGTAAAGGGTTTACTGCTATTTGACATACTATTTCTCCTGTCTATAGAGTAAAGGGTTTACTGCTATTTTGACATACTATTTCTCCTGTCTATAGAGTAAAGGGTTTACTGCTATTTTGACATACTATTTCTCTTGTCTATAGAATAAAGGGTTTACTGCTATTTTGACATACTATTTCTCCTGTCTATAGAGTAAAGGGTTTACTGCTATTTGACATACTATTTCTCCTGTCTATAGAGTAAAGGGTTTACTGCTATTTGACATACTATTTCTCCTGTCTATAGAGTAAAGGGTTTACTGCTATTTTGACATACTATTTCTCTTGTCTATAGAGTAAAGGGTTTACTGCTATTTGACATACTATTTCTCCTGTCTATAGAGTAAAGGGTTTACTGCTATTTTGACATACTATTTCTCCTGTCTATAGAGTAAAGGGTTTACTGCTATTTTGACATACTATTTCTCTTGTCTATAGAGTAAAGGGTTTACTGCTATTTGACATACTATTTCTCCTGTCTATAGAGTAAAGGGTTTACTGCTATTTTGACATACTATTTCTCCTGTCTATAGAGTAAAGGGTTTACTGCTATTTTGACATACTATTTCTCCTGTCTATAGAGTAAAGGGTTTACTGCTATTTGACATACTATTTCTCCTGTCTATAGAGTAAAGGGTTTACTGCTATTTTGACATACTATTTCTCTTGTCTATAGAGTAAAGGGTTTACTGCTATTTTGACATACTATTTCTCTTGTCTATAGAATAAAGGGTTTACTGCTATTTGACATACTATTTCTCCTGTCTATAGAGTAAAGGGTTTACTGCTATTTTGACATACTATTTCTCCTGTCTATAGAGTAAAGGGTTTACTGCTATTTTGACATACTATTTCTCTTGTCTATAGAGTAAAGGGTTTACTGCTATTTTGACATACTATTTCTCCTGTCTATAGAGTAAAGGGTTTACTGCTATTTTGACATACTATTTCTCTTGTCTATAGAGTAAAGGGTTTACTGCTATTTTGACATACTATTTCTCTTGTCTATAGAGTAAAGGGTTTACTGCTATTTTGACATACTATTTCTCCTGTCTATAGAGTAAAGGGTTTACTGCTATTTTGACATACTATTTCTCTTGTCTATAGAGTAAAGGGTTTACTGCTATTTTGACATACTATTTCTCTTGTCTATAGAGTAAAGGGTTTACTGCTATTTTGACATACTATTTCTCCTGTCTATAGAGTAAAGGGTTTACTGCTATTTGACATACTATTTCTCCTGTCTATAGAGTAAAGGGTTTACTGCTATTTGACATACTATTTCTCCTGTCTATAGAATAAAGGTTTTACCCTTTCCTCCCTGTCCCAAAATGGACAATTCTAATTTTTACTTTAGTAAAGTCAATTTTTTTTACTTTTTTAAAGTTGATTTTTACAATATATGTCAAAATGACAAACAGTGTAGACCCTGATCAGAGGGCTCCTTAAGGAGTCCTCTGATCAGGGTCTACATTGTTTGCATTGGACAAGTGTTCTTCTCACAGGTACACTGTTTGAAAATGACGCATATATGGGTGACTAGGGTTCAAAGAGTTGCATAAAGTACTATTTCTCCTGTCTATAGAGTAAAGGGTTAAAGTACAAAAGAACTGCTATTTTGACATACTATTTCTCCTGCTGTGGAAGTTTGTATGCCTTCAGTAGAGTCAGGAAACATTTATAACAATATAATGGAAATAAACCTGTTTATGGAGTGTTTTCCTCATTCCGTATCTGCCATCTGACCTGATCAACACTTTCATAACACTCATTGATTTGACCTTGCATTTATAAAGAGTATATATCCAGATTAGATGCAAACTCTATGAACACCTGATCAGGATCCAAACTGTCATTCATTTGGATTTGATTTCTGGAGATAAATAGAGGAATGAGATAATTTTAGAACTTGAAAATACAATAGTTTTGAAGTTGATGATGTTTCTACAGTGTTCCAAGATTTAGGTGATTTTTGTTGTGATATATTTGTCTGTTAGCATGACAGGGTACGTGTCTCTTATATCAGGGTTTTTATAGTTGTTCCGAGTTACTTGATCCGTTTTATGTCTGACATGGTGTGCTTGTAGCTTAAGACATTTACAACTTGTTACCAATACATTATTATTCTGTTCTTCTATGGCCAATGGAGGCAGATCACCTATATCCAACTGACATTGCCTATCCCTTTCCTGAGGACCAGTCAAATCACAGTTATCACAATAAATCACAAATCCTAAAAAATGAACTAGATGCAGCGTTAATTTTAGAAATCAGATGAATGAGTCCTTGGGATGCACATTCTGTAAAAATGTAAAGAATAAGTTCTTGAGACAAACATTGAGTCCTTGAGGTGAAAAATTAACCCAATATCCCATAACTTACTTAATTATTTCTAGTTTTGAAGACAGGTGACCACTTAAAGCACTTGAAGCAGGTTGAAAGTAAAGCTTTTGGTCCATGGGACTTGCAACTTTTTAATGAGTCCCTGGCAAATTTAGTGAGTATAGGACTCTGGAGGCACAGGTAAAATTATCACTGTAGATGTTATTTGTCGTTACGTTTTACTCATCTTCCCCACTTGTAAGATGTTATAATATGGAAACTGGAATTGTCCATTTGAAGTTTTAGAGGTCAATGAAAAGAAATCTTTGTTGTAGGATATATTTGCAAGTTTGTGCTTCCCCTCCCCAACAACAGTTCAGGTAGACAAAAGGTTTAATTATGAATCTATATTTTAAAGAACTTATCAAAGTTTACTCTTTTCTTTACCCTCTCCAAACATCCTGTACAAAGATTTAGCCTGCACCATGAAAACAAAACTTGCTTATATTTTCCTTGTGGTCTTTAATTAAAAATGACTTATTTGTACAGAAGAAAATTCCCTCAGGTGATGCATCATATGTTACAGGCTCATACTGCCAAATCCAATTAGTCTTTTAGATTTGCCTCTGTCTATATTCTGCACAGTTGGTTAACTCTTTCAGCCCTAAAGTTTTAAATGGAAAGTTCCATTTTCCAATTAAGTTTAGTCCATTTATGACAATTTAGGGGTGTTTCCTGCAATAGATTGCAAATTGACAAACAGTGCAGACCCTGATCAGAGGACTCCTGCAGGAGCCCTCTGATCTGGGTCTACACTGTTTGTATTGGACAAGTGTACTCTTTATAGGTACAATGTTTATAAATGACGACTATACTCGTCGCTAGGGTTGAATGTGTTAACCCTTGCCCTGATGAAATACCGTCTATTAAAAATAGTCAACTTCATTTACCTATAATTAGATTTCTAACAATTTTTAGGAACAACAATACGAATGTCAAACAGTTTGAATCCAGATCTGACGCCGCATTATGGGGCGTCTAATCTGGATTCAAACTGTTTGCAAATGTCAGTTAAGGCATGCTAACTACTCTTAAGGTTAACATCTTAGAAAAAAGAGAATTATTTGGGGCTGATTTGCAGTGTCAAAATGTTTTTTGTATAGATAGGCATTTAGGCAAAATGTTTCCCTTGTGAAACTACTGGAAGAGTAAATAGCCGCAGATAATTGGAAGTATTTGTATTACCAAAAATAGTCATGTTTTCTCAAAAGTATTTCAAATACAATAGAATATCTCTATTACGACAACTAAATTGTGTTAATTTTAAGTTATTTATGACAGGTGACTGCTTTAAGTAAGGAGACAATAAAACAGAAAGCTCCTTTAGGAGCTTTCTGTTTTACTGTCACCTTGCTTTAAGCTGTCACCTGTCTTTTATACAATCAATTAGCAATTATTTAAGTGGCTGTAATAGAGAGGTTTTACCGTACCAAAAAATAGTGATGTTTTTTCAAAAGTATTTCAAATACTAAAACCAACATGTATCCACAAAATTCTATATGTTTTGACTACCGGGTACTCATGAAACTTATATCACTGTATTAGAATATCTCAGTTACATCATAGTGTTTGTTGGAGACATAGAGGAAGAACTAATTGGTTATTATTTTGGTTTACTCCCACTTATCTCTAGAAGCCCAGGGGGGGTTGTTCATTGATTGTTCAAAGTAAGGAAATACTTATGTCCGTTTACAGACTAATGTCCAGCCATTATGACCAATTGAAAGCATGCCTGTCTTTTCATGATTGTAAAATGTGGAATTATTTTCTTCAGTGGAGGAATAAATTAAATGCCCTAAAAGGCACAGGCTGTTAAGCTTAGTACAGTCTACTAGGATATAGGAAAAAATTCTTTTGTTGTGCATTCATTATAATACTGTATATAAAACAGCTATTTCCTTCATTGGAGGAATTAATTAAATGCCTAAAAAGGTGTATCCATGGAGTAAAGGGTTAAACACAGATACGTATATATATATAGATGATTTGCACTTTTGGTTATGGAGGAAATGGTGAAACAGAGTTGAATGTAGGTGTATGGCACTTTTGCCTATATTAAAGGACAAAAGGTTAAATCTATTGAAATCAGGAAATAAGATTTCTAGACAATTTTGGAGCAATGGATATTAATGGAAGAAGCATTAAAGGTTTTCTCTGATTGTTTGTTGAAGCTCATATTTCCTCATAGTGCTATAATACGGTCTGGTTCATATTTGTCAATTTGGAAAATGTTTTATATTACTAGTATCTCTGGAGATCAAAGTTTGGAATCATATTGTATTTGGTCTGTCTTTTTCTGTCATTCTGTGTGTCTTTACACAGCCATTAATTGTATCGAGTTTCAATTCAGGGCCCCAGATAAGGGGTGTACTTCAAAAGTAAAATATTTATGTCTGCACTAAACGCTATGACTACTCATTAGAATCGTCTCAAAGAGACAATTCTAATAAATAGTCACATCATAGGGTTTGATGTATACATAATGGAGAAAATGTTGGAAAACTAGAGTTTACTCCCTCTTATTTGGAACCCTGTTAATTTAGATGAAAAAGGAATTTCCTGTTTTGCATAAGTATACACAGTTAAACCTTTATTAACCCATTCCTCCATGCATTTAAACACATTAATTTATTCCTCCATCGAAGAAAATAGTTCCATTTTATACAGTTATGAATATGTATCATAATAAATATTTTCTTTGTTCTTGCAGATAGTAGCATAAGTGGTTGTCTATTTTCAATACTAGAAAGACGCTATTGGGGTAAAGGGATAAGCAACCTCTCGTTAACCCATTACCCCATAAGTACATCTTTTTACGTCTTTTATTTATTCCTTCACTGAAGAAAATAGTTCAGATTTATACAGTCATGATTTTATATCATAAGAAATACTTTCTATATTCTAGCAGATGGTAGCTTAAAGCAGGTTGACAGTAAAGCAGAATGCACCTTAAGACGCATTCTGCTTTACTATCAACCCGCTTTAAGTGACAGCTGTCTTCGAACTAGAAACAGGCTATGGGGCAATGGGTTAAGGAAGCATTCAGACTTTCAGTCACATTGTATTGAATGGTCGCTTAACCCATTACCCAATAAATGTGCTTTATTACACTTTTAATTTATTCCTTCTTTGAAGGAAAGACTTTCAATTTATACATTCATGAATATGCACTATAAGAAAATATCTTCTATATGATCCTATCAGATAGTGGCTTAAAGCAGGTTGAAAGTAAAGCAGAAATTGCCTTAAGGAGCATGCTGCTTTACTTTCAACCTGCTTTAAGTGGTTACCTGTCTTCAATACTAGAAACAGGCAATGGAGTTAATTGGTTAATGTAGGTTTTACTGTACTCCACTACAAATTGTTTTCAGCTAACAATGACCTTTAGTCCCAAAGTAGATGCCACTATGTGCATTAACCCATTACCCCATAGCCTGTTTCTAGTTTTGAAAACAGGTGATCACTTAAAGCAGGTTGAAAGTAAAGCAGAATGTGCTTTAAGGCACATTCTGCCTTACTTCCAGTCTGCTTTAAGCTACAATCTGCTAGTATATAGCAAAATATATCTTATGGTTCAAATTCATGACTGTATAAACTGGAAGTATTTTCTTCAGTGAAGGAATAAATAAAAGGCGTAAAAAGGCGTATTTATGGGGTAATGGGTTAATTTAATTATAAACAATTGTTTGTCTCTTTTCAGGATTGGATTTATTCACCAAAACTAGAAAAAGGATTTTGTTTTGTGTTGGAATTACTGGATCCAGATAACTACTACAGAACATCACGAGTAAGTTCGATCTTTTTACATAGATTTTAAACCATCTCAAGCTTAAAGGCACAATCCCGCTCAAATTGGTGTTAAAAACGCGCAATTTCTTATATTTGTGCATTTTCTATGTATTAAAACTAAGTGAAATCGAGTGTAAGAAGCCTGACATATGCACCCACTTCGTAAAGAATCCTACCTAAATGTGTCGAATTCTTATCGTGGTGGTTTACATTATAAGCGGGTTTGTTTACGAATAAGATTACGGGCTGGTTCCGAGAACTTTCGAACGATCGCATAAAGGTCACGTGATTGATTCGGCCGCGACAATGTGTATACATTACATCAGTTTAACGGCCAAACTTAAAGGAGTTGTCTCTCTTTGGTTGTAAAGCACTCGACTTGTTGTATAGAATTATGCAAATGAGCTTTACCGAGTATGTCCGTAAATTTTCGTCGCTATTCATAAATAAACAAACTTGATTACTTGTTTCCACAAATTTCACTGTTCGTTAGCAATATTGCTTCAAATATCACCATGTATTACTATTTTTTATATGGAACGCTTACGATAGTGACATAAATTTCATGTTAGAAAAATGTTCGATTCTGATTATGTGGGAGAAATATAGTGGCTTTAAACATTTTAAGCCACTAAGATTTTATATGAAATAAAGAGATTTTTGATAATCTGTCAAAATTTCTGTATTTTATTCTCAGAGTTGGTATTTAGGAAATCTTTATGGTTATGCCAAATTTGACAGTAACTCTAATAACTATAGTTTAACCCAATACCCAATAAATACATCTTTTTATGCCTCTGAAAAAATTTCCTCTAATTAAGAAATAGTTCCATTTCATACCGTCACAAAATTGCACAAAAGAAAAAAATTCCATATCCTAGCAGATTGTATCTTAAAGCAGGCTGAAAGTAATGCAGAATGCACCTTAAGGTGCATTCTGCTTTACTTTCAACCTGCTTTAAGTGGTCATTTGTCTTCAAAACTCATAACAGGCCTAGAACTTGGGTAATAGGTTAGAAAGTATTCAAGATTATCATGTTTTTTCTTGAACTGCAAATCGACCTTAGATACATTCATACAAGCATACCAAACCCATTATAGCAAGTTTTGTAAAAAGTCTTCCATAGAAAATACAGCTATTATCTTAGACAATAGTTTGTAATTATTATAAGGAAATTTCTTGAATGCTTCAGCACTAGAGAAGAAAGGTGAGGAAATGGAAAATACAGATCTGAAGCTGACTGTTTATTACTGATTATTGATATCTGTAGAGATGTCATGAAAAAACAGAATCTGACAGGGCTCCAGTTAAGAGGGAGTAAATTGAACAAATCTAACATTTTTACACTCATTTTAGCACCAATACCTATGGTGTTACTACTCATTAGAATCGTCTCGAAGAGAAGATTCTAATGAGTAGTGACACTATAGGGTTTAATGTAGAAAGAAAGATTCTATTTTTTGAAATACTCTGAAGTTGACCTGTTGAACATATCCTTCACATTATTTAAAATTATAATGTGTGATAGGTGGTTGCTTAACCCATTACCCCATAGCCAGTTTCTAGGTTTGAATATAAATGACCACTTAAAGCAGGTTCTGCTTTACTTTCAGCCTGCTTTAAGCGATCATCTGCTAGAATATAGAAAAGATTTCTTATGATACATATTCATTACTGTATAAGTTGGAAGTAATTTCTTCATTGTAGGAATAAATTATAGAGGCGTAAAAAGGGGTATTTATAGGGTAATGGGTTAAAACAGACTGAATATAAAGCAGAAAGCTTATAAATTTACTTGTTTTCATGCACCTTAAAACAAGATGAAAGTAAAGCAGAAGGAGCTTCTGCTTTACTTTCTTCTTATTTTAAGCAGAATTTTGCTGTAAACACAGTACCATATAGGCAATTTGCACATAATTGTAGCAAGTTCTAGGAAAAGGTTAAGTCTCTTATTGTAATAGTTAAACCAGTGTTTCAGAACTGGGGGATATTTTACTGCCAAAACATGTCATGGACAAGCAACTTCTTTCACTAACTGCCAAAAATGATAAAAAAATTGAACTTTTTTGACCAGGCGGCTATTGTTATCAAGGAAACTTATCAGTTACTGATATCTGCTTCAAAGGGGAAGGAATCCAATGCCAACATTCAGCTATTGTTTTATTGACCCTTAACTGTGAGAGAAAACAATGTTTGTCTCCTTTGCAAAATCGTAGACTCGTCCAGTAAATTCTTCATATAACAACCAAATGGAATACAGCTAACCAAGTGTTAACCCATTACCCCATAAATACTCCTTTTTACACCTTTTATTTATTCCTCTACTGAAGAAAATAGTACCAATTTATACTGTTACAAAATTTAATAAGAATCATAATACATATTTTCTATATTCTAGCAGATAATAGCTTAAAGCAGGCTGAAAGTAAAGCAGAATGCGCCTTAAGGCGCATTCTGCTTTACTTTCAACCTGCTTTAAGTGGTCACCTGGTTTTCAAACTAGAAACAGGCGATGGGGTAATGGGTTAAAGATAGGTGCACAACTTAAAACAGTGAATGAAAACTAGTGAATCCGAAAGCCCTCCTGTTTGAGTTGTCTTCTTTACTTTTATCTTGCATTAAGCAGCCAGCTGTCCTAACCTATCAACACTAAGTGATGTATTTATGCATCGTTTGCAAACAGTGTCTCTGTGAAGAGTACACTTGTCCTATGCAAACCATTTAAACTCAGATCATAAAGAGGGCTCTTACAGGAATCCTCTTATCAGGGTCTGCACTGTTTGTCATTTTTCAATATATTGCAAATAAAATCCTAAATATCAGTATTCAAAATATACAAGACTCAAGTTGAAGATTGAATTGTCCATTTGGAGTTTCAGAGGCAAATAAAGAAACACCATTTTAAGAAATAAATAATATTGTAGATATTAGGAGATATTGAATCTACAAAAAATTATAAAGCTAAGTCAATACTTGTTTTTGTACATTTGACATTTAGATTAAATGTTACCAGAAAATCACTGAATTGCCATTTAACTATTTGCACGCTCATATATAGCGGTAGAACAGCTAGGATTACCTTTTCAAATAGTTGGGATCCAAATGTGAGGCCACACGAAGATGCAGTGTCTCATAGAGATCCAAACTGTTTGACACAGCCACTTGCTATTAGAGGAACCAAAGTATAACCTCTTTTGGGTATTATAATCAACCAATAAGAAAGAAATTAGATTTTAAAAGATAGGTGGCTACTTAATGAAAGATGAATATATTATATAGATCCAAATAAACCACTGTTTTATAGCTATGGCTATAGGACAGGGTGCAGGTGTCAGTCAATGCGGTTATACAGTAAAACCTCTCTGATACGACCAATAAATTGTGTTAATTATTAGGTGTTTATGGCAGGTGACTGCTTAAAGCAAGTTGACAGTAAAACAGAAAGCTCCTGTAGGAGCTTTCTGTTTTGCTGACACCTTGCTTTATATTATAAGCTGTCACCTGTCTTTAATACGATCAATTAGCCTTTGTTTTAATGGTCCTAATAGAGAGGTTTTACTATACAGTGGAATAGGTGTAGGAATTCTAAGGCATTTACATGGAGAACAGCATTAGATATCCGTGGACTACTAATAGAAATTGTGAGTGTCTATTAAAATCTACCTGTTGCTATTGAGAAGAGAAGATAGCTCATATTTACATATAGCTTTGCACCTTTGCCAATTACGTTAACAGCAATTACCATCGTTCTTACGTAAAAACACAAATTAGAAAAACACATGCATTAAGATTTACATCAGTGCAGATTAATTGACTTAACTTCTGAGGAGTTTTTCACCGAATCTTTCGAAATTACATACGATTTAATGAGCCAAGATTTTTGTAAATAGTTTGCCCAAATGTGCCATAAAGATTTTGTTGTATTAAAGAAGTAAATATTTGTTTTCCAGGGAAATGATGAGGATAAGTGGTGTTATGGTTAATGTTGATAACATTTTAGTTGAGCCAGACATTTTCCTTGTTGTTTCAGTGTTTAATATGACATGTGGTTGATCAACAGACTGTTATAATATTGTAAAATTGTGTTCATTACTACACCTGATGCATAAGTTCTTCTGTTTGTATGTACTAATATGTGTATTGGCCGGAGGCCTATGATGCGAAATAAACTGAACTGAACTGAACTGTTGCTTAAGATTGACTGAATGTAAAGTAGTTGCTTAAGATTGACTGAATGTAAAGTAGAAAGCTCCCGTGCGGAAACAATTTCGGGCCTTCAATATTAATTTAACAAGATTACTCCTTTTTATGCCTTTAATTTATTTCTCTACTAAAAAAAAACAGTTCCACATTAATCAATCATGGATATGTACTATATGAACATTTTATATCTTATATATCATGTTAGAAGGTAGCTTAAAGCAGAATGAAAGTAAGTAGAATGCGCATTCTGCTGTACTTTCAATCTGCTTTAAGTGGCCGCATGTCTTCAAAATTGAAAACAAGCTATGGGGTAATGGGTTAACACTAAATTCCATACACATTCTTTAGAATGATGTAGACCCAGATCCATTACTCCATAACATTTTTACGCCTTTAGTTTGTATCTCTGCTGAAGAAATAGTTTTACCTTATAAAGTCATGAATAATTATGTACCTTAGCAATACTTTCTATATCCTAGCAGATATAAGCTTAAAGCAAGCTGAAAGTAAAGCAGAATGTGCCTAAGGGCGCATTCTGCTTAATTTCAGCCAACCGCAAGTGGTCATGGATCTTCAAAACTAAAAACAGACTCACAGTGGAGAAAAGGTTTATGAGTCTTAACCCATTACCCCGTAGCCTGTTTCTACTATTGCAAAAATGTGACTTCCTAAAGCAGGTTAAGGCGCATTCTGCTTTACTTTCAGCCTGCATTAAGTTATAATCTGCCAGGATATAGAAAATATTTTTGATGGTATAGTCATAACTGTATAAAGTGGAACTTTTTTCTTCACTGAAGGAATAAATCAATGGCGTAAAAAGCATATTTATGGGGTAATGGATTAAGTGGATTATTCATCTTTTTGTTTAAAATGACAATTCAGCATTATAAGGGTATACAGTGATAATGGATTTGTAAGTTAATGTTGTCCATTTGTAATGCTTGAAGGGGGTCATCATAATGATGAATTGGTCTTTGTTGGTCATTTGGTCTGGTGTGGTCCCGAGACAATAAATATGTTGAAGACAAATGAAGTTGCTTAACCATTTACTTGACCCATAAGCCATCAGTGCCACTTATACCTACAGTATATAGCTCATGATTGGTCCTTGAGCCTTTTTACCCCACAGTCTGTTTTATGTTTTGAAGACAGGTGACCGCTTAAAGCAGGTTGAAAGTATAGCAAAATGCACCATAAGGCGCATTCTGCTTTACTTTCAACCTGCTATAAGCTTAGTCTCATCTGGAAAGATACTGAAAATGCTTTCTCTGTGTTTATTTTCAGGACTTACTTATATATAGGGTAAGTGTAGAAATAATTATGGAGTAAATGATCAAGACAGGTGGCAGCTTAATATAGGTCAAAAGTACTTTACTTTTGTCTTGCATTAAGCGTCAATTAGCTTTGAAAGATTCCTGTTTCGTCTTACTGGTATGTCACTGATGAGATATAACACTATACAGTAAAACCTCTCTATTACGAACACTTAATTATGTTAATTATTAGGTATTTAACCCTTTACCTGATATCCTATTTCTAGTACTTAAGATATAGTCACTACTTAAAGCAGGCTGAAAGTAATGCAGAATGCGCCTTAGGGCGCATTCTGCATTACTTTCAGCCTGCTTTAAGCTATCAAGTGCTATAATATAGAAAATTTTCCTTATAATACATATTCATGACTGATTAAATTGGAACTATTTTCTTCAGCGGATGAATAAATCATATCCGCTAAAAGGCTCTTCTATTGGGGAAAGGGTTAAGACAGGTGATTGTTTAAAGCAAGGTGACAGTAAAACAGAAAGCTGCTTTAAGCTGTCAACTGTCTTTTATACAATCAATTAGCCATAGTTTTAGTGGTTGTAATAGAGAGGTTTTACTGTATATACTTAAGGAATAATTTGAATATTTATTGTATTCATGGAGGTATGAAAAAAACCTGGTCACACTGTATGAAACAATTGGATTATAATCATACGGTGTAGAAGACTTCTTTTCTGTTCAAGTGCAAATGAAACTCAAACGCATTGCAATATAATGAAGAAAATGAAATTTTCTTTACAATGCTGAATGTTGATTTTAACCTTGATGGCAAACAGTTTGGAGCCTGATCAGATGCCAGGCCAGGCTACACAGTGTCTGATCTGGCTCCAAAATGTTTGCAAATGGAACTAATAGCTTTAGCATAAACGCATTTATTGGGAATTAAAGAATGACGTTTTTCTTCACTGTATATATATTAATATATCCTCTAATAGTAAATAATTTGATTGTTTTAAACAGTATTTGTCTGGGAAACAACATGAACACAAAAGGAGAAAGCGACCTTAGTGTATTGTAAGCTATGTAATTCTTGCTGACCGCTTTCTCCCTTTATGTTAACTGAAGCATACTAGCGCATGCAGCCTCACCCAGGCAAAAATTGACCAAGTTTAACCATGGTTAACCTTAGGTTTACCTTTGGTTCAGGGACCTATGGTTGACCATGGTTAACCATGCTTTTAACAAAAGGCAAATTGGCCGACCATGTTTGAACCATGGTTATTCCTGGTTCAAAGGGAAACCATGGTTTGATACATGGTTAGACCTTGGTCAAATAAACATGGTTGCACCATGGTTAGACCATGTTTGAACCCAGGATCATCAACCATGGTCTACTAACTTTTATTGTTAAAAACCTGCTCCCCGGACCATAGTTAACCAGGAATTACCATGGGCAACCATGGTTAGAACCGGCTGAATTTGGAATAAGAATGACAAACAGCAATTATAAATGTGAGACACTTCACTCATCACAATGTATTTTAAGGCTATAATTAGAATTAATCTCTATGAATTGTGGCCAGGTGGTATAGTCACTGTGACTTACATCACTAAGCTCCTCATGGCTGTGAGCTCGAATCCCAGTATGGTCATTCAGATTTTTAATGTGGGGTCAAGCCTTCCACCTGGCTTGCGGAAGGTCAGTGGTTCTACCCTAGTAGCCCCCGCCTGTACACAAACAACGTGAATGTACAGGATGGCCACGGAATTATACAACACGTATAATTCAGTGGGATGGCATATTTGATATCATTTAACCTCCAAACGATAAGAAGAAAAAATGGTACGGCGTTCATTGAATAAACGGTAAGCATGTGGTTAGTTCGTCAAAATCAAATCTAGATAATCACGATGAATCTCGCTGATAACTGCCTTGTACTTTTTAGCTTTGTACAAAGCCTGTATGAATTCACCTTCTTTGTATGCATGCACTTCTTTCTTTGGATTCACGATGTCTTTTCCTTCAATGATTCCCATATACCTGTCTTCCCACTGAACAAGAAAATACATGATGTCATCCATGTTGTCTGCTACATGTGACTGTCTGCGCGCGCATTGTGTAAATCCCGCGTGAGTTGACGTGCTTTCCAAACTGATACAAACCAATATTTCGGCATATTTTAAAAAGTAAACCATGTTTTTTTTATAAGTATCGGATGATGCGAGCCTGTACGTTCATTACCCCAATCAAAACACTTTTGGCAAAGCGAGTTCATTTAACAAACAACAATGGCGACCGGTTCTGGCGATTAGCGGAACTACGGAAGTTTAAATCATTTTCAAAGGAAACAATTTAAAAGCATATGCAAACCAATAAGTCTAAATATGAGGATTTAAATAAATACTAAACACGGAATCTGTGTAGTTTTTAGCTCACCTGAGCCAAAGGCTCAAGGTGAGCTATTGTGACCGCTCACCGTCCGTAGTACGTCTGTCCGTCTGTCCCGTCTGTCCGTTCACATTTACTTCAAACGACATCTCCTCTGAACCCGCGGATTGTAGGGAGGATTCAAACTGCTCATGATGTTCCTTGGATGCTTCTCTACAGAAGTTGTTCAAATGAAAGAGAAAAAGCAAAAACTCAGCTTGAAAAAGCAAAAAAGCAAAAAACTTTAAAAAATCTTCTTCCCCAAAACTACTAGGCCCTAAGCTTTGATATTTGTACAGTAGAATCTCCTGGTGGATCCCTCTATAGTTTGTTAAAATGAAATCCCTAGGGTCACACTTGACGCCACCCTGCACAGTTGAAGTGCTGCTCTAGGCAGGTTTCACAGTATTTTTGATGAAGCAGAACGGTAATTTACCTGAGTTACCCTTAATATACTAAGGGCAAATAGCCAATATTTGCAAACATTTTGGATCCAGATCAGATGCAACATA
This sequence comes from Gari tellinella, assembly GCA_922989275.2. Classification (NCBI taxonomy): domain Eukaryota; kingdom Metazoa; phylum Mollusca; class Bivalvia; order Cardiida; family Psammobiidae; genus Gari; species Gari tellinella. The sequence goes on from OV277863.1 coordinate 72,428,720, forward strand.
ATCATAATGCTACATCTAATCTGGATCCAACCTATTTGCCACTCATTTACCAACTAACATTTTCTAAATTGTTTTTTTGTACACTTTTCACATACAGTAGGTTTTAAGCAGACATCATTTCAGTCTGGTAAGGGTAAGCTCCACAGCTCTACCCACTGAGGTCAAATATTATGCAACAGTTTGGGAGTATCACAGAACTGGTCATGATCAGCTGAACATGTTGTCTGCTAAAGTTTAGATATGGTTCAGTCTGCTTCATACTTAGAGAGACAGGATCTGGAAGTGATCCACTGACAGTTATGTAATTATGTCTTATGCCATATTTATACATATGTTTAATATTGGTTTTGTCAGAGTTATCTGAATGTCTTGTCATTTTTTCTTGTCCAGGATTCAACCCTTTCCCTCCATATACTGACGTTTGTTAACCCATTACCCCATAAATGTGCATTTTTAGGCCTTTGATTTATTCCTCTACTTAAGAAAATAATTCCACTTTAAACAGTCATGAAAATGTAAGATGCGAAAGTAAAGCAAAGTGTGCATTAAGACACATTCTGCTTTACTTTCAACCTGCTTTAGGTGGCCACCTATTTTCAAAACTAGAAACATGCTATGGGGTAATGGGTAAAATGAAATTGCCTATTTGGAAAGAGCCTGATGAGAGGAAGTGCCATTTGCAAAGGCCATAACTCTGACATCATTGTTTTTTTAGTTATTTCCCTTTGTGATATTTTCTTGTCAAGAAGACAACTTCAGTTCTACTGATGCTATTGTAATGAAATTTTATGTATGGAAAGAAACTGATGAGAGAAAATGCCATGCACAAGGGCAGCAATATTTAGTTTTTCCCCTTTGTCATATTTTATTGTCAGGAAAATAATTCCAGTTCTGCTGACGCTAGTGAAATAATTATCATTTATTGGAAATGGAAATAGCTTGATAAGAGGATGTGTCATGGATAAGGGTCATAAGCTTGGCAACAAAATTCACTTTTGTCATGTTTTCTTGTCTGGAAGATAACTCAATTTATACTATAGTTATATTAAAATGTTGTCTTGCCCAGTCAACTTAGGTACAAACTTCAATGTCCTCAGGTGAGCGAATTTAGGGCCATGGCCCTCTTGTAATATATTTCGCCCTTTTCAACTGTCGATTTTTAATTACTCGAGTGACTTTATATGCCAATCGAACTGAACTCTTATACCCACAATGCACCTGTCAAAACAACCAAAATGGCCGTTAGCGGACTCTGTCAATTTCGTAACCGACATGCATACAACACGGAATTCATAATTATGTATTTACTTCGGCGTCGGCGGCGTGCTTTCAATGAATATGCCGATTTTAACATTTTTAGTTTCAGTTAGTCGGCAGAATTGACTTGCGTCACATAAAACGCACTTGCTGAATTTAGTTGCGCCAAAAGTGATTTTGTTGCGTCAAAAACGCAAGAAACGCGCTCTCGCTGTAACACTGCTCTTACAAATGAACACCATGGAAGGAGGCTGCAGACAGCGAGATGTTTTCAACTCTTTTTACAGTTTCTGAATACTGACGGTTTGTATCTAAAGACTATGATTATAATTCTTAAAATGTGCAATGTGGATCCTCTTTATCTATTTCACCACAGGTTCTGTGTTGAGAATTTCTTTATGTTCATTGTCAACAATTTCTGTAATGTTTTACAACTGAGATCTGACCAGGTTTTGAACATGGTTGGTAATTATAAATTAAAATTCATGTTCTTCAAGGTTGACAATATGGTTTGTTGTAACCATGGTCATAAATGCTGAACTATGGTCAACCTTAGGTCTGTAGCATTTGAACCATGTTCAACCTAGGTCAACAATATTGTGACCAGGTTTCTTTTCAAACCATGGTTCTACCATGGTCATAAATTACTGAAATTCATGTTCAACCATGGTTAAACCTGAAAAAAGCATGATGAACCATGATTGGTCTTGGTCAACCATGGTCATATTTTGCCTGGGCAGTGCTTTCCTTTCTCTTTAGTTACAGCTGTTATTGGTTCAATTCTATTTTAGACTCCTTTTCATAGTTATACATTCTATGATTATTGGTATACTTTCTCGAAACCAACTTTCTTGGATAAATAAACTAACTATCAAAGCAATTATTTTGTTTAACTGAATTTCTTTAATCTTTACCCTAACACTGGCGTAAAACTGGGCGTGAACCCTTGTTAGAATTATACTTTTTAAACAAAAATCCATAGAAACTGGTCAAACAAACTCATTTAACAAATATTGTCATTCTCCATTATTCACAAAGCCACAAATGTTTCACAGCAGCCAACTCTTGTAATAAATGTCCTCATTGTCAAATATTCACAAAACTTTCCAGTAAACACAAAGATTGCAGTACACGTCAACTGTAATTCAGAAATTAACAAATCTTCGGGACCCGAATGAAAACTAGTGCCCCTTATTCATTTATCTTATCATCTTAAAATGTCCTAACGCAAGGTGCCGCAAAATAGCAGTATGGCGCCTTCAAGCAAACAAATCACAAAATAATGTTCAGGGTCCGAACAAAACTATGGTACCCTCTCTCTATTACACTGAATGTTGGCCGAAGCTGATGGCTGTGAAGAGAAGGGTTCCCGCCGTGTCTCCTTTAAAGTCATCTCTGCCTAGGCGTCACTGAAAAAATAAAAGGAAAGGACCGAAAGACACCCGTCCTTTATCCCCACATAGGGGAGGGCGGGAGGTTTTTGATGTTTATGTTAGCTGAAAAATAGCTTGCCTGTTAGTTTGTAGAACCAAGAAGAAAGAGGCGGTGTCGAGGTAAATATTTCACTCGCGCGTGATTTACCTCAATCTCAAGAGTCCGGTAAAGCGCTAACCAAGCTCGACGAAAACACACCACCGGGCTCTTGGTATGACGACCCAATAGTGTTGCTCCCATACAAACGGTGCTATTCTTTATAAATAGCACTCATTATTTCGAAATACAGTAAAACCTCTCTATTACGACCACTAAAACTAAGGCTAATCGATTGTTTAAAAGACAGGTGACAGCTCAAAGCAAGATGACGGTGAAACAGAAATCTCCTAAAGGAGCTTTCTGTTTCACTGTCACCTTGCTTTAAGCAGTAACGTGCCTTAAACACCCAATAATTAACAAACTTTAGTGGTCGTAATAGAGAGGTTTTACTGTATAACAAACATAGTGATATTTACAGAACATAATGTCAAAAAACATTCAAACATGGATTTGAAAACCAAGTTACTCAAACCTTATATGAATTCTTCTCCTTAAAACTAGAGAAATAATTTGATTAGTGGGAATACTGTCAATCACTTATTGATGTAGGCAGGTGATGTGCAAAAACAGGTGGTTGCTTAATTCAGGATTAAAATAATGCAGAAAGCTCCTATAGGAGCTTTCTGCATTATTTTTATCCTGCAATAAGCATGTAATTATACATAGATCTACAATTATGTGGTTGCTTAGTACGAGATTGATTGAAGCTTCATGTTGTATCTGACTGTTTGTGAGAGTTGTGTTACAGATTGATGGATATTTAATAGAGTTTTCTGAAGGGGTTAGTAGATAGTGATGGATCATTAATAGAGTTTATGTATGAAGGGTTATAAGATAGTATAATAGCCATCAGACTTTGGCCATCAATTATGACCAGAGATTCCATAGAACTGTTGCACTCTTTCTCTAAATTGCTTAAATCCTATAAACGTTCAGTAAGACAAGTATGGTATTCTCAAAATATAATCTGCTTTTAAGTATTAAAATTCTGCTTTACTTTCAGTCTGCTTTAAACTTATAATCCATACCTGCCAGGATATACAAGGAAAAATTGAAATGGCTCTTTAACCCATTGTTTCATTTAACCCATAGTGCTCAAGGTGAGCTTTTGTGGTCAGTCAATGTCCGGCGTCCGTCCTCGTGCGTCGTGCATCAACAATTTCTTCAAACATCTTCTTCTCCAAAACACCTTCTTCTCTTCGAGACGATTCTAATGAGTAGTAACACCATATGGTTTAATTCAGAAATAAAAATTTCAGTTTTTGAAATACTCCCCTTATCTGGAGCTTTGGTTAAAGATAAGTGGCTGTGTACAGCAGTTTTTGGCATGGAAGGTTTACCCTCCCCTTGTTTAGACAAAGGGGTGATTAAAGCAGCATGAGCATAAATTGCCTCATAACGCTTTGAACGCTTATAAATAGTCGTCTGCAACAATTGTCATAAGATATTTTCTCAAATATATATTTTTTCCAAAAATGTCATTTTCAAATAGGGTTAGAGTGTCAAACAGTTTGGATCTTGATGAGATGCGATGTCTAAACTGTTTGAAAATCTATTTTTACAACAGTAGCAGACAACAACTGTTGCAGACGAAAAAAATACCCAACATGCAAAGGGTCAATACAGTAGCGTGTTCAATTACCACTGTTTGCTGTTTAGGTTAGCAGTTTGTGCCCCGTGTGCAGCGTGCAGAGTACAGTTGAGAAAACTTTTTCTTTCCAAATAGCCGCGTTTACGCTTAAACTATTATTTTCATTGCAAACAGTTTGAAGCCAGATCAGACGCCGAGTAACCCGGCGTCTGATCAGGCTCCAAACTGTTTGCCACTCAAATTAAAACTGGTTGTCGGAATTGTTGAAAGGTTGTCATTTTCTATATTTCATTGCAATGCATTTGCGTTTGAAAGAATGAATTACGTATTGTCAACTGTATTTCAGACCGGTAGCCAACTTGCAATCGATGGCCATCGATTTCTTTACTGAACACCCTTCAGGTGACAGTGTGGAGTATAGAGAAATGAAAGCAAAAATATCAATAAAGTAAAAAGATAATTTCTTAGGCTTATTGATCAGGGACAAAGATGAAGCATGAATATGCATTCTGAAAAGGAATGGATAAAGACATGAAAGAGTAATAAACTTTCAGCGAAGGTAAAGAAATAGTGGGTTTTACTAAAATATAATGGCAGAATAATTAGTGTAGGAACTTTTTTGTCTCTCTTGAATCATTGGGTGCCATCCTAACATTGTTAGCTCTTTGCACGATAGTGGCAGAATCGTGATTATCTGTGCAATTAGTTTGGACCCTGATGAGACGCGGCATAATGCAACATCACATCAGGATCCAAACTGTTTGACACTCTGACCCTGTTTTAAAAAGAAATTTTAAATTTTATATTTTTAGAACAGCAGCAGAAGACTATTGTTGCAGATGAAAAAATTACCCAGCATGCAAAGAGTTAAGGGTTCAAGTAGGTAATAACCTGTGTCCTGGTCCCAAAATTACCCAGCATGCAAAGAGTTAAGGGTTCAAGTAGGTAATAACCTGTGTCCTGGTCCCAAAATTACCCAGCATGCAAAGAGTTAAGGGTTCAAGTAGGTAATAACCTGTGTCCTGGTCCCAAAATTACCCAGCATGCAAAGAGTTAAGGGTTCAAGTAGGTAATAACCTGTGTCCTGGTCCCAAAATTACCCAGCATGCAAAGAGTTAAGGGTTCAAGTAGGTAATAACCTGTGTCCTGGTCCCAAAATTACCCAGCATGCAAAGAGTTAAGGGTTCAGGTAGGTAATAACCTGTGTCCTGGTCCCAAAATTACCCAGCATGCAAAGAGTTAAGGGTTCAAGTAGGTAATAACCTGTGTCCTGGTCCCAAAATTACCCAGCATGCAAAGAGTTAAGGGTTCAAGTAGGTAATAACCTGTGTCCTGGTCCCAAAATTACCCAGCATGCAAAGAGTTAAGGGTTCAAGTAGGTAATAACCTGTGTCCTGGTCCCAAAATTACCCAGCATGCAAAGAGTTAAGGGTTCAAGTAGGTAATAACCTGTGTCCTGGTCCCAAAATTACCCAGCATGCAAAGAGTTAAGGGTTCAAGTAGGTAATAACCTGTGTCCTGGTCCCAAAATTACCCAGCATGCAAAGAGTTAAGGGTTCAAGTAGGTAATAACCTGTGTCCTGGTCCCAAAATTACCCAGCATGCAAAGAGTTAAGGGTTCAAGTAGGTAATAACCTGTGTCCTGGTCCCAAAATTACCCAGCATGCAAAGAGTTAAGGATTCAAGTAGGTAATAACCTGTGTCCTGGTCCCAAAATTACCCAGCATGCAAAGAGTTAAGGGTTCAAGTAGGTAATAACCTGTGTCCTGGTCCCAAAATTACCCAGCATGCAAAGAGTTAAGGGTTCAAGTAGGTAATAACCTGTGTCCTGGTCCCAAAATTACCCAGCATGCAAAGAGTTAAGGGTTCAAGTAGGTAATAACCTGTGTCCTGGTCCCAAAATTTGATAATTGTCTTGTGAAATGAGCTTGAATGTTTTGTAACAGACTAACCCTACAAGTATGGCACATAAGTTAACACTTACAATGCAAAACAATTTTTTAGACTTTTGTAAATAGATTGGATTCAGATCAGATGCCAAGTAAGCCTTCATCTGATCAGAATATAAACAGTTTGTCAATCAGATAGTGTGTTTGTAAAAATAAACAATTAAAGCAGCATATTAAAACAGAGAGTATTGTATGTAGATTTTGGTTGAACAGTGCAAGATGTTTGGTTGGGCAGTGCTAAAAGGAATAACTCTTTCGACACCATGGACCTGTTTAAAATAATATACTCATTACATTTGCAACCAGTATAGACCCAGATCAGAGGGCTCTTATAGGCCTTTTTACGCCTCTTAGTTTATTCCTCCACTGAAGAAGATAGTTCCAATTTATACAGTTATAAATATATCATCTGAAATATTTTCAATACTCTAGCAAATGGTTGCTTAAAGCAGGTTGAAAGTAAAGCAGAATGTGCCTTAAGGCACATTCTGCTTTACTTTCAACCTGCTTTAAGTGGTTACTTCTCTTCAAAACTAGAAACAGTCTATGGGGTAATGGGTTATATAAGGTTGATCTTTAGACATTACAGTATTTGTCCATACAACAGATTATTCATAATTATGAAATAGCAAACTTTGCAGACCCTGATAAGATGCTGCATAAAACTATTTGCCATTATGTACTCTTTAGTGGACCAGGGGCCCATTTCACAAAACTTTAAAATACATTTAATTTCTGATTTCTCTATCTAGTCCTGTCTTGTGGATTGTAGGAAAAAATGCCAGAGGAAAAAATGCCATAGGTAAATATGCCATAGGAAAAAATGCCAGAGGTAAAAATGCCATTAGAAAACGGAAAATATGCCATAAGTAAAAATGCCAGAGGAAAAAATGCCATAGGTCCATATATTTTTTGTTAATAATTATGTATTTTAATATGATTTATAAGGTTATAAGTACTTATCAAACAACATATTGAGGGTACTAATGAAGTGGTCTTGTACATTTAACACAAAATGGGTAGATTTATTTATTGAAATTAATATTTATATTTAGAAGAGAGTGCCTAGAAATTTTTTATAATATATATATTTGGTTAAATTATATTGTAGAGTATATAATATTTTAATATGAATTCATGCTAAACTATCAATGTCAGATCATGATCAAGATCCAAACTATAAAACACGTTTTTTGATCATGTCACAAAGCCAGCCAGCAAGTTATGGTCAGATTATACCAGACTGCAGGTGTTAATCCCCACTTAATTATGACACTTGACACATAACTCATTCAACCATGAAACTCGTAATGGACAGTTCAAATATCTAATTAAGACTAGTCCATTTTTTGATAGTTTAGGGTGGATGTTAACAATATATTGCAAAGTAACAAACTGTGCAGAACCTGACTGCTTTTCTAAATACAGGTCAGATGCCAATTTATTTGTGTTTTTTTATCTGAATCTACACTGTTTGCAAATGTTATTCCAGTTGTATAGCAAAGCAACGGTAGATAGGAAAGAAAAGAAAAAGTCAACAAAGTGTTTTCGACAAGATCAGGTTCTACACTGCAATTTTATTTTCCTATTTATTTCATACACTCGTATGCCTGTTTGTCACTGTCAGTAAATTTCTTCTCTATATCTGAAAACAGTGTAGATTCTAGACTTATGTTCAGCATTGTTTTTAAATAAATAAATGTGTGTTTGTCCCTTTTCAGTAAGGAAATGTGATGGCACATTCAATTTTATTCTAAATAGCTAACTGATTTTTGAAATGATAAAAAACACACGTATTCGTGCCAAACAGTTTGGATCCTGATCCGACACTGACAGTCTACTATGAGCATGTCTTTTTCAAATGGATGAACCATACACTTAATACCAATTAGTTCCATTTTTATGTTCTTTTATAAACTTTTTTTGAAAGTTTCACTCAATTATCAAAATAAAATATCAATATGTTGCTTCAGAAGTTCTTATAACTTGTAGGTGTCGGTGGTCCAGTGGTAGGACGTTCGACTAGGAAGCGAGAGGTTCCTGGTTCGAGCCCTGTCAGGATCACTGAAATTTTTCTGAGCAAAAAATTAACCCTACATTGCTCCACTTCACCCAGGGGATTTAAATGGGTACCTGAGAGGGAAATAAGTCAATGTGTCATGGCTGCTAGTAGCGCCGTATGTAAATGGCCGACTTGTGACTCGATGAACAGGGAGGTAATTGTAAAAGTCGGCAGAATATGACATAAATTTCAGACTTGATAAACCTATCACCTTTACCTTTTACCTTTAACAAATATTATAATACAATAAATTTCATATTTTATTTATAAACCTATGGCATTTTTTCCTCTGGCATTTTTACCTATGGCATATTTTCCGTTTTCTTATGGCATTTTTACCTCTGGCATTTTTTCCTATGGCATTTTTTCCTCTGGCATTTTTTCCTCTGGCATTTTTTCCACACACCGTCTTGTGACATCTCTTTGGAATCGTCTTTTCAAGACGATTCCAATGAGATGTCACAAGACAGTATTAGATGGAGAAATAAAAAATAATTGAGGCTTTTATAATCTGATTTACAACAGACATTTGTCGTACAAAGTTTTATGAAACGCCCCTGATCCTGATACAAATTGTTTGACAAGGTCTTCAGTACTGATCTTCATTGTTGAAAAGTTTGTAAGTTGTCAAAGCACACGGTGCTAATATTGTGAGTCCCCAGGTGGCAGGTTGTCTTTTAAGAATTATATTGTCAACAGCTTTATGTTTCACAGTGCTACCTCTGAAAAACTTGTTCTGAAAACCAAATCAATTTCGTTGTCCCAAATTATTTGTCAATTTTTTGTCTTGCCACAACAAAGCAGCGATAGCGAAACTATAGCATTGCTTTTCATTTGGTGGTAACCACAGCTCCAGATAAGGGGAGTATTTCAAAAACTAAAATCTTTATTTCTGCATTAAACCCTATGGTGTCACTACTCTTTAGAATTGTCTCTTCGAGACGATTCTAATGAGTAGTAACACCATAAGGTTTGGTGTGAAATGAGTGAGAAATAAAAGTTGTGAATTTCACTTTCTTGAAACTTCTAACGGGAACGCCGACACCAACAACCAGGTGACAACATATTACTAAGCTCTCCTGAACATTTGTCTAAAACTAGCACTGATTGAAGTGCTGGTGCGCACCATTTATTATTTAAAATTTCATTGATCCGAGCATATATATCATAGCTTATTATGATTAGATTCAGGAATTCCCAAGAAAAGAGCTATATATTTTTGTAACTTTGTAATGTCATGATTTTCATTTATTCACAATACTCGATCAATGCGTAGGTCACAAAGTTTATTTATCATATACCTATCAATGATTTATAGAGATTTCTCAGTTAGATAAATTTCATATCGTCACTGTTGATATCATCATTAGTGATGATATCACTTTTGTTATGTCACGTCACAATGATTTTTATGACGTTGTGTGTAAACAATTAATGTTGTGTGTTTTTTTTCTGTAAAAACATCATTAAAATCTTTATAATAAATAGAATAATCTATTCCTTTGAATAGATATGAAAAATATATCACTCGAATGGGTTGTTATCTGTTTAAAAAACTGCGGATGCGTTTTTTAACCAGATAACAACCCATTATCGTGATATATTTTTCATACCAATCCAAAGTAATTGATTATCTTCTATATATCAATATGATTTAGTTGGGTGTTGTAGAACAATCATTGGCCTCATTCTAATTGACCTTCTTTGTTGTTCTGTCTCTTCAAAAATTCTGACTGTCTGATAATTTGATTACTGTCAGTGTTACGAAATTAACTTTTGTTTGAAGTTGGGTAACACAACTCTCTACCCTCCTCCGATTCCATCGGAATTGGTGGTTTTCAACTTATAGCACTGCCTTTTACCCTTTCAAAGTAGGGAACCAGCTTATACATTATTTGCAAACAGTGTAGACCCTGATCAGAGGGCTACAAAAGGAGCCCTCTGATCAGGGTCTGCACTGTTTGTGATAATTTGTTTTAATAGTTTTGAGACTAACCTCTCTATACTCAATGTGAACTGGTCTTTTTATCAGAATGGGAAGAGTCCATTTTAACATTCAGCATAATAAGGGTTAACTCTTTGCATGCTGGGTAATTTTTTCGTCTGCAATAATTGTCATCTGCTATGGTTCTAAAAATAGAATTTTCAAAATTTTCTTTTTAAAAACTGGGCCAGAGTGTCAAACAGTTTGGATCCTGATGAGACGCCATGTTATGCGGCATCTCATCAGAATCCAAACTGTTTGCACTGATAATCATGACTCCGCCCGCTAGTGTGCAAGGAGTTAAAACATAGATGTGTTATGACAATTCTCGGCAGTCTTACCAAGAAGTGTATACGGTGGTATGTAGTACGAATGTTTGCAGACAGCGAAAAAATATGACCGAAGTTAATATCTACCACAAACACTGGTGAAATGTAACAAGACGGTTGTCAAATAAACATTTACATCGTCACCCGGTACAATGCCAAAAACTATAAATTCTGACATTTGCAAACAATTTGGATCCAAATCAGATGCTGAGTTCCTCAGCATCTGATCTGGATCCAAAATGTTTGATAATTTGGTTTCTGGTTGTGAATTGGGCGATTTGAAAATTGAAAATGATAAAGGTAAGCAGGAGATATGTTTGAAGGGTGCAATAATGTATTTTTCTAAGGGTAAGCATTCCTACTTGAGACGTCATTCCCAGAGACTTATGTTGTACCCGTTGTACAGGTAAATGGTGTTAGGTTTGGGTATACATTGTTTTTACAGTGTTACTTTTTTGGGGTTGAACATCGGTGCTATTTTGTTGTCAGAATTTTTACCAACTTCTTTGTGATAATAATTTAACTGCTTCTGATTATTTCTTCTCTTGCTGTTATTAACTTAACTCTTGTGGGTTATTAAGTTCCTTGTGGATCATTTTAATTGAGTTCTTAGTAGTGTAATAGATACTTCTCTTAATTAGCAAACAGTGTAAACCCAGACCAAATTGAGGGCTCCTATAGGAACACTCTGATCTAGGTCTACACTTTTTGCAAAATTTTAATGTAATGATTATATTTTAAACAGGTGGTGAAAGAGCTAAAAGCAGATAATTTTGAAGAGAGTAAGAAATAAATGCCATATTTTCCAGATAAGCTAAGCTGGAATAAACTATGCAAGGCGACCTGTCCCCTATAATTTGTTTTTCTGGATATTTTGGTGTTTATATGATAAATGTTGTTTAAGCACTCTATGTAAGACTTTAGTGATATATGTCTGCAACAATTTATCTGCATTTTAGTTTTAAAATATTTGAGCCGTGCAATGAGAAAACCTGTCTTACTGCATTGCAAACAGTGTAGATCAAGGCCAGCCCCCGCATCAAAGACTTGGCGGTCTTGATCTACACTGTTTGACAAGCACATACATCTAAAGCATTTTATGTAGCTGTATTATTTAGGGTATTTATCAGTGTAGACCAAACTCCGATTCAAAGCCTGAGACTGATGGTACCGGTGCTAAAATTGGTCTGTACAATGTTGCAATGCAATAAGGCTGGTTTTGTCATGGGACGGCTCATATCATCAGATCAGAGTATCAAACAGTTTGGATCCAGGTGAGACAACACGTTACCTGGCATCTCATCGATATCCACACTATTTCCATTATTTATTACATATTTGTCCTTAATTAGCTTGCAGAACGTTATGGTAATTAACTCGTAGAATATTATTTAACTCATCACCATGAGTCAATTTTATGAATCATGACTGAAACAATGAATTGAATATAATAAAACTAATAACTTCAGTTTCAACTAGGATTATTTATGGATTTTACAAAGGTTTAGGATTACAGACTCCATACAATTCTACAGTCATACTTAATAAAAACGTATGTTAAAAAAAACCATCATAATATTGAAGAATAGTCATCTGTAAAGAGAGGTGACTGCTTAATGCAGGGTTAAAGTAATGCAAAAAGCACCTGTAGGAGCTTTCTGCATTACTTTCACCCTGCATTTAGCTTTGACCTCTTGTAAAAACTACACTGTGTGCACGTATTTTAGTATCACAACCTTTATCATGCTAAGCCCAACTTGGTTAACATTTGCAAACGATTCTGATCCAGATCAGATGCTGTGTAACGCAGTGTCTAATCTAGATCCAGACTGCTTGGTACTCATGATCAACTTTTATTCTCTTTATAAAGCCTAAAGTCCAATTTTGAGTTGCTTCCTCTAACAAAATGTTTGCAACCAATTGGCAATTCCGCATGATAAGGATTAACAGAAACTTGATTGCAATTGTTTTTAAAGTTTGATAAATCCTGGTTACGTATACAATGATAGGATGACTTGTGTTCATAGGTACAACGATGTATTGTTTAATGCTTTTGTATTCATGAATTGGCTTCAAATAACAAAAAATTGCTTTTATTGTCTCAGTTGACCAATCAATACCAATGTAATTAACCTTGATCGCGGCATACAGTTTCGTTATAAGCTCACCTGGCACAAAGTGCCAAGGTGAGCTATTTTGATCGTGCTGTGTCCGTCGTCCGTCGTCGTCCGTCCGGTCGTCCGTCGTCCGTCGTCAACAATTTCTTTAAATGACATCTCCTCCTAAACTACTGGATGTATTTTAACCAAACTTGGCAGAAATGATCCTTATATGGTCCTCTTTGAAGGTTGTTCAAATGTTTCCGGTCCGTTGCATATCTAGGTCACAGGAGCTAAAAATAGATTGTTTCAATAAAAACTTAAAAAATCTTCTTCTCTGAAACCACAGTACCCTGAGCTTAGATATTTGGCACAAAGCATCATCTATAGGTCCTCTATCAAGATTGTTCAAGTTATGTCCCTGGGGTAAAAAATGACCCTGCCCCGGGGGTCACAAATTTACATAGAGTTATATAGTGAAATCTTAAACCTCTTCTTCTCTGAAACTAATATAGCTAGAGCTTTGATATTTGGCATGGTGTAACTTCTAGAGGTACTTTACCAATATTGTTCAAATGTTTCCGGTCCGTTGCATATCTAGTTCACAGTAGCTAAAAATAGATTTTTTCAATTAAAACTTAAAAAATCTTCTTCTCTGAAACCACAGTACCCTGAGCTTAGATATTTTGCACAAAGCATCATCTATAAGTCCTCTATTAAGATTGTTCAAATTATGTCCCTGGGGTCAAAAATGGCCCCGCCCCGGGGGTCACAAATTTACATAGAGTTATATAGTGAAATTTTCAACCTCTTCTTCTCTGAAACTAATATAGCTAGAGCTTTGATATTTGGCATGGTGTAACTTCTATAGGTACTTTACCAATATTGTTCAAATGGTTCAGGTCCGTTGCATATCTAGGTCACAGGAGCTAAAAATAGATTTTTTCAATTAAAACTTAAAAAATCTTCTTCTCTGAAACCACAGTACCCTGAGATTAGATATTTTGCACAAAGCATCGTCTACAGGTCCTCTATCAAGATTGTTCAAATTATGTCCCTGGGGTCAAAAATGACCCCCGTCCCGGGGGTCATAAATTTACATAGAGTTATATAGTGAAATCTTCAAACCTCTTCTTCTCTGAAAGTAATGTGGCTAGAGCTTTGATATTTGGCATGGTGTAACTTTTAGAGGTACTTTACCAATATTGTTCAAATGGTTCAGGTCCGTTGCATATCTAGGTCACAAGAGCTAAAAATAGATTTTTTCAATTAAAACTTTAAAAATCTTCTTCTCTGAAACCACAGTACCCTGAGCTTAGCTATTTGGCACAAAGCATCATCTTCAGGTCCTCTACCAAGATTGTTCAAATTATGTCCCTAGGGTAAAAAATGACCCAGCCCCGAGGTCACAAATTTACATCGAATTATATAGTGAAATCTTCACACCTTTTCGTCTCTGAAACCAATATGGCTAGAGCTTTGATATTTGGCATGGTGTAACTTCTAGAGGTACTTTACCAATAATGTTCAAATGTTTCTGGTCCGTTGCATAACTAGGTCCCAGTAGCTAAATATAGATTTTTAAAAAAAAAAAATTAAAAAATCTTCTATGAAACCATAGTACCCTGAGCTAAGCTATTCGGCACTCAGCATCATCTAATCAGCAAATTGCACAATCATATTTTCATAATTTCTCAGCATTCCAAGATATGTTACATTTACATCAATGGCTCCAGGTGAGCGATTTAGGGTCGTATACAGCTCTTGTTTTTCTTAAATAATTTTAGAACAGCACTATAATAAAGTGAAAGTCCATAATGAAAATCTCAGCATAAAAAGAGTTTAGAAATTGGGCTTAGCCTCACTAAAATGAAAGTGTAAAGCAAAACTATTTTGTAGCCTAGTTAATCACTTTCATTTCTGATCTGGATGGAAACTGGTTGCAAATGTCAGTGGAGGCAACATAGGCAGTAAATCATTAAAGTAAATCAAAAAGTATATTAATATAAATTATTGAAACAGAAGTTCAATAATTTTAGAATATTTGTGAACCTGAAATGGCCGCTTCTAGAATTGTTCTAGAGCTTCAAGAATTCTCAAAAGGAGTTCAAAAACTTTTTGTAATTCTACAACAATAGTTCTAAAGCCATCAAATTTCTAGAATTTTTGAAGAATATTCATGAACCTTAAAATGGTGGCTTCTAGAATTGTTCATGAATATTCTTCAAAATTATTCTAGAATAGTTTTTAGCTCACCTGAGCCAAAGGCTCAAGGTGAGCTATTGGGATGGCCCTGTGTCCGGCGTCGTGCGGTGTGCGTCGTCCGTCGTCCGTAGTCGTTAACAATTGCTTCAAATGACATCTCCTCTTATACCGCTTGACAGATTTCAACCAAACTTTACAGAAATGTTCCTTGGGTCAAGATCTTTCAAATTTGTTCAAAGAATTAAAAAAAATGTAGAACTCTGGTTGCCATGGCAACCAAAGTGAAAAAATAAGGAAATCTTAAAAAATCTTCTTGTCTGAAACTACAAGGGCCAGAGCTTAGATATTTGGCACATAGCATCATCTACAGGTCCTTTATCAAGTTTGTTCAAATTATGCCCCTGGGGCCAAAATTGGCCCCACCCCGGGGGTCACAGTTTTACATAGAGTTATATAGTGAAATTTTCAAACGTCTTCTCCTCTGAAACTAATATGGCCAGGGCTTTGATATTTGGCATGGTGACACTTCTAGATGTCCTATATCAATTTTGTTCAAATGGGTTTCAGTCTGTTGCATATCTAGGTCACAGGAGCTAAAAATAGATTTTTTTCAATGAAAACTTAAAAAATCTTCTTGTCAAAAACTACAAGGGCCAGAGCTTAGAAATTTGGCACATAGCATCGCCTATAGGTCCTATATCAAGTTTGCTCAAATTGTGCCCCTTGGGTCAAAATTGGCCCGACCCCGGGGGTCACAGTTTTACATAGAGTTATATAGTGAAAATTTCAAATGTCTTCTTCTCTGACACTAATATGGCCAGAGCTTTGATATTCCATATGGTCACACTTCTGAATATCCGTTTTGTATTTTGTTCAAATGGTTCTGGTCTGTTGTATATCTAGGTCACAGGAGCTAAAAATAGATTTTTTATATAAAAACTTAAAAAATCTTCTCGTCAAAAACTGCAAGGGTCAGAGCTTAGATATTTGGCACATAGCATCATCTACAGGTCCTCTATCAAGTTTGTTCAAATTATACCCTAGGGTCAAAATTGACCCTGCCCCAGGGGTCACAGTTTTACATAGAGTTATATAGTGAAATTTTCAAACGTCTTCTCTGAAACTAATGTGGCCAGAGCTTTGATATTCGGCATGGTGACAGTTCTAGATGTGATTTACCTATTTTGTTCAAATGGTTCCAGTCTGTTGCATATGTAGGTCACAGGAGCTAAAAATAGATTTTTTCAATGGAAACTTAAAAAAATCTTCTTGTCTAAAACCGTAGTACCCTGATCTTAGATATTTGGCGCATATAGCATCATCTACAGGTCCTCTATCAAGATTGTTTATTTAATAATGCCCTTCGGGTAAAAATTGACACTTCCTTGACATAAATCATTATCTCCATTTTGTCAGCTATTCTCAGGTGAGCGAAATATGCCCCATGGGGCTCTTGTTGAATATTCAATACCTTCCCACAGGGGCTAATTTACCTAACAGAGGGGAGACGTATACAGCATGCAGTCATTCTGCCTTGTGTCTGTCTGTCTGTAAGAAGTCGCTCTTTGTATTAATCCCCATAACTCATTCTGCACATGACACTTATGCTCCTTCGACTATCTCTCTTGGGAACTACTGTCATGCCTTGATATCAGTAGTAATGATGAAGATAACATAATAGACAAGTGGCAGATTAATGCAGGACAAACGTATTGCAGAAAGCTCCTTTCCAGGAGCTTTCTGAATTACTTTTATCCTGCATTAAGAAATCCCCCTGTCTAAAATGCTCGCACATCCATCTTACTTTTTTAATGGAGTTTCTTATCTCCTTGCATGCTTAAGCAGCGGATATAATACCCGCCACAGTGATTGCCTTTGCAAACAGTTTGGATCCTGCTGAGACGCCGCCTAAACTGTTTGACACTCTGACTATGTTTTGAAAAGAAATTTAGAAAAATCTATTTTTAGAACAATAGCAGATGACAAATATTGCAGACGAAATTTTTTTATCCAGCATGCAAAGAGTTAAACACAGGCTTGTCTGTGAATTATGATTATTTGTTTGGTGGAGATGTAGCCAAATTGTGTGTCAAAACAATTCTTCTTCCGTGCTGAAGAAGTTAATGCCTGAAAAATTGTTATCTGTTCTGTTGTGAAACAATTGTCAGGAAAATTGTGAGATGATTTATGATGGAGTGGTGCTGGATAATTGGGAACTGGTCAGGCCGATAAACGTGCACGCTTTTTTTTGGCCAATCATAAACCATTTATACGCGGGGGTTTTCAATAGATTTTTTGTATTTGACTTAAGCTGGTAGGGTTGATACACAATTAAGCTTCCTCCCGCTTTTAACGTATTATTGACATGTTTTGAAAACAGTGTAGACCAAGATCAGACAGCTCCTGAAGGAACTCTCTGATCAGGGTCTACACTGTTTTCTTTTGGGATCTGTCTGACATGAGTTTGCACTCTTTCTTATAGTGAACAATTGTCCTTATTTCATTAGCCAACAGGGCTGCAGATAAGTGGGAGTAAACTGAACAAATCCTACGGTGTTACTACTCATTAGAATCGTCTCTTCGAGATGATTCTAATGAACAGTGACACCATAGGGTTTAATGCAGAAATAAAGATTTTAGTTTTTGAAATACTCCCCTTATCTGGAGCTCTGAGCCAATATAGTAATTAATATGAGATGTTCATACTGGAGGGAGTTTGATTTATGAAATATTCAGTGGGAGAGTTTTATTCTCAAACAATTGTTTATTTGCAAACTTCACCTTTTTATGCCTCTTATTATTTCTACACAAAGGAATATTGTCCTCAGCTAGGAAGTCCTGAACATAAAACACAGAATGCATGGCTAGTATATTTCCAGAAGGTAGCTTAATGCAGGTTTAAAATAAAACAGAATGTGCTTTAAGGTGCATTCTGCTTTACTTTATAGTTACTAAGGGCATCGCCCGGGTTCCTTTGTATCCTCTTCCCTCTCTCTTGGACACCCAATTAGCCTAAAGTAGGCAGAAACAATCGTAAATCAAAACAAACAAACAAATTTACTTTTAAGTGATCACCAGGTCCTGTTTTCAAAACTACAAACAGATTAATGGCAAATGGATTAAATGGTGGCTTTAAAATACAGCATCTCATCTGGGTCTACACAGTTAGCCAATATTGTTGAATAGGTAACTTGCTGGCCTTGAATGAGTCAGATCAGTGCTGATCAGCTTTCCTGACATAAGCTTCCATTATAGCATAGATTTCCTTGTCCCAAGCTTTATATACAGCTCTTTCCCTAATATAGAAGCTTATAATTATACTGTAAAACCTTTGTTAAGTGACCGCTGAAAAGACCATACATTTGTTGTATTCTATACAGGTGGCAGCTTAATGCAGGGCAAAAGTCATGCAGATTAGGCTCCTATAGGAGCCTTCTGCATGACTTTTGCCCTGTATTAAGCAGTCATCTGCCTTTAAAGATTGCCATGCATCTTCATTCAGTGGTTTCTTAGCACAGGTTTAAGTGTAATACCGAAATATATGAAATTTGCACTTGTCCTACAGTACAATCAGCAATAAACCATATGTAGCACTATTAACAGGAAGTGGAAGATGGTTTAACATAGGGATAATCATTGTTTATAGACTAGCAAGGTCTGTAGATATTGAAGGAGTCTATAGTCTACGGTGTTCAGGAACTTTGAACATCACTGAACATAGATGAAAGTCTCTCAATGATTGGTTACAATAAGTCACTAGGGTTATAGGACAACTTGTAACCTGAAAACTAGGGCAGACTAAGGACAAATTGTAACCTGATTAATTATCATACATACTATAATGAATGTTTGAGGAAAGACAATCATCCCGTTGAGCTTTACTTTCAACTTGCTTTTAACACTTTACTCCAAAGATATGCATTTTAATCCATTTAATTTATTCCTTCACTTAAGAAAATAGTTCCACCTTATACAGTCATGAATGCACAATACGAAAATGTTTCTATATCCTAGCAGATGGTAACTTGAAGCAGTCTGTAAGTAAAGCAGAATGCCCCTTAACCCATTACCCCATAAATATGCCTTTTAATGCCTTTAATTTATTCCTCTAATGAAGAAAATAGTTCCATTTCATACTGTCACAAATAAAAATCATAAGAAATATGTTCTATATTCTTGCAGATAATAGCTTAAAGCAGGCTGAAAGTAAAGCAGAATGCGCCTTAAGGCGCATTCTGCTTTACTTTCAACCTGCTTTAAGTGGTCACATATCTTGAAAACTAGAAACTAGAAACAGGCTATGGGGTTATGGGTTAAAGGGGCAGTCTGCTTTACTTTCAACCTGCTTTAAGCATTCATCTGTCTTCAATACTGAAAACAAACCATGTTGTAAAGTCCTGAGAATGTAAATGTATGAAATGGTAAAAGGGCTTCAGTTAAGGAGAGTATTTCAAATAATAAAATCTTTATTTCTGCATTAAACTCTATGGTATCACTACTCATTAGAATTGTCTTTTCGAGATGATTGTAATGAGTAATGACATCATAGGATTTGGTGCTGAAATAAGTGAGAAAATGTTGGATTTGTACAGTTTATTCTTCATGCATTATCTTGTACTCTGGTAAAGGTGTTAAAATGATAGAAAGAGGTTAAAATGGTTAAATGGCAATGCATCACTATAGTTGACAAAGTTGTTGCATTTGCCTAGAAGGGACAATTTGTTTCTAGGAAAGTGCAAGGCGGGTGAGATGTGAGGGTGTGTAATGGAATACTAATGATGAATCTGGTGTCTGGAAAGTTGATGTCAAATTGATAAAGTGGTCGGGGAAAAATCATATGGTCTTTCTAGTGGCCTTGAGGTAGAATTCATAGACTGTTTTAATTCATTTAACACTCTAACCCATAGCAAGTTTTCTGGTTTTGAAGATAGACACTACTTATGTAAAAGAAGGTTGAAAGTAATGCTTTTCTTTCAGCCTGCTTTAAGTTACTATCTGCTCGGATATAAAAAATATTTCTTATGGGTACATGATTTGACCGAATAAATTTGAACAATTTTCTTCAGGGGAGAAATAAATTGAATGCGCTAAAAGGTGCTTCTATAGGAGAAATGGTTAAACCTTCCCCAATAGAAGCGCCTTTTAGTGCATTCAATTTATTCCTCCACTGAAGAAAATAGTTCCAATTCATAGTCATGAATATGTATTTATATAAGGAATATTTTCTATATTCTAGCAGATAAAATCTATAACCCATTACCCCATAGCCTGTTTCAAGTATTAAATATAGGTAACCACTTAAAGCAGGTTGAAAGTAAAGCAGAATGTGCCTTAAGGCACATTCTGCTTTACGTTCAGCCTGCTTTAAGCTACCACCAACTAGCATATAGAAAATATTTCTTATTATACATATTCATGATTATATAAATTAGAACTATTTTCTTCAGTGGAGGAATAAATGAAGGACATAAAAAGTCATATTTATGGGGTAATGGGTTAAGCAGGTTGAAAGTAAAGCCTGAAGGCACATTCTGCTTTACTTTCAACCTGCTTTGAGTGGTCACCTGTCTGCAAAACAATAAACAGACTATGGGATAAAGAGTTAAAAAAGCCAACTTGTTCAGGAAGAGAACGATTCAATAATTCTGGGAAAGACCAGGTGGTTATACTCACGGCGCTTTGTCTTTTTGTACACTCAACCCTAACACTGCTGATGATCACTTTCCTAATGGACTCTTCCATTTTCTAAATCATGAAGAGTTTATGTCGACTCCCAAGGGGGTTTGTCGGAAAAACATGTAAAATTATGGCAAATTTAAACAGGGCAAACTCTGATCCTTTAGGAGCCCTCCGATCTGGCTCTACACTGTTTGTAAATGAAGTATGTTCTTGTTTCGGTCACAATTAAGTGTTAAGCTGTCTTGAAATTTCTGACATTTACGAAAGTGTCATTTGAAAGAAACATTATGAATGTATGATGTGTCAAATAGATTGTTCACTAATGACAATAATGTAATTGTTAGTGACAGGTCAATGATGTCTTCTATACTGTCTTCATTTTAGACTACATTTAAAACTCTTTCAACACCATGGACTTATTTAAAATATACTTGTTTCATTTGCAAACAGTGAAGACCCAGATCAGAGGGCTCTTATAGGAGCCCTCTGATCAGGGTCTACACTGTTTGCTAAATTAGAGAAGTATTTATAAAACTACCCAGAATTTCAAGTAGACTGGTTCATGTTTTGGTAACTAAAATGATCCACAAGATAACCTAATAACCCACAAGAGTTGCAGGAGTTTTAACAACCACGGAACGAAGATGCATTATGGGTGATCTACACTGTTTGCAAATGTAATGAGCATATTTTAAACAGGTCCATGGTGTTGAAAGAGTTGCTGAAGAAATGTATGAGTGTAGATAAGGCACTGAAAACAGACACTTGGCTGATTCTTGAACTTAAAACAAAGCCAATGATTACTAACTGTCCCGGGGGAGAGGCAAGCTTGCAAAATATATGAGTTCTCCTACAGTAGGCTCAGAGAATGAGGTGGGTAAATAAAGAGAAATAGTGATAGATGGTTTACAATTGTATCAAATTATACATATTTTAAACCCTCCACTGCCATATCACGTCATCTGCTTTTGTTTAAACAATTATTGTTGTCTGCTTTTTATTAGCTCACCTGAGCTAGCTCAGGGTGAGCTTTTGCAATCCTTGAATGTCCGTCGTCCGTCGTTCGTCGTTCGTCTTCAACAATTTTAGTGTTTACACTCTAAAGGCCACAATATTTATTCAATCTTTCTCAGACTTGCTCAGATTGTATATTACCATAAGAGTTCGGATGAGTTCGATTATGGTTGAAATCTGACTTAAAGGTCAGGAGTTATCTACCTTTGAATTGCTGAAAATGCCATATTTAACAGTGTTTACACTCTAGAGGCCACATTATTTATTCAATCTTTCTCAGACTTGCTCAGATTGTATATTACTATAAGAGTTCGGATGAGGTTGATTATGGTTGTAATCTGATCAATAGGTCAGTAATAATATACCTTTGAATTGCTGAAAATGCCATATTTAACAGTGTTTACACTCTAGAGGGCACAATATTTAATTAATCTTTTTTAAACTTGCCCAGATTGTATATGACCATAAGAGCTCGGACGAGTTCAATTATGGTTGAAATGGGACTAATAGATCAAGAGTTATATACTACCTTTGAATTGCTGAAAATGCTATATTTAACAGTGTTTACACTCTAGAGGCCACTATTTGAATCCAATCTTTCTCAGACTTGCTCAGATTGTGTATGACCATAAGAGTTTGAATGAGATGGATTATGGTTAAAAGCAGACTAATAGGTTGTGAGTTATCTACCTTTGAATTGCTGAAAATGTCATATTTAAGGGTGTTTACACTCTAGTGGCCACAGTATTTATTCAATCTTTCTAAAACTTTCTCATTTTGTATATGTCCATGAGAGTTCAGATGAGATTGATTTATGGTTGAAATGGGATGAATAGGTCAGGAGTTATCTACCTTTGAATTGCTGAAAACACCATATTTAACGGTTTTTACACTCTAGCGCCCACAATTTTGATCCAGTTTTTTTCAAACTTCCTCAGATTGTATATTACCATAAAAGTTCGAATAAGTGTGATTATGGTTGAAATCATCCCATTAGGTCAAGAGTTATCTGCCCTTGAATAGCTGAAAATGCCATTTCTAACAGTGTTTACACTCTTGCAACTATGTACAGTTTACAATGGATTTTGATTATACTTGCACACAAAGTAGATAGCTATAAGTTCTCGAAGCAGTGCAATTATTGTTGAAAGCTAATCATTGTGGCAATAGTTATCTGCCCTTGATATACTTTGAAATGCTAGAAAAGGCTTCATTTCAGTATTGTTTATGCTCCAGTTATCAGCCCCTGATATACTCTACTCTACTAGAATTATGAGATTGTATTACAAAATTGTTTACATGCTTTACTACAAATTTGAATGGATTTAGATTAAAATGGATGAAACAGAAAGTTAAAACTATCAGACTTCAGTACAAGAGGTGAGCGATATCAGGGCCTTCAGGCCCTCTTGTTTCTCAAATTTTGATATTAGGTGAATATTGTACTGAGTGTTGAAATATTTTGGATCCTGATCAGATGCATCATTCATTTTTCATGGATCTTATTTGAGGAGTTTAACTGTAATCACCAAACACTAGAATCTGAAACATGTCAATTAACCATTGTAGTGCTGAAACTCTTTTACAAACAGTGTTGACCCAGATCAGAGGGCTCCTTTAGGAGCCCTCTGATCTGGGTCGGCACTGTTTGTCATACTTTCAAACATTTTTAGACTAACACTTTGATAATAAGTCAATTTAAGCTAGGTCATTTATCAGAAAATGCACAATTTAGCATGATTAGGGTAACAATGCTTGGATACACGGGGCTCCAGATAAAGGGGAGAAAACTGAACAAATCAAACTATTTTTCTCACTCATTTTAGACCAAATCCTATGGTGTTGCTACTCATTAGAATCGTCTCTTCGAGAACTTTCTAATGAGTAGTGATACCATAGGGTTTAAAGCAGAAATAAAGATTTTAGTTTTTGAAATACTCGATCCTCTTATCTGGAGGCCTGGAGACAGGTGTTTGGTTAAAGCAGGGCACCAGCTGTCTTTTGTTATTTCAGCAATTCTTAATAGAAAAACACCAAATATAGTTTTCCTGACTCTTGAAATTTTGACTGAAGAATGGGATTTATAAACTTTAACCTTTTACATTCCTTGTATTGAAGAGGTTTTTAGCTCTTTGAGATGGTAGTATGTTTGAGTATCATGCTAGTATCTATTTTAAGTATTAACTGCATGACACCCAGATTGGTCATAAATTTTTTGTCTCATTGTGACATGGGAAACGGAAGCAAGTCTAAGGTATTGCTTATCTGAGGGAAGTAGGGAATTAGTGGTGGTATACGTTTTGGGTTAAATTTTGGATTTCACTAATGTGGAGAATGGGTTAGTCTTGGTTCACTTCTCAGTCACAAGGGTGAGATGTCTTTTTTGCGGATTTGGTTAAAATTTAATGGATATCAGGTATGAAAAAGATAATTCAATCAAATTAATGAAAAAAATAACTCTTGACACAAAATGAATTTGATGCATAATGGAATTTTCACATCTATATAGGAATTAAGTGTTTTTTCTGTGAGAAAAATGGATAAATAAGTCTTGAAAATGACTGGGAAAGGTATTTCTTCAGGGCTCCAGATAAGAGGTAGTTATTTCAACAAATCCAACATTTTCTCACTCATTTCAGCATTAAATCCTATGGTGTTACTACTAATTAGAATCGTCTCGAAGAGACAATTCTAATGAGTAGTGACACCATAGGGTTTAATTCAGAAATAAAAATTTTAGTTTTTGAAAAACTACCCTTATCTGTTGCTCTGTTTCTTAGAGGAATAAGTAAAGGTGTTATGTCAGGAATAATAGGTTAATGAGCATGACATTTCTGTAAGGAATCAGTTATAGCTCTTGACAAAATACCTATGTAGAATGAGTAAAGGCATGAAAAATATTATACAGGACTCCAGATAAGATCGAGTAAACTGAACAAATCCAAGTTTTCTTACTCAATACAGCACCAAATCCTATTTTGTTACTACTCATTAGAATCACAATGAAGAGATGATTCTAATGAGTAGTAACATCATAGGGTTTAATTCAGAAATAAAGATTTTAGTTTTTGCAATACTCCCCTAATTTGGATCCATGCTTATAAAGCGTTTGAGTTGAGTCTTAAATAATTCTCAAGCATTTGATTGGTCAGATTTGAGCCTAGGTAAAGATGTTAAAAGGTATTTCTATGAGGAATAGGTAAATTATATAAAGACATTTTATAAGGAACAGACAAAGCATGAAAAGGTATAACTATGATGTATAGGTAATTAAAGGCATGACAATACCCATTCTGTGAGACAAGGGTAAAATAATGTGTTTCTATAGGGAAGAAGTCTAAAACTGAAGGACCACAGGGTTTTAAAGCATTTGAGTTAGTCTGAAATCATTCTCAAGCATTTGATTGGTCAGATTTGAGCATAAGCTCAAATCTGACCAATCAAATGCTTGAGAAATCTCAGACTCAGTCTTCTCTTTACTCTCATTAGAATTGTCCCTTCATTAGAATAGTCCTGTTGTTTCCAATGCTTGGTCGCAAAATAGGGTTTGGGGTAGAAATAAGGAAGTAAGTCTTTGAAATACCCACCGTATCTGAAGCTCTGTGCGTATCAAAAAAACAAAAAAGTTGAAAACATTACAAATGTCAAGAGCAAGACAGATATAGTCCCAACCCCAGCAATATAAGCAGACACTAAATTGCCTCAGTTACATAATTTTATACTTCAAACTGCAGTGGAATGTGTTTGTGTGTGTGACATTTTTTCTGCCTTTTAACCCTATAACTCTCTTGGCCTTACTGGACTAGTGTTTGGATCCTGATCAGATGCCAAGTAACTTGGCATCTGATCAGGATCCAAACTGTTTGATACTTATGCCGATGTTTTGTCTGTCAAACTTTTAAGTAATCTGAATTTGAGAAATAAAAGCAGATGAACATTTCTTAACTCTTTGCACGCTAGCGGCGGATATACCTGCCATAGTGATTGATTATCTCTGCAAACAGATTGGATCCAGATGAGACGCCGCGTTACGCGGCGTCTCATCAGGATCCAATCTGTTTGCCATTGTGCCACTGAATTTAAAAGAAATTTTGAAAAATTCTAATTTTAGAACAAAAGCAGACGACAATTGTTGCAGACAAAAAAATTACCCAGCATGCAAAGAGTTAAAGAAAGAGACATCCTGGAAGTGAAAGGGTTACCCCCATTCAGTACGGAATAATTGTCTTCTTCTGAAAATGTCATCTGCTTTAATTATGAAGATTGGTTTCTTCTCTCAGTAATGATATTTATAGAACAGTTTTTGAGCGGCAGACAGTTCGAATCCTGATCAGGCTCCATTGATCTTGATCAAAACTGTTCGCAAAGGTCCCAAATACTGGTTTTCAATGTTGAAAGGGTTAACTTTCTTCAAATGTTTGAATGGAGCAATTTATATACTGAGAGAGACATTTTTATTATTTTTTTCTGTTTTTAATTTCTAACGTAAACATCTTCCTTCATAAAATATTCAGTCACTTCCTAAGAAATAAACTGGTAAACAAAATAGTACATCATGCCCCATCCCTAGCTAAACTACAATACTGTGGATGCATACTAAGCTTAAGTACAGTACTTCGAATGCATAAGTTGCCAGATGTCAGTATATAAGCTTAACGACAGAACTGTGTTGTTGTTGTTCCTAAGAAAGATTTACGTTAACTCGAAGCAATATAATTGATGCATCCTTGTATGTCTTGCAGCCCTGGTCAACATCGGCACACTTTCGTTGGAAAGACAACTGTACTGTGGATGTATCAGTTGTCAGTATATAAACTTAACTACAGTACTGTGGATGTATCAGTTGTCAGTATATAAACTTAACTACAGTACTGTGGATGTATCAGTTGTCAGTATATAAACTTAACTACAGTACTGTGGATGTATCAGTTGTCAGTATATAAACTTAACTACAGTACTGTGGATGTATCAGTTGTCAGTATATAAACTTAACTACAGTACTGTGGATGTATCAGTTGTCAGTATATAAACTTAACTACAGTACTGTGGATGTATCAGTTGTCAGTATATAAACTTAACTACAGTACTGTGGATGTATCAGTTGTCAGTATATAAACTTAACTACAGTACTGTGGATGTATCAGTTGTCAGTATATAAACTTAACTACAGTACTGTGGATGTATCAGTTGTCAGTATATAAACTTAACTACAGTACTGTTGATGTATCAGTTGTCAGTATATAAACTTAACTACAGTACTGTTGATGTATCAGTTGTCAGTATATAAACTTAACTACAGTACTGTTGATGTATCAGTTGTCAGTATATAAACTTAACTACAGTACTGTGGATGTATCAGTTGTCAGTATATAAACTTAACTACAGTACTGTGGATGTATCAGTTGTCAGTATATAAACTTAACTACAGTACTGTGGATGTATCAGTTGTCAGTATATAAACTTAACTACAGTACTGTGGATGTATCAGTTGTCAGTATATAAACTTAACTACAGTACTGTGGATGCACCAGTTGTCAGTATATAAACTTAACTACAGTACTGTGGATGTATCAGTTGTCAGTATATAAACTTAACTACAGTACTGTGGATGTATCAGTTGTCAGTATATAAACTTAACTACAGTACTGTGGATGTATCAGTTGTCAGTATATAAACTTAACTACAGTACTGTTGATGTATCAGTTGTCAGTATATAAACTTAACTACAGTACTGTGGATGTATCAGTTGTCAGTATATAAACTTAACTACAGTACTGTGGATGTATCAGTTGTCAGTATATAAACTTAACTACAGTACTGTTGATGTATCAGTTGTCAGTATATAAACTTAACTACTTAACTATAGTACTGTGGATGTATCAGTTGTCAGTATATAAACTTAACTACAGTGCTGTGGATGCACCAGTTGTCAGTATATAAACTTAACTACAGTACTGTGGATGTACCAGTTGTCTATAAACTTAACTACAGTACTGTGGATGTACCAGTTGTCAGTATATAAACTTAACTACAGTTCTGTGGATATATCAGTTGTCAGTATATAAACTTAACTACAGTGCTGTGGATGCATCAGTTGTCAGTATATAAACTTAACTACAGTGCTGTGGATGCATCAGTTGTCAGTATATAAACGTAACTACAGTACTGTGGATGTACCAGTTGTCTATAAACTTAACTACAGTACTGTGGATGTACCAGTTGTCAGTATATAAACTTAACTACAGTTCTGTGGATGTATCAGTTGTCAGTATATAAACTTAACTACAGTACAATACTGTGGATGTACCAGTTGTCAGTATATAAACTTAACTACAGTTCTGTGGATGTATCAGTTGTCAGTATATAAACTTAACTACAGTACTGTGGATGTACCAGTTGTCAGTATATAAACTTAACTACAGTTCTGTGGATGTATCAGTTGTCAGTATATAAACTTAACTACAGTACTGTGGATGTACCAGTTGTCAGTATATAAACTTAACTACAGTTCTGTGGATGTATCAGTTGTCAGTATATAAACTTAACTACAGTACAATACTGTGGATGTACCAGTTGTCAGTATATAAACTTAACTACAGTTCTGTGGATGTATCAGTTGTCAGTATATAAACTTAACTACAGTACTGTGGATGTACCAGTTGTCAGTATATAAACTTAACTACAGTTCTGTGGATGTATCAGTTGTCAGTATATAAACTTAACTACAGTACAATACTGTGGATGTATCAGTTGTCAGTATATATTTCTAGGCAGATGACAGTTGTTTAAGAGTCAAGAGTACACTACAGTAATATGAATCGGGGCTCCAGATAAGGGGAGTGTTTCAAAAAAATAAAATCTTTTATGTCTGCACTTAACCCTATGGTGTCACTACTCATTAGAATTTTATCTTCAAGATGATTCTTATAAGTATTCACACCATAGGGTTTAGTGAAGACATGAAGAAGAAAATATTGGAAGACTTGAGTTTCCCTTCGATCAGGAGCCCTGTGAATTTTAGATCATACTGTGTCATCTGTACATGATTATATATTCATGTACAGATGACACAGTATGATCTAAAATTCTATGAGAGCTAAAACAAGGACATGATTATATGATTGCCATGTAAAATACATGAAACAATGGAACACAAGGCACAACTGTCAAAAATTAGCACCAGTGCATAAATTCTCAAAAATATCTCTTCAAAATAATTCTGACATGTACAAGTCATAACACAGTATTTGGTGATGGTCACCTTGGAAAGTGCCTGCATGTTTCTTAGTAAGTTTTGAAAATAGGTTACCACTTAAAACAGGTTGAAAGTGAAGCTGAATGTACCTGCTTTAAGCTACCATCTGCTAGGATATAGAAAATATTTCTTTTGGTATATGTTTATGACTATTAATTGGAACCACTTTCTGCAGTGGAGGAATAAATTAAATGCGCTAAAAGGCGCTTAGAACTATGGGGGAAAGGGTTAAGTTTATTCCTGCTTGTTTGGAGCCTGGATGGTGTATAAGACTCAACTAAATATGGTTACACAACTGTTCTCTGGTAGTTCTACAGCTTCAGCTGTAATTGTGAAATATTCAAGATATCTCATAAAAATGAGTTGATCAATTTCCTCGGAGAATTGCCATACAATGTTTTTGATGTTGAACTCTTACCATGCTAGTGGTGAAACTATTATAACCTTTGCAAACAGTTTGGATCCTGATGAGACGCCGCATAATGCGGCGTCTCATCAGGATCCAAACTGTTTGACACCCTGTCCCTGTTTGGAAACCAAATTTAGAAAATTCTATTTTTAGAACAGTAGCATACGACAATGTTTGCAACCAAAAAATATACCCAGTGTGCTAAGAATTAATGACCCTTTCAATGCAGCATTTTCAAATAGACTCCCTCGTTTTTGGATAAATGACTAGTTTATATTGATTCTTTAGGGATGTTTTCCAAAAAAGTATGACAAATAGTGCAGACCCTGATCAGAGGGATCCCTGACAGCATCTCTGTATCTGATCTTGATCAAAACTGTTTTCAAATATGGTCTGTATTATCAATACCAGCTTACCTTTAGTGTTTAACCCATTACCCCATAAATACACCTTTTTACACCTTTAATTTATTCCTTCAAGAATATGGTTCCAATTTATACAATTATGAATATGTATAATAAGAAATATTTATTATATACTAGCAGACAGAAGCTTAAAGCAGGCTGAAAGTAAAGCAGAATGTGCCTTAAGGTACATTCTGCTTTACTTTCAACCTGCTATAAGTGGTCACCTATTTTCAATTCTTAAATCAGGCTATGGGGTAATGGGTTAAGGGGATCTGTTACAGATTAGCTGGAAGTTAGATAAATAATTTGGGTTCTGTGTATGGTTGTTGATGATTCATGACTGATAAGGTCTTCAATAGAAATTACAGACAAACCTATAATGTACAGCAACCATGGAACTGAAGGTATAGGAAGTATTCAACCCTTGCACTGCAAATCGACTTTCCAAATGAACATCCATGTTCTATAAGTTATATTAATTTAAAACTGCAAAAATTGTGTTTTTAACCTTTTTTCCGATTTTGATAGCCGACATTCTGTTCTACATTTTACCAAAATCTCCCAAACCAAACCAAACGCATTACACGGCTATCTGATCAATAAATCACACTTCATTAAGCACTCCGTAGTCCAGCCACGTGACCAGCTAGAGACGTTCTCCAGCTGCTGTTGCGTGATTTATGGGTTTCGCATGTTAAAATCATTATTGAATTATGATTGGTACATTTTATTAAGGGTGGAGCTAAGGAAAACCGCTTATTGGTTGAAACAAAAAGGACATAGTTGAACCCCGGGGGTATTCGCACTGTGTCAGACAGTCAAAATGACACGCTTATCAGTTAATTGACGTTTTCGGCACCTCCTTATTTTCAGACACGCGGCATGTTTGGACAATGATTGTGTTCGCGGTTGGGGTCCGATTTTCATGCGGTTTAAAGCAGATGAAAGGGTATTATCTTCTCGAGGGAACCCTGTCTCAGAATGTTGATGAGGTTCTCCAGCTGTTTACAACAAAGCATTACGTAATAGAAATCGACTTTAAACGGTAAAATAACTTTGATGTTACATAATAATAGTTGGAAGGGGAATTTTAAAAATCTGAGACAGGGATCCCTAGATATGTTACTGAAGTGTATTATGGGCAATTTTAAAGGCGTTGCAAATTAAGACGGCTTTGAAATCGCTGTTTGAATTTTTTTTAAATTTGTCTTATAAAATCGTAAAAATAAAAAAAAATTTTTAAAAAAGACATTTTGTGGTAAACATGAGTACCACTTAAACCAAATCATGATGATAAATAAGAAAAATCCGCTTACCGGTACAGCATCGAAACTATCAAGCTACCTTAACTCTTTCAACACCATAAATCTGTTTAAGATTTACTCATTACATTAATTTGCAAACAGTGTAGACCCAGATCAGAGATCTCCTATAGGAGTCACCTGATAAGGGTCTACACTGTTTGCCAGTTTAGATTTGATAATTGAAAAGATCCATAAGAGAACATAATAACCCACAAGAGTTATGTAGTGTTGAAAGAGTTACATACGGCCACTAAAAAGAAGAATAATTGGTGATATTTAAGGCAGGTGACACCTTCCTCTAAGCAGTCACCTGTCTTAAACACCTTACAATTAACACAATTATCTGGTCATAATAGAGTTACAGACTGAAAGTTTCTTTACTCTTTCCCTTTTCTATGCTTGTTTAATGTCTTTTAGTGCATTTACTTATTGATCCTCGGCGCATTCTGCTTTACTTTCAACCTGGCCACCTTGTATTCAAAACTAGACACTGGCTATGGTGAAATTGGTTGATAAAAGGTTTAGGCAGCAGGTTTCTTTGCTTCATCACTGAAATAATAATGACTGGTAAACAGTGGTTTTAACTGTATAATTGTCATTTTTGTAGCATTTGGGTATGAGGGCATTATGTTCTATTTTATTACAGAATTTATGGCATAAATTGGTAGTTATTGTTATGATGAAATTTTACCATTTTACAGCTGAATAATTCTGATGTCAGTACATGATGTTTACATCCATTCCAGTGCTGGAACCAAGTATACAAATCCTTTACAAACAGTGTAGACCCTGATCAGAGGGCTCCTGTAGGAACCAAGTATACAAATCCTTTACAAACAGTGTAGACCCTGATCACAGGGCTCCTGTAGGAACCAAGTATACAAATCCTTTACAAACAGTGTAGACCCTGATCACAGGGCTCCTGTAGGAACCAAGTATACAAATCCTTTACAAACAGTGTAGACCCTGATCACAGGGCTCCTGTAGGAACCAAGTATACAAATCCTTTACAGTATAGACCCTGATCACAGGGCTCCTGTAGGAACCAAGTATACAAATCCTTTACAAACAGTTTAGACCCTGATCACAGGGCTCCTGTAGGAACCAAGTATACAAATCCTTTACAAACAGTGTAGACCCTGATCACAGGGCTCCTGTAGGAACCAAGTATACAAATCCTTTACAAACAGTGTAGACCCTGATCACAGGGCTCCTGTAGGAACCAAGTATACAAATCCTTTACAAACAGTGTAGACCCTGATCACAGGGCTCCTGTAGGAACCAAGTATACAAATCCTTTACAAACAGTGTAGACCCTGATCACAGGGCTCCTGTAGGAACCAAGTATACAAATCCTTTACAAACAGTGTAGACCCTGATCACAGGGCTCCTGTAGGAACCAAGTATACAAATCCTTTACAAACAGTGTAGACCCTGATCACAGGGCTCCTGTAGGAACCAAGTATACAAATCCTTTACAAACAGTGTAGACCCTGATCACAGGGCTCCTGTAGGAACCAAGTATACAAATCCTTTACAGTGTAGACCCTGATCACAGGGCTCCTGTAGGAACCAAGTATACAAATCCTTTACAAACAGTGTAGACCCTGATCACAGGGCTCCTGTAGGAACCCTCTCATCAGGGTCTACACTGTTTTCGAATGTAATGTATATTTTAGATAATTAGGTTCATGGTGTTGAAAGAGTTAATAGTAACAAGAAATATCTTTAAAAAAGATATTCGGCGGAATGAGTGGTTGAACTAAGGCTATATAGATGAGTGTGCAAAATTGAATGAAATTGAGGTTTTCAAAGATTGAAAAGCAAAAAATAAAAGTATACAATTGAAACAGTAACTTTTATTTAAAATGCAAAACTATCATGTACAGAAATGCAAAACAAAACAATAATTTAACTCATATCCTATCTACTGGTAGGAGATCCTCACATTAATCTATTGTTCTATGTATCAAACTTCATTCATAGAGTTTCTTGAAACAAACTATAGCATACACAAAATGTACAGATACAACAGTCTGCTCTACTTCACTCTTGTAAATAATGATGAAACCACACAATTGTGTTTAACTCACTTGAGGCCATTTATATTTAATATTGCTTTTAATGTATGGTAAATGTGTACAAATAGTTAACAATTAAAACAAATTACAAAACACCTAGCTTCCTCTGTATTTCAGATGTCATCTTAAATTGCATCAGCCCCCAGTGTAGTAAACAGTCTGGTCTGTGTCTCTAAATTTTACACTCACAGCCATATCTGGGAAAACTGTAATTGGACATAGACCAGCCTACAGGGCTCCAGATAAGAGGGAGTAAACTAAACAAATCACATTTATTCACTCATTTCAGCACCAAACCCTATGGTGTTACCACTCATTTTGATTGTCTCAAAGAGACAATTCAAATATTTAGTGACACCACAGGGTTTAATGCACAAATAAAGATTTTAAGTTTTGAAATAATTCCCTTATCTGGAGCCCTGGCTACTATCCAATCAGACTATTCAGTTTCAACAGGTGCTCTCAAGTCTAAATTTCTGATCAAATATAATTGGTTGAAATGTGTGGCCAAACAGAAAGTGTGGCTAAATAGAAACCAGACAGCTCCGCCGAAAAAAGGACTAGAGTAAATTTGTAACTGGAATTGTCCACTTGAAAGTTCAGGGATCAATGAGTTAACCTATTACCCCATAAATATGCCTTTTTATGCCTATAATTTATTCCTCCACTGAAGAAAATAGTTCCTTTTATACAGTCATGAATATGTATCATAAGAAATATTTTTTTATTTTTTATATCCTAGCAGATTAAAGCTTAAAGCAGGCTGAAAATAAAGCAGAACACGCCTTAAGGTGCATTCTGCTTTACTTTCAACCTGCTTTAAGTAGTCACCTATCCTTAAAACTAGAAACAGGCCATGAGGTAATGGGTTAATAAGGTTAGCTTTATCATGACTTGACTGTATATATATTGTCTGTATGATATACTGAGGTATCTCAGGCAGATATCTTTCTTGAAGGAATATATAATTGCCTATATCCTTACAATATGATTGATATTTCTTCTTTAGGGGTCTTGGGACGGCTGGCTCCATTATCATCACCGTCTCGCTGCTGTAATATTTGAACAATAGGTCCTGTGTTTGATGAGAGATATTATGTTCCGAGAAATAATGGTGGTAGTATCTAATGGTATTAATTATTGTTCATTGCTGTCAGTCGTATAGACATCAGTCAGATTGCTGAAAGAGATTCCTAAGTGAAGTCGTAAAAGTGGAATATTATTCATCGGAATTAAGCAATTTGTAAAGATTGGAATATGAATGTCTAGAAAATAGTAGGGATTTGGGGTGGTTTTAGATTCAAAAGCTGAGGCATTAAAAGCACTATGACTTAATGACTGTCATTATTGCTTGATGTATGACACCCATAAACTCTTACAGTACCACTGTTATTCACTGATCAGTCAACGTAGAAGAATTGGACATCTTCCTATACTTGTGACTTCTCAATGCAGAACAAAAGTAATGCAGAAAGCTCCTTAAGGACCTTTCTGCATTACTTTTGTTCTGCATTAAGCTTCCATCTGTTTTAATTAACCCATTAAGCCATACTGACTCATATTGACACATTGCGCAATAGTCTCATACTGACTCGTTTTGACACACTTTAATCCACTAGCTTGTATTGAGATAAGCATTGATAGTTGTATATCGCTTATGAGTTAATGGCCCCACATCTCCAATGAATGACAATTTTACACAGATACAAATAATATTTATATATGGTCGATTTTTATGCCTACATTAACCCTTCACAAATTGTTTTCTGTTTTGAAGACATTCAGTAGCTACTTAAAGCAGGCTGAAAAGAAAGCAGTAATACTGCTTAGGCCTATCAATTCAGCTCACAATAGTGATGTTGACATGTAAAATTTGGGGAAAATCTTTTCTATGTTGTCATAAGATAATTAATGATATTACACAGTGTATTCAGGGTGTATTATTCCTAGTATCACAAAGTGCATATAGAATAACAAATATTAGCCATAGGATAATAAATGATAGTACAGGGTGTATTATTCCCAGTATCACATAGTGCATATAGAATAACAAACATGATCCATATGGTAATTAATGATAGCACAGGGTGTATTCAGGTTGTATAATTCCCAATATCACATAGTGCATAATATTATAGAATAAAAAACATTATCCATAAGATAATTAATGATAGTACAGGGTGTATTCAGGGTGTATCATTCCCAGTATCACAAAATGCATAATATTATAGAATAATAAACATTAGACAAGCCTGACACTATTGGAGATAGACAATGAAAGTTATTATGGAAGATACAGAATCTTTAAAAAATAATTGTCAATTGAGGTTGTTTTCATTAGACTATGGTAGTATGATAAAGGTACATGTAAGTGGGACGAACTAAATGTAACTGTTTGTTTTGGGTTTGTTATAAAAAGTAGTTGCTTAACCTATTACCCCATAGCCTGTTTCTAGTTTTGAAGAAATGTGACCACTTAATGCAGGTTGAAAGTAAAGCAGAATGCGCCTGAACTCTTTGAACCCTAGTCACACATATATGTGTCATTTGCAAACAGCATACCTGCGAGGAGTACACGTGTTCTGCTTTACTTACAGTCTGCTTTAAGCTAATATCTGCTAGAATAAGAAAATAATTCTTATGGTTCATATTCTTGACTGTATAAATTGGAACTATTTTCTTCAGTGGAGGAAAAAATAAAAGGTGTAAAAAGGCATATTTATGGGGTAATGGGTTAAAGCAAGTTGAATATCAAAAGCTGAAAGCTCCTTCAGTGGTCCATTTCTTCTGTATTCATTGGCCGATGAACTAAGCTTTAACTGTTATATCATAACAACTTTATCAAATTGGACAAAACTGCATCACTCTTTATCAATTCCCAACATTCGTGAGCTCTGCTTTAGACAAATCTATACTTCTTTTTATGTAAATTTTGTAACATGGCCTATATGGAGTCTGGCTCTAAATGTAAAATTTATTTTTTATTCGGCTAGAAAGACAAACCCCTTAACACCAACTGTGAAGGACATCAGTATAAACATCATTTGCAAACAGTGTAGACCCAGATCAGAGGACTCTCTTAACTGGATCGGTGCTGTTTGCCATAATTGAGATATTTTTGGAACAAACCCCTCGAGAGTCAATGTAGATTGGTCATCATTTAGAAAATAGAATAGTTCATCTGGAATATCATCAGTGTAAGGGTTAGAGTTTATGGCATGACCTATATGATGCTGGGGTCTGTCTTAACCCATTACCCAATAAATACGCCTTTTGACACCTTTCATTTATTCCTCCCCTGAAGAAAATAGTTCCTTTTTATAAGACATGAACATATACCATAGGTAATATTTTCTAGATCCTATCAGATAATAGGATAATAGGGTAATAGGTAATAAAAAAATAGGTTAAGAAATGTCCTACGACAAAAACAATCATAATATTATGTCAAAACTTAAAAAAAAATAAAAATAATAATAATAATAATAATCTTTTGACATCTTTTTGGAATCGTCTTTTCAAGATGATTTCAAAGAGGTGTCACAAGACAGGATTAGATGGAGAATATTTGATAATTGAGAATTTGATAATCTGACTTTGAACATTAAGAGGGACCCCCGGATATTGAAACTAAGACTAGTCCGAGACTCTCTGTTGAAAATCTGACCATTTGTTATGATATGTTGTATAATGGAACTAATAAAAATATCTATCTATATCATATTGTGCTTATTATTCATGAATTGTCTATTAATATATGATGATTTTGTATTAACAATATGACCCATACATATCATTAACCCCTTGAATACTAAACAAATGTCATCACTATGTTTTCATTATGCTTTCTGAAATCTCGTTATTGAGTTTTGGGTCAAAACTGTAATAGTTTTCACTGTTCTAGCATTCTAATATGAGCTATTTTTTAACATTAAACCCCCTCTATTAAGACCACTGCTTTACTGTCAACCTGCTTTAAAGGGACTCGCAACCGGATGGTGTACTTGTCAAAATAAAATAAAATACTAAAATAAAAGCAAATTTGTGGCATTATTTGGCTTCTGACATTAAAAAAATATGATCAGTCCAAAAAAAGTCTCAAGAATCGTCACCGAATCTTAGATTTTTAGATATTTTCCATCGTTTTTCTATACCGACTAGTAGACGGTATAGTTGTTGTTGCTTCTCTACACGGGCTCAGTTATAAACACGAGCCGAATTACGAAGTTGTGTGCACTTTCGATCGCTACACATTGAAATACGTTAAATCGATCCGAGATACACGGATAGTTCCGTGGTCCATTGGTCTAAGCGGTTTCCCCTATTTTGCCTTCTGTCCGCCAATGCCGGGCCCCGGGTTCGAATCCCACCAGAGACCAATATTTTTTTTTATTGAAATACATTTTTTTTAAACAGAATTTCTTATCCTAAACTAATTCTTTACCATTTATATAAGCGTTTGACACATATTTACAAATTACTATTTTTAATGCACCATCTGGTTGCGAGTCGCTTTAAGGGGTCACTTGTCTTCAAAACTAGAAACAGGCTATGGGGTAATATGTTAATGATGATGGGTATGCTTCTTTATTAAGTAAATGGTAGCTTAATTAAACTTAGATATGTAAGTGCATATTTATGTTTTCTTAATTAAAGCAGTGTAGACCGAGATCAGACAGCTCCTTAAGGCTGTCTGAGCTGAGTTGACACTGTTTTCTTATAAGATCTGTCTAACATGAGTATGCACTCTATTAATGAACATTTCCTTATTTCATAATTATGCCAATGTAATAGTACAGCTGATATAATTATGTTGACATTTGGATGAGTTTTACATATGAATATCTGGGATGAGAAGTACCAACCCTTTACCCAATAGCCTTTTTCTTCATTTTGAAGGGACATATTAGGTACATTCTGTTTTAATTTCAGACTGCTTTAAGCTACCTCTGCTTGGGAACTATTTTAAGGCGTAAAAAGGTGTTTTTATGTGGAAATGGGTTAAAACAGGTTTCACTGTATAGTAAAACCTCTCTAATACGACCACTAAAGTGTGTTAATTATCAGGTGTTTATGACAGATGACCGCTTAAAGCAAGGTGAAATTGAAACAGAAAGCTCCTTCTGGAGCTTTCTGTTTTACTGTCACCTTGCTTTAAGCTGTCGCCTGTCTTTTATACAATCAATTAACCTTCGTTTTTAAGGTCATATAATAGCAGGGCTCCAGATAAGGGGGGTAAAAACTAGAATCTTAATTTCTGTTTTAAACCTTATGGTGTCGATACTCAATAGAATTGTCTCTTCGAGACGATTCTAATGAGTAGTAACACCATAGGATTTGATACTGAAATAAGTGAGAAAATGTTTGATTTGTGCAGTTTACTCCCTCTTATATGGAGCCCTGTAATAGAGAGGTTTTACTGTAGTTTGCCATATTATGGATAATAGTTCTCATTACAACCCACTAGGATCAGTTCATTATTGTCTATGTGGCATTGATGTCTAAACAATTAGGAGGTAATTTGAAGGCTATTTAGAGATAAGTATTCTGTAATAGATATTGAAAGCAGAGATGGCCCTTTATGACCTTTATGCAACTACTTGTCATAATTGTGTCATTCAAAAGATGATGTATTGGCAGACATTCATGCAATCATGGAAGTATTTTTTAGAGTCTTAATTTACCTATTGCTTTTAGAAATGCCTTAAAGCTTAACGCAGGGTGACATTAAAGCAGAAAGCTCCTACAGGAGCTTTCTGCTTTAATGTCACCCTGCTTTTAGCAACCATCTGTCTCAAAAACAGAATCTAGCTTACTTCTGTGAGGTGCGTAATATTGTAGCTTTACTGTACATAAGCTGGTTTTGTTAGGTTTGGTATATCATTCCATTTTGCAAAATAGGTTGAGTTTTAATCAGGTGTTTGAAATACAGGCTATTGTCAAATAGAGCAAATAATTTAATGTTAATTAGGTCATATCCCATTTAACGCTTTATTGTTTAATGGACTTTACCGCAATTGAAATATGGCCAGTTTAGGTTGATTTTAGGGTGTGTGGGTTTTTTTTTTTCAGACAATATTTGAAGTGAAAACAGTGTATACCTTGATCAGGGTCTATATACTGGTTACTCATTCTGTGAGGTTCAAATGGTTCAATAGTGTGATTTATCTTTTCTTTAGAATTTTTACATGCCATCGTGTAATTATTTTGTATCTTTATGACCTTTGAAAACTACATTGTATCTTAATTGTGTTTGACTCAAAACCTTAGGAAGTATGTTATGGACTTTTCATCAAGTAAGGCATGTATTTTGTTTTTGTGGCAGATGACTGCCAAGTTATGGACTTTTCATCAATTAATTAAGGCATGTATTTTGTTTTTGTGGCAGATGACTGCCAAGTTATGGACTTCTCATCAATTTGTTTTTGTGGCAGATGACTGCCAAGTTATGGACTTCTCATCAATTAAGGCATTTATTAGCTCACCTGGCACGTAGTGCCAAGGTGAGCTATTTTGATCGTGCTCTGTCCGTCGTCCGTCGTCGTTCGTGCGTCGTTCCCCCGTTCGTTCGTCGTCAACAATTTCTTTAAACGACATCTCCTCCGAAACTACTGGATAGATTTTTACTAAACTTGGCCTGAATGATCCTTATATGGTCCTCTTTCAAATTTATTCAAACATTTCGGGTCCGTTGCATATCTAGGTCACAGGAGCTAAAAATAGATTTTTTCAATGAAAACTTAAAAAATCTTCTTGTATGAAACCACAGTACCCTGAGCTTAGATATTTGGCACAAAGCATTGTCTCTAGGTCCTCTATCAAGATTGTTCAAATTATGTCCCTGGGGTCAAAAATGACCCCGCCCCGGGGGTCGTAAATTTACATAGAGTTATATAGTGAAATCTTCAAACATCTTTTTCCCTGAAACTAATATGGCCAGAGCTTTAATATTTGGCATGGTGACACTTCTAGAAGCCTTTAACCAATATTGTTCAAATGGTTCCGGTGTCAGATCAAATTTGGACCCCCGTAAAAAATGGACCCGCGGGTCCATTTTTGATAGCGAAATATGGACCCCCCCTGTAAATTTTGGACCCCCCCCCAAAAAAGTTGGTAATGCTTCTCCCTAATGCAAAATATTGATAACTCCTATCTTGAGGTTGTTATGCCCTTAAAAAAAATTAAATAAAAAAAAAAAAAAAAAAAATAGTAACTTCAGGAAAGGAGTAAAACATTACTTAAACAAAACAACTAATGGAAAATAATTAAAATTGATGTGTAAATCAAATGACTTATGGGTTGGTTTTGAAATGGTAGGGGGGTCCAATTTTTACACCATCAAATTTGTCCCCCCTCTCCAATTGAAATAATTTGCAGCACATAGTAACCTCAGATTAGGAGAAAAACATCACTTAAACTTAACAAGTAATGGAAAAGAATTAAAGTTGATGTGCAAATCAAATGACTTATGGTTGGGTGTTGAAAAGGGAGGGGGGTCCATTTTTTACGCCATCAAATTTGGACCCCCCTCCCCCCTTCTCCAACCAAAATAATTTGCAGGGCATAGTAACTTCAGGAAAGGAGTAAAACATTACTTAAACAAAACAAATAATGGAAAAGAATTAAAATTGATGTGTAAATCAAATGACTTATGGTTGGGTGTTGCCAAGGGAGGGGGGGATCCAATTAAATTAAGGGCGTAAAAAGGCATATTTATTGGATACTGGGTTAAGCTACCATCTTCTAGGATACATAAAATATTTCTTATACAGTAAATGTTTGTGACTGTATAAAATGGAATTATTTTCTTCAATGTAAGAATACATTGTACAAAATGGAACTACTTTCTTCAGTGGAAGAATAAATTAAGGGCATAAAAAGGCATATTTAATGGGTAATTGGTTAAGCTACCATCTTCTAGGATACATAAAATATTTCCTATACAGTAAATGTTTGTGACTGTATAAAATGGAATTATTTTCTTCAATGTAAGAATACATTGTACAAAATGGAACTACATGTACTTTCTTCAGTGGAAGAATAATTTAAGGGCGTAAATAGGCATTTTTATTGGGTAATGGGTTAAGCTACCATCTTCTAGGATACATAAAATATTTCCTATACAGTAAATGTTTGTGACTGTATAAAATGGAAATATTTTCTTCAATGTAGGAATACATTGTACAAAAAGGAACTACTTTCTTCAGTGGAAGAATAAATTAAGGGCGTAAAAAGGTATATTTATTGGGTAATTGGTAAAGCTACCATCTTCTAGGAAACATGAAATATTTCCTATACAGTAAATGTTTGTGACTGAATAAATTGGGATTATTTTCTTCAGTGGAAGAATAAATTAAGGGCGTAAAAAGGCATATTTATTGAGTAATGGGTTAAAATATTCATTGGTTTCTTGTTTCTTAACTTTTTATTATGTTTTTTTATCATTCTAAATTTTTGCATGGGGGTTCCATTTTTTACAGGGGGGGTCCAAATTTGATAGCGAAATATGGACCCGCGGGTCCATATTTCGCTATCAAATTTGGACCCGGGTCCATTTTTTACGGGGGTCCAATTTTGATATGACACCGGTACGTTGCATATCTAGGTCACAGGAGCTAAAATAGATTTTTTCAATTCTTGTCTGAAACCACAGTACCCTGAGCTTACATTTTTGGCACAAAGCATCATCTTTAGGTCCTCTATCAAGATTGTTCAAATTATGCCACTGGGGTTAAAACTGCCAAGGCCCTAGGGGTTGCAGTTTTACATAGAGTTATGTAGTGACATATTCTTCTCTGAAACTACTATTGCAAGAGCTTTGATATTTAGTGTAGTGACACTTTAGATGTTCTTTACCAATATTGCTGAAATGGTTCGGGTCTGTTGCATATCTGGGTCATATTAGCTAAAAATAGATTTTTTTTCAATGAAAAGTCTTTTTGTCTGAAACCATCCATGTACAAAATATTTGACAGCACACTTAATTTTCAAGATTATGTCTCTGGGGTGAAAAGTGATCCCACCCCAGGTGTCATGTGACCCTTGTGTTGGTTTTTCCAGGTGAGCGATATTTAGGCCGCATGGGCCTCTTGTTTTGTTTTTGTGGCAGATGACTG
This sequence comes from Gari tellinella, assembly GCA_922989275.2. Taxonomy (NCBI): domain Eukaryota; kingdom Metazoa; phylum Mollusca; class Bivalvia; order Cardiida; family Psammobiidae; genus Gari; species Gari tellinella. The sequence goes on from OV277863.1 coordinate 72,470,994, forward strand.
CCAAGTTATGGACTTCTCATCAATTAAGGCATTTATTTTGTTTTTGTGGCAGATAACTGCCAAGTTATGGACTTCTCATCAATTAAGGCATGTATTTTGTTTTTGTGGCAGATGACTGCCAAGTTATGGACTTTTCATCAATTAAGGCATTTATTTTGTTTTTGTGGCAGATGACTGCCAAGTTATGGACTTTTCATCTATTAAGGCATTTATTTTGTTTTTGTGGCAGATGACTGCCAAAACCAAGATGAAAGTAATTTAAAGCATCATTAAGGAGCTTTAAGACTTTTGCTTTACTTTGATCCCCTTTAAGACACGCAGCCTATCTTCATCCATACCAGACCTCTCTAAACATATGGCACCTAATCTGAATCTAAAATGTTTTTCTTAACTCTTTCAAAACTAAGTAGCTCTTGTGGGTTATTAGGCTCCCTTGTGGATAATTTTAGTTGACAAAAACATGAACCAGTCTTCTTTGAATTCTTTGTAGTTTAATAAATACTGCTCTAAATTAGCAAACAGTGTAGACCCTGATCAGAGGGCTCCTATAGATCTACACTGTTTGCAAATTTCCAATAGGTCCATGGTGTTGAAAGAGTTAATTATAATATTAAGGTTTCTGAGTCTGTAAATTTAATTTGAAATATTTTAGTTTTCTAAAACAATGCTATACATGTCATGTAAAAGAAGGTCCATGCAATTATAGAAATGGCTAAGACAAATTGGAATGTATTAACTCATTCACACCTGAAACTTTTAATGGACAATTCCAATTTCAAAATATGTCTAGTCCATTATTGATTATTTCAGGGTTAATTTTAACAATGTATTTCAAAATGACAAGGAGCCCTCTGATCAGTGCATACACCGCTTGCATGGGACAAATGAAATCATCCCAGGTACACTGTTTGTGAATGATGAGTATACTTGTCGCTAGGGTTGAATGTTTTAATGAATTATATGGGCCTCCGTGGCCTAGTGGTTACAGTCACTGTGACTTACATCACTAAGCTCCTCATCGCTGTGGGTTCTAATCCCAGTCTAGGCATTCGGATTTTTCATGTGGGGAAGCCTTCCAGCTGGCTTGCAGAAGGTCGGTGGTTCTACCCAGTTGCCAATTTGTGCCTGAAACAGTGCATACAGAGCTTCTGGGGTCTTCATCCAACTGTAATTAGCTGGACATCGCGATATGACTAAAATACTGTTAAACGCGACGTTAAATCATAATATTAATAATAAATTAATGAATTCTAAGTGAGTTTGTTCATATTTTCAGGTATTTTTGTTGTTGGAGGTTAACACTGTACTGGTACTAGATGTGTTCACCGCCCTATCTGTGTGTCTGGGATAGCCACAGCTGATTATGGGACATGGTAGCAGCCAAGGTAGCCACGCCCAGCTCCTCTATCACATACTTCTGTGTGTCCTAGTGTCTGCAACTCTCGCCAACAAATATGTCTGGAAAACAGGTAATCTCAAGTTGTACTTATATTATACAATACAGTAACTCAGCATCTCATCTGGATTCAAATATTTTGTACTATTTGGCGCACAGATTGTGCACACACACTCCCAAAACAAAAGGAATGGATACAGTTACTCTGCATCTCATCTGGATTCAAATATTTTGTACTATTTGACGCACAAATTGCACTACCAAAACAAAAGGAATGGATACATACATTTGTTTAACCCATTTCCCCATAAGTACACCTTTATACACCTTGAATTTATTCTTCTACTGAAGAAAAATTTTGATCATTAGAAATATTTTCTATAATCTAACAGGTGGTATCTTAAAGCAAGCTGAAAATAAAGCCGAATGTGCCTTAAGGCACATTCTGCTTTATTTTCAACCTGCTTTAAGTAATCACCTGTTTCAAAAACTAGAAACAGGCAATGGGGTAATGGGTAAAAGAAACCCTTGTCCTGATCAAGACAAGTTGACAAGAAGATGATGGATATGTGAAAATGTCAACTGTACTACAGTCAGCCATAATTGTTTGATCTACTCTCTCATCTTTCTCTCTGTCTCTTTCTGTCTATCTCTCTGTTTCCGTCTGTCTCACTTGCAGCCTCTCTGTGTGTCTATCTGCTTGTCTACATTCTCAAACCCCTCATTTCTCTCTCTCTGTCTCCATCTCCTCTGTGTGTATATGTTTGTCTCTGCATCTCTCTCTCTTCTTGTCTATCTATCTCTGTCTCTCTCTCACTCTCCACTATATGTCTTTATTTTCACCCTGCTTTGGGCTGGAAAAGATTTGGGTATCTTATGGCAATCCTGCAGAAGAGAAGGGTTATAACACTGAGAGAACCATTTAAAATACTAAACATATATATATAAGTTTGCCAGTAGATTGATTGCACACTGGTTTCGGTTTAGTCGAACTTGCCTAAAGAAATGATCATTCACTCTACAGACAGATGCAGTACAAATATAAAGCAGAAAGCTCTGCTTGACATTTGTCCTGGATTAAGCTGTCACATGTTCCAATTAAGATACAGGTGACTTGAACTTGTTTTAAGCAGTTGCATAATACAAGTATGCAGGGCTCCAGATAAGAGGGAGTAAACTGACCAAATCCAACATTTTTTCACTCATTTTAGCACCAAATCCTATGGTGACACTACTCATTAGAATCGTCTCAATAGGGTTTTAAGCAGAAATAAAGACTTTAGTGTTTGAAACACTTTCCTTATCTGGAGCTCTGCAAGTATGACTGTATAGCATGGCAGTATCACAAGCCATTTTCTCCAGCAATGAGTGTGTCAGATCGAAGACCAGAGCTCTGTAAGGAAGATAAATACCCAATTTTGACCAGTCATTCATGGTCCCCTGTGTGTCTGTGTTATGACAACTTGACTACTTAATCCTTGCCATGCTGGGAACCAGAATAAGTATAATTTGCAAACATTGTAGACCCGGATCAGAGGTCCTGTTCATATGTCACGAGTTTATTTTGTTGGAATTTTGAATAATAGCACCCATATTGAGTGCCAAAACAGTTTGAATCTTGATGAAATGCATATTTACTTGGTGTTTGATTTGATTCAGAACTGTTCGGAAATGCAACTGCAGTTTGACTCACTCATTGTATCCTAGTGATGTCCTTTACAAGCAGTGTACCTATAAAGAGTACACTTGTCTTATATAAAGTGTACACCTCCTGGTCAGAGGCTTCCCATGGGTGATACAAGCCATCTGATCAGGGTGTGCACTGTTGCCATCTAGCAATATATTGTAAATATCAACCCTATAAATAGTAAACAAAAGAACTTTATATAGCCTTTACTCTTTCAACGCCATGGACCTGTTAAAAATATATTCATTGCATTTGCAAACATTGTAGACCCAGATCAGAGGGCTCCTACAGGAGCCCTCTGATCAGGGTCAACACTGTTTGCTAATTAAAATCAGTATTTATTACACTACCATGAATTCCAAGTAGATTAGTTCATGTTTTGATAACTAAAAAGATTAACAAGGCAACCTAATAACCCATGAGAGTCACATAGTGTTGAAAGAGTTAATTTGGAAACTGGACTTATAATATAATGTCTTGTCCATTTGAAGTTTCAGAGGTGGGCGAGTTAACCCCAGTTTGACTGTATTGTTGTCTATTGTTTATTGCTTGGTGCTGTATGGGTAGACAATAAGCATCATTCTCCGAGACTAACAAGAACTGACTATATATGATTATCCACACTCATCTGCCAATCAATACAATAAAACCTCTCAAATACAACCACCGGAATGTAGGCTTATTGATAGCAATTAAGACATGTGGCAGCTTAAAAAGCTGAGGAGCTCCTGGTATAGGATCCAGATGAAACTTCAAGTTATACTGTGTCTTGTTTAAATCCAAACTGTTTGCAACAGTAATCAGAAATTTGCCTACAGTGTGCAAAAGGTATGACATGAAAACAAATCCTTGCTTTATTAGCCAATTTAATATTTCAGCTGATAGAAATTATTTTAGGCATATATTCTTGATCAAGTTTAATTCCCTGTGGGAAGGTATTGAATTGTTTTGGAACTATTCCAGAATACTTTCTTGAATATTCATGAACAATTCTAGAAGTGGCCATTTAACATTCATTAACATTATGCAAAAATTCTAGAACTTGTATGATTTTAGAACCATTGTTTTAGAATTACAAAAGTTCTTGAACTCCTTTTGTAGAATATGTAAAGTAATTCTTGAAGCTCAAAAACAATTCTAGAAGTGGCTATTTAAAGTTCATGAATAATCTAAAATTCTTGAACACTTTTTTCAGGGGTTACTTTCAGCAGTATAATTTATATAGAACTGTAGACCTTTAATTTTTAAAAAAAACCCAACTATTTTTCAACTTGCTGCACAAAGTTTTGTTTACTTTGCCTACATATATCACAATGTTTGTGGATATATCATATTATATTGCCTCAGCCATTCTGGAGTCAAGTTTTCTTTTACAAATGTTGCTCTTTCATCATTGTTCCCAACAATCTATAGAATTCTATTAGGATAGAACAATCTTAATATCAATTCATATTTAAAAGATTAGTTGAAAGTTTGTTCATACAGTAAAACCTGTATTCTCACATAACTACCTCTGTTTTCTATAGCGAACACTGATCACGGATATCCTGGTCTCCAACATGTGTGAGATCACTTTTGATGACGTCACTCTAACGTCACTATGTATAAAGGCTTTAATTATGTCACTGGGATTAAAAAAAAAGCCTATTGCTTAAGAAAATAACTTAAAATCATTGGTTATGTGAGAAAAAGAATCTGTCACTCGTCAATGTTTAAGACAAGTTGATCTCAAACTCGCCAAGGCTCGCTTAATAACATTTCAATTCTAGCCTCTTGTCTTAAACATCGACTCATGACAGATCCTATAATTACATAGCTACACAACAGTATATTAACTCTTTCAACACAATGGACCTGTTTGAAATATAAATGTTACATTTGCAAACAGCGTAGACCAAGATCAGAGGGCTCCTATTGGATCCCTCTGAGCTTGGTCTACACTGTTTGCTAAATCATACACCAGTATATTATGTTAAACTACCCAGAATTCCAAGTAGACTGGTTCATGTTTTGGTAACTAAATCGATCCACAAGGGAACCTAATATCCTACAGTAGTTACTTGTGTTGAAAGAGTTAATTGGCAGCGCAACAGAAAAGTTGCAGCTTAATGTAGAGCAATTTAGGTAATGCAGAAAGCTCCTTAACACATTACGCCATAGCCTGTTGCTAGTTTTGAAAATAGGTGACCACTTAAAGCAGGTTGAAAGTAAAGCAGAATGCGCCTTAAAGCAGAATGCGCCTTAAGGCGCATTCTACTTCACTTTCAGCCTGCTTTAAGTCACTTTCTACCAGGATATAGAAAATATTTCTTATGGCAAATGTATAAATTGGAATTATTTTTAGCTCACCTGAGCTAGCTCATGGTGAGCTTTTGCAATCCTTGAATGTCCGGCGTCCGTCGTGCGGTGTGCGTCGTTCGTCGTCAACAATTTTAGTGTTTACACTCTAGAGGCCACAATATTTATCCAATCTTTCTCAAACTTGCTCACATTGTATATTACCATAAGAGTTTGAATGAGTTCGATTATGGTTGAAATCGGACTAATAGGTCAAGAGTTATCTACCTTTGAATTGCTGAAAATTCCATATTTAACAGTGTTTACACTCTAGAGGCAACAATATTTATCCAATCTTTCTCAAACTTGCTCATATTGTATATTACCATAAGAGTTCGAATGAGTTTAATTATGGTTGAAATCGGGCCAATAGGTCGAGAGTTATCTACCTTTGAATTGCTGAAAATGCCATATTTAACAGTGTTTACACTCTAGAGCCACAATTTTTTTCCAATCTTGCTCAAACTTGCCCAGATTGTATATTACCATATGAGTTTGGATGAGTTCGATTATGGTTGAAATCGGGCTAATAGGTCAAGAGTTATCTTCCTTTGAATTGCTGAAAATGCAATATTTAACAGTGTTTACACTGTAGAGGCCACAATTTTTATCCAATCTTTCTATAACTTGCTCAGATTGTATATTACCATATAGTGAGGCAGATAACCATAACAATTGTGCATTTTGTGATAAAAGCACCAAATTTTGAAATATAATAGTTCAACATATTCCAATCAAAATTAGATATTGAGCCATCGTGAATTTTCAAAATGGCGCCCACGGCAGCCATTTTCCAAAATGGCCGCCAACGACAATTTTACAAGAGTTAAATTTCTTATTTATGAGGTGTAAAATTATATCAATTGTAGCTAAATTTCATATGAAGCATACTTATGATGCAGGAAATATGCCTAGTGATTTTGGTTACGGTTCAATGAATTTTCATGGAGTTATGCCCCTTTACATACTTAGTATTTTACGGCTCAAACCGTTTTTCAGATGATAGCTTTACTTCTATTTGCCGTATTGAAACAAAATTCCATACTAAGATTTCTTATCATGCAGGAAACACACCTATTGATTTAGATTGTGGTCGAATGATTTTTATTGGAGTTATGCCCCTTTATATACATAGAATTTAAAAAAAAAAAGTTCTATAAAAGGTATAATTATCAAATTTCATAGTAAGCTTTCTCATCATACAGGTAAGTCACCTACTGATTTTGGTTAAGCTCTGATGGTTTTTATTGCAGTTATTCAACTTTACATACTTAGAATATTACAGCTCAAATGCAAACTGGTTTCTGAATGATAAATCTACTTCTGATTGCCTTATTGAAACCAAATTCCATACGTAGCTTTCATATTATACAGGAAAAACATTTATTGATTTTGGTTCTGGTTTGATGTCACGGGTGTATTATGTTACCGCTTGCGGTGGCACTTTTGCACTTGCACTGTCTGACGCAACCTATCTGGCATTTGCAGGAAACTTGACTGCCCTGCATCTGGTAGACGTGTCCAGAAGGGTTGATAGTTCCCCTCAGCTGTCTTAGACCAGTCCCATTTTCACGGTACTGATAGTAGTTCTGGGGCTGACACAAGCATTTGACCCCACACATGGCCACCTTGGTACACTGCTCTCTTAACGTGCTCCTCTAGGACAGTCTTCGTTGGGGGGTATCGATTCCACACTGTGCCTTGTCACAACAGCCTTTGTAGGGGGGTCGATTGCACATTGTGCCTTGTCACAACAGCCTTTGTAGGGGGGTCGATTGCACATTGTGCCTTGTCACAAATAACTTCTTTCTTGCCTTGTCTATATCTGCGCATGTTCTGGTTCGATCATAGAGCAGGATGACAAACCTATCAATGGTGGTCATTACCTCCAGGGCATGTCTGATGTAGCGGCCGACAGTTGTAATAGGTCATGTAGGAGTGCTGGACAGACAATACTGCCCATGCTGTCTTTTTTCCGTGGCCAACAAGGCTTCAAACGCTGTCACAGCCCGTCAAAGCATGGAACACTGGAAGTGCATGTGCCTTTTTGTGCCCTAGTCCAGCTGTGATTTCATGGGCTGCTATAAGTAACGGAAACTATTTCCAGTCCTGAACGCCAACCAAAGCTCATCTCCCTGCTGAAGACTTGGGCCACTGCCACGGCCAGTACCACAACATCAGTATCAATAGTTCTTATGATATTCCGGTGACCATATCTTGCTGCATGTTCCTCGTGTAATAGCATGCAACTATCAGCTTCATTTTGTGTGTGCACTGAACAACTGAATCCAGATCTGACAGTGTTGGGCTTTTGCATCATCTGTGACAACAATCTGCTTGTCTTCCTGTACAAACCAATTGAGCAGATCATCAGAAAGGAAGTGAAACAAATCTTTCTTATTACTATCGACTCTGAGAAAGTTCTGCCAATTCTTGGGTATTGCAGCAGCAGCTATCACACGGAAATGTGTCGTTTTTCCGTGATTTGCTCTTGTAGCAGCTTTTAAAAAATTCAAGTATGTAGCGGTCCCACACAAGATCAAGACGGGAAACATTTTCAAGCATTTGGCTGGGGACAAATATATCGCGGGCGTACTCATTAAAGGTATTTGCCGAAGTTGGTTTCAACATCTGAATAATGGCTGTTCCATCTAGTGAATGTGCTCAAGGCATGAAAGAAGATCACTCTTCAGCCCTCATACTTACCTGGGCATTACAATCACCTTCCTAGCACTACCCTTACAATGCCGAGCGCCAGGCAAGGGAGCTACCAGTACCGTTTTTATAATGGTCTTTGGTATGACCTGGCCGGGGATCGAACCAACAACCTCCCGCCTAGAAAGCGGACGCTCTACCAAAGAGCTATCGAGGCGGTAATACAATCTTGAAAAGAGCTTCTGTTCATGTCTTGTTTCAGATAAATTGGTTGCTACTTATCCTTTGACACTGTCCTCAAGGTTGGAGTACCACACACTATCAATTTATTTCGCGATATGATAATGTCAGCTGGTTTTGTTCTTTCTACAAGGCATTCTCTTCAAACTGCTGCTCTTCTGTCTGCTTCACCTTTTTGACCGCCTCAACAGCTGCAGGCCCAGTCATTTCTTTTGTGTCGAGCACAATCAGGACTCTGCTTTCCTCCTCAAAAGGGTTTCCAAAATGTTCAATGACACTGACCATAGAGCGGATATCTTTGGTAAACGCGACCTGAACACTTGCCATTTGATCGTGATTGTGTGTATCATTTGATGTCCTGTTTTGATCGGGCTGCTTCTGTTCCTGCTTACATCAAAAGCAGCTATACAGGATACATGGGCCGCCCTGAGAAATGAGTTGGCTGTACCCGGAGAGGATATGTTAGCTTGCACCAGGGTCTTGACCCAACTACTTCCCTGCAATCATCTTCAGGGCTGCCATCTCGATAATCGATATGCAAACCGCCAAACTTAATCACAAGCTTGTTTTCACCATATTTCTCTGGCTACTTCCACAGGATTTATTTAGCCCAGGCATAAAATGGCTGGTCAAATGTGGCAACAGCACATTGGCCAGAATTCAGGTGTTCCACAGCCGCAATAATAAGATCCAACGAATGCTTGATCATAGCCACAGTATGGACACTTTCATGAAAAAGCGGAAAAATAGCTGTGGTACACAATGCTTGAGTTCCTTGTGGCTGTTGATTTTCATGGAAGGCAGCCCATGAAGTACCGAACATATATCTTCCCGTGACTTGGTTTCTCACAACCTCTCTTGCATTATCAAGCCACTGGTACTTGTCCTTGGTATGCCGACTGAATTCGTCTCTTGTAAGGGATCTGTCCTCAGCCCACTGTATTTAATCCTAGTGCTGGAAGCTCTGTCCAGCGAGTTTCAGAACGGTGTTCCATGGGAACTCCTGTATGCCAATGACCTGGCTGTGATCACAGACTCACTGGAGGAGTGCGTTACATAGCTGAAGGCATGGAAGGACAGGATGGAAGGCAGGGGACTGAGAGTCAACATGAAGAAGACTAAGCTCATGATATTTGGTCTTGGGCTGGATCTTCTTCGAGACTCGGGGCATTTCCCTGTGCAGTTTGTAGAAGTGGAGTTGGAGTCAACTCAATTGAGTGTTCCCGGTACAATCTGTGAGAGCACAAGAAGTGCAGTGGCATCAAAGGAAGACTCACCATCAGTCCTGACTACGTATGTTCAAGATGCCGTGACCAGGCCCGGCCGATTGATGGAAGGCCAGCCATCCAGGTAGTTATTGATGGAACTCAGCTTGATGTTGACGCCAGCTTCTGCTACTTGGGAGACATGTTGTGTGCTAGTGGAGGCTGCGAGCTTGCCATCATCACCAGATGCTGCACTACTTGGGGGAAGTTTAACCCTTTGAACCCTAGTCCCGCATATAGGCGTGCTTTTCAAACAGTGTACATGTGAATAGTACACTTGTCCTATGCAAACAGTGACAACCCTGACCCGGAGCCCTCTGATCAGGGTCTTCACTGTTTGTCACAATGCCAAACATTGACAAAAACAACCCTTAAAAGTCAGAAATGGACTAGACTAAAATGGAAACTGGAATTGTCCATTTAAAGTTTCAGGGAGGAAAGAGATAAGAGCTCCTGCAAATTCTGACGTCAAAGCATGTCTCTCATAAAACCCGTGGTAAAGTGTACAATGCTTGTGTCCGCTCCGCCATGTTACATGGAAGTGAAATCTGGGCACCTTCTGCCTCGGACCTAAAGCGGCTCCGCAGGAATGACAGATCTATGATACACTGGATCTGTGGAGTCAACCGCAATGATGGGGTACATAATTATAGACATACTTCAAACAAGATTGGGGATACAGGACGTGACAGCGGCTCTGAGATCCTGACGTCTTAGATTGTATGGCCACGTCGTGCGTGCCACTTCAAGCACCAACTCAATCATGAGTATGGCCATTCCTGGCTCCAGAGGAAGAGGCAGACCAAGAAAGTCTTGGTCAGACTGCGTAAAGGCTGTCCTGAACATCTGCAGCCTTGCATGCATAGATCCAAATGACAGAGACGCATGGAGACTGGATGTTAGACACTCTAGCCACCTGCTGCCTACCCCAGTCCCTGGGACACCCGCAGTTATAAAATGAATTCAGGATCAAGTCAAGTCAAAGTTAGTGATTCTACCCTAGTTTCTGGGAACAGTGACATATTGACATTACTAGCGGGGGCCTCTGTGTAGGACTGTGGTACTCGACCAATGGAATTGCAGCACCCCATCTCTGGTCCACCGTGTCAGTCCCTTTACCATCAAATGAGGGATGTTGAAGCGGAGAGATGGCAGTACCATTGAAAAAATCTCTAGCTGATGTTGAACTTGGATTGTGGTCAATATTGTCAACAGCAGCAGTGGTAAACACTTGGCCACGCAACTGTGGAGGGCATACAACCTGCTCTCGTTGAAACTGCCTACTTTACGTGCCCGGGTAAACCCTTAAGCCCGATACACGGAATCCGCACATAACTTCCCATACGGCAGATTTGAGAACCGTTAGTCTGGCCCCTAGCACAGAACCTGTTCGGCTAGGGTAGCCCAAATAGGAGTAAACCTCCCGCCGGACCTTGTGATCAACAGGATACTTATAACCCCCACCACAAAAAAGTCGTCCTCATTGGGAGGTAAATTCATACAGGACAACTGGCCTGCGCAATTTTATTGCAGCCAGCAGTTAATGCCTGCTATGGCTGGAATTATGAAAATATGGTGGCCATCTTGAATTTTTATTTACACATACCGGCGGACATAGTCGATGGGTAAAGCGCTAAATTATGATGCTAGGGGTCGTGAGTTTGATCTTCCGCCAGACCAAGTCCTTCAGATGAGACTTTATAAACTAAGCCTTATTTTAAAGGTTCGATGTACAGTGCTTTACACTGGACATATAAAAGCATCAAATAACTCTATCGATAATAAGGGTAAATCATCACGCCCGGGTTCTCTGTATCCGCTCCCCTCTCTCTCTTGGGCGTCCAATTATCCCATAGATTTCCATATTATAATCATATAATTGTGGTTTATCATTTTAAGTAACTATGCTTTCAATACCATGGTGTACATACTGTTTATATGAGAATTAACCATAAAACACTTTATTTATTGGCGGCCATTTTGGAAAATGGTTGCCATGGTCACCATATTAAAAAATCATGATGGCTCAATATCTAATTTTGTTTGGAATATGTTGAACTATTAGACTTCCAAATTTGGTGCTTTTATCACAAAATGCACAATTGTTATAGAACTTTCAGTTAAGCTGCAGGACTAATAAGAATTCATATGAGTACGATTATAGTTGACATCGGGCCAATAGGTCGAGAGGTATCTACCTTTGAATTGCTGAAAATGCCATATTTATGGGTGTTTATACTCTTGAGGCCACAATTTTTATCCAATCTTTCTCAAACTTGCACAGATTGTAAATGACCATAAGAGTTCAAATGAGTACAATTATGGTTGAAATTGGACCTATAGGTCAAGAGTTATCTGCCCTTGAATTGCTGAAAATGCCATATCTAACATCGGTTACACTCTTGCAACTACAGTTTTCAATGGATTTTGACATGCACACAAAGTATATAGCTATAAGTTTTGAAGGAGTGCAATTGTTGAAATCTAATCATTGTGGCAATAGTTATCTGCCCTTGATATACTTTGAAATGCTAGAAAAGGCTTCATTTCAGTATTGTTTAGGCTCTTAAGTTACCTGCCCTTGATGTACTCTACTAGTATACTAGAATTATGAGGTTGTATGGGGGTACAAGAGGTGACAGCTGCCTTAGGCTCTAGGCGTCTTAGATGGTACGGACATGTCGTTCGATCCTCATCGTCAATAAAGTCCATCACCAATATGGAGGTTCAAAGCCCAATAGTGCGTGGGAGACCTTAAAGAAAGACATGGTCAGATTGTGTGAAGGCTGACATTAATGTATGCAACCTTGTTGATGTAAATCCACATGACAGAGCTGCTTGGAGATCATGTATCAGACAAACTAGCCGCCTGCTGCCTACCCCAGATGCTGGGACACCCGCAGCAGATGACAAATCAAATCAGGATTAAAGTAAAAAAAAAGTATTCCAAAATTGTTTACATGCTATACTACAAATTTGAATGGATTAAGATAAAACGGGTAAAACAGAAAGGTAAAGCTATCAGGCTTCAGTACAACAGGTGAGCGATATCAGGGCCTTCAGGCCCTCTTGTCTTCAGTGGAAGGATACATGAGAGGCGTAAAAAGGGGTATTTATGGGGTAACAGGTTAATACATAGAAGTCTCAGTATTCAAAACTCTTAATGCATCTTTATTCACAATTATAATATTGTTAAATTGAAAGCCATGGACAATATGGCCAAATTCTGACTGATTTTGACTTTTTAGCTCACCTGGCACGAAGTGCCAAGGTGAGCTTTTAGGATCGCTGGATGTCCGTCTGTCTGTCTGTCCGTCCACAATTGGTTGTGAACACTCTAGTGGCTACAAATTTCATCTGATCTTCATGAAACTTGATGACAATGTGGGTCATGTCGGGTCAAAAACTAGGTCACTAGGTCAAATCATAGAAAAACCTTGTGAACACTCTAGAGGCTACAAATTTCATTGGATCTGAATGAAACTTGGTCAGAATGTTTGCCTCATTGATATCTCGGTCAAGTTCGAATGTGGGTCATGTCCGGTCAAAAACTAGGTCACTAGGTCAAATCATAGAAAAACCTTGTGAACACTCTAGAGGCTACAACTCTCATTGGATCTTGATGAAACTTGGTCAGAATGTTTGACGCATTGATATCTAGGTCAAGTTTGAATATGGGTCATGTCCGGTCAAAAACTAGGTCACTAGGTCAAATCATTGGAAAATCTTGTTTACACTCTATAGGTTGATTGTGGGTATACATGTCCAGTCATAATCTAGGTCACTATAGGTCAAGTTTGCCATGGTGTACCAGGTGAGCGATTTAGGGCCATAGTGGCCCTTGTATTTATTATGTATTACTAAGCTTTTCTAATGCATTGATATGTGCTTTAAATTCAAAAGAAAATAGAATTCTAATAAAACCACATTTATTTCAATTGGTTAATGTTTTTGCTGGGATTTTCTGCTAAATCAATGGTCTCTTGAGAATTAAGATCTTCCTAACTATGCTTATGTTCAATGAGATACTGGTGCAGTGCAGTCTATATGTAAAGCAGCCCTTTTGTGACCAAGTGACTGCTTAACCCTTTACCCCATAGCCGGTTTCTAGTTTTGAAAATAGGTGACTACTTAAAGCAGGTTGAAAGTAAAGCAGAATGCGCCTTAAGGCGCATTCTGCTTTACTTTCAGCCTGCTTTAAGCTATCATCTGATAGAATATAGAAAATATTTCTTTTGCTACATATTCCTGACTGTATGAATTGGAACTATTTCCTTCAGTGGAGGAATAAATAAAAGTCATAAAAAGGCGTAATTGGTTAATGCAAGTTGAACATAACGCAGTCATACATAAATTTTCGGCTTTTCTTTTAGCAGCTAGTTTAGAGTCAGATGAGATGCCATCTCATGTCCATCCAAAGTAACACTATGGATTGTACTTCCATGGCAACAGTGAAAGAAATTTTGAGTTTTATAGAAAAGAGCAGTTTTCAATAAGATCGATAATATTCTTAAATCTTTCTATGCTGGAAAACTTTACATTGTTTATTTTGCAATTACACTGTTTATTTTGCAAACAGTGGATAACCTGGTGAGAGAGCGTTGTAAGGAGACCTTTGATCAGGGTCTACACTGTTTGGTTTCCTTTAATTTTTTCTGCAAAATAAATTTTAAAAACAGCCCTTATTTATAATCAACATAAATTTTGTCATTTTATTTTCAAAAGTAGCTTAAGCTAGACTAGCTAGTCCATATGAATAATTCAGCATAAAAAGTGTTAAAACGAGCTGTATATATTTTAAACTCGGCGGTGGAATCGTGATTATCTATGCAAACAGTTTGGATTCTGATGAGACACCACATAAAGTGGTGTCTCATCAGGATCCAAACTGTTTGACACTCTGACACTGTTAAAACAGAAAATTTGAAAATTCTAATTTTAGAACAGTAGCATACGGCGATTCTTGCAGACATAAAAATTACCCAGCATGCATAGAATTCAAAGTGACAACTTGTTCTAGCTGTAAGAGAAAACATAAAGTTGACAATTAAGACATGAATTGGTTGGTTGTGCAAACAGTAAATTCCTGTTTTGTCTTCTTTCATTTCTACTACATTGTTTACTTCATTCCAGTTTTGTCTACTCATTATTTCTTATTTGAATGCACTAATCCACTTAACCCAATTGTGCATAGTGTCCTATAAAAGGGACATAGACAAACAGTGTAGACTGATCAGAGCCTACACTGTTTGTCGATAGGAATTTCAATGTAAAAGCAAACGAAAAATTGAAATTTTAGACAAGGCACCCCTTAGATATATAAAAGGACTAATCCAATATATTAGCTTTTAAGAATCCACTAGGTGCAAATGGGTTAATGTAAGGACAGTTTTTTTTAACTTTTTGCAAACAGTTTAACCCTTTCCTCCCTGAAACTTTAAATGGACAAATCCAGTTTCCATTTTAGTCTTGTCCATTTCTGACTTCTAAGGGTTGTTTTGTCAAAGTTTGGCATTATGACAAACAGTGAAGACCCAGATCAGAGGGCTGGGTCTTCACTGTTTGCACAGGACAAGTAAACTATTCCCATGTACACTGTTTGAAAAGGATGCCAATATGCTGGACTAGGGTTCAAAGGGTTAAGATCAAGATTAGACACAAGAGTAACTCTCTGTCTGGTAAGAATCAAATCTTTTTGTTAGATTTAATATATATTTTCAGGTATATAATTAAAGCTGATTCTGTTTTGAACATATTGGATGTGAAATTTGATGACAGTGCAGATCAGGAAAACATACTAAATGATACATGTACTGTCACATTATACTGCCACTTATTATAACATTATACTGCCACTTACATTGAAACTGTCACATTATACTGCTACTTATTATAACATTATACTGCCACCTATAATATGCTGTCATTATATTATTCTGTCACTTATTGTAAGTCATACTCTACATCTCTTTTGATGGTGCTATGGTTAACCCTTTACCTTTGAATACAGGTGGCCACTTAAGTTGGTTGAAAGTAAAGCAGAATGCACCTTAACTCTTTCCTCCGTGAAACCTAAAATGAACAATCCCAGTTTCAATTTTAGTCTAGTACATTTCTGATTTTTAGCTCACCTGAGCTAGCTCAGGGTGAGCTTTTGCAATACTTGAATGTCCGTCGTCCGTCTTGCGTCGTTCGTCGTCAACAATTTTAGTGTTTACACTCTAGAGGCCACAATATTTATCCAATCTTTCTCAAACTTGCTCAGATTGTATATTATCATAAGAGTTCGAATGAGTTCGATTATGGTTGAAATCGGATCAATAGGTCAAGAGTTATCTACCTTTGAATTGCTGAAAATGCCATATTTAAGGGTGTTTACACTCTAGAGGCCACAATTTTTATCAAATCTATCTAAAACTTGCTCAGATTGTATATGACCATAAGTGTTCGGATGAGTTCGATTATAATTGAAATCTGATCAATAGCTTGAGAGTTATCTACCTTTGAATTGCTGAAAATGCCATATTTAACAGTGTTTACACTCTAGAGGCCACAATTTTTATCCAATCTATCTCAAACATCCTCAGATTGTATATTACCATAAGAGTTCAAATGAGTTCGATTATGGTTGAAATTTGACTAGTAGGTCAAGAGTAATCTACCTTTGAATTGCTGAAAATTCCATATTTAAGGGTGTTTACACTCTAGAGGCCACACTTTTTATCAAATCTATCTCAAACTTGCTCAGATGGTATATGACTATAAGCGTTCAGATGAGTTTGATTATAATTGAAATCTGATCAATAGGTTGAGAGTTATCTACCTTTGAGTTGCTGAAAATGCCATATTTAACAGTGTTTACACTCTAGAGGCCACAATTTTTATCCAATCTATCTCAAACATGCTCAGATTGTATATAATAATAAAAGTTCAGATGAGTTCGATTTTGGTTGTAATCAGACTACTAGGTTGAGAGTTATCTACCTTTGAAATGCTGAAATTGTCATATTTAAGGGTGTTTACTCTCCAGGGGTCACAATTTTTATCCAATCTATCTCAAACTTGCTCAGATTGTATATTACCATAAGAGTTCGATTGAGGTTCAATTATGATTGAAATCGGACCTATAGGTTGAGAGTTATCAACCTTTCAGTAAGATAAAGCTATCAAGCTTCAGTACAACAGGTGAGCGATATCAGGGCCTTCAGGCCCTCTTGTTAAGGGTTGTTTTGGTAAATGTTTTGCATTATGACAAACAGGGAATACCCAGATCAGGGGGCTCCGTAAGGAGCCCTCTTGATCTAGGTATTCACTGTTTGCACAGGACAAGTGCACTTTTCACATGTATACTGTTTGAAAAGGACGCCTATATGCGGGACTAGGGTTCAAAGGGTTAAAGCACATTCTGCTTTACTTTCAGCCTGCTATAAGCTACCATCTGCTCGAATACAGAAAATATTTCTTATTATACATATATTCATGACTGTATAAATTGGAACTCTTTTCTTAGTTAAATTAAAAGTGTAAGTTTACATTTATGGGGTAATAGGTTAAGCATCCATTTAACATAGAGATCATATCATAAAGAAGAGGAAGTTCAATACAGAACCTGTCTAATTGTCACGAGACGAGCACAGTTAATCTTTCCATGTCTATCGTCTAAGCTCATAACATCAATTATTGAACTTTGCAGACAAAAATGAATTGTCTCTACTCCTGTTAAGGCAGTCTTTACTTGCACTTTTCTTGATGCCACATATGTGCCTAAAGACGCCACTGCCTAAGAGAATCTCTTGATAAATACACTAGCAAAAAATTGTACTGATGGTGTAAAATATTGGTGGCAGCTTTACACCATTACACCATTAATACTCCTTTTTACGCCTTTAATTTATTCCTCCACTGAAGAAAATAAAGCCAATTTATTCAGTCAAGAATATGTACCATAAGAACTATTTTCTATATCGTAGTAGAATGTAGCTTAAAGCAGGCTGAAAGTAAAGCAGAATGCGCCTTAAGGCGCATTCTGCTTTACTTTCAACCTGCTTTAAGTAGTCGCCTATCTTCAAAACTAGGAACAGACTATGGGGAAAGTATATATGGGTTAAAGCAAGATTACTGTATATGCAGCACTTTCATATATTAAACTCTTTCACAACCAATGGCAATACCTTGAGCAAACAGTTTAGATTTAGCTCAGCCAGATCACTGTATCAAAATAAATCATGGTATCATTATTTGTTCCATCAAAATACCAGTAATAGAAATTTTGATAAAAAAATAATATTATAGACAACACATTTCAAGCAGATGATAATATACAGGTAAAATGTTGATTTGAATTTAGGAGGTTTTTCTGCACACATCATGTGAAGTAAATGACACACCCGGATGTAGAAAAGACTTTGATTTCATTCCAAGATTACTGAATTGTGCGATTAATCTAAAGAGACATGATCATTGAACAAGATTCCCAGATCTCTTGTGAACTATGAGTTTATTGATAAAATAACTAATGACATGTTGTTACAGGGACCCGTTTCATAAAACTTCGTACGACAAAAACGTTTGTAAGTCAAAACTTTAAAATACATTTAATTTCTGATTAGGGACCTGCGACAAGGGTCGTTTTAAGGAGGGAGTCGTTTTTGGGGCCCGTTGTAGGAAAGGAACGTTGTAGTAGCTTAACTGTAATGAGAGACCATCTATTTAAAATGACCATGTAGATCAAGCTGGAACTGGTCACTAATTACAGTACAGTAAAACCTCTCTATTACGTCCACTTAAGTATGTTAATTATAAGGTGTTTACGACAGGTGACTGCTAACAGCAAAGTGGTTGTAACCTTTCTTTACACCGTCACATGTCACTAATTACAGTACAGTAAAACCTCTATATTACGTCCACTTAAGTATGTTAATTATAAGGTGTTTACGACAGGTGACTGCTAACAGCAAAGTGGTTGTAACCTTTCTTTACACTGTCACATGTCACTAATTACAGTACAGTAACACCTCTCTATTACGTCCACTTAAGTATGTTAATGATAAGGTGTTTACGACAGGTGACTGCTAACAGCAAAGTGGTTGTAACCTTTCTTTACACTGTCACATGTCACTAATTACAGTACAGTAAAACCTCTCTATTACGTCCACTTAAGTATGTTAATTATAAGGTGTTTACGACAGGTGACTGCTAACAGCAAAGTGGTTGTAACCTTTCTTTACACTGTCACATGTCACTAATTACAGTACAGTAAAACCTCTCTATTACGTCCACTTAAGTATGTTAATTATAAGGTGTTTACGACAGGTGACTGCTAACAGCAAAGTGGTTGTAACCTTTCTTTACACTGTCACATGTCACTAATTACAGTACAGTAAAACCTCTCTATTACGTCCACTTAAGTATGTTAATTATAAGGTGTTTACGACAGGTGACTGCTAACAGCAAAGTGGTTGTAACCTTTCTTTACACTGTCACATGTCACTAATTACAGTACAGTAACACCTCTCTATTACGTCCACTTAAGTATGTTAATGATAAGGTGTTTACGACAGGTGACTGCTAACAGCAAAGTGGTTGTAACCTTTCTTTACACTGTCACATGTCACTAATTACAGTACAGTAAAACCTCTCTATTACGTCCACTTAAGTATGTTAATTATAAGGTGTTTACGACAGGTGACTGCTAACAGCAAAGTGGTTGTAACCTTTCTTTACACTGTCACATGTCTTTTATTCAATTAATTAGCATTCATTTTAGAGGTCGTAATAGAGCGGGTTTACAGAAGATGTTTAGATGGTAACTTAAAGCAGGCTGAAAGTAAAGCAGAATGTACTTTATTATGCTTTCTGATTTACTTTCAACTTGCTTTAAGTCTTCACCAGTCTTCAAAATTAGAAACAGGCTATGGAGCAACATGTTTTAGGTAAGCAAGTAAAATACTACATCACGGAGTGTCCTTTATGTAGTAAAGGTGTTGTAATGTACTTCTGTCGGAGAAGATGGTTTATGTATGATGTTAGACAGAGGAACATGTTGAAGTTCTTACGTCAACCTGTTGATCATTCTACCAGAACAGCAGCTTATTTTCACACTTGTTGATAATCTTTTGTTCCTGGGCCAACTCGTTGACCCTGAACCTGCAGTAATATCGCATGCTTCAAAATTGGTGCAATCAGGTTTAACCGTTTACTCCATTGCCTGTTTCTAGTTTTGAAGTCAGGTGACAACTTAAAGCAGGTTGAAAGTATAGCAGAATGCTCCTAAAGGAGCATTCTGCTTTACTTTCAACCTGCTTTAAGCTACCATCTGAAAGGATACTGGAAATGCCCTGTGTTTCTTCCTAGGATGGAACTACTTTTCTTAGTGGTAGAAATATTTCAGAGGCGTAAAAAGACATATTTATGGAGTAATGGGACAAAAAGCAAAATCCTGTTTCATGTTTTTTAAACTTTACTTTAAGTATCAAACAGTTTTGACCCTGATCAGATGCCAAATAAATTGGCATCTCATCAGGATCAAAACTGCTTGCAAAATGTTAATCAGATTATGCTTGGCTTATATATTATGGAGTTGGAAAATTAACATGTACAATAAGAAATATTATCCATAACCTAGCAGATGGTAGCTTAAAGTAGATTGAAAGTAAAGCAGACTGCACCTTTAGGGTTAAGTGGTTACCCGTCTTCAAAATTAGAAACAAGCTATATGAGATTGAGATGTCTATACAAACTGTTTGGATCTACTAATTTTTTAAATGTTTGCACACTTGTTTATATAAAAGCATGACCTGCAGTTTAAATAGGTTAGTTGTTTAGGCCTTGTACATGCACTGTAGTTTATTTGCATTAATATTTGGCATCCTTTCTGATACTTTGAGGCCTGAGGGCATTTGTTGGCAGCTTCAAACTTTGTTTGCACTCATAAACATTACAAATAGACTATGTATTTATATGAAGATATATTACAGAAAATGCCAACTTGCATGTTCAGTCATCATTGGGGTCCTGAACACAAGGTCAAGGCTACTACTCAAAATAAATCAACACTTTGCTCAAATATGCTCTTACCTTAAAGTTTTATAGCTCAGAAGCACAATCATGGCTCACGGCCAATGTGACTGTCACAGAAAAAGGTCTTAGTACCAATAAGAAAGTTCAGCATTATTTGAAAATATATTATGTATAACTGTTGGGTCAACTGTCTTTCTTATGAAACAATAAACTCGGGTCCAGTTGTTAACTCGTTTGCCACCACAGGCAACTAAAGACGACTTTGTGAGCAGAACGGATCCAGAATTTCAGACGCCCAGCAATGTGGTGTCTGATCAGGATCAGACATTTTTAGCACTTGTAACAATATTTCTTTCATGTCCAAGAATGCATTATCTCCCTTGGTCCACGAGAATTATCGGGCATCGCTTGATCATCTTAGCCTTGATAAGAAATCACGAATGCTTCGTTATCATTCGGCTGCCTCCTGAACACTGCCTCCGGACTCTTCTATTCACAGCGGGACCTCTGAAAGCCATTCGTGTATATCTGCTGATAAATTCGCGTTCTACAACAAATATACCCCGACCAGCATTATCGATCAAATCTTTCACTAGTATGTTACTCGTACATACTCACTTAACAAACGGCAGTATGAATTATGATCAGACTAAGTAATTTGTCTATACGTCAAGTTGCAAACTGTTTACCAATTGGATAAAAACTACTTGATAGCTAAAATGGTAAAAAACAGAATTAAAATAAAATTAAAACATACAATTTTCGAATTTCTTTTTAAGGAGTGATTTACACATATAAGAATAATATGATGGAAATGCGTAAATATGTTTCGAATAAGATATATTTGTATGAAAAACACAGAAAAAAACACAGAAAAAATGATTTTTTTCTGTTCTATTGCAAACAGTTTGGATCAAGATCAGACCGTCAACAAATATGTGTCGGAAATTACTCTGAAAACAATCTTGATTTGAGTGTTTTGTTTGAAAAACTTTGAAACTGGATGCAATTGTATAGGAAATAATGTCGTGTTCATTTTAGACTATCTATGTCGGATCATGATCCAAACTATTTGACACGGATTTTATCTGGGTAACTCGTGTCAAAGTTCAAGTTTCTGCTCCGGGATAGTAAAAAGGCCCCCCCCCCCCCCCCCCGGCAAAACTATCAGTATGACTGCAAAGGCGCTCCTTAACCCTTATCGTGCTAAGCGGGACTTGGCTTATATTCGCAAACAATCTGGATTCAGATCAGATGCCGCGTTACATAGCGGTTAAGTTATGACACTTTGTTTTGTTAACTCATTCAACCATAAAATTGTTAACTGACATGTTAATTTCCAATTAGGTCTAGTCCATTCTTTACTTTTTAGGGTTGATGTTAACAATATATTGCAAAATGGCAAACAGTGCATGCCCTGTTCAGATGACTTATGCTAGCATACCACAAGTGTACATTTAGAAATTCAAATTCAAATTAAGTACGCTGATTGTTATATATAGTGACAATGGGTTAATATGTTGTTATTGTTTTCTGATTGCTGATTGCCGACTTAATTCTGATCAGATCAGTTACTTGCTGTTTGATCTGGATATACATTGTTTGCTAATGTAATTCAAGTGGCATTCAGGAAAGCAATGGCCAGCCGTAAAGAAGAGTCGATTTCGAGTCTAATCTGGATCAAAACTGTTTGCAAATATAGCTGACTCTCTCTCCCTCTCTATATGAATGTATATATATCTACCCTTTCTGTGTCTCTCTTGGATCTGATCTGAATCCATACTGTTTGCAAATAGAACTCTAACTCTATGTCTCATCAGTCTCATCTCTCTCTTTCTCAGTATTTACTCTCTCCCTCTCTCTTGAATTACTTAAGGATCTGATCTGAATCTAGACTCATTCAAAATAGAACTGTGATATCTCTAAGAGTCTGGATTGTGTAAACTGTGTGTCTGTCGGCTAAAAGTATAAAGTCAAATTCGTCAAATCAAATTACCCAGGAAGCTTGTATAAAAGACTAACTTATGCCTTGCGGCAATTGTTTTTTATCACACATGGACATAAGCCCCTATAACACACAGCGGGAACCGCATCACAGCCCTGGAACCAAAAACGAGTATTACGAAAAATTACGACGTGATTTCACGGAAATAGCCGAACGTGGATAAAGGATTAAAAGACTAAGTCCGATTTCAGCAACACGACATTTGCCAATATTTAACTCAATTTGGAAGCAAAAAGACTTAATTCAAATTCAAAGTCAAAACGATTTTTGAATTGTTAAGAAAACAGTCTTTATCCTCATAACTGCTAAAATATTCGCAGATGTTACAGTGGAGAATCTGTTATTCTTTCCCGTTTAAACGCAAACGTACGCAAACGCAAAGCACTAAAACGTAGAAAATAACAACTTTTGGACAATTCTGATAATTCTTGTTTATCTTGGTGGCAAACAGTTTGGAGCCTGATCAGATGCCGGGTTACCCGGCGTCTGATCTGGCTCCAAACTGTTTGCACTGCAAATAATACGGAAAAAAAGCTTTGCTTTTTTTCCGTTCTTAAGTAATGCATGAATAAAACAAAGGTATTCCTATTCAATTCACATTCACTGACAGACATTGAAAAGTGTTTGATTTGCGCGTGCATAACTTCCCTAAAACTAAGCAACGATGCGACATGGGGGCTGACATGTTGGAAATAGTTAGGCCTAGGGAATCCAACAAATGCAGATAGCCCCTGGTTTTAAGCTCTCGATTCAAATTTTCGTTTTGTTAAATCAACTTATGATGTAATGAAGCAATAATTGATGAAGAAAGACGTTATTTACGTTGTTGTGATTGACCATCTAGGAACTACTTCGCCGAAGTACCGGTACTACTTTATGTACATGCGCGGGTCAGGGAGGTAATAACCTGGCCCTTCGCACCATTTTGGGTGAGTTCATTGCCATAGAGTGGGTGAGTCAATTTACTTAGTTACTGTACTCTTGAACAAGTCACGTTACATTGGAACCGAATAAAGCCCCGATTTAACACTTTGTGGGCTGTCGAATTATACTGCACCAAGATGGTTGACAAGACGCGGTACTATTGGGCCTAGTTGTAAATAAAAACTGAAACTGAACTTTGGATTGTACACAAACCTATGTTTTGATATGTAAACTCGACATAAATAAGAAATGTCTGAAAGAATGAGGAGCTAGAGACCACCAGTCGTTAAAGGTGTGTATAAGCGCCAAGGCTTCTGTGAAAGAAATGGAATTGTTTGATCCAAATTTGCGGAGAGTAATTGTAGCGTGTTCAATTGATCAATTACCCACCGACTGTTGCTGTAACAGCTGTTTAGGTTAGCAGTTTGTGCAGAGTGCATTACAGTAGAGAAAGCATTTTCTTTCCAAATAACCCCGGTTGCACTTTTATTTTCATTGCAAACAGTTTGGAGTCAGATCAGACGCCGGGTAACCCGTCGTCTGATCAGCCTCCAAACTGTTTGCCACTCAAATTAAAACTGGTAGTTGTCAAAAAGTTGTCATTTTCTGTATTGCATTGCGTTTGAACGGAAGAATAACGTGGAATGCCATGCCATTTTCGTAATCGAGCATATCTGAGGTCGTTGGTCGTGTCAATCTGGTATTAATTTTCCGCACCCGTCGCTAACTTTACCCTATACATGTTCTATCTGCGGAAGACGGCCGTCGATCCCAGGTACGGCGAGCATCTGCGCTCCGTTCCCCTGGGCCAGCGCTATCTGCCCTCGACTCCTGCAGTAGCTCGCCAGGCTGGTACGGCGTGCATCGCTTGGTTCCCCTGGGCCAGCGCTATATGCGGAAGACGGCCGTCGACACCCTCCCCGCAGTAGCTTGCTCTATTTTTGTTAAGTATAGTAAATTAAATGAAAACAGGATTTGTTTGCAAAATTCTATGCCCCCTTATGTGACAGGTCTCTAAATAACCATGGCCTTTGTCTGACATTACCCAACTTGTACTCAAGCTCAAAAGCTTTTTCAGTTGAGTACACATGCAGGTACATGTAAGCAAGTTCAACAAATTACAAAATAAAAAAAAAAAGATCTATCTTAAAATATTATCATCATTCTCATGAAAGAAGTTAATGCAATTCAACTGCCTTTTAAGATGGAATTTGACACTGGCTACATTTAAAATTCTTTACCCGTGTGAATCAAGCAGTAGATCCATCTCGTGCAAAATGTACCTTCTGCTTAATCATTTGATGTAGCCTGGTTACCTGTGTTTTCGCCACCCTTAGCTATATTTATCGCGCATGCGCCTATCTGATGTAACATTTCTTACTTGTTCACGGATCTAATTCTGAACTGAACCTTCAATAACACGCATATATACAAATAAAACTTGTGAAATAAATACAAAGTGTAAATAACTACCGTTTTCGAACGAGGTCATTGCTCTGGATCACCGGGATGCTTTCTTGTCAAATCGTCACCTCTGATTGGTCGTTCGATAATTAGGTCAATGTAGGCTCTGGCAGTATGTTAATATTGTTATAGGTTGTTTCATGAAATTTGAACATTTTTTAATGATTCTGAAATATTTAATTTAACTTTTACAACTTAACAATATAAAAGTAACAACGGACAACTAGAACATGTATTTTGATTGGAAACTTTTTGTGAATTATTGTTATTTTATCTGTTTCTTTCGCATTTTTGGCGCTTGAAATCTACCTGAGTGAAACTATCCTAGTATTCGGGGATCATCTGTAGTTTTCGGACATCCTCGGTAGCCTGCTCGTGACGGAATTCTAAGTTTTGCTTAGGTGGCGAATTGACAAGAAAGTGGTGATTTGACAAGAAGCAAGGATATACCCATCTGTAACCAGGACTAAACAATACTTATTGATGGAATAAAAATAGCTGACAACTTACAGCACAGTGAAACAATTAAAAGCAGAAAACATCTTTAAATGCTATCTGCTTTACTTTCATCTTTCTTTAAGTGACCACCTGCCTTATACAATAAATGATTACTGTAGCCTCAGTTGTGGCTACAGAGTTGTTTACTGAATTGCAAAACCTCATCCTTGGCAACTCTCAAGACCTTCACTCTTTGATTTATGTTGGTTGTTTATTGTGAAAACTTACACATATTTTTAAATTATTTCAACAGGGGCAATGGTAAAATGGTATGGATTGATCCCATGGATGCGTCAGATTGTATGGTACCACAACACAAAATGGATCATATAGCACCGATAGATGATGAGGGATGAAGAGATGAAGATGCTTTCAGGACAGCTGATTTCATCTAATCTCGTTGATTGTGATGAAGGGCATGGTAACATCACACTAACATGGTACCAGACCTTTCAAGGGGAATTCAACAGCCATACAATAGGTAAATTATTGCTTCTTTCATTAAAAAAATACATTAATTTAGAAAAAGTTAAAACTTCTACACCAGTCAGCTGAGGTTAGCCTTTATTGAAATTGCAACATGGTGAAAAAACATGCTACTCATCTGGGACTTGCAAACGGTTTGATACAGATAAGGCACCACTGATGCGGGGCCTGATCTGGATATACTCTGTTTGACACTCAGATTCTTATTCTGTTAGGTAAATTTTTTTTTTTTAGCTCACCTGGCACGAAGTGCCAAGGTGAGCTATTGTGATCGCCCTGTGTCCGTCGTCGTCCGTCCGTCGTCAAACTTTTTCTTTAAAGATCTTCTTCTTAGAAACCACTGGGCCAATTTCTTCAAAACTTCATAGGATTGTTCCTTGTAGGGTACTCTCTCAGATTTTTCAAATATAGGTCATCCAATTGAAAAAACTTTAAAAATCTTCTTGTCTGAAACCGCTGGTACGATTTGAAAGTAATTTCACACAAACGATCCATGGGTGTCGACCCTCTACCAGATTTCTTAAAATAATTTTGATATCTAAAAAACATGGCCGCCAGTGGGTGGGGCACATTTTCCTTATGTTACTTTTTAGTAAAAACTTTAAAAATCTTCTTCTGTGAAACTACTGGTCCAAATTGAAAATAATTTTACACAAATGATCCATTCATGACTCTCTACCTGATTTCTTAAAATCATTTTGTTATCTTTAAAATCATGGCCGCCAGTGGGTGGGGCAAGTTTTCCTTATATTTCTGTATAGAAAATCTTTAAAAATCTTTTTCTCTGAAACTATTGGTCTGATTTAAGAATCAAGTACTTGAACCAGATAAAAACTACCTTGGCAAACAGCGTAGACTGACCTTTAGATGACATCTACATGGCCTTGACATTTGTCTGACTTAACCCAAGTTGTACTTTTCTCAAGAGATTCTTTGGTGCACATGCCAAAATGAAGTCTATCACATGTAGTCATGTGACCAATGTTAAGTTCTGCCTATTTGGCCTTTAAAAGCTGAGTCTCCTTAAAATGCAAAATATTTTCTTACATTATGTTATAACTTAAAAGCGCCTACAAATAGTAAATAATTGAAAGAAAACATTTGAAAGACAAGTTAAAGGCAATGTGTGTGGTTGAAAAAATAAGATAGTAATGTGTACAGTCCTGACAGTAAAATTATTTTCATTTCAGTCCATGAAATCGGATTTATTATTACGAGTCAGGGCTCCACATAAGTTGAAGTAATCAGACCAAATGTAGCTTTTCTTTATGTCAGCACCAATGCCTATGGTGTTCCCCTTTATTAGAATTGTCTTGAAAACAGGATTCTAATAAGTAGTCACACCACTGGGTTTAATGTAGACATAAAGAATTTACTTTTCAGTTATCTGAAACCCTGTGTTAGTAGAACTATTCAACATTAATTTATCATCATGTTGATTTGGAACTTTAACTCCATTGATTGAATTCATACCAGACATGCTGAAAAATTCATGGGACAGTACAAATTAGCCAAAACCATGCCTTATTCACATGTTTCCATAAAGCCAAATAATACTTAACATTGCCTCCAAAATTCAGCCTATGCTTTATAAAGAATAGTTAAAGAATCTTCAACATAACCTCCTGCTTTCGCACAAGTAACTTTGCTAAAGCAGGAAATTGTGAGGGACCACTAGTGTCACTGTGTGGAATAAAATCTGCTTTTTGGTCAATATGTTAAGTTGTACAACAATAATAAAAGAAAACAACAACACACAAAGTCCTGCAATGTTTCAGACCTGTAGAGTGCCTTATACATAACAATCAATTATTTATGTACTATCTATTGCAGAATCATCACAACCAGTGCAATGTTTGGAATGTTTCCCTACCTGAAGTGGTAAACAATGAAGGCCAAGCATTAACCATGAGTATCCTATCCAAGATAGACTTTCAAACAGAGAGTCAGTGACTATGATGCAAATTAAAACTGACTTTTTTCAAGGGAGAACAACATAATTATGTGCTGAATTTGAGTAATAAATATATGAACTGATTAGAGCGGTGGATAAGTTGAAATGGATGGAAATTCCATGTCAGCACCAAATCCTATGGTGTAATTTAACTTATTATTAGAATTGTCTCTTTTAACCAATTCTGGTTTAAACAATACTTTATTCAAATAATAAAATGGATTGGACAACAGGCATTGCCTCACCAATTCTAATCACTAAATGAGTAGTCACACCATATGGTTTAATGCAGACATAAAGATTTAAGTTCTTGAAGTACTCCCCTTATTTGGAGCCCTGTGTCCATGTTAATTATTTTAAAGAAAAATTATGTTGTGTGATTTTTAGCTCACCTGAGCCAAAGGCTCAAGGTGAGCTATTGGGATGGCCCTGTGTCCGTTGTGCGTTGTGCTTTAAATGACATCTTCTCCTATACCGCTTGACAGAATTCAACCAAACTTTACAGAAATGTTCCTTGGGTCAAGCTCTTTCAAATTTGTTCAAAGAATAAAAAACAATGCAGAACTCTGGTTGCCATGGCAACCAAAGTGAAAAAATAAGGAAATCTTAAAAAATCTTCTTGTCAAAAACTGCAATGGTCAGAGCTTAGATATTTGGCACATAGCATCATCTACAGGTCCTCTATCAAGTTTGTTCAAATTATGCCCCTGGGGTCAAAATTGGCCCTGCCCCGGGGGTCACAGTTATACATAGAGTTATATAGTGAAATTTTCAAACGTCTTCTTCTCTGAAACTAATATGGCCAGAGCTTTGATATTTGGCATGGTTGCACTTCTAGATGACCTATACCAAAATTGTTCAAATGGTTCTGGTCGGTTGCATAACTAGGTCACAGGAGCTAAAAATTGATTTTTTCAATGGAAAAATCTTCTTGTCTTAATTAAACCCTAGTACCCTGATCTTAGATATTTGGCACATAGCATCATATACAGGTCCTCTATCAAGATTGTTCAAATTTAATAATGCCCCTCGGGTAAAAAATGACTCCTCCTGGACATAAACCATTATCTCCATTTTGTCAGCCATTCTCAGGTGAGCGAAATATGCCCCATGGGGCTCTTGTTTTTTACTGCTGTGTATTATCAGAACTGATGAAATAGAAAAAAAGCAAATTAAATATAAATTAAATATTTTTCCTGTTGTGTTTTTAAATAATTCCTAAAATCTTGGTGCAGTATAAGTGCCAGTAAAAAAAAAACAGAACCAAGAGAACCTTAATTTTAAAAAGATCTCATGTTTTTCTTTTTGTATGTGATATTTCACTCTCTGACACTTATTTTGAATATTGATGCCAACAATTGTTTCAGTTACAGTAAAGCATATCTATTAAAACCACTACATGAGGTCCAATTGTTGGTTTGCAAGACAACTTGTCAAGTGGCTGCATTATGCAAGATTATTTAGATAAAAGTAAAGCAGAAAGCCCCTTAGGTGCTTTCTGAATACTTTCACCTTGCTTTACTCCTTTCCTCTATAGCAAAAAGTGCAAATCTCCTATATCCAACTATGTCAAAAACACTGACTGCTTCAAGTAAGATGAAAGTAACTTTTTGCAGGGAGCTCCTGCCAGAGCTTTTTGCTTTACTTCTATCTTGCTTTGAAAATGTGTTTAAAATAGTCACTGGGTAGCAGGTACTCATTTGAAATCCTTATACTGAGGTGTAGGTAGAGGTGCTGGAGGCACTTCTGTGGAGGAAAGGGTAAAACTTTTGCCTGTCTTTAAAACACAGCAAATAGTTAAATCATAAGTGATTGAAATAAGAGCTGTTTTGGTGTTATTGATTTATCCAAATGAACAGTCTTTTATGGTATTCAATACAAGTTGCATCGTTAAAGCAAAATGAAAGTAAAACAGAAATGTCTTACCTGAGCATTCTGATTTACTTTTGATTTTGCCTTTAGCAATACACTGCATTACACAGTTTAATACAGGGACAAGTGGTTTTTGATTTGGGCAGGTGATATTTGCATCAAAACTGAGAAATGATGAATTTATACCTGTGTTTTATCTTGGCATGAAAACACGTGCAGGATTTGAGATGCGTAGTAATTAAATAACGAGGCCGATTTATGTCACCGGATTGGACTAGTGTTCTAGTCTCTGATAATCTGACAATTTGATAAGACTATGATAGGCTATATTTGCATCACTGACATCTCATTACAATTAATTAAATTAATTGTACTGCAACAGAATGCAAGTTTTGCCCACACAGTATTACTGTATTTCGGTTTCATTTTTATGCCCCCGCACAACTTAGTCGGGGGCATATCGTTTTTGGTATGTCTGTCTGTTTGTCTGTGCACAACTTTAACCTTGGCCGTAACTTTTGAACAACATGGAATAGAGACTTTATATCTGTTGTGTGTACTCACCTCAAGAAGCTTTTGAGGTCAGTACAACTCGGGTCATGTCTGGCAAAGGTCAACGTCATTTAGAGGTAAAATCGGGTGAAAAGGGAGATAACTCATCCTGTATTACTTCATGTGAATAGGAAGGGAGATAACTCATCCTAGCTGGCCATAACTCTTTGATCATGTGATCATTTCTTAATTTAGAAATAAGTCCTCAATAGGACATTTGACAAACCTTGTTATGACGATGACGTCATGACATCAATATAATGTAATGATCTTACGGTGATGATGCATTTGAATAAGCTAGAAAAAGCTTGTTTCTTTGTACATTTTAACACAACAACAACAAGGAGTACAATTATAACCTGCTGTATGATTTTACTTGGAAACCAAATGAATACATTGCAGAAAACCTCAGGGGCATTTCTCACTTTCTGTGACACCATTCTTGTTGTCATCAATTGTTTTATTAGCTCACCTGAGCCAAAGGCTCAATGTGAGCTATTGGGATGGCCCTGTGTCCGTCGTCGTCCGTCGTCGTTAACAATTGCTTCAAATGACATCTCCTCCTCAGATTTCAACCAAACTTTACAGAAATGTTCCTTGGGTCAAGCTCTTTCAAATTTGTTCAAAGAATTAAAAACAATGCAGATGGCAAACAAAGTGAAAAAATAAGGAACTCTTTAAAAATCTTCTTGTCAAAATCTGCAAGGGCCAGAGCTTAGATATTTGGCACATAGCATGATCTACAGATCCTTTATCAAGTTTGTTCAAATTATGCCCCTGGGGTCAAAATTAGCCCCGCCCCGGGGGTCACAGTTTTGCATAGTGTTATATAGTGAAAAGTTCAAACGTCTTCTTCTCTGACACTAATATGGCCAGAGCTTTGATATTCGGCATGGTGACAGTTCTAGATGTCCTTTACCTATTTTGTACAAATTGTTCCAGTCGGTTGCATAATTAGGTCACATGAGCTATACATAGATTTTTCAATGGAAACTTAAAAAAATCTTCTTATCTAAAAGCCTAATACTCTTATCTTAGATATTTGGCACATAGCATCATCTTCAAGTCCTCTATCAATATTGTTCAAATTATGCCCTGGTTAAATATGACCCCGTCCTGGACATAAATCATTATCTCTGTTTTGTCAGCTTTTCTCAGGTGAGCGAAATATGCCCCATGGGGCTCTTGTTAGTTCATCCGAGACTTTTAAAGTGAACTAGATCTATAGTGATCAGTAGATGTCTGTTGTCCGTCAACATTTGGTTTGGTACACGCTAGCGACCATAGATCTACCCCTATCAAGTTCATATTTGCTCAGGATTTTCATCTTGAAGAGTTGTAGCTTCACTTTGAATATGGGTCATATGGGGTCAAAAAGCAGGTCACAATGTCATATCTTAGATAATACTTATAAAGACTCTAGGTAAAAGTACCACTATATTGTCAAAATCAGGAAGCATTGAGTTTTACTTATTAGTACAATTTTGCTTTTTTTCCGTCCATAGGCAAAGCCTAAATACATATTAGTTTTAGCGTAAACGCGTTTATCGGGAAAGAATAACAGATTCTCCACTGTAATAGGATATGCTTTATTCGCGTTCAAATCAGCAAAGTACACGCTTTCACCCTTTTTAGCTCACCTGGCACGAAGTGCCAAGGTGAGCTTTTCGGATCGCTGAATGTCTGTCGTCCATCGTCCGTCCGAGCGCATGAAAGGTCCTTTGTTGGGTAGGGAGAACAATAGATTCCATTCATTCCGTGATTGCCCTATTGTTATTGTTGGGTATATTAGTGTACTGTTGGGTACTTTTAAACAAAAAATATACCAAACAAATGTCCAACTGTGAGAACCTCCGTTCACAATTGTTCGTTAACACTCTAGCGGCTACAAATTTCATCCGATCTTCATGAAACTTCATGACAATGTTTGTCTTGATGAAATCTAGGTCAAGTTCGAATGTGGGTCATGTCCGGTCAAAAACTAGGTCACTAGGTCAAATCATAGAAAAACCTTGTTAACACTCTAGAGGCTACAAATCTCAATGGATCTTAATGAAACTTGGTCAGAATGTTTGCCTAATTGATATCTAGGTCAAGTTAGAATGTGGGTCATGTCCGGTCAAAAACTAGGTCACTAGGTCAAATCATAGAAAAACCTTGTTAACACTCTAGAAGCTACAAATCTCAACGGATCTTAATGAAACTTATTCAGAATGTTTGCCTCATTGATATCTAGGTCAAGTTTGAATGTGGGTCATGTCCGGTCAAAAACTAGGTCACTAGGTCAAATCATAGAAAAACCTCGTTAACACTCTAGAGGCTACAAATCTCAATGGATCTTAATGAAACTTGGTCAGAATGTTTGCCTCATTGATATCTAGGTCAAGTTAGAATGTGGGTCATGTCAGGTCAAAAACTAGGTCACTAGGTCAAATCATAGAAAAACATCGTTAACACTCTAGAGGCTACAAATCTCAATGGATCTTAATGAAACTTGGTCAGAATGTTTGCCTCATTGATATCTAGGTCAATTTAGAATGTGGGTCATGTCCGGTCAAAAACTAGGTCACTAGGTCAAATCATAGAAAAACCTTGTTAACACTCTAGAGGCTACAAATCTCAATGGATCTTAATGAAACTTGGTCAGAATGTTTGCCTAATTGATATCTAGGTCAAGGTAGAATGTGGGTCATGTCCTGTCAAAAACTAGGTCACTAGGTCAAATCATAGAAAAACCTTGTTAACACTCTAGAAGCTACAAATCTCAACAGATCTTAATGAAACTTATTCAGAATGTTTGCGTCATTGATATCTAGGTCAAGTTCGAATGTGGGTCATGTCAGGTCAAAAACTAGGTCACTAGGTCAAATCATAGAAAAACCTCGTTAACACTCTAGAGGCTACAAATCTCAATGGATCTTAATGAAACTTGGTCAGAATGTTAACCTCATTTATATCTAGGTCAAGTTCGAATGTGGGTCATGTCCGGTCAAAAACTAGGTCACTAGGTCAAATCATAGAAAAACCTTGTTAACACTCTAGAAGCTACAAATCTCAATGGATCTTAATGAAACTTGGTCAGAATGTTTGCCTCATCGATATCTAGGTCATGTTAGAATGTGGGTCATGTCAGGTCAAAAACTAGGTCACTAGGTCAAATCATAGAAAAACCTCGTTAACACTGTAGAGGCTACAAATCTCAATGGATCTTAATGAAACTTGGTCAGAATGTTTGCCTAATTGATATCTAGGTCAAGTTCGAATGTGGGTCATGTCCGGTCAAAAACTAGGTCACTAGGTCAAATCATAGAAAAACCTTGTTAACACTCTAGAAGCTACAAATCTCAATGGATCTTAATGAAACTTGGTCAGAATGTTTGCCTCATTGATATCTAGGTCAAATTTGAATGTGGGTCATGTCCGGTCAAAAACTAGGTCACTAGGTCAAATCATAGAAAAACCTTGTTAACACTCTAGAGGCTACAAATCTCAATGGATCTTAATGAAACTTAGTCAGAATGTTTGTCTTGATGAAATCTAGGTCAAGTTAGAATGTGGGTCATATCCGGTCAACAACTAGGTCACTAGGTCAAATCATAGAAAAATCTTGTTTACACTCTTGATTAGGGGTCATGTCCAGTCATAATCTAGGTCACTATAGGTCAAGTTTGCCATGGTGTACCAGGTGAGCGATTTAGGGCCATAGTGGCCCTTGTTTACTATATGTTTAATGTGTCCGACACGTACCTTTTTCAAATCAAAATGGAAGCAAAAAGTCATTAAAATAGAAAATTAAAGTTTACACCATGAGAAACAGAAGAAAATAAAGTTTATAGCTATAACTGCTAAAATATTGTCAGATATATTAAACACCTTAAAATATGAGTTTTAGAATTATTCCCTTATATCTTCTATATAGGGCAGTCAGCCGGGAAATTGATCGATCTCAATTTTATCGGCTTTTTGCAAGGGGGATAACCCACTTGATTAAGCCAGTCAAAATGGACTGAAAGTTGGGTATGAGTCAAATCTTAAAATAAAAAATTTGCAGAAAAGATGGAAATTTAATTTACAAGTGAGACCCTTTTAAATTTCTTGTGCAATTTGATTTGATTCTGCTTGTTATGATTAATAATATTTTGGTATTTTGTGATATCCAGCTTATTTCAGGTGCAGGAATATCCCAAACAACCATTAACCCATTTCCCCATAGCCTGTTTCTAGTTTTGAAAACACATGACCACTTAAAGCAGGTTGAAAGTAAAGCAGAATGTGCCTTAAGCTAACATCTGCTAGGATATAGATAATATTTCTTATAAAACATATCCATGACTGTATAAATTGGTACATTTTCTTCAGTGGAGGAAAAAAGAAAAGGTATAAAAAGGTGTATTTATGGGGTGAAGGGTTAACACCATTTTAGATACAAATTGGCAACTGGGTAGAGCAGGTTGTAACTCTTGTGTTACTTACCGTGGAAAAGAAGTTATTCTGTCCCAGTGTTTAAACAAAACTAAAAATAAACATTAAACACGGTTTCAGGCACAAATTGGCAACTGGGTAGAGCCACCTTTTCCTGCGAAAAATATGGTGACGGGTTATAACTTCTCTTCAGTGATAGCTCAAGTTTTGATTGAATGTGTAACTAATTAACTTGGATTAGTGTAGAAGACTGATGGCAGGTTGTAACTCTTGTGTTACTTACTGTGGAAAAAACGTAATTCTTTCCCCGGTTTAAACGAAACTAAACGTAAAGACAATACAATTTAATATAGAAAATGACAACTTTTTTAACATTCTGATAGACTAGCAAACTGTTTTGAGCGAGATCAGATACCGGATATCTGGCGTCTGATCTGGCTCCAAACTGCTTGCAATGGAAATGTTTGTTTAACCCTTTGCCTGCCACTCACGACTATAGCTCCATATGCAAACAGCTTGGATCCGGATGAGACGCCGAGTAACTCGGCGTCTCATCCGGATCCAAGCTGTTTGACACTCGGACAACATTTTCAGCAATTTTGAGCAACTTTGAAGCACTTTGAAACTTGAAGCAGACGAGAAATATAGCAGACGACAATTTATTTGGCGGGCTAAGGGTTAAGTACGATAGTATTTATTGGGCAAAACTACTGTCTTTCCCATTGTACCTTAGAGGTGTTAACCCTTTTAACACTCGGTAATTGTCGTCTGCTGAAATTGTCGTCTGCTAAATTTCTTAAATTGAATCAATCTTTTTTTTAAATTTACATAAATGTAATCCAAGTGACAAACTAACGTGGGGTCTGATCTGGATATAAACTGTTTGCATTTAGGTTTTGAATACTGGTTTACAGTAATGAAAAGGTTAAACGCATTCTTCCTTGCCTTGGGTACTGTTACATACATTATATCTTTTCTCTTTCTGTAATTAACCTGGGAACTTGTTACATACTTAACCCATAACTCTTTCCATGCTAGCGGGCGAATATATCCTACAGTGATTACCTTTGCAAACAGTTTGGATCCAGATGAGACGCCGCGTAACGCAGCGTCTCATCAGGATCCAAACTGTTTGACACTTTGACCAGGCTGTTTTGAAAAGAAATTTTGAAAATTCTGTTATTAGAATAGTAGCAAACGACAATCGTTGCAGACGAATAAATGACCCAGCATGCAAAGATTTAAAACACTGAATAATTGTCGTCTGCCGAACATGTTGTCTGCTAGAAATGTTGTCTGTTCCAATAATGACATTGGCATAATTATATAACATCTCTGTTGCTGTTTCGAAGAAGGATTTACATCCACTCAACCGGGGGATGTGGTCCAGTGGTAACATGCTCAACTATGATACGAGGGGTCAAGAGTTTGATCCTTCGCCGCACCAAGTCCTTCGGATGAGACTTTATCAACCGAGGTCTGATGTATCGGTGCTTTAGACTTGGCATTAAAAAACCAGTGGTGGTTCTTAGCAAGTTGCCCATTTGTGCCTAAAACAGTGCATAAAGGGTTTCTGGTCTCTTTCGCTGGATGTTGTGATACGTCTATAACATCATTCTCATCTCGTATGTGACTGCTTAATGCAAACCTCTACAGACAAGTGAATTTTAATGTGGAACAAAAGAAAGCAGAAAGCTTGTAATTGTAGCAACTTCTGCATTTATCTACTTTTATTTGAAACTGCATACTCAAGTGGCCTTTTAACCAATTACTCCATACATGCACCCTTTTACCCCTTTAATTTATTCCTCCAATGAAGAAAATAATTCCTATTTATACAGTCGTGAATATTTAGGATAAGAAATATTTTAAATATCCTAGCAGATGGTAGCTTACAACAGGATGAAAGTAAAGCAGAATGAGCGCTTAAGGGGCATTCTGCTTTACTTTCATTCTGTTTTAAGTGGTCACCGATTTTCAAAACTAGAAACAAGATATGGGTTAAGGATTTAAACAAGTCTTGAGCCACACAGAAATCACAATCAGATTTAATGATGTAAATGTTGATCATCATCTAATGATTATCAATGATTAAAGCCATTGAATCTTAACTCATGTATTTCCAAAGCTGTAATAAATAGTTGACAGTGACATTTTGAAGTCTTTCGGCGCCGATCTTTCAATGATTTTATGGAACATTGATTGGATTAGCTCTTTACAGGCCCACAAAGAAATTTTAAAATTGTTGATAACATTATTTGCAAACAGTTTTGATCCAGATCAGGGCCCACACGTGGGCCCTGATCTGGATCAAAACTGTTTGCAAATCAGATTCTTGCAGTTCTGGGATTGGAAATTATTTTTTTTACTAAGATTTTGAGGCTGGCATAATAATACATGAAAATAGTGTAGCATGTGAATTGTTAATGCTAGTGGGATAATGTGGTGAATTTAAGTGGTGGATGATGAGGACCTAGGGACTCCGCTGTGACCTTGCTGCATTGATGTGATGTCAATTTCTATTCCATCAGCCAGTTAGTCAATCAATCAGTTGGCCATTATAACTAGGAGCAATATCATTAATCCATTTGTGCCTGGAAAAATTCAATGATTTCTCCCATTGGGATTTTTTTGAAGATTTTATTTTAAATGCATACCGACCTTGATATTTATCTCAGGAGTTTGCTTAACCTATTACCCAATAGCCTGTTTCTAGTTTTGGGTGAGCACTTATAGCAGGCTCAAAGTAAAGCACTAAAGCAGAATGCTCTTTACTTTCAACCTGCTTTAAGCTACAATCTAAATCCTTTCTGTGTTTTATGTTCGGGACTTCCTAGGTGGGGACTGCTTTGCCAAGTGTAGAAATAGTAAGAGGCATAAACAAGTTTACCTGAAAGAGCTCTCTGAGCTCTCTGTTTGTCATGCTTTAGACTGTTTTGGAAACAAACTGCTGGAGAGTAAATATAAATTGACCATCATAGTTCTGAAAATGGA
This sequence comes from Gari tellinella, assembly GCA_922989275.2. NCBI lineage: Eukaryota > Metazoa > Mollusca > Bivalvia > Cardiida > Psammobiidae > Gari > Gari tellinella. The sequence goes on from OV277863.1 coordinate 72,508,764, forward strand.
AGAGTCTGTTTGGAAAGTTACAGGGTTCCAGATAAGAGGGAGTATTAACTAAACAAATCCAACATTTTCTCACTCATTTCAGCACCAAGTCCTATGGTGTTACTACTCATTAAAATTGTCTCAAAGAGACGGTTTTAATGAGTAGTGACACCATAGGAGTTAATACAGAAATAAAGATTTCAGTTTTTGAAATACTCCCCTTATCTGGAGCTCTGAATTTAGTGAAAATGATCTGGAGCTTAACTGTTTGCAAATGCTAGTCAATTTCATTCAGTGTAGGACTATATATCATAAGAGTTTTTGTAGGAATTTTTCTAATTCTTGGATCTGTGAATGAAATATAGTTGTGTACACAGAGATGCTCTTCCTCATCATGTCAACGATTTATCACCCTGTGTGATTTATAGTACGACTACGTAACATTGGCTCACCCACTGTTTGATTGATATTTTAGATATTTGATCTTCACCATTTATTCTAATGGCTCAAATTAGTGAATACTAGTTTTGTCCATAGTACAGCGCCCCCTCTCTACAACGACATCCAGTGGGAGACACAGATTGTGTGTGTTGTTCGGAGGGAGTCGTTATAGAGAGGGAAAATAAAGACTTGGCTTATATTTGCAAACAACTTGAATCCAGATCAGACGCCGCGTAACGCGGCGTCTGATCTGGATTCAAGCTGTTTGTCACTCATAATTATATTTATTCTATCAAAATGTCCACTTATATGTAATTTTAAGAAAAACAGCAGACGACAATTTTAAGCAGACGACATTGCAGCAGTAAAAGCGTTAGACATAATTGTCCGGTTTTGGGAACTGAGACAAGGGTCATTGTAAAGAGGGAGTCGTTATTGGGAGGGCCGTTGTAGAGAGGGAACGCTGTAATACCACATTAATTGTACTCTGTATAGAACTACAGTGCTCCCTCCCTACAACAGCCCTCCCAAAACCGATTCCCGCCTTACAACAATGCTTGCTGCTGTTCCCCAAACAAAACAATAATGTCTTGCACTTTCACTGCTGTAATATCGTCTGCTTAACCCTTTCCCCCATAGAAGCGACTTTTAGCGTATTTAATTTATTCATCTGCTGAAGAAAATAGTTCCAGTTTATACCCTCATGAACAATTACCATTACAAATATTTCATATAGCCTAGCAAATTTTAGCTTAAAGCAGGCTCAAAGTAAAGCAGAATGTGCCTTAAGGCACATTCTGCTTTACTTTCAACCTGCTTTAAGTGATCACCTGTCTTTAATATTATAAATAGGTTATTGGGTAAAGGGTTAAAATAATTGTCAGCTGTTTTTTTCTCAGTTACATATAAATGGATATTTTGACAGAAGAAACATAAAGATGAGAGACAAACAGCTTGAATCCAGAGTAGATGCCGTGTTAGTGGCTGGTTTCATGGCTTCTGATCCGGATTCAAGCTGTTTGCAAATGTAAGCCAAGTGATATAAGTTAACCTCCCTGTAACAACCCCCTCCGAACAACACACATAATCTTTGTCTCCCATTGGGTTGTTGTAGAGAGAGAGCACTGTAATCTGGCAGTTACATTTTGTGTTTTTTACGCCCCCACAACAATTGGGTCTGTCCATACATACGGCCCCAGAGAAGAGCATATTTTTCAAATGCTAAAATCTTTATGTCTAACCAAACTCTATGGTATGACCACTCATTAGAATTGTCTCGAAGAGACGGTTCTAATGAGTAGTCACACTATAGGGTTTGGTACAGACGTAAGAGAGAAAAATAGGCACATGTTTCCACCTACAGTTTTCGGACTGCACCTTATAATTTAATGCTTGATAATGAACCCTTCTATATATCCAGCATTATGGAAGAGTTCAGTTGAAAGTGTAGGTATACTTGGTTTACCGTAATATCAAAAAGAATTGGGACACTGTAATTATTCTAAGAAATGAACAAATTGCTTTTATCACACAGTAGTTCATCAAAAAGGTGAAAACTGAATGGCAAACAGTGTAGACCCTGATCAGACTGCTCCCTAGGGAGCACTCCGATCAGGGTGTACACTGTTTGCTCCATGAGGCCTGTCTCAGTTCTCAATGCTTAGGTTTATTACGGTAATTCCCTCCAGGCCTACATCATAAAGATAGGAATGACAAAATGCATGCTCATTTTATTCCAAGAAATGTGCAGCATGCAGGCAACAAGTCTCTGTTAATCCACGTTTACATAGATATCATGACGAGCAATTCTCTCTGACGCAGAAAATATTCCTGATCCAAGACGCCCAGGAAACGTAGAAGTGTGGAAACGTAGAAGTGTTTTAACCTCCACAGAAAATATTCCTGATCCAAGACGCCCAGGAAACGTAGAAGTGTTTTAACCTCCACAGAAAATATTCCTGATCCAAGACGCCCAGGAAACGTAGAAGTGTTTTAACCTCCACAGAAAAAGCATTTACCCTTATCTTTCTGTAATACCATCTGCTTTGGAACTGTTGTTTGCAAATTTATGAAATAGGAATTACTGCATTTTTGAATTGGAAGAAACCTGAAGATTAGTGTTAATCAGTCTAGATTAAAATCAGATGCTGTATTGTTTTGAATCTGGCCTGGATCCAAACTATTTGCTTATATCAGTCAAGCAGTGGTTGGGACTAAAGGAGTAAGATGCCTTTATCTATTACTTTACACAAGAACCTAAACATGCATTTATTCACTGATTGTGTTATAAAGGCAGATATCAACTTAATCTAGGATGAAAGTAATGTTAAAAGTTTTTGCAAGATAGATTGCAGCCAAAAGCTTATGTACATGATATATATTGCAGCTTGTAAAAGCATGATACAAGTAAAATACTAAACTCCTATGGACGTTTTCTGCTGTAATGTCATCCTTTACCCTATTCTCCTTTACTTGCAACTTGCTTTAACCCTTTGAACCCTAGTCACACATATATATATGCGTCAAGTGCAAACAGTGTACCTGATAAGAGTACACATACCCTATGCAAACAGTGAAGATCCAAAAAGGTTTTTGAATTTTCAACACTCTACGGTGTACGCTGTTGGAGAAAAACAGTTTTCAGACATCCCATGGCAGATTCTGTAATGTTATGCAGCTCTGTTCGACAAGAAACTGACAAACAGTGTAGAGCCAGCATTTTGAAAGGGGAAACTGGGTCCATGCTTAAAAAGCGTTTGAGTTGAGTCTGAACTCATTCTCAAGCATTTGATTGGTCAGATTTGAGCAGGGGCTCAAATCTGACCAATCCAATGCTTGAGAATGAATTCAGACTCAATTTTAACGCTTTATAAGCGCTGGGCCTGGTCTTCCTTTACCGTTTTTGAGTTGAGGTCCTATCTCTTATATTGTTCGTTTTTCAGGCAGGTAAATAAAAAGTTGTAGGTGTATGACGGTTTGTTTCCCCAGTGATGTAGATAAGACCAACTTATCTTGTCTTATTATCAACAGTAATTAGGACTGATTAGTAACTCTCTCAATACTGTATAACAGACCTCGCGGATCTGCTGAAAATGTCATCGGCTGGAGTTTTGATATCAGCCATGTAGTCTGAATCATTTACAGAAAATGGACCTAGAGTGACAAACTGTCGTGGGGCCTGATCTGAATCCAAACTGTTTGTAAGCCACTTTAATACACCGGGTTTGTATTGTTGAGGGATACTGTCCGTTATGGCAGGCTTATTATTACATGCTGTAGAACATTTTATTACTGAAAACTCTAGCTGTGATGATGGGCATGACATACTAACATACTTTTGCCTATGCTTATACTATATAATACAGGTAAATTTGTTTTAACCCATTACTCCAGAGATATGCCTTTTTATGCATTTAATTTATTCTTCTGCTGAAGAAAATAGTTCCTCATTATGCAGTCACATATATGTATCATAAAAAATTATTTTCTGTCCTAGCAGAATGATGATAGCTTAAAGAAGGTTGAAAGTAAAACAGAATGCTCCTTAAGATGCATTCTGCTTTACTTTCAACCTGTTTTAAGTGGTCACCTGTTCCAGGCTATGGCTGGGTCTACACTGTTTTCAACATGTTTCAGTGTATTCCAATAGTAGGAGAAGGATTGATTTCCTTCAAACCCCATGTTGGGACTACTCATTAGAATCAGCTCAAAGAAAATCAGGAGTGTTCCTCTACATAAAAGAGCTAAGATTATTATTTCCTTGTATCCTCTGACCTGCCTATCATTCAAGGTATTATTGTAGTAATACCCACTTGCAACATGATACATTTGTAAGACTAATAATTCATTTGTAATACTAGTTTAAGAGCCTGAAGCAACAACGTTGGTGGTACATTAATTGATACTGCAGCAACACCAGGCTATTAAAACAACTTGATGCATGCATGTTTGTTTTCAGTGTTTATGTTGGATTACTGCTTAACCCTTTCACCCATAGAAGTGCCTTTTAGCGCATTTGATTTATTCCCCCACTGAAGCAAATGGTTCCAATTTATACAGTCATGAACTTGTTTACAACAGAAGAAATATTTCCTATTTCTAGCAGATATTGGTAGCTTAAAACAGACTGAAAGCAGACGTGAAGGCGTATTTCGACCTTCATTAAGTAGTCACCTGTCTTCAAAACTAGAGGCAGGCTATGGGTTCAAGCAGGATAGAAGTAAAACAGAAAGCTCCTGGAGGAGCTTTCTGTTTAACTTCCTTTCTGCTTTAAGTTGCCACCTTATTTTTAACATAGTGGAATTAGTATGTAATGATTTTTCTGTACAGTCAATCATGTTGGGAACAATTTTTTAAGGAAATTTCATTAACTGTTAAGACAGCTTCTTATTGCATGTAACAAAGGTATAATAGCATACAAACTCCTGAAGATGTTTAAAATGTGACCAAAAATTACTAAGCATGTGCTACATGTACAGGCACTATGCTTGATCGATAAATCGAGTGAATAGATCGATAGCCAAGATGTAGAATCGGTATTTAAACCCCTCTTCTCAATAAAAATCTAGGACTATTTCAATTTAGGAACAGAATACAACAGAAATGCTAGTATTAAAAAACATTTTTTTGAATGTATGGCAATGTTGGTATTTTTGGTACCTTGTGCTTAAAAGTTTTCGTTGTTGTTGTTACTTATTATTAATTTAGCTTATGAAGCAATGGGGTTAATTATGTTCACACCATGATAAACAGAATAGCAAAACTTGGTTAATACTTCGAGTTACTGTCAAAGGTATGTTAAGTGACTTACTGGAAATAGAAGATGAATAAGCATGCAGTCATTGAAATGGGTAGTAGCTTAATGCAGGACAAAAGTAATGCAGAAAGCTCCTTATGGAGCTTTCTGCATTACTTTTGTCCTGCATTGAGCAGCGTAGTGTCTTTAGGGATCACCATGCTTGATGGCTGTTTAACTCAGGTTTGATAGTATTTCTGACAGGTTGAAGTAGTTGTAGTATTTAACCCGTGTACTGCTGTAATATTTGCATAAAATCCTTGTCTGCTTCTATTTCTCAAATTTAGATTCTAGACATTTTGCCTGAATATAAATTATAGACATTGGACATGCATGTCAAACAGTTTAGATCCTGATGATAAGATGATGAGTCTTCTGTCATCTGATCTGAATCTAAACTGTTTGAAAATGTTTATCAAGTTGCGGCCTAGCATGAGTTAAAGGTTAAGAAATCTATACGTCATTCCCTGAGCTAAGTGTTCTGGTAATGAGTTAGGCCTGAGGTGGCACCATTTATAAGCTACTTGGATAAACAAGTTTGCTTACCATCAGATTATATAGTTTAAATTGAGCTTGAATCAAAGATACATTACTTGGTGGTGGTGCTTCAAGTGGTTAGTATATTACAGTGAAGAGGACGTTATAACATTTACTCCATGGCATCTTTCTAGTATTGAAAATAGGTGACCACTTAAAGCAGCTTGAAAGTAAGGCATCCCTTTCCCCCATAGAAGCGCCTTTTAGTGCATTCAATTTATTGCTCCCCTGAAGAAAATAATTCCAATATATACAGTCATGAATATGTATCATTAGGAATATTTTCTTACTTCTAGCAGGTGGTAGCTTAAAGCAGGATGAAAGTAAAGCAGAATGTGCCTTAAGGCACATTCTGCTTTACTTTCAACCTGCTTTAAGACGTCACCTATTTTCAAAACTAGAAACAGGCTATGGGGTAAAGGGTTAAGCTACCATCTGCAAGAATATAGGAAATATTTCTAATAGTAAACAGTGAAGGAATAAATTAAATGCGTAAAAAGGAGTATTTATGGAGTAATGGGTTAAATGAAAAGCTAATGCAATGCTATAAATGTAGAAAATGATGCTTATGGTTTATTTTAATCTGAGTGGCAAACAGTCTGGAGCCTGATCAGATGCGGGTTACCTGGTGTCTGGTCATGCCTCTAAGTTTTTGCAATGGATATACTTGTTTTAGCATAAACACATTTCTTGGGAAAGAATAATGCTTCTCTACTACAATACAGTCATGCTTGTTAGTACAGGACTGGTGACAACTCAATAAAGCATGATGAAAGTAAAACATGATTTGAATTCTGTATTAACCCACAACTCCAAAGATACAAGTTTTTAGATCTTTAATTTATTCCTCCACTGAAGAAAATAGTTTCACTTTATACACTTTAAACCATGGATGTGCACCAGAAGAAAGTCTTTCTATATCCTAGCAGATGGTAACTAAGCTTAAAGCAGATTGAAAGTAAAGCAGAATGTTTCAATTGTCAACTGTTTTCAAAAATAGTGTGACGGAAATGGACGGTATATAAACACTTCTACAGTCTGACTGTGGAAGCCGGCTTTTATAACCAGATTGTCTAAGCGTTTGTCTCGGTTGCGAAGTTAAGCAACGTCCTGTGTGGTTAGTACCTGGATGGGTGACCAACAGTCATTACCGTCGGCCCGGTACACATTACAAAATTTGGTGGCAGCAGTGGGATATGGGATGACATCACCATCATCCCCGGATCCATGTCGCATTGTCTCTGCCCTTAGGACTGCCATGTGAGCAGGGTGACTTCGGGCCGAAGTCAAGAGAAAAGGGGGAGAAATGTGACGGAAATGGACGGTATATAAACGCTTCTACAGTCTGACTGTGGAAGCTGGCTTTTATAGCCAGATTGTCTAAGCGTTTGTCTCGGTTGCGAAGTTAATTTTGATTTGATTTGTTTTGATTTTACGTCACTTTCAACAGTATTTCAGTCATATCGCGACGTCCAGCTAATTATAGGTGGAGGAAGACCCCGGTTGCGAAGTTAAGCAACGTCCTGTGCGGTTAGTACCTGGATGGGTGACCGACAGTCATTACCGTCGGCCCGGTTCACGTTACAATAGAAATAGTGGGTTAAACTGGGTTTCTTCCTGACTTAATTCATTACCCCATAAATACACCTAAATATGCCTTTAATTTAATCCTCCACTGAAGAAAATAGTTCCACATTATTCTGTAACGAATATGTCGCATAACAAATTTTTTTTTTTACCTAGTACATTGTAGCTTAAAGCAGGCTGAAAGTGAAGCAGAATGCACCTTAAGGCGCATTCTGCTTTACTTTCAACCTGCTTTAAGTGGTCACTTGTCTTCAAAACTAGAAACAGGTTATGGGGTAATAGGTTAAGACTGCCAATGCACTGTTGTACAAATATGATTGTTCATTGTACATGCAATTGATTTCAATGGACAACTGTAGCAATCATAGTAGACAGATGTGATATTTATGAATATTTCCCGTTTCGATATGTCAATTTTCAAGAAAGGTTATTTTCTGCATGAATAATTTTCTCATGGATTCGTTCGTGTTCCATGTAATACTCCCAAGAGTTATAACTCCTAAGAGTAGTAACACCATAGGATTTAGTGCTGAAATGTGTGAGAAATGTTGGAATATTCTAACCATAAGGTTTAAAGAAGAAGAAAAGATTTTAATTTTTGAAATACTTCCCTTATCTTGAACCCTGCATGATCTGACAAGCTTAACTTTGCTACATAGATTATGAACAGAAAATCGCAATTGCTTAACATTGATAGCCAATCAGATCACCAAAACATTCTTGAATTAATTGTTTTTGCAGAGTTTTTCCTTAATTTAGTCCTTCTGCTGTATTACTTAACCTTTTCCCCCATAAATACGCCTTTTACACCTCTAATTTATTACTCCACTGAAAAAAATAGTTCCATTTTATACAGTCATAAATGTGTATATCATAAGAAATATTTTCAATATTCTAGCAGATGGTAGCTTAAGCAGGTTAAAAGTAAACAGGCTATGGGGTAATGGGTTAAAAGAGTCTTTATTCATCTTCATTTTACATTGTCAAAATACTTGACAAGATATGTCTGCCAAATTGAGACTGCCTTAGACATTCTGAAGATACAAAGCCTATTACAGTCAAACCTGTCTGAACGGTCACCTCCGAACAACGGTCACCTGTCAACAACGGCCAGTCTGAATTCCTCCCGGCCAATTTCCTTCTTAATTGACCTCTGAATAACGGTCTCCTGCCGACCGCGGCCAACGGTCACTTAAACTGGCTCTTTTTGACACCTTTTACCCCAAACAGCGGCCAGGCTGAGACACAGAGGTGTCACCTGCCGATCGTGGCCGGCGGTCACTAATTCGGCTGTTTTTAACACCTCTTACAGCAGCCAAATAACACGATTGAATAGGTGCAATTTCGCCAATGTCGGCCGCCATCTTTGTTATGGATGCGCTTGGTTATATAATTGGAAGCAAATTCTAAGGTGCTAATGACAGTTTGCAACCGACATTTGGGTTTAAAATAAGCCACATTATGATGAAAGAATTTCAAAAAAAATGTTTGTTTTTATATGTTGGCTAATTAATATTGAAGATGTCCGTTGCTGCTTATGTTTGTATGATTGTTTATAATCACGTTGTCCAGATTAACCAAATGATTGGGCGATTTCTAAAATGGCCTTATCCAGATTAGTCATTGGTGATTAATTGTTTTGTTTTGATGTAAGAAACCTTGGCAGATACGAAATTGTGAAATAAAAACGTCATTTCTAGTTTAATCATTACGCTTTAAAAAGTTGTCTCAGTTAAGCAACTTTCTGCGCGGTTAATAACTGGATGGGTGACCGGCCCGGTACGAAGTTAAGCAACGTTCTGCGCGGTTAATAACTGGATGGGTGACCGGCCCGGTACACGTTACAAAGTCAAAGATAAATTGGAAAATTAACAATGCCTTCTACTCTAGTCGATGAAGTTTCCGAGTTACTGTCGCTGAGCGGGTTAAGGTGCTAAAACCAACAGACTGTGCTATAGATCAACTGCCGTCATATCACGTCAACATTTATGTTCGGCAATGTCCGTGTTTTAGTCATAACCTCATTATCATAAATGGCGTCCTTTCCAAATAAACGTTTACACCAGCAATAAATTCACGGTGTATTGTGAGTGTTTCCATTGAAATGAAGAAAACCCCAGTACATTTAAGAATCAGAGCAAATAAATTAATCATTCAGACAAGCAAATAATGAAAATATCGGCTTTTGAAAAGTCCTTCGTTCTTATTAAACGAGATGATTTCGAAGCTATTCGTCCTTTGAGTTACCCGCCCATTTCCGTATTTCCCCGAAAGCGGCGATGGAACATTATTCAAATATCCATATCTACATGTACCAATCAAAATGAGAAAATGCGATCACGTGACCAAAACCTTTCAGAGTTTGCTATCTACCGAGACATTTACTTTTAACATGGATATCCGTTCAAAAGAAAGATGATAGTCGTGATATTTATTGAAACTTCAAAAACTCTGAATTCTTAAGCAAATAAATATTTTTAATATTTAAATAGATAAATAACTTAGAGTTTAAAGGTATCAAATGTTTCTCTTTCATTACTTGCGTACTTGTACTATCCCTTGTAGATATAAAATTCAGTACATGTAGTTGATGAAAACTTAGCCATTTTGAACACCTGCGAACAACAGCCACCTGTGAACAACGGCCAGTTTTGCTAGTTCCCATAGGTGGCTGTTGTTCACAGGTTTGACTGTATTAGCCAAACTGGTAGGAATTTTCTGCTCTCTAGCTGTGAAAGTCTTCCCTCAAGCATAGCCAAATGTGTCATACATATTTCCTGAATATTTGGCACCCCTGTGTCAGCACACTCTCTGGTTGAAATATTTGGGATGACCTTTTCTGGGACAAAACACTAATATCTTTCTGGATTTGTGGTGGCTCCATAGATGTTCCTAGTTTTACATTCAGTCAGACCTATTTCGGGCAACAACTAGATAAAGAAGCATTATTTTATGAAATATTTCTGTTTAGTGATCTTTCTCATTAGGAGCTTTCTGCTTTACTTCCATTTATATTTAAGCATAACTCTGCCTTAACCCATTCACCCATAGAAACGCCTTTTAGCGCATTAAGTTTATTCCTTCACTGAACAAAATAGTTCCAATTTATACAGTCATGAATATGTACCAAAAGAAATATTTTTTAAATCCTAACAGATGATGACTTAAAGCAGGCTGAAAGTAAAGCAGAATGTGCCTTAAGGCGCATTCTGCTTTACTTTCAACCTGCTTTAAGTGGTCACCTATATTCAATACGAGAAAGAGGCTACATGGGGTAAAGGGTTAAGCATAATTCTGCCTTAATACAGTTGGATATTTGTGATTTACTCTTCTGGCTATGAAAGAAAAGGATTGAGCAGCCATCTGAGATTAGTTAAGAATCAGATGCATCTGCTGTTTCAGTGAGAATCAATGTTAATGTTTGATCAAAATGTAATTAAGTCAAAGCAATTTTATTGGCAATCAGTAACATGTAAAAGTTTTAATGCAATATGTACAATCAGAAATTACCCATTTTTTGGTTACAAAACCAAAATCAACTATATCATATTGCTTCGTTATAATAACTAAATTTCTGGATTTGAGATATTATTTTTAGTACACTTTTCACTGCTAAATAAATTGCATGTAACCTTCCCCAAAAAACAAAGCAATAAATCAATATTTTAATAGTTTTTTTGTGTAAATAATATTGTTAACCAAAGCACAATTTTGTCAGGGATTTTTTGTGAAGTATTTGTTTCTTGTACAGTCCAACTTCGATATCTCGAACTCGGTAATGTCGAACATACCTGTATTTCAAAGTTAAAATGTGGCTAAACCCCGTTTTAACTTTGAAACACGGGTGTTCGATTTAACCGAGTGTGAAGTAATGTAATTCATGTATCAAAGTAGTGGGTAGTTCTGGGAAAGCGAGTTCGAGATATCGAAGTTCCACTGTATGTTATTTTGAACCTTCTGCTGAACAAATTGCTCAACCTGAAATATGAACCATCCTCCTGCTGTTAGCATGTGTTTATACTTTTGACAACAGTGAAGACCCAGATCAGACAGCTCCTTTGGGACATATGTCTGATCAGGATCTGCACCATTTTCTTAAATGATCTGTCTATAGATGGATAACAAAAACTATGAATAAATAAAATGCAAGCAAGTGACACATTTTCAACTTATTTCGTTAAAACTCCTACAGAAAAAGCATTTTCAAAAATTTTGATTGCACCATGGTTGAAATTAGAAAAAAATCGCTCATAGTAATTGACACAAACTTTTTGATAACATAACATAGGACATTGACCTGTATGAGGTGTGTCATTGGGAATGATACTGTTATAATAACAATAACAGACACCTGGGAATGTAGAGACAAAGAGAAACTAGAGTTATTGTAGCAAATAACTTGGCTTTTCATAGTATTAGTTGGCAAACAGTCTACATATTGGCAGCAGGTTACAGTCAAACAGTCTACATATTGGCAGCAGGTTACAGTCAAACTACATAGTATTAGTTGGCAAACAGTCTACATATTGGCAGCAGGTTACAGGGCAAACAGTCTACATATTGGCAGCAGGTTACAGTCAAACAGTCTACATATTGGCAGCAGGTTACAGTCAAACAGTCTACATATTGGCAGCAGGTTACAGTCAAACAGTCTACATATTGGCAGCAGGTTACAGTCAAACAGTCTACATATTGGCAGCAGGTTACAGTCAAACAGTCTACATATTGGCAGCAGGTTACAGTCAAACAGTCTACATATTGGCAGCAGGTTACAGTCAAACAGTCTACATATTGGCAGCAGGTTACAGTCAAACAGTCTACATATTGGCAGCAGGTTACAGGGCAAACAGTCTACATATTGGCAGCAGGTTACAGTCAAACAGTCTACATATTGGCAGCAGGTTACAGTCAAACAGTCTACATATTGGCAGCAGGTTACAGTCAAACAGTCTACATATTGGCAGCAGGTTACAGTCAAACAGTCTACATATTGGCAGCAGGTTACAGTCAAACAGTCTACATATTGGCAGCAGGTTACAGTCAAACAGTCTACATATTGGCAGCAGGTTACAGTCAAACAGTCTACATATTGGCAGCAGGTTACAGTCAAACAGTCTACATATTGGCAGCAGGTTACAGTCAAACAGTCTACATATTGGCAGCAGGTTACAGTCAAACAGTCTACATATTGGCAGCAGGTTACAGGGCAAACAGTCTACATATTGGCAGCAGGTTACAGTCAAACAGTCTACATATTGGCAGCAGGTTACAGTCAAACAGTCTACATATTGGCAGCAGGTTACAGTCAAACAGTCTACATATTGGCAGCAGGTTACAGGGCAAACAGTCTACATATTGGCAGCAGGTTACAGTCAAACAGTCTACATATTGGCAGCAGGTTACAGTCAAACAGTCTACATATTGGCAGCAGGTTACAGTCAAACAGTCTACATATTGGCAGCAGGTTACAGGGCAAACAGTCTACATATTGGCAGCAGGTTACAGTCAAACAGTCTACATATTGGCAGCAGGTTACAGTCAAACAGTCTACATATTGGCAGCAGGTTACAGGGCAAACAGTCTACATATTGGCAGCAGGTTACAGTCAAACAGTCTACATATTGGCAGCAGGTTACAGTCAAACTTGCAAACTTTTAGCAAACAATAATTACTCAGTCAACCTAAGGCCTTTAACCCATTACCCCATAAATATGCCCTTTTACGCCTTTAATTTAATTTTCCACAAAAGAATATAGTTCCAATTTATACAATCATGAATATGTAACATAAGAAATAGTCTCTATATCTTAGCAAATTGTAGTACAAAGCAGGCTGAAAGTAAAGCAGAATGTGCCTTGCGGCATTTTCTGCTTTACTTTCAACCTGCTTTAGGTGATCATCTGTCTTCAAAACTAGAAACTGGCTATGGGGTAATTTATTTCTCCACTGAAGGAAATAGTTCCACTTTATACAATCATGAATATGCACCAGAGATATTTCGTATAGCTTTTAATCCTTCTTAAACCCATTGTAACTTGATAACAGTATTTCCAGTAATAAAGACAGGTGTACACTTAAAGCAGGCTGAAAGTAAAGCAGAATGTCCCTTAAGGTGCAGTCTGCTTTACTTTTAGCCTGTTTTGAACTGTCATCTACTAGGATATAGAAAATATCATTATTAAATTTGATCGATTTTCTCCAGTGGAGGAATAAATTAAAGGATAAAATGGTGTATTGTGGAGTAATGGGTTAACCCATTCACACATATATACGCCTTTAATTTAAATCTCTACTGAAGAAAATTGTTCCAATATATACTGTCACAAATTAAAATCATAAGAAATATTTTCTATATTTTAGCAGATGATATCTTAAAGCAGGCTGAAAGTAAAGCAGAATGTGCCTTAAGGCACATTCTGCTTTTCTTTTAACCTGCTTTAAATGGTCACCTATCTTCAATACTAGAAATAGGCTATGGAGTAATGGGTTAAATAATCATCACCAACAAGCTGTGGGGGGTTCAATTGGAGGTATTGTTGTATTGTTGTGCCAGGTATGGTTACGGTGTTGGAAGCAGTTCAACTGCAATAAAGTAACTGTCAAAGTCACAGCATTCCTGTGCCCTATGCATCAGTGTTACCAAAACAATAAGTTTTGTCTAGCACTATTCTTTATTTTTAGCGAACTGATTCATGGCAGAAACAAACATATTGTATGAACAATTATCCCTATCCTTGCTGCTACAGAATTTAATTGCTGCTTCATTTTGCTTTAGCCCTTTACTGAGATATGCCTTTTTATGCATTTAATTAAATTCCTTCACGGAAGAAAATAGTTCAATTTATAAAGTGATGGATGTGCAAAATAAGAAATTTTTAATAGTTTCTATATTCTAACAGATTATATCTTAAAGTATGCTGAAAGTTAAGCAGAATGCATTCTGTCTTAGTTTCAACCATAGATATCTTACAATAACCTAGATCGGCTATAGGCCAATCAGCGATGGTCATCTAGAAGCAATTTTGGTGGGTGTTTGATATTCTTCTTCCATTGGTCTAGTGCATGTTGTATTATGGTAGATTGATGACATTACATGCTATGCGCAGGTAATTATTCCGGCTACGTTGATGGTGCGTCATTGACTACAGAAGCTGCTAAGACCCTTTCCATAGTTACAATACAATTAACCAATGGTTTTAGTCAGTTAAATAGGAATAACCATCTGTTTTTGCTTATTATCTTTACTTTGATTGTCGTTTTAAGGTGCATACATCTTGTCCTTAAATGAAGGTTAATCATATTTTGTCATCGGAGGGAAAGTGTATGATACACCAACTAAGGTGGTGTCTTTCTGACCGTCGACCAAATGGAGCTTAGAACTATGCGCCGATCTAGTCTATTTTAAGATATCTATGGTTTCAACCTGCTTTAATCGGTCTGTCATTTGTTTTAAATGGATTTCAAAATAATTTGGTACAAATATTCACAAGATAAAGACAACATTTTTTGTTCAACTTTCATGACCATGTGTCAAAGGTCAAGGTCACAGGGCATGAATTTCATGTCTGGTATGAAGCAATGTCTCCATATCACTTAAAATTTGTTGGTGTCATGTTCAACTCCCTTATCCATCTGCCAAAGGTCAAGGACATGGGTACTGCCAAAGGACATGGGTACTGCCAAAGGTCAAGGACATGGATACTGCCAAAGGTCAAGGACATGGGTATTGCCAAAGGTCAAGGACATGGGTACAATCTGTGGGACAAGAAGACATTGGGGATTTGTCACACCACTGTTACATTTCTTATTTAAAGTACGTCTGCCCCGTATGCGATAAAATGTTTAGCAGAAAAGACTACACAAAGCTCCACTGCTTAAAACAACACGACCTGGAAATTAACATTTTCCAACGCAGAACTGTGTCACCACCACGGATCGAGACCATCGCCCCATGGACACCACCATTTGAAGCCCAGCCCAGAATACGCATCATCCCACCCCAGGAGCCAAACCCGACAAACAAGTACCTACGCGAAATGATTAGACACCCGAAGCCACCAACACCCATCACCTCCCCAAACCAGACTTATGAACATTCGGAACCGATTAACCCCGACAGCCATGACGATACATTTTGTATGGATGAACATTCGATCCCACAAACCCAATACTGCCAGATTTTTATATACTCTATATACGGCATCTTTGATAAAACCAGTTAGATATACCTCTCAGACTCCTGACTTTCAAGCATTTTTTCTCATTACTCACACATTTTTTTAATTGTGTATCATTATCTCGCCATCATCATGTTTTACCCATTCTATTTTTAGTAACACAACAATCGGCAGTACCGATCACGTGACATTTTGATCTACCCAATTTTATTTACTTATACCCATCATATGTATATTATTTGTAACCTGATGAAGACCCTGATAGGGTCAAAACGTTGTTAAATAAAAACAACAAGTCTACTTGTAACCTGCAAAGATCGTTAGTTTTACTTGACTATAAGTTCCTAGTGTTTTAGTTTATTTTCATCTTGATAATATATAAATATTAGATGGCAGTTTGCGTGACATTCAAATTTGTCAACCCAAGAAACAGAATGTCACTCCGAGGCTAAGCTTATCAACCCTGGCTGTGGAATCGTCTCGTTCATATTTTATAAAATATGTTGTGAATACAAATTTAAAGCCACCGTGCACATAACGTGGGAAATGACGTCGACGTCTATGACGTCACATTGTTTGTATCATTACAAAAAAGAAAGAAGAATAGAGAAAATAATATCATATAGAGTGACAAAAAGAATATCATATAGAGTGACAGTATTTTTTGGATAGATGTAAAAGACATGCAAAATGTTTCATTTTGGTCTATGGGAATTAACATTGTAACTCAAAGCGAGGTGTAATAAAGGAAATTTGCACTTATACTGTGAAGGAAAAGGTAGAGATAATTTGTCCTGGCTGTCTTAACAGTCCTACCCCACACCTGGACAACCCCAATATTGAAATCTGAGTGGATCTGCTCTTGGACATTATGAACAAGAACAGCTATATTAGACAAATAAAATGCTGGCTCTAGAGCTGCTCCTGTATGGTGCAATCCTATGAGATAAGCATGAAGAAGACTCTGCTATGGTAATTGACCAAATTATAATGTAAGAACTAACTGGAAAATACATCAGCTTTTGCTGCTATAATTGTTAATCAATCATTTTAGCTTTGAACATATAATTACATGGGTAGAAAATATTTTTAGTTTAATCTCAGCAGCTGTTGATTGCTCTGATCTGTCCTGGTTCCCTGTACAGTTCCTCAGTGTTTTAGATCCCCTACCAGTGTCTAGATTAGTGACTGATGAGCCTGGAACCAATGGGGAATACCTTTGCCGCAGTTTTTTTATTGCCAAACAAATGGAATTGACAGCATTTCCATTGATTAAAACTATAAATTACTTGGTATTTCTTTTTCATACTTACATGTAGACAATATTTAAATTACAAACATTTTGGCATCTGATCTGGATCCAGACTGTTAGCAAATTGTCTGGGATGCTGGTTTCCTGCCTTGAAAGTTTGATATGGTTAATGCATTTAAGTTCATCATGAGAATAATATGCATAACCACTACCATGCTAGCGATGGATATATGCCACAGTGAATACCTTTGCAAACAGTTTGTATCCTGATGAGACGCCGCGTAACTCGCAGCGGGGTATCATCAGGATCTAAACTGTTTGACGCTCTGACCCTGTTTTAAAAAAGAAATTTTGAACATTAATTTTTGAAACTGTAGCAGACAACAATCATTGTTGCAGACGAATAAATTACCCAGCATGCAAAGAGATAAAACATCAAATAGCACGTTAGAGACATGTTGGAAGTCTTTGAGTGTGAAAAAGAGTCCTTTGGGATTTGAGAATTGTGTTGATACTTATCAAAAGAATCCTACTGAAGCTCACAGAGAGAAATCACATGACTTGAACCCAGCAACCAGTGTTGGAATGGTTTCCAGTTTACATAGTTGTCTAGACTGGTTATTGTATTTGGCTGATTTTCGAGACATTTTCAGCCGGTAAATTTGTGATGCCAGTGTGTCAGTCTGTCTCTATATTCTAGTTGAAGAGACTTGCAGTCAGATGGTTCATTATAACTCTTTCAGTGCCAAATTATAGTCTTCTGAAAAAATTGCTGTCTGCAAAATTCAAATTTCGAAATTATGACTGAAGAAATATTGATGTTAGCATCAAACAGTTTAGATCCTGATCAGGAGCTGTGTAATGACTTTTGATATGGATCCAAACTGTTTCAAACTAAAATGATTGTGCCATTGGCAGCAAAAAAGTTACTAAAATGGAAATCAGAAAAATGTTAACTTTGTGTGAAGGCCATTTGGTGTATATTATATATGATTATTTAGAAAGAATTCCACAGTATAAGAAATTTTACAAAGTAAAAATGAAAAACAAAATCCAAATTTTTGCATCTATTTTTGCTGCCAGAAAAACAATACCTCAGAGTCTCTTTCGCTCTTTTGTCATGGGAGAAAAAAAAAAAATCAAGTACCATATAGTGCATCTGCAGTAAAACCTCTCTATTACGACCACTAAAACGAAGGCTTGTTGATTGTATGAAAGACAGGTGAGGGCTTAAAGCAAGGTGACAGTAAAACAGAAAGTTCTTGAAAGGAGCTTTCTGTTTTACTGTCACCTTGCTTTAAGCTATCACCTCGTGACCTGTCATAAACCTCTAATAATTAACGCAATTTAGTGGTCATAATATAGAGAGGTTTTACTGTACTTTAAAAACTTCTGGTTAAGTTTATGAAAAAATAGTATCTTCTCCACTGTATATTGGCAACTCTTATTCTTATTGCTGTCAGTTGATGGATGAAGATTTAGAAATTATTTTTGCTGGCATTTTAGGAAGCTGAAATAAAGTCCTCTTTTTCCTCTTTGAAAACTATATTTTCTACATCCTAGCAGATTGTAGCTTAAAGCAGACTGAAAGTAAAGTAGAATGCACCTTTAGGTGCATTCTGCTTTACTTTCAACCTGCTCTAAATGGTCACCTGTCTTCAAAACTTAGCAAAAGGCTATGAGGTAATTTAGGGTTAATTAACTGTATTACCCAGCATACACTAATCTAAGATGAAATAGTGAGGTGGTTGGTATACATGTGCTCATCTAAGATGAAATAGTGAGGTGGTATACATATGCTCATCTAAGATGAAATAGTGAGGTGGAACATCGGAAATGGAATGGAAATATTCAACTATTTCATGATTTCATTAAAGGTCACTAGCCATTAGCTATCAGAAATTACAGTCAGATCAATCTTCAGTATCCATTCAGTGAAGAAGTAATAGAAGGCTCGGAAGGACAGGCCTTTTTCTGAATGAATATTTAATCGCTTCATTGCCTTACCCGGAGTACATTGATGATATGCAATCAGTTTAGATCCTGATCAGACACTGTGTAGTGTGGCATTTGATTAGAATTAATCCAAAATGTTTTTAAAACAATAATTTGAGAAATAAAAACAAGGTGCAATTGTTTGAAGCAGATGTTGTCATGCCAGAGAAAGGGTAAATGCAAAAGGCCAACCACTTATAATTACCATACAAAAGAAAACTGCTTTCAGTGTTTAAATGCAAAACCTTAAAGCAATATGAAATTTAAGCAGAACATCCTTTTGGATAGTTCTGCTCTACTTTCATCATTTGTCTACTGTCTTTTAATCCATTACCCCATATATACACCTTTTTACGCCTCTAATTTATTCCTCCACGGAAGAAAATAGTTCCAATTTATTAAGTTATGATTGTGTACTATTAGAAAACATTTCTTAATCCTAGCAAATGATAGCTTAAAGCAGGCAGAAAGTAAAGCAGAATGAGCCTTAAGGCGCATTCTGCTTAACTTTCAACCTGCTTTAAGTGGTCACCTGTTTTCAAAACTAGAAACATGCTATGGGGTAATGGGTTAATACCATTAACAGTTTTTAGCTCACCTGAGCCGAAGGCTCAAGGTGAGCTGTTGTGATCGCCCGTCGTCCGTCTGTCCGTCCGTTCAAATTTTACTTCAAGCGACATCTCCTCTGAAACCGCGAGTTTGAGGGAAAAACTAAATTGCTGATGGTGTTCCTTGAATGCTTCTCTACAGAAATCGTTAAAATAAAATTCAAATGTTGACTACTTATTGAAATTTATTAAAAAAAGTGAAAAACTTTAAACAAGTTTTTTGTAAAAAACCACTGTTCCCACACCTTAGATATTGCAGGAATAGTATCTTCTACTAAATCACTTTCAAAATTGTAAAAAATCAAAACCCTAGGGTCAAATTTGACTCAACCCTGGCCGTATCAGTGCTTTTTGATGCAGGTCTGACAGTAAAAACTCTCTAATGATTCGTTTTTATACAGACCCATTGTATCTTCCAGGCTAAGAAGCTACCCTTATACTAAATGCAACATTTTTGCAAACAGTTTGGATCCAGGTCAGATGCCACATAATGCAGCATCTAATCTGGATCTAAACTATTTGCCACTCATTTACATATTTTCTTATATTTAGAAAATATAAGTTATTATTTTTTACATATTTCACATACAAACATTTGGAGCAGACAACAGTTCAGCATGATAATAGTCATTTCTCCCTGAGACCGTCTCTTATTGCATAACTGACCCATAGCTAGCTCTGAACTCAGGTCAATGAGATACATAGCAGAAATGATGTCTGCTATTTTATGCTCAAGCACAACTTAGTTCAAGGCATATTACTTTTGGTATGTCTGTTTGTTTGTTTGTTTATCTTTCTGTCTATCAGTCCACAATTAATTCTTGGCCATAAACAGTATGGATCCAGGTCAGATGCCACATAATGCTGCATCCAAACTATTTGCCAAACTATTTGCCACTCATTTACATATAGTTTCTTATATTTAGAAAATGTAAATAATGATATTTATTAACCTATTAACCCATACATATTCCTTTTTATGTCTTTAATTTATTCTTCCACAGAAGAAAATAATTTCACTTTATACAGTCATTGTTGTCTTTAACAATTGCTTCAAATGACATCTCCTCATATACCGCTGAAAAGATTTCAACCAAACTTTACACGAATGTTCCTTGGGTCAAGTTGTTTCAAAATTGTTCAAAGAATTAAAAACAATGTAGAACTCTGGTTGCCATGGCAACCAAGTGAAAAAATAAGGAAATCTTAAAAAATCTTCTTGTCTGAAACTACAAGGGCCAGATCTTAGACATTTGTCACATAGCATCATCTACAGGTCCTCTATCAAGTTTGTACAAACTATGCCCCTGGGGTCAAAATTGGCCCCGCCCCGGGGGTCACAGTTTTACATAGAGTTATATAGTGAAATTTTCAAACGTCTTCTCCTCTGAAACTAATATGGCCAGAGCTTTGATATCTGGCATGGTGACACTTTTAGATGTCCTATACCAATAAGGTTCAAATGGTTCTGGTCGATTGCATATCATCTACAGGTCCTCTATCAAGTTTGTACAAATTATGCCCCTGGGGTCAAAATTAGCCCCACCCGGGGGTCACAGTTTTCAAACGTCTTCTTTTCTGAAGCTAATATAGCCAGAGCTTTGATATTCGGCATGGTGTTATTTCTAGATGTCCTTTATCTATTTTGTTCAAATGGTTCCAGTCTGTTGCATATGAAGGTCACAGGAGCTAAAAATAGATTTTTTCAATGGAAACTTAAAAAAAATCTTCATGTCTAGAACCCTAGTACCCTGATCTTAGATATTTGGAACATAGCATCATCTACAGGTCCTCTATTAAGATTGTTCAAATTATGCCCCTCGGGTAAAAAATGTCCTGGACATAAATCATTATCTCCATTTTGATGTACAGCTATTCTCAGGTGAGCGACATATGCCCCATGGGGCTCTTGTTTACTCTTTACCCCATAGCCTGTTTCTTGTTTTGAAGCAGGTTGAACGTAAAGCAGAATGTCCCTTAAGTATTTTCTTCTTTGGAGGAATATATTGAATGCGCTAAAAGACACTTCTATAGGGGAAAGGGTTAAATGAGTGTTGTTTTGAGTGGATTATGTATAATTTGTGGAACACTGTAGTTCCATTTGCAATCGTCCCATATGACTTCTAGAGTGCATTTCAAGCATTGATAGCGATATTTGAGAGCCTTATAGCATGGCTTCTTGCACTAAAACACCACCACATCTAGCACAAAGCAAGATTTATATCAATACTCTATAATCCATCAAATCCTAGACTTCCCTAAGCCTTGCATCCATAGTCTCCAGTGCAAATCTCCTGTATTCAATTGATGCAGTTTTTATGGTACATTTAACTGCAACACCATGGACCTGTTTAACACAGTCAACCCTAGCGACGAGTATACTCGTCATTTACAAATAGTATACCTGTGAGGATTACACTTGTCATATGCAAACAGTGTAGACCCTGATCAGAGGGCTCCTGAAGGAGCCCTCTGATCAGGGTTTACACTGTTTGTCATTTTAAAATCTTTTGTTAAAATCAACCCTAAAGAGTCAAAAATGGACTAGACTTATTTTGAAATTGGAATTGTTCATTAAAAGTTTCAGGGGTGAATGAGTTAAAATATACTCATTACAATTTTGCAAACAGTGTAGACCCAGATCAGAGGCCTCCTATAGGAGCCCTCTGCTCAGGGTATACACTGTTTGCTATAGTAGAGCAGTATATTTATTAAACTACCCAGAAATTCAAATGGAATGGTTAATGTATTGGTAACTTAAAGATCCACAAGGAAACGTAATGACCCTCAAAAGATACTTAGTGTTGAAAGAGTTAAATCCAAGCATATCACTATATTCAAACCTTAATTCAATGTTTAACCTTTTCCTGCCTTGAAGACAGATGGTTGCAGGCTGAAAGAAATTAGAATGCTTATTAAAGAGCATTTTGATTTACTTTCAACCTACTTTAAGCTACTATATATCTGCTAGAATATGAGAAATATTTCTTATGGTGCATATATATGACTGAAAATCAAAAGCGTAAAAAGGCGTATCTGTTGGGTTAGACATGTTGCTGCTGAAAACAAGATAAGGGTAAATAAAGACATTTTACGCCTTTAATTTATTCCTCCACTGAAGAAAATAGTTCCACTTTATACAGTCATAAATATGAACCATACGAGATATTTTCGTTATTCTGGTAGTTAATAGCTTAAAGTATCCTAAAAAAAGGCAGAATGCACCTTAAGATGCATTCTGCTTTACTTTGAACCTGCTGTAAGTGGTCACATGTCTCTAAAACTAGAATCGGGCTATGTGGAAATGGGTTAACTCTATGTAACTCTTGTGGGTTATTAGGTTTCTTTGAGGATCTTTTTAGTTTCCAAAATATGAACCAGTCTACTTGGAGTTCTGGGTAGTTTGATAAATATTTCTCTAAATTGGCAAACAGTGTAGACCCAGATCAGAGGGCTCCTATAGGAGCCCTCTGATCTGGGTCTACACTGTTTGAAAATGTTATAAGTATATATTAAACAGGATCATATGAGCTGATATAGGACAATTGTCTGTGTTGCTTTTATTGTTTTACCATATGACAAAGGAGGGTGGCATGCTTAAGATATTGGTTTCCCCATGGCATTGATGGCGACAGTAAGGGTGCACGGTACATCATTTAATATTTAGATTTACCTCCTATATGTTATAGGTTCTTGTTTTTACACTATTTTCACTGCAATACTTTAGTCTAGCAGAGCTCCAGATAAGGCGAGTATTTTGAAAACTAAAATCTTTATTTCTGGATTAAACCCTATGGTGTCACTACTCATTAGAATCGTCTCTTCGAGACGATTCTAATGAGTAGTAACACCATAGGATTTGGTGCTGAAATGAGTTAGGAAATGTTGAATTTGTTCAGTTTACTCCCTCTTATCTGGAGCCCTGGTCTAGTTCTCACTTCTTCAATGCAACGAGACATCTGATACTAGGGAATTCTTCTCATTATTTCTACAGTGCTCCCTCATTACAACCGCTCTCCAAACAACTGTTCCTTCCTTATAACATCCCTTGCCCCTGTTCCCCAAACACGATAATTATGTCCAACCTTTTCATGGCTGCAATATTATCTGCTTAAAATTGTTGTCTGCTGTTTTTCTCAAAGTCACATATTGCACATTTTGACAGAATTAAATATAATGACGAGTGACAAACAGCTTGAATCAAGATTAGACGTGCATTTACGCAGCATCTGGTCTGGATTCAAGCTGTTTGCAAATATAAGCTAATTTCCCTTCCAATAACTTGCTCGTAACAACACACACAACCTTTTTCTCCCTTTGGGTGGTGTTATAGAGAAGGAGCACTATACACTAAGAAATAGAGGATCTGTCATGAGTCGATGTTTAAGACAAGCTGATCTCAAACAAGTCTAGTATTGAAACGTTATTAAAAGAGCATTGGCGAGCTTAGCAACTTTCTATTCTAGACGAGTTTGAGATCAACTTGTCTTAAACATCGACGAGTGACAGATTTAACCAATGATTTTAAGCTATTTTTCAAAGCAAAAGACATTTTTTTTTAATCCTGGTGACGTCAAAACACCTTTATAAATAGTGACGTTAGAGTGACGTCATCAAAGTGATCTCGCACATGTTGGAGACAAGGTTATTCGTGATCGTTGTTCGCTATAGAAAACAAGGGTAGTTATGTGAGAAAAGTAAGTCCCCACCTAAGAAGTCCTGCACATTAATTACAGAAGGTATTTGGAGTATCTTTCAATCTGGTACTTCTTTAGAAGCGTTCTGCTTTCATTTCAACCTACACTCATTGCCTTTTATTCCTTTAATCAATTACCCCATAGCCCTTTTCTACATTTGAAGACAGTTGACCACTTAAAGCAGGTTGAAAAGTAAAGCAGAATGCACCTTAAGGCGCAATCTGCTTTACTTTCAGCCTGCTTTAACCTAACATCTGCTAGGACATAGATATGGGGTAATGGGTTAATTTATTCCTCTACTGAAGAAAAAAAGTTCCAATTGATACAGTGATGAATATGGGGCATAGAAATGTTTTCTATGTTCTAGCAGATGATAGCTTAAAGCAGGTTGAAAGTAAAGCAGACTGTGCCTTAATGCACATTCTGCTTTACTTTCAACCTGGTTTTAGTGGTCACTTGTCTTCAAAACTAAAACAAGCTATGGAGTAAAGGGTTAAGTGCTCACTAGTCTTCAAAGGAAAGACTTGAACTTGTATATGTTTACTTAATTGCAGGTCGCTGGCATGAGTGCAAACACTACCAGTGTGGCGAAGGGGGGACACAGATACGGTCAGTGTTCTGCGGAGAGAGAAATTCTAACTTCAAAGAGGTGGACCCATCGGAATGTGAACATCTGCAGAAACCAGAGGTATATATGAAGTAATTTCCAGGGAGTGAACTGAACAAATCCAACATTTTTTCACTTATTTCAACACCAAATCATATGGTGTTACTACTCATGAGTAGTGTCACCATAGGGTTTAAAGCAGAAATAAATTTTTTCGTTTTTGAAATACTCCCCTTATCTGGGGCCCAGAATTTCCATCCTGTCCATTCTTTGCCTTTACATATGGAGAGTTTTTTCAAATTCTGAAATAATTATTTTGCCATTAAATCATATCTGTTGTTACCACTCATTAGAATCGTCTCAAAGAGAGGATTCTTATTAAACATCATAGGGTTTTGTGGTGATAAAAAGAAAAAGTTGTGTCACTATCAGAAGCGAATTACCTACAGGTAAGGCATTTGTAATGCAGTAAAACCTTTTATCACATAAACGTGCAAAATATAGAGGGCCGTAAAAATCGTATGGCCCACTGGGCATATATTTTATACTAATTTTCGAATCACCAAAATAATGTACTTCTACGCCGCCTGTAAATCAGTTAAGAGAATCTAGACAAACATAGATCACCACTAGGTATTGAAACATTTCGAAGTGTCCTAGAAACAAATTATCCCTAGCAGTCTCGCAAACTCAGGCTGCAAATCAGGCTAAACTTAATACCACGTAGACTTTAGTATTAACAGTGACTCAAACTGTTTTTCAAATTTAGACGTTACAATGATAATGACGTCATGTTAAGTCTTGACGTTATTTTGAAAACGAAACTAGATTCTTAATGTCAAATGATCATTTTTAGTCAATTAGAACACCTTTAATTTAAATATTAATTTAAAATTTGAATATGGTATCAGAGAAGTCTTTTCACAACGTAATGGTGTTGACTTTCGTTACGTTTATATGATTGGTGTTTTTATCTACGGATGAATTAAACCGAATAACACCTATGACGAATCGTTTACCTAAGAGCCGAGGGCAAAAGTGAAAGTAAGACCTTTCGGATTTTCGTGTCATTTGGTGTTTATGTGATAAATAGGATATTAAATTCGTGTTTTTTCAGTAATAAATTTATTGAACTCATTTTTATCCAACTCGTTCAATAAATTCATTACTGAAAAAACACTCATTCAATATCCTCTATATATTATGACCACTACATTGTGAAAATTATTAGGTATTTATACAATAGGAGATTGCTTAAAGCAAAGTTACAGTACAACAGAAAGCTCCTGAAGGAGCTGTCTGTTTTACTGTCACATTGCTTTAAGCAGTCACCTTTCTTTTATACCATTGATTGGCCTGCTTTGTAGAGGTTTTGATGTACAGTCAAACCTGTGTTTAAAGACATAGTTTGGGAGAGAGCAAAAAGTGTCTTATCTCACAGGGTGTCTTTAAATACAGGTTGAGGATTTCAAAGTGGATTTTTTAGTATGAGATAAATTATGATACTACACTGTACATTTTGAACATATTATAATTTACATAAACAAATATTACAATGCATACATGTTGTAAGGAAAATAAAATATAAACTTAAAACATAATAAAGTATGCAATTTTTAAACCATAAAAATTAACCTTGACTTATCATAATTTAAGGTTAAAATTTAAAAGACATGCATGAGTACAATAAAATGATTTATAATAATTTAGGGTTAAAATTTAAAACATAAACTATGAATATCATTTAAAGTCACTTAACTGCTCATGCATCTCCTTTATGTTTAAAAGAATGTAAGCATGTTTAAAGAACTTGTATACACAGGGGTTAAATTTATATGGCACTTCTGGGTTTGAAAAACTCATTGATCTTGGTTTGTTTGCTGTTTGCTGCAGCATGAATGTTCAGCTGTTCATCAAGCTGGGACAGAAGGCTCATAATATTAGAGTTCCCACATTGTCTGGCAAATAGTTTAAATTTAGTCATCATTTCATTCACTGCTGAAAAAGAAATATGAGGTTCTTCCTCCTCACATTCACTGTCACTATCAACACATTCACTTTCAGTCTGGAGGTCTTTCAGAATTTCAAATGGGGTCTTGTCCCAACTTTTTTCACATGTTTCATGAAATATCACCATTTTGTCTAAGTTTACAAGCTCCTGAAACTGACACCCAAACAATTCCATGGAAAGCTTCATCACTGCCAGTGGAACATCATCATCATCATAACTATCATCATCACTATCATCATCATCTCCCACATCCTTATGCTGTTGTACCGGGTTGATTGCCTGAACACACATGCCAGCTTTAGCGAAGCATTTAGATATCGTGGATGCTTCAACCTCCTTCCATGAATGATCTACCCAGTATATGGCATCCAGGACGTTTATCTGTTTGAGGAGCTCAGAGCCACAAAGGGTTGGCTGTCCGTCCATCTCCTTGACAATGTGCAGCAGCTGAAATGAAAAATGAGACTTTTAACACTTACCCCAATAGCTTGTTTTCAGTATTAAAGGCAGATGGTTGCTTAAAGCAGGCTGAAAGTAATGCAGAAAGGAGCTTTCATTACTTTCAGTCTGCTTTGCTACCATCTGCTAGGATATAGGAAATAGTGTTTGCCCCTTTCTAGGATATAGGAAATATTTCTAATGGTGCATAGTCATGACTGTAAATTATATTTGATAAAATGTTAAACTATGGAGTAAAGGGTTAGAGACTAATGATAAATAGTTTCTGGATCCAATCTGTTTACCTTTTACTACTCACAGTAAACAGATCTATAAAGCAAATTGAAAGTTTGTACCTGGCGCTTTCTGTATTTCAGCTTCATGGTTTGTATAATCCCTTGGTCCATGGGCTGTGTGTAAGAAGTCGTGTTTGGGGGAAGAAATTGCAATTTGACATGGCTCAGCTGAATATCTGGGTGACAGGGTGCATTGTCTATAAACAATAATATATGTCGATCTTGGGCAGCCATCTTTCTGTTGAGTGTCTTTAAAAATTCTTCATACACAGAACTGTTCATCCACGCCTTTTTATTAAAATAATAGTCAACCGGCAAGTCTTTCACTTTTATCTTACCAAAACATCTGGGAGCTCTTGACTTTCCTATCACTAGGGGTCTGATCTTTTCTCCAACTGCACTTGCACATAGTGCTACGGTCAGACGCTCTTTTGATCTTTTTCCCCCTGCACAATCTTCCCCCTTGTAATGAAAGGTTGATTTACTGGTGTCACGATAGAACAAACCAGTCTCATCCATGTTGAAGATGTTTGCTGGAGTATACCCTGAACATATTTCCCCAAGTTTAGATTTCCAGTCGCTTACAGTTGGAATGTCAACATCCCCCCTCTCACCAGACTGTTTACCAAAAACAATGTTGTTGCGTTTGATGAAACTCTCTAACCAGCCATTTGAAGCTTTAAAGTCACTTTTATTTAGTCCCTTGGCAAACTCTAATGCTTTTGTCTTCAACAGAGGCCCCGTCACATTAATGCGCCTGTTCACAGCATCTTTGAACCATTCAATGACCAGCCTGTTTATGTCTTCATTTCCTGTAACAGAACAGAAAGAAAAAAATTCAATTATGTTCCTTAAAAATTAGTTCTTATACCCCAGCAATTTGTAGCTTAAAGCAGGCTGGGAGTAAAGTAGAATGCACATTCTGCTTTACTTTCAACCTGTTTTAAGTGGTCTTTTCTCTTCAAATCTAGAAATAAGTTATAGGGTAATGGGTTAAATAAATAACGGAGGTAATTGGTCAGACATGATACTAATTGGGGGGGGGGGGGGGGGGGGGGTGGGGGCATTTTCTGACATACAAAATGTTACATGTACTCAAAGTCTCTCTATTGATTTAAGAAATAATTTTCATAAGAGGAATAAATTATGCTGATCTATATGTGCTGTCATTATAAAATTCGTAAGAAAGTGTTTGAAACTACACGTAGCAGTAATTGAATACACACCTGTCAAATATCGTCGTCGCTTTATTGTGGACGGCTCATTGTTTTCGAAGTCATCGATCAGCTCCGCCTTACGCTTTTTCAAATTGCTGATTTGGGTGCGACCTACGCCGAGCTCGGCAGCAACTTTATAGGCTGGTTTTCCCTGATCCAATAGTTTGATTGCCTGTATCTTCTGTTCTAAATTTAAATGAGTTCGTTTCTTTGTTGCCATTGTGGCTGCCATTTTGATTTTTTTGACAGTCTCGCGGTAATATGCGAGAGCGTCCGATATTGACAAGCTAATTACTTCCGGGGAACGGCTCAATATACCGCTAGTCGCTATTACAGGGAACAGCTCAAACTCGTAGTGTCGCTAAAAACAGTGTCGGTCGCCGATTTGGGAGTACAAATTGAGTGCCGTATACCGCATCTCACAGTGTTCCGTTAAATACAGGAGAAATATATAAGGAAATGCATCGGGGGGAGTTAGATACCGCCGCATCTGACAGGATTCCGCTAAAAACAGTGTGCCGCTCAGGCAGGTTTGACTGTACTATAATATTCTTATCTCTTGTCCTACCCATATGTTTTGTCTTCATATTAAAATCTCTTTAAGACGATTTTATTCTAGCCTGACCTTTGTATCAAACTGGCAACACACATCATAGTACAATGCTATGAATTACTTCCATTTGGCTTTAAACAGTTACCTTCATTAAAAACTGAAAACATTTACCTTCTTTTAACCTTTTACTGTGTCACAATACTTCCATGTTGAGCATTTTTTTCTGCAAAGGTTTTCCTTCTGACTTATTATACGAACAAGACAAAACTTAACACTAAAAATTTTACCAAGAGCAATTTTAGTTTAACTCTCAAAATGGTGATTATTCTTGCATACAGCAGGGCTCCAGATAAGATGAGTATTTCAAAAACTAAAATCTTAATTTCTGCATTAAACCCTATGGTGTCACTACTCATTAGAATCGTCTCAAAGAGACGATTCTAATGAGTAGTAACACCATAGGATTTGGTGCTGAAATGAGTGAGAAAATGTTGGTTTTGTTAAGTTTACTCCCTCTTATCTGGAGCCCTGATACAGATTGGATCCAAATGAGGCTTGGCATGATGTACTGTCTCATCAGGATCCAAAGCGTTTGTCACTCTGACACAGTTTTGAAAATGAAATTGAGATTTTCTTTTATTATAGAACAATAGCAGAAGACAATTGTTGCAGACGACGATATCACTTAGCGTCAAAGGAGTTAAAGTGTTAGAATATTGTGAAATTGAAATTCCCAGAAGGCATTCTGCTTTATGTAAACTCATGAAATTATTTCACTCCACAGAAATTTAAAAAAAACAACTCTTTATAAAGACCACTAAAAAGAAGACTAATTAATTATATAACGGATTGTATAAAAGACAGGTGATAGCTTAAAGTAAGGTGACAGTAAAACAGAAAGCTCCTAAAGGAGCCTTCTGTTTTACTGTCACATTGCTTTAAGCTATCACCTGTCTTAAACATCTAATAATTAACACAATATTAGAGAGGTTGTACTGTACTCTGCACAGTATCATGAATGGCCTCGCCATAATGGTTATCCCTTCTTTTGCTGAATATTCATAATGTTTATACAGTAAAATCCCCCAAACAAACGAGACTTACCTTAAGTTGATGTTTGGTTGTGATTCTATCTAGTCATACTGCTACTCGAGGGATCATATGAGATGCGCGCGAACCGTGACCATATTTATCAGTATTTCAAAGCGTAACAAAAAATTATTTCGGAAACAAAAACTTATCATATAGATTACCACGTAATCTAGGGAGGGACAAATATGCCATAATGAGGTGGGCATATGATCCCTCGAGTAGCAGTATGACTAGATAGAATCACAACCAAACATCAACTTAAGGTAAGTCTCGTTTGTTTGGGGGATTCTATTACGTCATACTACTCTCGTGCTCATATGAGACTTCAAAGCATAACGAATAATTTTTTGACAATCAAAGATAAGTGTAAGTAAATCTAACATACCATGTCTTCAATTGGATAGAATGGCATCTGCAAAAGTGGATTCCACTTGAACTTCCTTATTGTAAAACTGGGCAAATGTCTGTTCATTGGACCATCCTGCCACACTTAGTATGTCTTTCATGGGAATAAATGCCAATTTGGCTCTAGATGTAGATGCCGATCGTACACTATGAGCCTTAAAAACTGTAATGTCAATTCCTGCAAGTTGCATAACTGAACGCAACCAGCGACTGATAGTGCTTGTAGAAACTGCTGCATATGGTTTCAAATAACTAATGAAAAGGGATTCTTCTCCCTTGCGAAGAGAACTTGTCCTCTTAATATATTCAGATAACGTATTTACAACACATAATCTCCTATCTGGAGTATAACTCTTCAGTGTAACATATGGTACTGGCCTACCTGGCTTAGATTGCTTCAATGTTGCACTATACTGCAAAATATAAAAGTCTGAACCTTTCCTTAGGTCTTTCAATGTCATAAGTTTCAATGATTGAGCTCTGGAAGCTTGAGTGAGTGCTATCAACATCACAAGTTTGTAAGTTAACATCTTTAAATTTAACTGTTCTACTGACTGAAGTGTCTTCAAAAACTGAATAACTTTTCCAACATCCCAAGTTTCCTTATATCTTGTCTTTGGAGGACGTAAATTGAATGCTCCATTACAAAAACGTTTAACCAATGGATGTTGTCCAACAACAAATCCATCTAAAACAATTCCCAAAGCTGATAAAGCACTTCTGGCAATGTTAATAGTATCATAAGAAAGACCTGAATCAAATAACATAGTCAGGTATTCTAAAACTGTGTTCAAAGTAACTTGAACTGGATCAACTTGTTCCTGACTACAGAACTGAAACCATTTTCTAATGTAAACTGAGTATTGTTTTTGTGTTGAGCACTTCCATGATGATAAAATGATATTGGTAGCATGTTCTGAAAAGTTTCTGCTTTGCAGGGATCTCCAAAAAGACGAGAAACTACTAGTTTCAACTTGTTGATTAATGGATGACTTTTCTCCAAACCTGGAAGTGTCAGAACATTCTGACTCACTGGTATCACTAAAGGAGTGTCTGGTAACATTTCCAGAAAACTGTTCCACCAATTCTGTGTTGGCCAAAGGGGTAAAATCATGATGCACTCTCCCCGGTCTGTTCTCAGCTTCTCCAGAGTTCGACCAATCAAACTGAAAGGACAGAAAATATACATAAACTTTCCAGTCCAATTACATGAAAATGCATCAATTACCAATGCCTCACCATCTGGCTTCCAAGAACAATATTTTTGCACTTGGTGATTCAGTCTAGAAGCGAACATATCAATGTCTGGAATTCCCAATATACTGGAAATTTGCTTGAAAATCTTTGGATTCAACATCCATTCAACATTTTCGTTGAAATTTCTTGATCCAAAATCAGAAATATTGTCTTTTCCAGGTATATGACTGGCAGAGAGCCAAATCGATCTAGACATGCACCAAACCCAAAGTTTATGAGCTAAGGCATTGCAATCTACTGACTTGCAACCGCCCATATTAGAAATGTATGAGACAGTACATGAATTGTCAGACAAAACATGTACATGTATAATATTCTCTTTGGCTTGGCAAAATGCTTGTACAGATAATTTGACAGCTAATAATTCCAGAACATTGATATGATGTCTAGCTTCTTATGTAGTCCATCTACCACCTATAGATTGACCTTCAGATATTCCTGCCCATCCTAATGATGAAGCATCGGTAGTAACAACAACATCTGCATTACCATGGCATATTTTCCTTTTCTGAGAAAGCAAATTATCAATCCACCACTTAAGATCTGTCCTCATCTCATCCGTTACCATCATTTTCATTGAAAAATCACCCTTTGATTCTTTCAAGGCTTCTATCTTTGCTTTTTCTATTCCTCTATAAAAAAAGTCGACCATATTCTACAGCTGAAAAGGTCGATACCATCAAACCTAATATTCTAGCCACAATTTGAATAGAAATTTTGGTCTTTTTGTACAAATCTAAACACTCTTCAATTATAAGCATAGCCTTATCTAATGGAAGTGAAACTTCCATCTTTTCAGAATTGATGGTATTTCCCAATACAATGATCTCTTTGGTTGGGATGAGAACAGACTTTTTGTAGTTTATCATAAAACCAACATCAAGCATGAGATTACTTAAGTCTCTTTCACATTTTGCTCACAGTCATCAAAGGTATCTCCTAAAAGGAAAGAATCGTCAATATACCCTGAATTTTTGTAACCTCTGACTCTCAATGAAGTATATACAGGCTTCATAAGTTTGGTAAAGATTCTTGGCGCAAAAGCTATACCATTTGGCAAACAGCGATATTGATATAATATACCAGATTTCTGAAATCTTAGCTTCACCTGATCTTCCTCCGCCATGAATACAGAATAATATGCATCTTTAAGATCTATAGATGCCATGAAACAATATGGTTTTACTAGTCTCAACATGGATTCGAAAGTATCCATTTTGAAATGATGGTAAGGTAAATATTCATTCAATTTTTTCAGATTCAAAATCATTCTGTATTCACCAGGAGTCTTTTTGGGAACAAGAAATATTGGAGAAATGAACTCGTTTGGGTCATGATGGTCTACTTTTTCTATGACTTTAGTGTCCAGTAATTTTTGAATTTGTTCATCAACAATTTTATCTTCTTTTCTACTAAAAACAGTAGATTTACGTGTGGTGTTTACTGGATTTATGCCATCAATAAATTGAATATGACAATGTTTCACAACATCTAAAATAAATTCGTCATGAGTTATATTTCTCCAATTTTCCTCAAAAAATCTCAGCCTTCCAGCTCCAAAGTTACTAACCATATCTATTTCCTTTGCGCTTCCTTGAAGTTTTTTGCCACATGTGCTGCAGCCTCATATGGCCTGTAGAAGCCTCTGCCTCTTGGACCTCCCCGTCTCATACCACGGCCGGGCCTCCTATATGGACCTCCTCTGAAGCCCCTGCCACGAAACCCTCTCCAGACCTTGCCAATCCGGCACATTTCATTAATGTCTTTGACATTCCTATTAATTTCATTCTCATTGCCGTATAAATAGTCAGTATATGGCAGACTTGGCGAAGATAGAGGAAAATACTTTGGGTCAAAGTCGTACTTGTGCGATTCCTTTCTTTTGTTGTTTATGAGCTTGTTACTCTGTCCAAGCAATGCTAAAGAATTTGTTCCCCATTCCACAGACTGAGAATCTAGATTTTCTCCTTCTTTGTCTAATAATTTGACCATGTTGATTGATGCCTTGATAATGCAATTCTGAATAGTCTGCAACTTGGAGTCGTCAGTTTGTGTCTGTGGCTTCAAAAGCCTCGATAATCCTGGGTTTACTCTTGTCTTTGTTAAAGAGTCACAGTTCTGAGGACGTACAATGTCCTTAAACATCTCCAGTATTCTTTGATCAGTGACACCATTCTTGAATGAGCTATTTACAAAAGAAGCCAAGTCTTCGTTCACCTCATTATCAACCTTTTCTGATAACAGAAACTTGTCAGATAGACCACCAAACACCGTTTTCGGTCTCTTTGTTGGAGGTTCTTCATCCTCTTGACTGACGGGAGGCTGCATATTTTCCTCTTCGTTATCTGGTGTGAAAACTTCATACTGACTTTCGTCAAACGACTCGCCATAATTCTCATAATTCTCTGTATATTCAGGATACTCATAGAGTGTGTCCACCCTCTCTGACAAGGTTTTCAAATTTTCTCCATGTTTATTAATGTTAGTGTTCATCTCTTGCAAAATCTTCAAAACTTCGGTGTTCATCACAGCCGCGCTACGATCACATGGCGTTTTTGAAGTTGTCGACTTTTTACCAGTCTGGACAATTTTAGATGGACCCGCTTCTGGTTTCTTAACCGGTACATTCTCCTTCCTCGAAGGAATACTATCTGCATTTGTATTTATCTCTGGGGCTTTCTCCATAGTATTTTTCTTTGATGGTTCCTTCCGAGACAGCATGGTTTCAGCCATATTGTTTGAAAACAACAAACCCCAATCCCGCAGAAAATTATTTCTGCAGCAAATAATTAATTAAAAAACTAGCTTATAACTTTAATTAATTGCTAGCAAAATCAATATAATGAAATAACCTCGTTATTTCAAAGAAACAATGTAAAATAATTTCGAAATAAAACAACCACGTTGTTTTTTCGAGTGAGCTATACGGTCACGTGATTCTGTAGAGCCTACAGAAAAAGTCGTCTACACTAGACGGCTTACTAAAGCGCACTGATAAATATGGTCACGGTTCGCGCGCAGCTCATATGAGCATGAGAGTAGTATGACGTAATAGAACCTAATCAGGGCTACCATAAGTTGCTCATAAAAATCCTAAGATTTCCAAATTTTCTAGCACGATTTTAGGAATTGTAGATGTACTTTTAACCCTTTCGCTGCCAGACTCTATAACGCTAACATAATTATGCAAACAGTTCATATCAGGCGCCACATAACACAGCGTCTTATATGGGTCTAATCTGTTTGACACCCATATCAATGTTTCCTAGGTAAAAAATGCATAAAATTCCAAATTTTAAAAATAAGAGCAGAAATCTGAAGATTTTGGAAAAAAATGTGGTTTCAGAGATATTAAGAAAAATGCGATAATTTTTGAAAAATTCGGAGAAATGGCAGCCCTGCCTCATTATAACGACCACTAAAAATAAGATAATTGATTTTATAAGAGATTTTATGAGAGACAGTTTAAAGCAAAGTGAAAGTAAAACAGAAAGCTCCTGCTTTACACGGTATAAGCAGTACACTGTCTTAACCCATTACCTCATAAATACGCCTTTTTACGCCTTTAATTTATTCATCCACTTAAGAAAATAGTTTTAATTCATACAGTTATGAATATATATTGATAGAAATATATTCTATATTTTAGCAGATGGTAACTTAAAGCAAGCTGAAAGTAAAGCAGAATGTGCCTTAAGGCACATTCTGCTTTACTTTCAACCTGCTTTAAGTGGTCACCTATTTTCAATTTTAGAAACAGGCTACGGTGTAACGGGTTAAACACCGGATATTTTACACAATTTAGTAATCATAATAGATTTTTACTGTACATTTTTGTATTTTCAGAGTATGCGTTCATGCTTCAAAGTGTGTGCGCACCATCAGAACCTGTTGCGATGGGCTGAACACGAATGGTCAGACTGCGCACTCAGTCCAGAGTATCGGGAGTGCTCAATCAAACATGGCGTTAAGTACAGGAATGTTACATGTGTGTGGAAGAACACTGGTTTTCCCGAAGACGACAGTGTGTGCATGGAATTCATGCAGAAACCAGAGACGAGAAGTTCTTGTACACTGAAATGTCCTCAGGATTGTGTTGTCTCTTCATTCTCATCATGGAATAACTGTGATACTTGTTTAATTGTAAATAGAACACGAACGCGAGAACTCATCGTCCCACCTAGCAACGGTGGGAAATCATGCCCCCCATTCACTGAAATGATACCCTGCGATAATTGTACAGAAACCTACACATATAGGATAGGACCCTGGGGAGGGTGCACTCCCTTTGATCATTTTATGCAGACACAAATGAAAATCCACCCTTTACTGGGATACCAGAATCGACTGATTGAATGTATAAATAGCAAGGGAAATTCCCTTTCATATAAGTAAGTATTATTTTAGCTATCAAATGCGTTTTGCAGTCAAACTTGTGTCAGGCAGCCACTACTACTCAATATCTTTACCCTGTACTCCATGGATATGCCTTTTTACGCATTTAATTCATTCCTCCAAGGAGGAAAATAGTTTCATTTTAAACATATTATGAATGTACAATATCAGAAAGTTTTCCTATATCCTAACAGATTGTAGTTTAAATCAGGCTGAAAGTAAGGCAGAATGTGCCTTATGGCACATTCTGCTTTACTTTCAACCTGCTTTAAGTGGTCACCTGTCTTCAAAACAAGAAATAATTATGGAGTTAAGGAATATGAGCTGTCATTCTTATTTACCAAAGGGCAGCAAACAAACTCATTACTTCATAGATACACATTTTTATGCCTTTAATATATTCCTCCACTACAGAAAATAGTTCCACGTTATACAATCATGAATATGCATCCAAAGTCCCAAAGAAATATTTGCTTTATCCTAGCTGATTGAAGTTTAAAACAGGCTTAGAGTAAAGCAGAATGCCTATTTAGGAGCACTCTGCTTTACTTTCTTCCTGCTTTAAGCAACTATCTGTCTAAAATACTGAAAACAAGCTATTGGGGAGAATTAAGGGGAAGAGTGTTAAAGCAGAACAAAGAAGCTTTCTGCACTACCTTTCTACTGCATTATCAATTAACCTGGATTTAGACATTATCACCATGCTTCTTTAAACCTAAGGCACGCAACTGCATGACACCAAATGAAATTAAAGAAGAAAGCTCCTTAAATGAGCTTTCTGCTTTACTTTCATCTTGCTTTAAGCTTCCACCTATATTTAACACTACCTGTCCAGTAAATTCTATTTTCAATGCATTTATCAGGACAAGATGCAGAACTCATTATGCAGAGGAAATATTAAACTACCCAGAATTCCAAGTAGATTTGTTCATGTTGTGGTAACTTAAATGATCCACAAAGGACCATAATAATCCACAAGAGTTATTTAGTGTTCAAAGAGTTACAAGAATTAGCACAGGTTTGACTGTTCTTAATTTCTTCTCTGCATACCTCAGTTTTTTGCTGGATACAAAAAATTATTAATCCTGTATTAAGCTACCACTCGTTGAAATTTCATGAATCTTGTATGACAGGTAACTGTTTAATGCAGGGTAAAACTAATGCAGAAAGCTCATACAGGAGCTTTCTGCATTACTTTATCCTGCATTAAGCAACTACCTGTTTAAAGGACAACCATCAGATTGAGTGTTTGCTTCATTCAGTGGCGAAGACGTTTTTCTTTCCCTATAAACATGTTTACGCTAAAACTATTGTTTCCTGTGCTAACAGTTTGGAGCCAGATCAGATGCCGGGTAACCCGGCATCTGATCTGGCTCCAAACTGTTTGCCACTCAGATTGGAGAAAAAAAAGGTCAGAAATGTCAACAAGTTGTTGTTTTCTATGTTTTACTGCAATGCGTTTGTGTTTTGTTTGTGTATAAACGAGAAAGAATATCGTCTTCTCCACTGTACAAGATTGTCTGTATTTGTGTTTTATGATTTGTTAGTTTGTGTTTTTCTGATGTGCAAAACATGATTGATAAGTCATTTGCCAAATGACCCATTTTATCTTTCTGATTAATTAAAGTGATAAGATCAAGAACCTCTTTGCACCTAGAATAGATTCTGTCTACTCAAAAAGACATCAGCTTTTATTGCGGGGCTTTTTCTACAAAAAGTTTGGGAAGAAGCAGATTTTAGCCTTTCATTTTTTTTGGAAAATCAAGCTCTTCTTTCAGCCAAATTTGGAATAGTACGGACTTTGTCAAGATACGTTCAAAAATAAGTGGAAGTATTTTGGTATATAGAAAGATGCATTAATTTAACTGAAAACAGAATTATTTTTAATTAAAACAGGACTGGTGTTTGTATAGGACACTTGTAATGTAGTTTTGTTTACCAACCATGTGAAATAGATTTCAAGAGAATCATAGGCATTGAATATTTTGGAAATTCTTTACCCAACATTGAGAAAAAAGAGGCATTTTGCAATTTGGAAGACATTCAATATTGACCCCTTTTAATTGTGTTCAAGGAATAATGAATTATATTTGTGTAACATGGTGAAAAAATTGCGACTCATCTGGTACTCAAACCCGGGCCTTTGGATTGTTATGCCAACACTCTTAACTACTGAGCTATCAAGCAACACAGTGAAGCCTATCAAACATTTCACCATTTTTGCAACCCAGTTACATTGTATATTTTTCAGGCACAAGGGGTAGTTTATTTGTGTTCCAGGTACAAGGGGTTATATTTATATATATTCCAGACACACTGGTTATAGTTTATCTGTGTCCTTAGGCCCAAGGGGTTATATTTATATAATGATATTCCAGGCACACTAGAGTGTTTTCCAGGTACAAGGGGCTATAATGTTTTGTATATAATTCCAGACACAATATGGTGCACATGTAGTTTATTTGTGTTTCAGGTACAATTGGTATATATTCTATGTAAAATAGATAGTTTACTTTTGTTCAAGGGGTACATTGATATGTATTGTATGAACTCCAGGTTCAATGGACTATTTACTTTTGTTTCAGGTTCAATTTAAGGTGTGCATTCCAGGAACAAGGGGTTATATTTGTATATACTCCAGGTTCAATGGACTATTCAGTTTTGTTCCATGTACAAGGTTTGTGTTCCAGGAACAAGGGGTTATATTTGTATATATTCCAGGTACAATGGGCTTATTACTTGTGTTCAATGGAATGAGTTTTATATTTGTATCTGTGTATGGTACAATGTGGTTATTTATGTATAGTCATGCTGTACATACAGCGCTCCCTGTCTACAACGACACCCAATGAGAGACAAAAAGTGTGTGGGTTGTTCGGAGGGAGTCGTTATAGGGAGGGTATTGACTTACAATTGCAAACAGCTTGAATCCAGATCAGACGCCGCGCAACCGGCGTCTGATCTGGATTCAAGCTGTTTGTCTTATGTTATTATGTTTTTTCTGTCAAAATGTCCAATGTACCACTTTGGGAAAAACAGCAGACGACAGTTTTTAGCATAAGTGAAAATATTATACATATAATTGTCTTGTTTGGGGAACAGCTGCAAGGGTCGTTAAAAGGAGGGAATCCTTGTTCGGAGGGCCGTTGTAGAGAGGGAACGCTGTACAATAATCTAATTTGTACATCTTTCAGATACTGTTTAGACTTTTTGCGCTCAATTGACACGAAGCTCCTCGACAAGCAGACTTGCATCATTCCTCAAGACTGTCAGGTGGGCAAGTACTCTGACGTCTCTCGGCTTCCAGGCTATATGATTAAGACACGGCACATAGAACAAATTCCACGCGGCATAGGCAAGCCATGTCCTCCTCTAGTCGACATTATCCCAGTCAAGCCAACGGATGAACAACCAAGGTAATATCAAAAGTTCAACATGATACTGGTCTAAGGCTCAACTAGTTGCAACTGATTGGTTAAAGCACAAATAGATTAACCCAGTACCCCATAAATACACCTTTATAGGCCTTTAATTAATTCCTCCACTGGAGAAAATAGTCCCAATTTAAACAGTCGGGAATGTATTACATTAAAAATATTTTATATATTCTAGCAGATTATAGCTTAAAGCAGGCTGAAAGTAAAGCAGAATGTGCCTTAGGCGCATTCTGTTTTACTTTCAACCTGCTTTAAGTGGTCATCTGTCTTCAAATCTAGAAACAGGCTATGGGGTAATGGGTTAATACATTCACTGCAAAAGTTTGTTTGTTTCACACCGCAACTAGTGACCAATACATTGCCTGAAAGACTATTTATAAGATTTTGTTATAGATAATGTAATTCATTAGCAGTTACAACTCCAAAGAATGCTCCTGCATTGGTAAAGTACAGTTGGGCCTGAAAGAATTAAGCATAGGTCTAGAAAATTAACAAAAAATCGAAAGGTTTTGAAAAATCCAGAGAAATAGTTACCCTTGTCTGTATGTCCCAATAGTTAAGTTTCTGCATTTAGGTCATTTATAGACTAAGTACTGCAGCAATGGTCACCCAACTTTGCAAACTTATGCACCTTGATAAGTACAGGAGTTTGGTGACCATGATCTTTGACCTTGACCTCTGTGACCTAAGTTGAAAGTATATGACTTGTGTTAAGGCCAGTTATAAAGAAATAAATTGATTGCATTCATGATCAAGCCATTGCCGTCAGGCATCTATATTTTTCTTACATATTTGAATTTTATACTGTATATACACTGTAAGTACTAGGCCCAATGGTATAAAGCTTTTGAGTTGAGTCTGAGATTGTTCTCAAGCTTTTGATTGATCAGAATTGAGCAAAAGCTCAAATCTGATCAAAAGCTTGAGAATGATCTCAGACTTATCTCAAACGCTTTGTAACCTTGAGGTCAGATAAAGTCAAACTTAGTCATAGCAACCTTTCAAAAGAGGATGCATGGTGGAGTTCTGCAGACAAGTGGCTGCTAAAAGTAAGGAGGAAATGCAAAAACCATCTTCCTGCATTACTTTTGTTATGTTTTAAATGGATGATTTTATTACAAGACAAAAAGATGCTGAAATTGCCATCTGAAGATTTCTGTATTTCTTTTGTCTTGTATTGACCCTTCTCCTACTGAATATTCATATGGCTCCAGATAAGGGGAGTATTTCACAAACTAAAATCTTTATTTCTGCTTTTAACACTATGGTGTCACTACTCATTAGAATTGTCTCGAAGAGAGTTTGGTGCTGAAATGATTGAGATAATGCTGGATATGTTCAATTTATTCCTTCTTATCTGGAGCCCTATAATTCATATATTAAACTCTGCCCACTGCGAACATCTGTGAAATATTACATTGGATAACATATAAGGAAAGTGTTCCCGTATGGTTACTGAGCTTTTTTTTTTTTTACTTTCACTGTACATTAATGAAAAGCTTCAATTTTCAGACTCACAGTATCAACTACAGCAGCTACTAAGTCAAATTTGAAGTAAGCTTGTATATATAGAACCAGCCAGCCTTACTGTAACATGTAACCATTATATTTGCTCCAATCAAATTGTTTGGATTTTAGTCCACTGTCCAATAATATTGGTAGGATTTTGATCCACTGGCAAATCATATTGTTAGGATTTGGATCCACTGGCCAATCATATTGTTAGAATTTTGATCCACTGGGCAATTATATTGTTAGGGTTTTAATCCACTGGGCAATTATATTGTTAAGTTTTTTTATCCCTTGCCAATCATATTGTTAGGATTTTTACCCACTGGCAAACCATATTGTAAGGATTTTGATCCACTGGCAAACCATA
Organism: Gari tellinella; assembly: GCA_922989275.2. Taxonomy (NCBI): domain Eukaryota; kingdom Metazoa; phylum Mollusca; class Bivalvia; order Cardiida; family Psammobiidae; genus Gari; species Gari tellinella. The sequence goes on from OV277863.1 coordinate 72,550,419, forward strand.
TTGTAAGGATTTTGATCCACTGGCCAATCATATTGTAAGAGTTTTGATCCACTGGCAAACCATATTGTAAGGATTTTGATTCACTGGCAAACCATATTGTAAAGGGTTTTGATCCACTAGCCAATCATATTGTTAGGGTTTTGATCCACTGGCAAACCATATTGTTAGGGTTTTGATCCACTGACCACTCATATTGTAAGGGTTTTGGTCCACCGGCCAATCATATTGTTAGGGTTTTGATCCACTGGCAAACCATATTGTAAGGGTTTTGATCCACTGGCCAATCATATTGTTAGGGTTTTGATCCACTGGCCAATCATATTGTTAGGGTTTTGGTCCACTGGCAAACCATATTGTAAGGGTTTTTGATCCACTGGCCAATCATATTGTTAGGGTTTGATCCACTGGCAAACCATATTGTAAGTGTTTTGATCCACTGGCCAATCATATTATTAGGGTTTTGATCCACTGGCAAACCATATTGTAAGAGTTTTGATTCACTGGCCAATCATATTGTTAGGGTTCTGATCCACTGGCAAACCATATTGTAAAGATTTTGATCCACTGGCCAATCATATTATTAGAGTATTGATCCACTGGCAAACCATATTGTAAGGGTTTTGATCCACTGGCCAATCATATTGTTAGGGTTTTGATCCACTGGCCAGTCATATTGTTAGGGTTTTGATCCACTGGCAAACCATTTTGTAAGTGTTTTGATCCACTGGCCAATCATATTGTTAGGGTTTTGATCCACTGGCAAACCATATTGTAAGGATTTTGATCCACCGGCCAATCATATTGTTAGGGTTTTGATCCACTGGCAAACCATATTGTAAGGGTTTTGATCCACTGGCCAATCATATTGTTAGGGTTTTGATCCACTGGCCAATCATATTGTTAGGGTTTTGGTCCACTGGCAAACCATATTGTAAGGGTTTTTGATCCACTGGCCAATCATATTGTTAGGGTTTGATCCACTGGCAAACCATATTGTAAGTGTTTTGATCCACTGGCCAATCATATTATTAGGGTTTTGATCCACTGGCAAACCATATTGTAAGGGTTTTGATTCACTGGCCAATCATATTGTTAGGGTTTTGATCCACTGGCAAACCATATTGTAAAGATTTTGATCCACTGGCCAATCATATTATTAGGGTATTGATCCACTGGCAAACCATATTGTAAGGGTTTTGATCCACTGGCCAATCATATTATTAGGGTTTTGATCCACTGCCCAATCATATTGTTAGGGTTTTGATCCACTGGCCAATCATATTGTTAGGGTTTTGATCCACTGGCAAACCATATTGTTAGGGTTTTGATCCACTGGCCAATCATATTGTTAGGGTTTTGATCCACTGGCCAATCATACTGTTAGGGTTTTGATCCACTGGCAAACCATATTGTAAGGTTTTTGATCCACTTGCCAATCATATTGTAAGGACTTTGATCCACTGGCCAATCATATTGTTAGGGTTTTGATCCACTGGCAAACCATATTGTAAGGGTTGTGATCCACTGGCCAATCATATTGTAAGGACTTTGAGCCACTGGCCAATCATATTGTTAGGGTTTTGATCCACTGGCCAGTCATATTGTTAGGGTTTTGATCCACTGGCAAACCATATTGTAAGGGTTTTGATCCACTGGCCAATCATATTGTTAGGATTTTTGTGTCAAACCTCAGTGTTGTGTGGCCAATGGAATTATTATGATTATGATTAAACCAGTGTTAAGCTTCCAGTCAACTCAAGAGGAATGAGCATTCAATAACATAAGCAATGAATGACTGACATTTACAAAACTGTTTGAATCCAGATTCATTACAGATTACTGTAGAGAAGATATTATATTTTCCTGCTAAATATTTTAATCAATTCTAACCCATTACTCCATAGATACACATTTTTACACCTTTAATTTATTCCTACACTGAAAAAAATAGTTCCAATTTATACAGGCATAAATATGTATTATTAGAAATATTTCTGTGTCAGATGGTCACGTAAAGCAGGTTTAAAGTAAATTAGAATGCGCCTGTAGGCGCATTCTGCTTTACTTTCAACCTGCTTAATAAGCGGTTGCCTCTCGTCAAAACTAGAAATAGGTTATGGAGTTAAAAACCTCATGTCCATTACAAACAGCTAGGAGCCAGATCAGGCGCCTTAGTAATGCCTTAATGTAAGCTTCTAATAATAGTTTCTTACTTATACTCTTTGGTTGTAAAACTTATTAAGAATCGCCTCCAAGAGTAATGACAATGTGGGGGGTTTGTGGCGTTGACACAAGGATTTTAGTAGTTCGTACACTTCCTCTGTCATTCAAAATGCCTAATTTATATCATAGTTTGCTTTCAAAGTTTAACCTCAATTTGCCAACTTTAATTTTAAGTTTAACATCAGTTTTATCTCCAATTTGCCACGGTTTTACCTTAAGTTTTACATCAGTTTAACCTCCATTCTGTCAAGTTTTGTTTGAGTTGAACGTGATTTCTATCAGTAAGGCTGGTAGTCTACTGGTAGTGTGCTTTTATTGGTCGTATTTTCTCAATTTGCCTGCTCTTATAATTATACATACAGTCAAGCTTGGGTTAACCCATTCCTCCATAAATATGCCTTTTTACGCATTTAATTTATTCCTCCACTGAAGAAAATAGTTCCAATTTATACTGTTACTAATAAGAATCATAAGAAATATTTTCTATATTCTTGCAGATAATAGCTTAAAGCAGGCTGAAAGTAAAGCAGAATGTGCCTTTAGGGGCATTCTGCTTTACTTTCAACCTGCTTTAAGTGGTCACCTATCTTCAAAACTAGAAACAGGCTATGGGGTAATGGGTTAACCCATTCCTCCATGGCCATAAGTGTGCCAAGAGTCTGTATCCAACTGTAACACGGAGGACTGGTGCATTTTATACCCATAGTCTGTTTCTAGTTTTGAAGACAGGTGCCAACTTTAAGCAGGTTGAAAGTAAAACAGAATGCACCTTAAGGCACATTCTGCTTTACTTTCAACCTGCTTTAAGTGGTCACCAATCATCAGTACTAGGAACAGGCTATGGGGTAATGGGTTAACCCAAGTTTGGTTGTCTTTTAGAAATAGTTTTCTGTAGTTAAGCAGAAAGAAATAACCAGTTACAATTGTGATAATAACTAAAATATGGTAGTCAGTTTTACAACTAGCTCTCTACTCTCTGCTGTTGTCAGTTGTTTTCTTCTTTGCTTTATGTATTTTTCATTATATCTTAAAAATTACCTAACTTTGAGAATTGAATATAACTATAATACTATTATTAAAACAGTTTAACAATATGATGTTGATATAAAAATTATGTGTTTAACCCTTTCCCCAGTAGAAGCGCCTTATAGCACATTACATTTTGTCCTTCCACTAAAGAAAATAGGTCTTAGATTCATACATTCATGAACATGTGAAATAAGATATATTTTCTATATTCTAGCAGATGGTAGCTTAAAGCAGATTGAAAGTAAAGCAGAATGTGCCTCAAGGCACATTCTGCTTTACTTTCAACCTGCTTTAAGTGGTCACCTGTCTTTAAAATTAGAATTAGGCTATCAGGTAAAGATGAAAACAAGGTATAGATAGTTATATAATTTTGTAGTTGAAATTGGAGTACTTGTAATTTAAGTCAAATTTACCCCTAATTCAAAGTTCAAACAGCTTTGCCCCATTTTTTTGTTTGAAATACAGGTATTTTTTACTTAAGCAAACCTGAGTTATTCAAATTTGGTTTTAATAGAAGCTATAACCTTCTTCTCTGAATATTTTATCCCATATCTTTGTTATTTGCAAACGACCAGTAGGCATGCAGACAGCATCTGAAGGAGCTGTCTAAGCAGGGTCTTCACTGTTTTCTTAAATGATCTTTTCTGGGGATTAAATTCTATATTTTGTTATTCTGTTCAATGTAATAGGTCAGATAGTAGATGTTCAAAGCTGGGTTAGTTTTATAGATGGATATTCAGCGGGTGATTAAGGGTCTTTCAACTCTTGTGGGTTATTATGTTCCCTTGTGGATCTTTCAAGTAATCAACCATGGAACCAGTCAACTTGGAATTCTTGGTAGTTTAATAAATAAAACTGTCTAAATTAGCAAAATAATAAGGTTAATAAATACTGGTCTAAATTAGCAAACAGTATAAATCCAGATCAGAGGGTTCCAATAGGAGCCCTCTGATCTAGGTCTACACTAATTGCAAAATGTAATGAGTATATTTTCTACAGGTCCATGGTGTTGAATGAGTTAACCCTGTATGCCATAGTATGTTTCTAGTTTTGAAGACAGTTGACCACTTAAAGCAGGTTGAAAGCAAAGCAGAATGCACCTAAGGTGCATATTCATTACTGTATAAATTTGGAAGTATTTTTTTAGTGGAGGAATATGATATTGAATGTGTAAAAAGGCATATTAAACATATTTTTCAATTTGGACAAGTAATCAGTCTTCACCAGTTTTCACTATCAGCCATCATAGGTAAATTCACTCCCACCCAATGGCGGCCGTTGTTTGAGGTACCCGGCTGTACATTTTCCTAGCTTACCATGGAAAAATAAAAATATTTACTAGGACCTCATGGAGTAATGGGTAAAAAAACATTTTGTTTACCAATGAAATAGGCATAACATAAGAACAGACTGTCACCACAGGAGCAATTAATGATGCATTATTCTCCGTGAGACTTTTTCCCTGCTGGATTGCAATATACAGTGCTCCCTCTCTACAACGGCCCTCCCAACAAGGATTCTCTCCTTACAATGACACATGACGCTCTTCCCCCAAACAAGACAATTATGTCCAACCTATTCACAGCTGTAATGTTGTCTTTTTAAAATTGTCGTCTTCTATCTTTTCCTAAAATTACATAACGGACATTTTGACAGAAAAAACGTAATGACGAGTGGCAAACATCTTGAATCCAGATCAGACGCCGCGTTACGCGGCGTCTGATCTTGATTCAAGCTGTTTGCAAATGTAAGCTAAGTCTTAGTTTTCCCTCTCTATAACGACTCCCTCTGAACAACACACACAGTCTGTTTCTCCCATTGGGTGTAGAGAGAGGGCACTGCACCAGTAGGCTAATACTTTGGTAGCAGCAAAAACAGAAAATGTCAACAGAAATTCCTCAGGTGGATGCTATTATGTTGTCATAGAAACCCATAAATGTGTCTGTAAATAAATAAAATATGTAAACATTGAAGATCCTGGTGAGAACAATTGGATGGTCGTCATGAATGGCCATCTTAAACCCATTCTTCTATAGACACACATTTTTATTCCTCCACTGAAGAAAATTGTTCAAATTTATACAATCATAGATGTGCACGGTACGGAATATTATCCTAGCAGATGGTAGCTTAAAGCAAGTAAAAAGTGAAGAAGAATGTGCCTTAAGGCGCATTCTGATTTATTTCAACCTGCTTTACGTGGTCACCTGTCTTCAAAACTAGAAACAGGCTGAAAACAAGCTACATGGAAAAGAGTTAACTCTTTCAACACCATGGACCTGTGTAAAATATACTCATTACAATTGCAAACAGTGAAGAACCAGATAAGAGGGCTCCTTTAGGAGCCCTCTGATCAGGGTCTACACTGTTTGCTAACCAGTATTTATTAAACTACCCAGAATTCCAAGTAGACTGGTTCATGTTTTGGTAAATTAAAAGAGTCACAAGAGAATCTAATAACCCACAAGATTTACTGTTGAAAGAGTTAAACATACAGAAACAAGCCATAGTTTGAGAAGAGGTTACAATAGGACAGTTATGTAGCACAATGAAAATAACATGAGAATTTTGGCACGGAAACTGGTAAACAGTTTAAAGACTATATCCTATTTTTGGAATGCTCTTTAATAGGTGCTTTATGTGACATGCTTATTTTCATTGTATTATACGAAGGCTGGATATATGTCGTGCGTAAGATAGTAATGTATCTTCTGTATGTTTTTTTCGTATTTTCTAGTGCAGAAGAAAATCTTTCTTGTAACTTATATATATATTGCTCTGCTCATTTTTTAGTAACGGCATAGTATGGATAGATTTTCTTATTTATACCCTTTTAACCCATAATTAACCCATAAAAATGCAATTTTACACCTGTAACTTTTTCCTACACTGAAGAAAATAGTTCCACTTGATACATTCGTGAATCTGTACCTTAAGAATTATTTTCTTTATCATAGCAGGTGGTAGCTTAAAGCAGGCTGAAAGTCAAACAGAATACACCTTACGGTGCCTTCTGCTCTACTTTCAACTAGCTTTAAGTGTTCACCTGTCTTCAAAACTCGAAACAGGCTTTGGGGTAATGGGTTAAGATATAGCCAGGGGCATACTGATTCACCCTCCATCAATCTGTCCATCCATCCATCCGTCCATCCATAACTTCAGTTCTGCAGTTTAAGGTTTTAGTAATATCATGAGAGATATTGTGCAATATGATTTATATTATACATGGATAAAGAATAACATTTTGTATACAATATTTCCAATATTTAAAGTTTCAGACTGGATATCAGGTAAACGTGTTAGCAACCCTTCTCATGCTTCTGTCATGTATAGATTACTCTTCAGCAAACAGTTTTGATGTGGAAGAGAGGCAAGGGCTCCAGATAAAGGGAGTATATTTCAAAAACTAAAATCTTTATTTCTGCATTAAACCCTATGGTGTTACTACTCATTAGAATCGTCTCCCAGAGTAGTAACACCATAGGATTTGGTGCTAAATAATTTAGAAAATGTTGTATTTCGAGATGATTCTAATGAGTAGTAACACCATAGGATTTTGTGCTGAAATGAGTGAAAAAATGCTGTATTTGTTAAGTTTACTCCTTCTTATCTGGAGCCCTGGAGGCTGAGCAACTTGGCATCTCATCTACATCCAAACTGTTGGACACTTCCAAAGCCATTGGATAGACACTTGCAGACCAAGTAGAAAGCAGCTTTTTTAAAGAAGACAACTTGTTTCACTCTGCATGGTAGGGAAGAAACCATGATAACCTTTGGCAAACAGTTTGTATTCTGATGAGACGCTGCATAATGCAGCGTCTCGTCAGGATCCAAACTGTTTGACACTCTGACCCTGTTTGAAAAGAAATTCAGTATTTGTCTGTTTTCAGCTGAAGACGACTAAGTGTTACTGTTGTGGACAAGAAAATTACTCAACATTCAAAGACGCTGCAAAAGTGAAACATAATTTTAAAAAAGAAAACTTATTCAGTTTGATAAGGGTAAACACCAGTGTTCCAAAACTTAAACGCATTTATCTCCCTTTGAAGTTGTTGTACCCGTATTCCAAATGTGGTGATTCATTTTCTACAAATTGTGACCCTAAATAATTTTTGGAGTTGCCAGTGATATTTTATTTAGTAACTATGGGGGAAGACTTAATTCTTTCCTAAACGCAAATGTAATGCAATAAGTTGTAAAAAATGACAAATTTTTGAAAATTTTAACAACTAGTTTTAATCTGAAAAATAAGCAGTCAGGAGCCTAACCCAGCGTCTGATCAGGCTCCAAACTGCTTTCATCATTTCTTTATTCTTCATTAAACCATTATAAGGTCATATGCTTATGAAGCATCTGAGATGGGTCTGAGTTCATTCTCAAGCTTTTGATTGGTCAGAAATAGCAGATACTCAAATCTGACCAATCTAAAGCTTGAGAATGATCTCAGACTCATCTCAAAAGTTTGAACCCAGAATTTAAAGATATTTACGAATGCTCAAACCTGGGATGGCTGTCTGTTAAAGGTATAATTACCATATGTGAATATTGTATAGTATATATTAATGATTATAAATTAATAATTGTTATTTTCGCATGTGTGTTGTGATTAAGGTGTACTGATTACTGTAATTGCTAATAGAAGTTGAAACATACAGTGTTCCCTCCCTACAACGGCTTTCCCAACAACAACTCCCTCCTTACAACGACCATTGTAGCAGTTCCCTAAAAGGGACAATTGTGTCCAACCTATTCACTACTGCAATGTCGTCTGCTTAAAATGGTTGTATGCTGTTTTTCTCAAAGTTACATGATGGACATTTTGACAGACAAAAACTTAATGACAAATGGCAAACAGCTTGAATCCAGATCAGACCTCTCTATAACGACTCCCTCGGAA